>CM060128.1:15180369-15796619 GCA_030522415.1 Channallabes apus
ATTACAGAGTGCAGCATGGCTTCATTCATTAAACTAAAAGCATTTCGTGTTTAGCCCTGTATACTCCTGGATCCATTAAAGCATTAACCAAATCTCTCTCTCTCTCTCGTTTTTAATTCTCTCATAAGAAATTAAACTGACTATATATGGTAGAAAATATTTCTTGTGGGGTGTTACCTTTTAGAAATGTTCACACCCATGTATATTATTCCAAACTTTAAAGTGCTGGATGTCCTCAAGAAAATAAGTTTAAAAATGAAAACAAAAGTTCTCTTCCAGCAACAACTGAAGAAAGTTAGAGTAAAAAAATATATAATAACTAGTCAAACAAATTTTGACATTTTAGAACAAACATTTTTAGTAATTAAACACATGATTAGTAGGGCAATATGTAACGAACACCTGTTAAAAGGGTTTTTAAAAATGCCCTGCATATTAAATCAGCAATGCGGTGCTTAATTGAATATTGAAAATCCCAGAGAGGAAACCCTGGGGGATAAACACATCAAGACGTTTACCTTAGAGAGCCCCAAGTTAAAGACTAATTACTGCTGTGTATTGAGTCTATTAGGAGATCTTCTGCTTTCCATTCAACATACTGTATACTGTATGATTCTTGTATGAAGAGTATAAGCTTACTCCAGCCAACAGGTCATATAGTAAAATATAGATGACAAAAAGAGTGAAAAATTAAACTTCTTAAAAAAAATAATAATAAAAAAGCATTATTTAAAAGGTGGTTGAATAGTAATTCTTATAATAAGTGTGTTTTCTTGTCATTAAGTTGGTCATTTCTTTTTGCTAAAAATTGTTGCCTTTAATTTATATTTTAAATATTATTTTTTAATTAAAATCCATACTTATATACAATATATGTTCACTTCATTGGGTATAACCTAAACAGGGAGCATACCAGTTTCTTAATGCTTACAACTTTGTGTTCAAGATGACATGTTTTTACGGTTTACAGCATCCAGGATGTCGTATCTAGTCTTAGTGACTGAGTCATTAAGATTACATTTTTTGTCACTCATGTTCGAATTAAACATGAACTGAAGCTCCTGACCTACTGTATATCTGCATGGTTTGCTGCGACCACATGATTGACATAATTGGATAACGGTGTACAGGAGGTGTTCTTAATAAAGTGGCCAGTAAGCTATTTGACTACTGTTTTACAGTACAGTACTACTCTATTAGTAACAGCCCTAAAACATCTCCCCCTCTCTCTCAGTAAGCTGAAGTACTTTGCTCAGGAGCCCGGGAAGAAGAAGAAGAAAAAAAAAATACAGACAAAGGATGCTTTTTCATTGAACAATAGCCTGCCCTTGTTTGTTGCAAAAAATATTAATAATAATTCTGGCATACATAAAGGTCAAGGGAGAGCTGGCAGAAAAACTAAGCAGCCTGTGGTCAAAATAATAAATGAATCAATTGAATAAAGTGTTGAGTTCAGGAGTTCAGGGACATCCCACCATATTTCTAATCTGTCCCGTCTTAAATCTGACCTGGCCATGAGGACAGGAAGTCTAATTCAGAGCTGTGTACAGCATCTTGTGGGAACCAACCAAAATCATCTATGCTGCCAGCTTTAAGTTTCAAGTTTAAATAGCTTTAAATGTGGCTATATTTTGGGAAACAGCAACGACATGTTTGTCAGAAACTATATGGGTGGGGCAGACCAAAATAATAACTGTGGGACGAAGACCGGATTGATCAGAATCAGGATTGGTCAGAATTTCTTGGGAAGGAGGATGAAGTGGGCTTGAAAACATTCCTCTGTAGACCCTTACTCTTTAATGTGTCATCTGACCCACAGACAAACCTTTATCTCTTTTCTGTTCGGGCAACTTGGCATGTTTACCGCTCAGGAAGGACAAACCCAACACGACTCGGAGATAAAGACCAAGATCTAACTGGCTTCAGCATACTAAAGCAATTCAAGCACTACCACTATGGCATGAAGATTCATTAATGGCTTGTAAAGTGTCTCAGTGCTTGCAGAAGCTTACCATTAGTGAGATTTTAAAGTAAATGTCCACAACAAATGCAGACAAATACTGTAAAGCCAGATAAAATCATAATGCACATTATGGATATATAGCAGCTGTCTTCAACGGTCCTCATATGAGGATGGTACAAGGATATAGACAGACATTAAAGTTGGAAGAAAATGTCATGTCCTCATGTGAGGACATTCGTGTCTCAAGTTATTCTAATCCAGCTAATGTTTATATTTGTTAATTACAGAAAAATTAATTAAGAAAATGGGAGACCTTCAACAGTGGCATGGTTGTTGTGTTATTTAAAAACATATAATTTAAAACAAAAACTGCTGATCTACTAGAATTTTTATGCTCGACAGAATCTAAAGATAATTTAAAAAAAAGTGCAAAAAAATAAACAAAAAAATTCAGTTAGTGACGGTTGTGTAGGTTGAAAAGGCTTGTTGATGAGAAAGGTCAGAGAAGATAGGTCTGACTAGTTCGGGCTGATAGGAAGATAGTAACACAAACACTCTTTGCAGCCATGGTGAACAGAAAAGCATGCCTAATCTTCTGCCAGATGTGCGTCTACAGCAGAACAGCAGGTGTCTGTCTGAGGCTGAACGGACTCACAGAATACGAGTCATTTTAAACTAATAAAACTTTACTTGGTCTATTGTTCTATATCTTTGAATATACAATTTCAGTCAAATACTAAAAACATAAGAAATGACAAACAGGCCACTGTCAATGTCACTGAGGTCAACCTTTTCCACATTGTGATGATCTAAGGAAGACAACGGAAACAAGATATAACATATTACAATTGCTAGTACGGAGAGAGGATAAAAGAGGTTTGAGTCAGGTATAAAACAAACAAAAGTACATTAGAGTTATTAATGGATATTCATTTCATATTCATAAAGCAAACTGATGAACTTTGGTGCTTTTTTCACTTCCAAGGAGTCAGAACAATCACTACTTGACCACTTGTGCAAGAACACACTATATACTCTCCCAGTCAAAAGTTTGAAAACATCTACTTCAATGGTCTTTCCTGATTTTTATTTCTTTCTACACTGTAAAACAATGCTGAAGGCATCCAAAATATGCAATAATCTCCTTTGAACAGTTGATGTTGAGATGGATCTGCTACTCATGCTCTGTAAAGCCTTCATAACGGCTCTAATCTGAGAAGCTTTTAATTGGTCATTTTTGAGGCTGAATGAACTTCATCTACACAGCAAAGGTAAGTTTTGGTTTTGCTTTCCTGGGATGGTTTTCATGAGAGTAAATTTCATCATGGTGCATGATGGGTTTTGCAAATGCATTTGTCAAAACTGTTCTTGCAAGGACTTTTCCAGAACAACTGACCTTCATATCTGACTTAATTACCTAATGCCATATGTACTGTTCTCGCAAGTAGAAAATAAATCCAAATTGATCCAAATTTAAATCCAAACTTTATAAACTGATGCTATACGAACGCAAATGACTTAATTTTCCTTCTGAAAGAATGTACAAACATTGAGTTCACTGTGTCTATTCATAATACAAAAAAATCTTTAAAGTTAAGTACAATGCAGCTTCCTTGATGTATAGCCTTGCAAAACCTCCCATGTGTTATTAATTTGTCATGACGGCTCAGCGAGAAGAGCTAGAGTATCGCCACACCTGTTACCAGCTCGCTCACCTTCACCTACAGTAACAGTGCTCTGTAATTCATGGCTCTCGATGCCTCTTGTTACAGTCTGGGTCGTGCCATGCTCTAGTGATTCTCATCTTTAGAACTGGAGAAGTGCAACCTGAGAACCGCTCTTTACTGCAGACTGGAGAAGACGTACAGCATGTGCATGTGGAGGTGCTGACTGGTCAGGCCGCGGGTAAATCACATTTTCTGCCTGAACGACTCAAAGCTGTACCAGACTAATGGGGCAAAGGATGTGGGGCAGGCAAGCTGAATCCAAGCGAGTGCTAATATCGTTAACAAACCTTTAATGTAACAAATGACTTTAACAAGCTAATTAAGCAGGGGGAGGGGGGGCTGTTCTAAACGCAGAACTATAATATTCGTATTATAATTGTCATTCTACGACATCGTTAGTTTCCTAGAAAGCATTTTTCCAGATTATCCATTGATAGCCCTAGATTCAAATAGAAGCCCAAAGATCAAAGGCAGAGCAAATAATGACATTTTTGGTGCGGACAAACAGTATAGACATTCTGCAGGTTAAAACAAAATAAATATCAAATCATTTTATCCTGCAGCTCCTAATCAACAAGGAAGCCTCTGTGAACACTAACAGAGGAAATCCTGGACAGCCTTGTTGCTAGGACACTGTACTGCTCAGATGCAGGATGAAATCCTGTGCATGTGTGTGTTTGTGTGTGTGTGTGTGTGTGTGTGTGTGTGTGTGTGTGTGTGTGTGTGTGTGTGTGTGTGTGTGTGTGTGTGTGTGTGTGTGTGTGAGCGTGTGTGTGTGTGTGTCTTGTCAGACATCAGAAGCAACACACACACCTGAGTGATCGTCTGTTCAATGGCACAGACAGCTGGCTTTTACAACACTGTTTAAAATTAAATGCAACCCCACTGTTGCCAAAATTCACCAAAAAGATTATTTCTAAAACAGCTGCAACACTATTAGCCGAAAATCAAACCTCAAATTAACATCTGTATATATTAAACTGCCAGACACCATTTTCTGATTAACTTATTTGGCATTCAGGTAAAGCAACAAAAGCTTTACACGTGTCAATGACAGACTGTGCAACAGCTATTGCTCACCTAAACACATTTCAGATGTGTTATTCATCAACCACACAAACAGCAATCAGAACCTAACCAAAAAGCGCCCAGCAAAAAAAAAGAAAAAAAGAAAAAAGGTGACTTGCACAAACACAATTTTAGTTACTGTGCAAAAATAGCCTGGTGTCAGTGTTCTGCCATGTCTCTCAGGCATATACAGTCCAAATCTCATGCTCAGACTGTGCGCTAATAAACTCAATCACAATGTGCACGACTATAACATTACTATAACTGGGACTGTTTAACCTTCTTAATGTTGTTTTGGATGAATCGGTGGAATAAATTCAGGGACATGCCTCATTTATCAGGAGAGAAGGGGTCACATTTCGTGCAGACCGTCTATGGCTGGAGCTCATCTAGTGCGCTCGATGGCTTTATTATATAGACTTTCTTTAGCCACACTATTAAGCAGTATAATTGCTTTTACCCACTCTGTGCATCCACATATTACTTTATCCAATCCTGAGTAAGCACAGGAAACAATTCATTAAAACTAGCTTTATGGCTATACATTTATTTAGTTTTTTTTTTTTTTAAACATGCATGTTCCTCAGCAATTTGGGGTAACGATGATTTTAAACCAGGGACATGGGATTTAAACTTTGGCAGGATAAATGATTATATAAAACAAAGAATTCCTTCAAGTGAGGGCATTACAATGTCTTTTGGACAAATGGTTCACATACATAACCTGTATAGTCAACACTTTTTGAAGAATCTTCAAATTAGATGTTTTATGAATATACGGAATAAGTCATATCCTCAAACCCCACTGTCCTCCATCGAGAGTTTCACCATGAACCATTCACAAAGCGAAAGTCATTTATCAAAAGTTTTACGATACACTCCGTACAGGTTCTAAGGGAAACGCCCTTTCAAATCTATCTGCAAACAGACATCTCAGTAAAGGATTGGGAAAAGACATGTCATCTTGACCAAACTCAGTAAAACTGCAAAAATTGACCCCTAGCATTTCAGATCATTTTCTTAAATTTAATAGAAATCATTTAGAGTAATGAATTATTTCTTAATTTATTTCAGTTAATATATACAGTAAAGTTCTGTTTCTGCAGAGGTCAAATTGGTTATTCTGCATGTCTTTCCTGAAGATTTTCACTGACTGAAAAGAAGAAAAGGCCAAGCATGCCTTAAAATGGAGGGACTTTTAAGGACCTGTACTTCAGGTCAATGGACCAGGACGATGCCTTGTACCCTGCCTTTGGAAAGACTAACTTATCTGGCCAAAGAAAAAAATAAAGGATTTTTATGACAAGAGATCTGGACACCCTTTTTGCAATTCATGATACCTATAGTACATCAACAATTAGGTTATCTCTGTCAGGGGTTTCTCTGTGCTGCCAAGAACAGGATGCTGTAGTTAGGGTTGTGGGAGTGGGTGCGTCTGGGAAGTGTTTTGTTGATCTGTTGTACTGTATTCATTCATTCACTTATTCATCTTCTACACCTCTTCTCCTGTACAGGGTCATGAGAGGCCTGGAGCCTATCCCAGGAGACTTTGGGCACAAGGCAGGGTATACCCATAACAGACAATTTGTGAACACCAATTAGCCTACTCTACATATCTTTAGACTTCGCACACAGACCTGAGGCGGAAATCGTACCTTCGACCCTGGAGGTGGGAGACCACAGCACAAACCACTACACCACCATGCCCTGTTGTATTTTAATAATGTAAAATCAAAAAGTATAATTCTGAAAAGAAAAAACTATAACACACCACCAAATAAAAAATGTGTTCCTTCCATACTGTTTTAAACCATACAGAAATGACTTCACGTGGTATTTGCATAACCAACCTTCAAAAAACACATGTATCAGACATAAAAGTGGAGCTGAGCTTTTTGAATGTAGCTTGATTGTGTGTAAAACCTGCACACTCCTGGTACACCCCTGACTAGGTACACCTTTAATACTCATTCCAACACTACAAATGCAATGTAGCCTCACTGCACCCCTGACACCTCTCAGAGCATATATCCACTTTTATACAGTGTGCTTAACTTAAATGGGGCAGTTTCAACATAGTATAAGTTTAAAAGCCCCATTCTTGTGCATGACATCTGCCCCCGACCTCTGTACTGAAAATAAGTTACCAAATAATTACGTTGTGATTAAATACCTCTTGAACACTAAGTGCTTTCCCATATCAATATATACAATATACTCAATTATTAATAACTGAGGAGAAGTACTATACCCAACACTCACTTCACTCAACCCTCAGCTAAACATGCATAGAAAGGAGACAAAGAAAGGAAAGCCAACAAGAAACACCCATAAAGCAAAGAAATGTTTTACCTATACAAATGTTAACCTAGCCATGTCAGATTCAAACCTAGAATACTTTACTCCTCTTGAAGAGAATGAACTAATTTCACTCATCTCTTCTGCAAATTCATCAACCTGTATATTAGATCCTATACCAACACATTTTCTTAAACAGATAGTACCAGTAATAACAGAACCGCTGTTGAGAATAATTAATTCCTCACTCAGCATTGGTTATGTTCCAAAATCTTTTAAAGTAGCAGTTATTAAACCAATAATTAAGAAACCTGACCTCGACCCCTGTCAGCTGTCCAATTACAGGCCAATATCAAACCTCCCCTTTATCTCTAAGATTCTGGAAAAGATAGTAGCGGAGCAGCTATCTACATAGAAATGGCATACATGAACTGTATCAGTCAGGATTTAGGCCTCATCACAGCACAGAAACAGCACTCGTTAAAGTAGTAAATGACCTCCTATTGGCCTCTGATCAGGGTTGTGTAACTATGCTTGTATTACTCGACCTCAGTGCAGCTTTTGACACTATTGATCATGCTATTCTTCTTCACAGATTAGAAAATGTAGTAGGAATTAAGGGTACAGCCCTCTCCTGGCTCAGATCCTATTTGACCGATCGTTATCAGTATGTAGACTTAAATGGTGATTATTCTGCATGTTCTCTAGTGGAGTTTGGCGTTCCGCAGGGTTCAGTTTTAGGCCCACTGCTTTTTTCCCTTTACATGCTTCCTCTGGGCAACATAATCCGTAAGCATGGTATTAGTTTTCATTGTTATGCTGACGACACACAGCTATACGTCTCAACAAAACCTGATGAGAAAAACCATCTTACTAAAGTTGAGCAATGTGTGCAGGACATAAGAAATTGGATGCTAATTAACTTCCTTCTGCTTAATCCGGATAAGACAGAAGTTCTAGTCATAGGACCGCATACAGCTAGAAGTAAAATCTTGGATGACACCGTAACTTTAGATGGCCTTTCTGTTCCGTCAAGTGCAACAGTAAAAGACCTCGGCGTGATTATAGATTCCAGCCTTTCATTTGAAGCTCATGTAGATAATATCACCAGGATAGCATTCTTTCACCTCAGAAATATCGCCAAAATAAGAAATATATTGTCGCTAAACGATGCAGAAAAACTAGTTCATGCTTTTATCACTTCTAGGTTGGACTATTGTAATGCCTTACTGTCTGGTTGTTCAGTTAGGTGCATAAACAAGCTTCAGCTAGTCCAGAATGCAGCAGCGAGAGTCCTCACTAGAACCAGAAGATATGAGCACATCACCCCTATCCTATCTTCACTGCATTGGCTCCCTGTGAAATTTCGCATTGATTTTAAAATACTACTCTTGACATATAAGGCATTAAATGGTCTCGCGCCGCAGTATCTGAGCGAACTGCTAGTGTCTTACGATCCGCCACGCCTACTTCGGTCAAAGGATGCAGGCTGCTTGTCAGTACCGCGTATTATGAAAACTACAGCTGGGGGCAGAGCTTTTTCTTACAAAGCCCCAAAATTATGGAATAGTCTTCCAAATAGTGTTCGGGACTCAGACACAGTCTCAGTGTTTAAGTCTAGGCTAAAAACCTATTTATTTAGCCAAGCATTTTTATAAATAGATTTGCCATAAGGTAAAGGAGCAGATCTGGGGGACTCATGGACATAGAGTATTATGGTGAACTGGTATGTTTTAGATGCTGTCTTCCTCAGTCTCATTTGATCACTCAGGTTTGTTGACGGTGAGGTGATTGTTTGCTTTACATCTCAGGGAGCCCTCATGTTTGTGTTTCCTTCTGGCTCTCCCTTTTAGTTATGCTGTCATAGTTAGTCCTGCCGGAGTCCCTGCTTGCACTCTACAGTAAATATACATTCACATTAGACATTGTGACTGTGACCATACCTAATTGCAATCTCTCCTCCTCTTCTCTTTCTCCCCCTCTTTCTCTTTCCTCTCTCCCCCTGTCTCCCCCTTTCACTCTTTCTCTCTCTCTCTCTGTCGAGCTACACATGTGGTTCCTGAGCTGCCAGTGATCCAGACTCCCTCTGCCCTCCGGACCTGTCTGATCCATCCTGGTGCCCGGTTTCTGGTTGGAGGTCTCATCGCATGGATGCCCCGTGTGTCTGGGGATGATTCTATCTACTTACTGTAGAAGATGGTTCTGGCCTCGACTGGTGTTGTCAGCTGTTTCTCTGAGGACTTGACAATTCGATAGTTCAGGACTGGAACTTTCTACAAGTCTATCTGAGTCTCGAATAACTCGAATAACTACTGGACTCCATTTTACATCAAGTATTATAACATCAATTAACATCAACTATTATAGCTGAACCTAACACTTAACACTGTATAAATGCAGATCATTTCCTGCTATCTGTTTCACCCAGATGAGGATGGGTTCCCTGTCGAGTCTGGTTCCTCTCAAGGTTTCTTCCTATTACCATCTCAGGGAGTTTTTCCTTGCCACTGTCGCCCTCGGGCTTGCTCACCAGGGAATATCTGAACATTTTGATTCATACACATTCACATTCCATACAAACTTAAATAATTATTTTGATTGTGTAAAGCTGTTTTGAGACAATGTCAATTGTTAAAAGCGCTATACAAATAAAACTGAATTGAATTGAAAAATGAGTTACCGGCAAATGGGGAGTATGGTTATTGTAAATGGACACAAAGTATTTTTCTAAACAAGTCATATTCCCATTGATTAATTGGACAAGATGCTTTTATCCAAAGTGATTCAAGTGCAAGGCTGATACCAGTCCAAAAATACAGTAATAGAGAGTTAACAGATTGCAAAAGGATTGACAAAACAGGAAATACATCAGCGTGAACATATTAATTGTCAACTGGTTGCTTTTTGTCAAAAGGCCTGGTACACGTTCAAGAAGCATTACCAACATTTCAACTAGACTGAATCAAAGGGGGTGGCACAGTGGTTTAGTAAATAGCCTTGTTGTCTTGCACCTCCAGGGTCCAGATTCAATTCCCAGCCAGATTTGATTACATGGAGTTTGCATGTTCTCCCCGTGCTTGTGTTTCCTCCGGGGACTCCGGTTTTCTCCCACAGTCCAAAGACATGCAGATTATGCTAATTGGTGTTCCCAAATTGCCCATAGTGTGTGAATGAGTGTGTGAGTGTGTGCATGTGTGCCCTGCGATGGACTGCCACCCTGTCCAGGGTGTCACCCGCCTCATGCCCCAAGTCTCCTGGGATAGGCTCCAGGTCCCCACGACCCTGAATACAGGATAAAGTGGTATAGAAGATGAGTGAGTGAGTGAGTGAGTAAATCAAAGGGGCAATTTCTGTTTTAAAAAAAAAATTAATCAAACACCAAAGTGTCAAAACATGCAGTTCCTTGAATGACCACTAGGCCAAAAGTAAGTCAATCCCCAGAAGTCCCAGTGTTAACATTTACAATAGAAATAAACGTCTACAAATAAAAAGAAGAAAAAAATGGTTTTGACCTCCACAGCACCACTTCCTAGACACGTTAACCGTATGAGGGTGAGTTTTTTTTTTTATTCGTCAGTTAAAATTGCATTTAACCATACATTTATCTATAATTAGGAGTTTTGGCTAAATTGCATCAGAGCCGCAATGCAGGTGTCAAACCGCTAACTGTCGACTATGCAGCTCTTTAGCTAACTTTATAACTGGAACCGCTGCAGTTTACTTACTACAAGAAATGTAGGAGTTGACCCGAGATGACATGGAGGGTATAGATTTAAAAAAAAAGAAAAGAAAAGTAATGTTAGCCACCTCAGGATTTTAGATATCTTAAGCTAAGCTAGCTAGCTTTTGGTAACTGAAGTGAGTAGGTGTGTTCCACCCAACAGCCAGGTTTGTTCATTATGACCATTTATGGATTATTCAGGGTTTAGCCGTCACCTCCTGCCAAGTTCACCAAAGCTCCCACAGGTCATGGCTCACAGCTAAAACATTTTTTGCCCACACTGTCACGCCGAATGCAGCACTAGACACAGGATGAGGAAGTCATGATAGAAGTCGAGGAAATAAAAAGCTGAATGTGAGACAAATAAACAAGTAGTCTGCAGTAGTTCAAGTAGTTTGACTGTTTTTCATATCTTGGCATAGTTGGCATTCCCTAATAGCAGAAAGTGCTTACAATATAAACTTTTTCAAGGAATCCAACGAACACTGAATCATGATTGATCTTCAGTGCCTTCTGTCCTGATTCCTACACATCTCCCATACGGTACACCTCTGTTCTCCCTGGGGTATTTAACAAAGGACACACAAGGTCGATTCCTTTCTTCTAGAGACATCTACAAGCAAGGATCCACATCCTCCAACAACCACAAATTTAGTCTTCATAATTAACTGAGTCAGCCTCCAATTAAATGTGTTGCAAACCAACTGGGTGCAAACCTGCACAGCAATAATCAAGGCCATATGTACGCTAATAAATTATGGACAATGATCAGCTTATTAGCATGTTCACCCAGTGGCCTGGCCTGAGGCAGAAACCATATGTGCAACCATATGCCCTTGTTGTGCAACTGGTCAATAAGGTTATCTCTCTTAGAAAATGAACATGCTAGGAAGTGAATATTGACTGTAAAATCTGCGATTCTGTTGGATATAGATGAGAGATCCAAAGTTTATTCACTGTACTTGAGTCAATAGAACAAAGTAATTGACTCTCGTATATACATATGATGTCACACAAGCTTCAGATAATTAAAATATTAAACAGTCAAAAGTCTGGACAACCCCTTTTTTTCCTACACTGTAACACAATCCTGAAGGCATCCAAAATATGCAATAATCTCCTTTGAACGGTTCAAGCTGTTCATTGGTGATTTCTAAGGGTTGGTAACTCTAATGAACTCCTCTACTGGTCTTGCTTTCCTGGGAAGGTCTTCATGAGAGCCAGTTTCATCATGTAGAAATGCACTTGACAATACTGTTCTTCTTGTTCAAGAACTATTCCAGAAAAGCTGACCTTTACAGTATGTTAATGTTGTTACTTACTTTCCTAATGCCATACAGTACGTGTTATTGCATAGATTAATAAAAATTCATTATTGTTCCTGAATGTAGAAAATTAATCCAAACTTGTGTCCAAACTTGGAAATGTATTTTGTATCTGCTATTAAACTGGCACAATTCTCACAAAAAAAATGGCTAAACATGTAAAAAAAAATTATGTTTTATACTTATATTTTATACTATAATAGTACTTATTTTAAAAGCAGTTCTTGAAAGTTTGATTCATGCAAGCACAAGCACAACCAATAAAGTGAAACAACTTCAGTTTATTCGTTCAATTTTGTTAATGTGGTAATGCTGTTAAAATTATACTGTTTGCTTCCCTTTTGTTATTTCACTTAACAGTCACAGTTTCTGCAGCATGGTGGAACCTGTACAGAAATACTAGCCGAGTTTACTAAAATAAATGCAGCAACCTTTTGTTTAAGCCATAAATAATGCACAATTCTCCATTTATGCTTTATACCCTCTTTAGAAATTTTAAAAACTGCCTTCTCACCACTCACTGCAAATGTTATTCTAGCCAATAACCTATGGCTGAAGTGAACATATCCCCATTATACGTACCTTAATGTCATTTACTTAGAATTTGAGCTCTACATTATACTTACTCCATATCTCATCGCTATACACACATACTGTACGCCTTCACTATACACAGCACGTAGCCTGATATTCTTTGCCTGTCTCCACTAAGACTACACTACAGGCAACTTGAACAGACAAAGCACATTAATCTCGTTGTCAGAAGCAGCCTCGAAAAAAAAAAAACATAAAATGGTTTAACAGCGTAGGATTTTTCTGTGTATGTCTCCTGATCATGTTTTTCAGACGGACAGCATTTATGTACTCATTGGAATACATTATAAAGGTGACACTCTAAGTGAAATGTATGCCAGAAATCTCGAAAAGATATCTCTAAAACTAACTGGCATCAGTTGTGAAGGTTTAAAGGGGTATAATTCCCTCCGCCCACACAGCAAATTTTAGTCACGGCTTGCAGAAGAGCTTTCAATAGACAGCCTGGTGGTTTTCACCAGTAAACATGGCCAAGAGCCACCCACTTTCACAGGAAAGTGTGGATGAATGACATCGGAATTGGCCAGGCACATTCGCTCACCACAAAACATTTAAACTAAATACTCCAATAATGACATTTTCACAAATTCATTGTGGGGTTGTAAACAACATTCGCAGTTTTCCCATCTAGAAAGTAGAGTACTGATGCATGTATAAAAAATAAACTTCAAATAATCAATCGAAAGTCCAGAACCATGTGTCCATCTAAGTGTACAAAAGTAATCAAATGCTCCGGAAGCTGTAAGTTAAAACCATTTTGGTGGAAACAGAGACATGAGACCCAGCAAAGCTGACCCAGACACCAACAAGTGTGAAAACACAAACAAGGCATCTCAGGGCAGTTTCTCATCCAGGAGCAGATCTGTAATAAGAGTACTACAGTACATATCTACAAGATTGATAAAGAGCCAGAGATGTAAAATTCTGGGATCTACTGTAGTTTAACCTGCTGATCAAATTTCATTTTACCTGGTAACTTCAGCATGGCTATTCTGCAAGACGAGCAGATTTAGTGCCACTGCCACTGGATGACTTCTGGCATCATTACAAATACATAAAGCCAGCTTTCAAGAGGAATTTACGTTTGTCCTGTCAGCCGAGTTATTCACATAAGCTCATGTACATGTATTTAATTCTATGCTTTACATTGCAAAGAAGACTGCGGTCGATTATCGTGCATGACTGGTCATGGCTGAACAGTAAATAATAAAAATGGGTAATAACTTGACACCAGTTGTTAGTCACATGTCCATTTGAGGACGTTCACAGAGTAGGTGTTCCACAAACGGAGATAAAAATTAAAACAATACAAAAAAAAAAAATTAATGACTAATTAATAATTAAGGCATGACATGCTGTCTGTTTAAATCTCCAGAATTCTTGACAGTGCCCTCAGGTTACTCTCTGCTTACTGTCCTATGTACTTCCCATACTTTATGGGTTTTCTTGGATTCATTCACCTCCCCAACAGGTGGATTGATGATTTAATTTGCATTAACGTGTGTGAATGTACAGTAAGTGTACATGGCATCCAATCGTGACTCTATTGAGTGTGTATTACAGCCTTGTGCACAGGGTTACCATAATTTTATTTTATTTTATTTTTTTAAAGTATGTCCAGGATAAATACTTCCTGATGATGAATGAATAAAGAATCTTCATCAGCCCTGTGGCCCATGTATTGTAGAGTAGATGTCCAGTGTGGCTACGGGCCCAGTTTAACATGATGGCTACCTCACTCTTTGAAAACGTAGATTAAAAATCACTTCCAGTTATTGAAGACTATGTTATTTTATTCATTTGATTTTATCAAAGGCAGCGTAATGGTTAGCCTGCCTCGAGTCTGCGTGCATGGAGTTTGCATGTTCTCATCATGCTTGGTGGGTTTCCTCTGGGAACTCCGGTTTCCTCCCACAATCCAAAGTTGGTGTTCGCAAATGGATAGTGTGTGCCTGGCGATAGATTGGCACCATATCCAGGGTATACCCCGTGTCCCAAGTCTCCTGGGATAGACAGAGACCCTGTATACAGGATAAGCGGTATAGAAGATGAATGACTGAATGATTTTATCTAGTTTCTTACTTCAGTGGTTCATATCCCTTTTCTTGTCCAGCTCTAAGTCTCCAAATCTCTTCACAAGCCCCTCGTGCTTTTTTCTTGCCTCAAATCATACTACAGTTTCTTTGTGCAGATGCACAGACTGTTTAGAAAATCCTTTTGCTTGTGTTTATTTTCCCATCATTACTACTACTAATAGCATGTTTATACAAGACAGCTATCAAATGTACTATTTTTCAGGCCACTATGTTATACTGTAATGACATAATAATGGCCCTGGCTACCTAAGGGTCAACTTAATGATTGCAGAAAGGATTATGCTTTGGATTAGGGTAAAGTTTTACATTTACATTTAGGCATTTGGCATTTACATTTAGGCATTTGGCATTTACATTTAGGCATTTGGCTCTTATACAGAGCGACTTACATTTTTTTTATCTCATTATACATCTGAGCAGTTGAGGGTTAAAGGCCTTGCTCAAGGGCCCAACAGTGGCAACTTGGTGGTTGTGCGGTTTGAACCTGGGATCTTCCGAACCGTAGTACAATGCCTTAACCACTGAGCTACCCCTGTCCCTAAGCCTAGGGCTAATACTTACAGGTTATAAATTAACATTATGAATAGGGTTAGGTTTAACCTTAATACATCTGTACCAGCAATACAGCGTTGGTCATTGGCATTTTTAAAACTAATTGAAAAAAAACAGCTGCTTATATGGAAGTCTTGCCAGTATGTCTCGATAGGGGAGGGTTCAGACAACTGACTGTGCATTTGGGTTTTTGGATATGTTAGGCAGAACCAAAGTTATCATTACTTTTAAAACACATAAATGTGTATTCCAGAAATATGGAAATTATGTCACAAAAAATGTTGAATTCACTAAATGCCTGTATTATTATTAATTTTGGTCATAAAAACGACCAAAAACAAAATCTTGTCCTCAATCATTCCTGTTATGTTGGTTAAAATTAAATACAATTAAATTCAGCATATTGCCTAGTTTGTGCAAAAAAACAAAAAAACAAACAAACAAAAAAAAAAAAAAATATATATATATATATATATATATATATATATATATATATATATATATGTCACTCCATATTGCACAATCCCGACACCTAAGCACATATATTTATTAAAACATAGTAATGCAAAAAAATGTATGGGTTTTAAGGGTTAAGATTCCAGGAGGAAGGTTAAACCTAGACTTAAGGCTAGGGTTAGTTGTTAGGATTAAGATTAAATAAATAAGGTTAGGCCTAAGGCTTTGACTGTTTATGGTTAACTGGTTGGATTAAGATTAAGATTCCAGAAGTAAGGTTAGGCCTTAGCCTTGAGATTAGGGTTAGGTGTTAGAAATAAGGTTAAGATTCCAGAGGTAGGGTTAGGCCTAAGCTTTATTTTCAGCGTCAGACATTAGAAATAATGTTAAGATTCCACGGGTAGGGTTAAGCTTAAGTCTTAAGGTTAGGGTTCTTTGTTAGGATTGGATCGCCTGTTTGTGTGTTTTTAAACCGGAGATTAATACAGCCTGTGATATGTTAGACTGGGTTATTATCCTGGGAGCATCTCGAACACCCCCTTGATGATCATAAGGTACATAATGGAATTTAAAGGACTACGTCATGTTACAGTGAATATTAGGGAATAGACAGTAATAGTGAAATCCTGATTGTTATTTAACATCTGCAGTATCCTCTGATGGTCAGAGACAAGCATCAGTCTGGGGGAACTTCAGGGCCTGAAATGATGATGATGATGATGATGATGCGATGATCAAATGCAACAAGGCTGACATTTTGAGGAAATCAGTCTGGCACTAAATCTGCATTGTAAAGCCAGCAGGAGCCTCGACAGTAAAACATGGTATGACTTGGGTCCGATTCTTATTTTCCCTGCCCACTGTGTCTCTGTCCACTGCACCATGCAGACTGGACACATTGGACATGTCCGGGGGTTTTTAAGCTCATCAACGCGCATAACACACACACACGTAAACAATACCATATACAATACCGCGCTGTACTGATTGAAAAGGGATCTGGTGTGGGATCATGACCGTCCCAGCGGAGGAGGTTTCATCTCCCAAACATCAGCACGGAATAAAAACACGTACCTGGTCTAACGGCAGGTTGATGATCTCGCTTATCGGCTGCAGCAGGTTGGATCCAGTGCACGCTGATATGGTGTCGGTGGCCATGATTCAGAGCTGATTCAGCTTGCTATTCTTCGGCTATGGACGGCAACAGCGCACACACAAACCCACTCCGTGTCGGAATCACTCTTCCTCCTCCTCCTCCTCCTGCTGCTGCTCCTCCTCCTCCTCCATCACCGCCGCCGTCGCTGCTGCTGCTGGTGGTGGTGTTCAGGTTCACAAATGCCACCTAGTGTCCACAAAGCGCACTGCAGCATTGTAGTACAATACTTTGTTCGAATGTATCCCGGATGTAAACACGGAAGTCCGCCATCTTGTAGGTCGGACGGTTTAAGATTGAGAATTATTGCGATATTTTCTGCTCTTTTTAGTGTGCTAAACACGATACACGAGTGGTATCATCAAATTATTGTTGTCATGATATGTCAAAGTGAAATTACAGAATATCTTAGGGTTAGTTAGGGAATAAATAGTGAAACCGACTAGTTTCTAGTTTTATTTAGCTAATAATTCTTCATACTGCAATTCTAGAGTAAACACTTGTACATGCTAATCTGCTATTTTTGTAAAGAGTGTGCGCATGCAGTTATTAGTCTTTTAAAACAGGCTAATATTGTATTTTACCTCAAATAATTACAATAAATGTATAAACATTAAGATTTTTTGCTTTTTAAATTATGATTAAAATGTTTTTTATTGAAAATCATTAGTATAATATAAATGAGTGGCGTGGGGGTTAGCACTGTGGCCTCGTTACCACCAGGGTCAAGGGTTTGATTCCTACCTCGCGTCTGTGTGTGGAGTTTGTATGTTCTCCCAGTGCTTTAAAAAAAACTGGCCTTTATATCTGCAAATGTTGCTGAACGTTTCCAAAGACCATACTCAGTGACGAGACAAAAAAATGCATATTATAATATTTAAGGAAGAAGCACATTCAAACAGTTGCAGATTCTGCAAAAAAGAGATGGAAAGTGGCACTGAACACTTTATCATCAAACCAGTGTACACATCGAACAGCTCTGTAAATAACTGATTCTTATGCACTTTGCATAAATTAATCAGGTTTCAATTAATTACTACAAATCATGCACATTTAAAAAGATTGTTATATATCTGCATTATATTTATTTCACACATTTACAATCCCAAAAAGCATTGTGTGTGTCTTGTTTTATGTAGGGTCAAAAATTTTATAAGATAAGCTGAATACATATTTGATATTGTATATCTCAATTGTCACAAACACAAGCAAGCATAAATAACCATAAAAACGGCCATTTGAATAAAAATTAACACGTGTTAATTGTACACTTTCAGGCATTCATATACTGCTGCAGGGTGTAAGTACTGTATGCACACCATGCCCTAAATATTTCACAAGATCTGGATATGTTATGGCATGCAAAAGATCTTCTATACTCCAGCGCAAGCAGTCGATAGATCCTGCAGAAATGGATTTTATTGATCTTTCTTTATGATAACTTTTGCACATTCTCCCAAAAAGTCTGAATCCATGGTGCAAATATAATCAACTTTCTTCGTATCTTAACTCAACTTGTTTGCCATATCTTATCTGAAGCCATCGAAATACAATGCAAACATATTGTCATTGTTTTCATTTTGTTGTTTACTTTGGTAACCTAAAATATGGTGAAGACATCCTTGTGTCATCACACATAAACAATCAATTATTTAATAGACCAATCATTTGGCAGCATTGCCGTGCATAAAATCACACCAATGTGTACCAGCACCTGCAGATAATGTTCACATCAACATTGATCAGAAAATGTGCCAGATTGGTTTGAATAAGTGTGAATCTCATTACATTTTTATGTTTTTTATATTAGGAGTCTTTAGAGTTTATACAGAATAGTCTAATAAAAAAATCCATCAAGTAGCAGTTCTGCAACATCACTTTGATTAGAGACTTTGAAAGGAATCGGACAGACTGGTTTGGGTGACAAAAAGGCTATAGTAACTCAGATAACCACTCAGTTTAATTTTTCTGATCAGAAAAGGATTTTTAACTGCACAATTTGTCAAACATTGGGTTTCAATTCTGTCAGCCAAGAACAGGAAACTAAGGCTGCAGTGGTCAAGGGCTCAGCAAAACTGGACAGATGAAGACTGGAAGACTGGAAGTGTCTGTTCTGATGGAGATGGCACAGTGGGTTAGTGGTTAGCACTGTCGACTTGCACCTCAAGGGTCTGGGTTCGATTGCCAGCCAGGTTTGATTTCCACTCCAATGTGTTTGCATGTGCTCCCCCGTGTTTGGTGGGTTTCCTCTGAGTACACTGGTTTCCTCCCACAGTCCAAAGACATGCAGATTAGGCTAATTGCCATTCCCAAATTGCCCATAGTGTGTGATTGTGTGTCCTGCAATGGATTGGCACCCCGTCCCTGCCTCATGACCCAAGTTTCCTTGCTCCAGGCCCCCCACAACCCTGTATACAGGATTAAGCGGTATAGACAATGAGTGAGTGGTCTGATGGATCTTGGTTACTGCTGAGGCACATAAATGATCAGGATTTGGCTGTAACAGCATGAATTCATGAAGCTAATCTGCCTTGTGCAAACAGTCCATGCTGGTGTCATGTAGGTGGTGTCAGAATGGTTTCTTAGCATGTTTAGGTCCATTAGCACCAACTTAAACATTGCTTGAATGCCACAGCCGATTTTTGCCTTCATGTACATTTTAATGGCTATTTCCAGCATGATAATGCACCATGTCACAAAGCAAAAGTGGTTTCATGAACACAGGTTCTTTCCAGCAACAAGAGCTGAATCCATTAGCAGAACTTTGGGATGTTGTGGAATGGGAGATCCACAGCATGTTGAAATATCTGCAAGTGTTGCATGATGCAATCATGTTAATGTAGCGGATTTCACTCAGCACCACAAATGAACCACCAACACCAGGCTCTTTCGGAGATGAGTCTGCAGTTTATTGTCAGAGGACAGACAATTAATACACATGCCTTCAGATCCAATGTGATTCATCTGACTCTCTCCAGTCACAAGCTATTCTGAGAGAGCATGTGCGACCGGTCCGCTATTAATGGCGTCACAAAAGAATCAATGGTTAACAAAAGAATCAATGAAAAGTAAAAGTACCTATTTTTCTCCTGTTCCATCAGGTAGACAAATAAAAATCACACACTTAAAATAAAATAATATGAACATATGTTTGCCTACTAAAATAAATAATTTGGAAACTATTTCAATTATCAAATAAAATTAATAAAAAGAAAAGTTTGCTGGAACAGTTACAAAAGGAACTTTCAACAGTACATTAACATGGACCAAAATCTCAAATGTGTTCCCATACTGTATGTGTTCTGGAGTCACATAGTGCATAAGATGCATGTGAATGCTGTAGCACTACATTGTCCCTTCACTGGAATTAAGAGGTGGCTTCAAACCCTTTCCAGAATAATAAAACCACCGTGACCGTAATGAACTTTTGGGATAAATTGGAATACTGAATGAAAAACAAAAGCATTGAGTGTGTGGCTGTTTTGTTTTGTTTACAGACCATTCACACACACACTTTTTTAAAAAATGATGTAAGCACCATTCTGTGTAAACTCTAGTGACTTGTGCCTCAGTTAAAGTCACAAAGATCACATGTGCTTTCCATTCTGATTTTTGATGTAAACATCTTGAGATATAAATACAGTGTTTAAGGCTTTCGACTGGGAGTCTGTTCAATTCTGTAATATAAAAATCATAAATGTAAATAAATTGCTGCACTGTTGCCATACGATTGGCTGATTATACAACTGCATGAATAAAGTGGACAGTGAATGAAGGCTAGCTGCCTTGATGTCACGCCCTTCAGCTATTCTCAGTATTGTTGCTTTGGCGTTCGCTCCACATGGTGGCAACATTTCTCTGGTAGCACAGAGACTAGCACGCAGAAGAAGCCGTAAATCGCCATTTGAGCTTCTCATTGGGCAAGCATGAGTCACATGACTGGACAAACCCTTCCGCTCATAACGAAGTGCGCGTTCCTCGAGCGCAGCGTGTGTAAACAAACAAGGCCGTTGCCTGATGTAGACAGAAAAAGCTGCGTTTGGTTTCCGACGTTAACATGGTGAAGTGTGTGGTGCGGGGATGCCAGAACCAAAGCGAGCTGAAACCGGGGGAAATGCGCAACAAGCCCCGGAAGCGCTTCTTTAGCTTCCCCGCGGATCAGGGCCGCGTTAGAGTGTGGCTGGCGGCGTTGCGGGAGTCTGAGCGCTTCTCCGCGGAGCACAAGATCTGCGAGGATCACTTTCTGCCCGAACACATTACCACGAGCGGCATTAGCCCGGAGGCCGTCCCCATCATGCCGCCTCTGGAGGGAGCCATCCCGGGCTCGGACGACTGGACCTCACCGGTGGAGCCCGACGAAGACCCGGTTCAAGTGGTGGTTAGAATTTTAGCTTCACTTTCTTGAATCTGTAGTGTAAGGGCATAAAAACAGTGTTCTCCATAAGTACATGTGGAACATTGCTACCATATCTATATAAATAAAAGAGAGCTTCTGTCTGTACATTGGTTAGAATTCACTATTTCAGTGATATCTTTACGGTTACATTGGAGGATCAGAAACCAGTTTCAGAAAACAATCTGTATGTTTTTTGTCACAGCATCATACAAAACTACCTGAACAGAACTGAATGGAACTTTTGCATTGCAGGATATCAGACTGAAATTTAACCTGCAGCACAAATAAAACCAAAATATTGAGTAAAGTCGATGTTATAACCAGTTATCTGCCAGATTTAATAGCCTACTTTTTAAAATAAGTTTCTAATAAGCTTCTTGCTCAATGTAAACAAGCAGTAATTGATATTAATTAGCAAAGCTAAACTGAATATTTTTACTGGGGTTAGTTAATATTTTCAGTTGAATTTTAACACGTTATTTTAAGATGAAACTTAATCATCCTGTCAACTTTTCTCATTTTTCCCCCGCGTCTGTTATTTACTCTCTGATTACTGAACAGGCAGTGTGTATATGGCTGACGACAAAAGAAGTACAACAACAGATGGAAAACAAAAAGGCGTATTTTCTGTATCCTCTCTTTCCTGTTCAATTGTAATAAGATGAATATATAAATTTTGTACAATTTCATAATATTAAGCCACCATTCCAGTGTAAACCAATATCATATAGTGTCACACCAAACAAAATTTTGTGGAATTATAGTTTTAAAAAAAGTTTAATCTTTTTCAAGAAAGAGTCATCTTTGTTTCAGGTAGACATGTATGACCATCGTTTAAAAAGATATTGTGAAGGCTGAGAGTACTACCCTCTGCTCTGCACATGTTGGCCTGATACCTGCTCCTAACACACCTGATTCAACTAATGACCTACTTAACTCTCTTTTCTTTGTCATTTATACACTACCAGTCAAATTAGAAGGAAACACCACCTAATTCCATGGTCTTCCCTGATTTCTTTCTCCATTGTAAAATAATGCTAAAGGAATTCAAATATGCATTAATCTGCTTTAAACAGTTGATATTTACATTTAGGCATTTGGCAGATGCTCTTATCCAGAGCGACTTACAAAAAGTGCTTTGACGTTTATGTCACTGGATAGATACCTAAAATTATATATTGAGACTTACTTACATATTGAGAGATGTCTTCTATTTATGCTCATTAAAAAAAAAAAAAAAAAAAGACTAATAATATCTCCCCAAAAATTAAAGGACAGGTATGTTTTCCACGTTGTTTTAATTTTTATTTATGTCAAGTAATTTCTGCCAATTAAAGTGTTAATAATAGTGTTAAAGCCTGGGGTAAAGTGGGTGTGTTCAAACAGAGAAAACACAAACGTGCAAGAAATGAGTTATTAAACCTAATGGTCAAAATGAGAACTGCATCAAGTGCAAATAGAGGCCCAGTGGTGCAGCTAACAGAGGAGCAGAGAGCAGGACTGTTAATTAAGGTGCGGCTAGATTATCTCCACCAACATCTTTTTTTTTTTTTTTTTTTTTTTTTAAATGACCATTAGAAATTAATTGAAGAAGTTTCTGCAAGCAAAGAGAATATATCTATGATGCACAGAAGCATTTTTGGTGTTATTCATATTGCAGAGAGTTTGTATTGTCTGTGAATCAGATATCACAATGAGCTTGTTTTTCATAAGGGATGGGAATCATGAGGGACAACCTGATGCAATATTATCACAATACCTCAATATGTATTATGTTTCTTTAACTTTTCTTCAGATTTTGTTACAATTCTAAACAGATTTGGCAAACAATTTTCTCCTACTGTACCACAGAGGATGCTGTGCTGCCTACCAATGTGTGAATAATTTAAAGAACACCACCTGTAGGATAATAGAGGAACTGCAACATTTTACCACCTCGTTGGGCAAGCGTATATACATTTTAAAATAAATTTGATATATATTTTGAAGTCAAGTGTGATGATACTTGAAATGCCACACAAAAGAGTTGTGATGTGTAACTGATTCAATCCCACCTCTACCACCCCTGATCTCTATTTTCTATAATAATGTTTGCTAAATGATTTTCAACTACTGACTATGGGTTACTGTTAAAACAGAAGAAAGCAAGAAAACTCCTCAGTAGTCTTATGCCTAGGTCATGTGTAATAGCTTTGCGACTGAGTTGTTAATGTTCCCCTTTCCCAACAAAATCCATAATAATTTTTTTAATTAACATTTTAAGCGCCTAATGTGAATATACCACTCATACACACAGAATGTAAAACTAGTTGCAAAAGAGAAAAATGTCACCTCGATATTTTGTGTTGATGATTGAAAAGCAGGTTCATGAATATAATAAATAATCTTTATATTTCAACCCCTGTTTCCTATAGACTGAAATTTCCGCAGATGAAGAAGAGGATGAAGATGAATATGATGATGAGGATGATGAAGATGAGGAGGAATATGAAGACTCTGATTATACAGAAGAGGAGCAATCACACATGGAAGAAGAAGCTGAGAATGAGTGGCTGGAAAGACTGTACGTGATTAGGGAAATAAGGATCCGCATACTCTTGTGAACAAAATCATGTGTATCATACATATCTGTGTTAGTAATCTAACTTCTGATTTTTTTCGCAGGCAAGACAATCTTAAAAATTCCATGGAAAAGAAAGGTATTTCTGAAAAAAAGGGTAGGAGATTATCTGCTCTTTTTGACCAATAGTGACAGTGTAGATCGCTATAGTATTAAACAAACAAAAAAGTAAAATTATATGATGTGAACAAGTATGCGACGATCTAGGTGAATGTGTGTTTATTCTGTCTCTCAGTCCCAAATGCTCGCGCTGAGGTAACACTTGGACGGCTTACCAAACGCTTCATGGACCTGCTCCACACGGCTCCAGAAGGAATTCTCGACCTCAATGAGGCCACAGAGAAACTTGGCACTCGCAAGAGGCGGGTGTATGACATCACCAACGTGCTCAATGGTATCAAGCTCATCTCAAAGAAGTCAAAAAACAAGATTCAGTGGGTGTAAGTACAGGCAGAGGCATCGTGTAATACACATGCACCCTGGCTTGCGTTACCGCTTCAATAATGATAATTTTTTAGTTTTACATTACAGCTTTAGGCTTCGGCAACACTTTCTGGTAGTGAGTATAAAAAAAAGTTACAAACTCACTGTCTATAAACTCATATTTGAATGCGAGAGTCCAATAGCCAAGAACAAAAGGTTCTTAATTTCTCTCATCTAATAAGAGTGACGCTTTTGGTTTGTTTCTTTCTGTTCCTTTTTTTTTTGTCGCAGAGGTTCATCTCCTATAAGCTGTTTCAAAGGCCAGTGGAAGGATAAGATGAAGACCGATCTGCTAAACCTAAAGACTATGGAGGAGTCCCTGGACTGGCTAATTAAAGACTGCGCACAGCAGCTCTTTGCCCTAACAGACCTCACGGAAAATGCTAAATATCCTCATATGCCTGCAGTGTTGATTTGTCCAAGAGTCTTGTTCACCTTAGTTGAATTAATGACAAATTATATAAGCCTGAACAGCTATTTGATCCTGAGTGATGAGTAATGCAGATAGCCAGCTGCCTTAAAAAAACATGGCATCATGTCTGCTTTGTCCATCTAAAGGCTTCATTAGAGTTGCTCTGATCACCCTGTCTGATAATTTCTAGTGTTTTCTTTGCTTTAATGCTACTGCCAGTCAGAGTTGTCCCTAATGTTTAACATCTATAAAACAAATCAGTTATAACCTCTATAAAGTCTTTTATTTACTTTAAGTTAATCAGCCAGAAAAATTATGTAATGGTTTTAACGCCCATCTCTGCAAAGCATTATGGAGAGTGTTATGTAGGTTCCCATTGTTCCACCTAGGCCACTCTGCCCCCTCAGGCATGATTCAGGCCATACTCACTTCCACACTCATTCACACACTACGGACAATTACAAGTAACCTAATCTGCATGTCTTTGGACTGTGGGAGGAAACCGGAGTACCCGGAGGGAACCCACCAAGCATGGGGACAACGTTCAAATTCGGTTCACACGAGACGGGAAACGGACCATATATATAGATATGTATATGGTCCGGTTCCCGTCTCAGGATATATATATTTCATTAAATTTGGTTAAATAACAATTATTTGTACGTACTGATTACCATGGAAACAATTTAGAAATGAGATCAAGTGCATAATAATGTTTTTTTTTTTTTTTTTTTCCCTAATGAAACTGCAGCATGCGTTATGATGGGAGCAGGGCAACAAGCAAAATTAAATAAATTTTGGGGGGTTTCTTAAACTTAATACAAGCTGTATGTGGCATGTTTAAAGAAACTTTGTCTCTATACTAGAAATTAAGCTAGAAATGTCTGTAATGGGAACTGTCACTTATTCCAAAGGAACAGCAAAGCATTCTTATGGCCGATTTCACACAACTGACCTTAACTATAGATTCACCTCCGCATACGTGACGTACGAAGACATCTGTCGGATTCCAGCCTTCCAGGATCAGACCGTGATCGCCATCAAAGCTCCTGAGGAGACTAAGCTAGAGGTCCCTACACCCACTGAGGTAACATCTTAAGAGAAATTGAAGACTCCTTATCTAAACTTGCACTGACAATTTTTTTTTATTCTGGAAACGGCAGGTCTACCTGAAAGAACGGAAAGATTTTTATGTTTGTGTGCAACCCAGTGACAAGTCAGCATTTTAAAGTCTGATTACCTTAGAAAGTTAAAAAGATAATGATTGCTCCCGCACTGCATTACGAATGTGTTTACTGCCATTTTGTTGGAATTGTACAAAGCTAGCAAACATTTTTAGGCTGTTTTCCAGACCTTTCCATTCACAGTTACCTCTTGTGTCGCATGACTACATTGCCCTGGGACTTTGCCTTGTATTTTGTCCACGGATTTCATTTTATGATTGAAGGTGTTCCCTAAAGTCTGTCTTAAATTTGAATTGTGGTGCATATAAGTAAATTCCTTAAGTTTTTCCTGCTCTGCACATCGACTAGAGTACAATGCAAGTAATCAGAGTCAAATTGCATAACCCTCGTTCTGTGAAAAATGCATTCCAAAGTTTAGACTCATTAAGTTTCATCAGTCCCACTGCGATAAAATTATTTGATATCATGGATACTATTTATTAAGTGCAAATTTAACTCTTTCATTCACCAGGAACTAGCCATGTGGTTAACAGGGATTTTGATTTAAGAGACTTGAAAACTGAACTACACCCTTAATGTTGAAAGAAATCGTTTTAGTCATAAGGAACAACATTATGAGCAAATATCAGCTACAATAATGCTAAACATTATGCTTATGGTTTGCTTCATGGCAGGGATGGCCAAACCTTTCCCCCATGGGTGCAAGATGAAGCAGTGATATGATTGAAGTGTAGATTTCAGTTTTAATTGAAGGGCTTGAACAGGAAAAAAAAAAAAAATCCATGAAGCATTTAGAAATTATAGCCATTTTCACAGACATCAAAGTAATTGTACTGGTACACAGTTTGGTAGCCACTTGTGGGCTGGTTCTTGGTCATTTTTATGACAAAGTAAGTAGATAAATGTCTGTAGTTGATTCCAGGTCTTGGAAACCCTCAATGTGCAGTTGCAAGTAAAGGACGCCATTATCAGGCTGAAAAATCTAAACAGACCTGTCAGAGAGAGCTGGAGTTTGTGGACGAGTTGGCACGGGGATTTGACCGAGTAGCCAAATCAGCAATTGTGTACATTTTTTAAACAAGTAGTAGGGAAGTCACGCAAACACCAAAAGGCCTTGAAGGCCACAGAAAGCAGCTAAACTGGATAATCGTAAAAATCTTTTAAGAAAACTCTGGAGGAGGTAGTTGTATCATAATAGTTGTAAAGTCTGCAGCACTGTAATCAAAAGGTGATTTTAGGAATGTGAATACAGAGGATTTACCTTAAGATGCAAACTATTGATAACACAAGAACAGAGAGGCCAGATTAGAGGGAATGCCAGCCCAGCACAGACTGGGGGAAATGGTGCTGGATAGATTAGAAGAGAAGCTCGAGATCACATCACCATAATCATCCTCATCAAATGTGAAGGCAATCTTATTGAATATGTACAGTGGTGTGAAAAACTATTTGCCCCCCTCCTGATTTCTTATTCTTTTGCATGTTTGTCACACAAAATGTTTCTGATCACAAAATGCAGTTTTTAAATGAGGGGTTTTATTATTTATGGAGAGAAAAAAATCCAAACCTACATGGCCCTGTGTGAAAAAGTAATTGCCCCCTGAACCTAATAACTGGTTGAGCCACCCTTAGCAGCAATAACTGCAATCAAGCGTTTGCGATAACTTGCAGCGAGTCTTTTACAGCGCTCTGGAGGAATTTTGGCCCACTCATCTTTGCAGAATTGTTGTAATTCAGCTTTATTTGAGGGTTTTCTAGCATGAACCGCCTTTTTAAGGTCATGCCACAACATCTCAATAGGATTGAGGTCAGGACTTTGACTAGGCCACTCCAAAGTCTTCATATTGTTTTTCTTCAGCCATTCAGAGGTGGATTTGCTGGTGTGTTTTGGGTCATTGTCCTGCTGCAGCACCCAAGATCGGTTCAGCTTGAGTTAACGAACAGATGGCCGGACATTCTCCTTCAGGATTTTTTGGTAGACAGTAGAATTCATGGTTCCATCTATCTCAGCAAGTCTTCCAGGTCCTGAAGCAGCAAAACAACCCCAGACCATCACACTACCACCACCATATTTTACTGTTGGTATGATGTTCTTTTTCTGAAATGCTGTGTTACTTTTACGCCAGATGTAACGGGACACGCACCTTCAAAAAAGTTCAACTTTTGTCTCGTCGGTATTTTCCCAAAAGTCTTGGCAATCATTGAGATGTTTTTTAGCAAAATTGAGATGAGCCTTTATGTTCTTTTTGCTTAAAAGTGGTTTGCGCCACTTTTAAGTGGGCAAATAGTTTTTCACACCACTGTATGTGACTGGAGGTGGAACTGGATCACTGGTGTTTATTGATGAGATGACTGCTGATAGAAGTAGCAGGATTAACGCTGAAGTGTATAGCTCTATACATTCTGGTCAGATTCATACAGATGGATAATGACTCAAAACTAACTGTTAAAAGGAAAAGTAAAGGCAGATACTATTCAGCTTGTGAAAATGGAGAGATTTAGTTCTCGAACACAAGATTTTTAAAACTATTTACATGACACCTGAATGTCTACACTTCAATCACATCTTGATTGCTTCATTTCCAAATCCATTGTAGTGTACAGAGGCAAAATAGACAATTGTGTTGTTGTCCAAACATTTTTGGACCTGATTGTACTTTCATTTAGCAAGACGATTTATGACCGATGTTTGAAATGAGTTTGATAACAGCAGTACCGACGTATCTTCATGTCACCCACACCAGGACTGTATTAAGATCCACTTGAAGGGGTCAAGAGGTCCCGCCCATGTGCTGACCTGTGAAACGAGTAGGACAGACGCAACCATACAGTCTGAACAGCCTAAAAGCGGACATTTTCTAACGCTGGAGGAGAGCAGGATAGAGACGAAACCGCTTCTCACAGGTTAGACTCTGTGTGATTGAGTTCATTTAGGTGTGCTGCAACTGAAGTGGGCAAATAAGCAATGATTTATGTCCTCTTGTTTTCCTGCAGATCTTCCTACTATTTCCTCTGCTGTCCGGAGCGCATGAGGTTCCGAAAGCAGTAAACAATCTATGGAACAGTCAAAATTGTGTCACGGACTACACAATGTTTGACCCCGTCAAACTGCTGAAAATCTCCAGAATCATTTCTTTCGGGACCTGCTGCTGTACAAATGTGAAATATGTTGATAGGACCACAGATTTATAAGCTTTATTTTTATATAAATTACTCTGATCTTACTAAAGTGTTTTCAAAACAGCACATTTCGTCACATTTTTTGTTCGTATTTGTACAATAGGAATGCAATTTCCTGAGATACAGTAGAAATAAAGTAGTAAGTATAAAAAATGTACAGTGTGATTAACACGCATTAAAAAAATTGTCATGATTGTCAAATTACAAGTTCATTCTTTAAAAAGTAATATGTTCATAGAAATTAGGCTTTAAGTACAGTATTTTCCAAGCCAACATGATCATGTGTTTTGTTTTCAAGTTTAAATTCAGAAAATAAAAAAAATCAGCAAAGTAAATTTTTTAATTATTTTGTGCAGTAACCATATCTGGTGGAGTTTTACAAGATAAGAGATCTAAACTGTGACGTGCACATATACTTGTATTTAAAGCAAACCCACAAATTGCAATAGCATTTAAAGCAAAAGGGCAATAAAGGTCTAGCTAGCAGTTGACCTCTCAGAATGTAAAGCTAACACCAAAGTAATAAATGGTCTGTGGAAATTTTTTTTCCCACAAAATTAATGCAAAGATAAATCAATGATTTGAAAATGATAATGTTTAAATCTGATGTATGAATATATGATGTATGACATTTACATTTAGGCATTTGGCAGATGCTCTTATCCAGAGCGACTTACATTTTTATCTCATTATACATCTGAGTAGTTGAGGGTTAAGGGCCTTGCTCAAGGGCCCAACAGTGGCAACTTGGTGGTTGTAGGGTTTGAACCCCGGATCTTTCGAACCGTAGTCCAATGTCTTAACCACTGAGCTACCCCTGATTCTCTAGGAACACTCCTGATGGCCTCTGTCATCTTGGATTTTATTAATATACAGTCATGTACATCACAGTTGTTGTTTTTTTGTTTAAATATTTAACATTTTTATATAAAAATGTAACATACTTTTTTTTTTGTTGTCTTTTTACATGACAACAATAGATTTGGACTTCAAGCTTCGATTCAAGTGATTTATTGATACTTTGAACAAAAAAAATATTGCTGTAAATATAACTGTAAAATTGACTGATTTTCATGGCCAATTGTGACGGTTGTTTCTTAGTTATTTCATGTCACATTTAGGATAAAAGGTCTAGACTTGATTGGAAGTGAACTCTCCATATGCAGTCCCATGAGCTGTTGATTCAAGTGAAGGAGGCCATCATTAGGCTGAAAAAAGACCTATGTAGGAGATAGCAGAAACTTTAGGAGTGACATAATCAATTTGGGGAATGTTAAAAAATAAAGAATGAACTTAAAGAGCAACCAAAGTCTAGCCAAACACACCATCTAGCCAAAATATGAACCTGTCGGATTCCAGGTAGCTGTATCACCAACAAAATCTGCAATGAATTGACGCTTTGTAATACTGTAATAATTTAATACGGGAGAGAAAAGTGCAGAAGGTAAGGAAGGGCTAATGTTCCAGTGTATACCACGTAGACAATGTCCCTCTTTGAGTCCTTCCACAAATTTTTCGATTTCATCAAGATCTGGGCTCTGACCGGGCCATACCAAAATGTTGCTCATCTGCTTTTTCTGGTGCCATTTCTTCGTTGACTTCAATTTGTGCTTTGATGCTGCCGCCACCAGGTTTCACTGTAGAGAGTTATGCCTGAAGTTCCAAGTATGATTAGTAATAAATTATTTTTACTCTTACTTATTTTTAAATGATCGTTGATAAACCTAGCTACTGCAGTTTGCAGACTTCTTTTTCTTTGATTTTGCACTTATCAATTGCTTATCACTCACTCACTTATTCTCTATACTGCTTATCCTGCACACGGTTGGAACTCAGGGCTCTAGGCACGGTACACCCTGGAAAGGGTGTCAATCCTTTGCACTGCACAAACATGCAGGACTCGAACCCTCAACCTTATAAAAGTCTCATTTTAAAAAGAAAAATCCACCACCATCAACACAACATAAAACATTTAATAACTTTGTGCAGTAACAGGATTTAGGGAAAAATTAAGAGTTACATAAAATGAGAGGTTGCTCTGCAACCAAACTCCAAAACATATAAAATATTCTTTAAACACTACAATAGAAGTCCAGCAGATATCTGGCTTTACACAACTGTTCCCAACATACTGATTAATCTGTGCTCAAGGCATTAAATCACTGGAGTGAGATAGCTAACAATAAAAGGAAGCTTATTGGAGTAATCCCTTATGTATTGTATTAAACCTCAACATGTGGCAGTAGGAGAGATACAATTCCAGTACAGTTCAGTGTCGATCTCAAATCTGAGCTTAGATCAGTCAGTTATAAAGTGCACAAATGAAACAGGGAAAACTCCTTTTCTGCTAGAATCCCCTTCAATGTGTCCCACCTGAAAGATACAAGACACCATTAAAGATGAGTCTTACGGGGGTAGGTGTCTTTCTTCTGATTCATGAAGTATTGCTCAAAAGTATTGGACAGTCTAATTCTATTCAACACTGTGTGTGTGTGCGCGTGTGTATACACAGTTTACACTTACCCACCACTCCTTGTCTTCCTCTCCATCTACTATGATGACCTCTCCCTCAGTGAAAGTCAGTTCATCTGGGTTATCAGCCACACATTTGTAGATAGCTTTCACCCGCTTAGGTTTATTTTTCTACCACACAAACACATGCACACGTTTAAATGACAGTATCTCCTTTCAAAGTCACACCATTAAAAAAAAACATTTTAAGGCACAGTATACACTAAGCTTCAGGCAAGTCTAAAACTATAGCATTACAGTACTTGTTCTTTTGAATGTGATTCTGCCATATATCGAACTTTAAATGACACCAGCTTCACCAGATTCCAGCATAACACTAGCAATTTGAATGTAACAATACATTTCATCTCTCTACCCCTTATCCAGTACAGGGTCTGGACACGGTGCAAATCCATCTCAGGGCACAACCACGTGCACACTGTGCAATTCGGATATGCCAGTTAACCCATTCTGCATGCCTTTGGAATGCCCAGAGGAAACCCAGAAAACATGCACACAGACCCGAGGAGTGAATCGAAACCTCGACCCTGGACGTGCAAGGCCACAGTGCTCAGTGCTACCCAGTATGCCACGGTAACAATTCCACACTTTTTTAAAAAGCCTTTAATTCACCATAATGTAAATACTATTAATAAAATTAAACTGATAGGGGAATGTATTCGTTATTTTATACAGTCCATAAAGGCATGGGACAAAATATTACCACAATGTTGCAAAAACCTGAATACTGGTTACCACAGATGTCTCAACAGCTTTTGTACTAATGTTTGTAATCTGTGGTGATGAGTTTAGTTCTTTACATATATCTTTTGCTTGTGCATACAAACTTTTTGTTCATATTTGTACCAAATCAAAAATGTACATTTGAACTTGAAGTACAGGTCCTTCTCAAAAAATTTGCATATTGTGATAAAGTTCATTATTTTCTGTAATGTACTGATAAACATTAGACTTTCATATATTTTAGATTCATTACACACAACTGAAGTAGTTCAAGCCTTTTATTGTTTTAATTTTGATGATTGTGGCATACAGCTCATGAAAACCTAAAAAAATTAGCATATCATGGAAAGGTTCTCTAAACGAGCTATTAACCTAATCATCTGAATCAACTAATAGGCTGTTCCCAGAGTGCTGTATCAAGGCACCTCAGTGGGAAGTCTGTGGGAAGGAAAAAGTGTGGCAGAAAACGCTGCACAACGAGAAGAGTTGACCGGGCCCTGAGCAAGATTGTGGAGAAGGACCGATTCCAGACCTTGGGGGACCTGCGGAAGCAGTGGACTGAGTCTGGAGTAGAAACATCCAGAGCCACCGTGTACAGGCGTGTGCAGGAAATGGGCTACAGGTTGCAAATTTTGCATGTCATTCGGAAATCAAGGTGCCAGAGTCTGGAGAAAGACTGGGGAGAGGGAAATGCCAAAATGGCTGAAGTCCAGTGTCAAGTACCCACAGTCGTGATGGTCTGGGGTGCCATGTCAGCTGCTGGTGTTGGTCCACTGTGTTTTATCAAGGGCAGGGTCAATGCAGCTAGCTATCAGGAGATTTTGGAGCACTTCATGCTTCCATCTGCTGAAAAGCTTTATGGAGATGAAGATTTCATTTTTCAGCATGACCTGGCACCTGCTCACAGTGCCAAAACCACTGGTAAATGGTTTACTGACCATGGTATTACTGTGCTCAATTGGCCTGCCAACTCTCCTGACCTGAACCCCATAGAGAATCTGTGGGATATTGTGAAGAGAAAGTTGAGAGACACAAGATACAAGAATCTGAATTTTGTATTCAAAACATTTTTCTTTTATTGGTCGGATGAAATATGCTAATTTGTTGAGATAGGGATTTTGGGTTTTCATGAGCTGTATGCCACAATCATCAATATTAAAACAATAAAAGGCTTGAACTACTTCAGTTGTGTGTAATGAATCTAAAATATATGAAAGTCTAATGTTTATCAGTACATTACAGAAAATAATGAACTTTATCACAATATGCTAATTTTTTTAGAAGGACCTGTATATCATATAGCAAAAATAAAAGTGTCTGAATGCTTATTTTCCCTGTACAAACTGTTCTGTTGGTACAATGACTTACTGTCTGAGGCACTCTAGGTTTGGGGACAAGGGGTGGAGCAGGGGGTGATGCTGCTACAGAACTCTGTCCTGGTTGCGAAGCATCTTTTTCTATACAAAAATATTCAAAAAATTACACAAAAATAATGTAATATGTCCCAATATCTGAGCATAAATATACATGTACAGTATCTCAATCATTTATTTCAAGTTTAAAGCCTACCAGTTGTTTCCACGGGCTTAAGCCTGCTCGATTGCAGTTTGGGAAGGTTTCTCTCCATTCTGAAATCATACATGTGAGTTAAGTACTTAATTGATCAAAATATTGAGCAGCATATGATACTACATGCCTTCAGAGGTTTTATCAAGCATTCTGTTATAGGCATGAGTGAAAGTTAGTATCTTCTCCTTTAATTCCATGTGTTTTTGTGTAATAATAAAACTCATCTGACCATAGCAGGTCTTGGTATTAGGCAAATACAAGCTCAGATGAACAACATCTACCAAACTTTTTTTCACTCTCATTATTTATTTAAAAAATAATGTGGGAAATACTAAGCACCTCATGATTCAGTAGCTTGTAGCCCTAACTTTACCAGCAATAACGTGATGTAATAGTTTCCTATATGACTTCATGACTTTCTTTCACATTGTTGTGGAGAAATGTTGGCCCATTCTTCTTTACAACATTGCTTCAGTTTTTTGAGGTTTTGGGGCATTCGCTTATGCACAGCTCTCTTAAGGTCCCGCCACAGCATTTCAGCATGGTTGATGACTAGCCCATTCCAAAACCTTAATTATATTATTTTTCAGCAATTCTGATGTAGATTTAATAGTGTGCTTCGGATCATTGTACTGTTATATGACCCAATTTTGACCAAGGTTTAACTGGCAGACAGACTCACATTTGCCTTTATAATACTCTGTCATAGCACACACCTGAATGCGGCCACACTCAATATTGGCCACATGTTTTTTTCCTTCTTTTGGCTTCATTTTTGTTAAATAAAAAAATTATCAGTGACATACAAACAACGTATAAGTTGTTTTTGCTTATTACTAAGACCCACTACGATGGGATCCTTTCTATCATATTTTTACATACACAAAAAACATAGAATTAAAAGGAGGGGGGTACTAACTTTTGAACAAGACTGTAAATTTGTTTCAGAAATTAATTAAACTGTTACAGATTTTAAATAAAATCCTCTGTGTGTATGCGTGTATGTAATCTTACCCTGGGATGGGTTTGAGTATGGGCACTCTGGGCTGTATGGGTATCGTTGGTGGTGGTGTAGGTTTGAATTGGGGTGGAGGCATTGGGGGAGGAGGGGGCACTGGAATAAGTGGTGGGGTGGTGGGAATGGTGGGGGCTACAGGCACTGGAAGCTTTTGAATAATGTGAGGGACTGGTGGGGCAGGTGGCACTGGGGGCAGCGGGGTATTCTTTATTTGGATCTTAAGTTCCTGAACACTTGGTTTCTTGATAGGTGGAGGAGGAGGAGGAGGAGGAGGAGGGGGAGGAGGAGCAGGGGGAGCAAGAGGAAGAACTAAGGGAGAGGGAACACCAGTTAGAGACACATTATTCTGTGAAATGTGTAAGCAAACTGTAAGGCCAGTCATATACCATAGATGTTGGTCTCTGGGCTGGTAGGATTGGGTGGATCGGAGGAGGATCGTTGCCTTCCTACCGTCTCACCAGGTTTCCAGCTGCCAACTCCTGAAAATAAAAATAGATATGCAATATGCAGGAGATCAGTACATTCTTATTCATAATTCAACAAACCATGTGTACCGGATGTTTTATAGCTTACCGATGCCTGGGTTGCGTGGAGGGAGCTGTGGTATGGGGATGCTAAGCATGTTTGAGGGAGGCGAACTGAGATCCATCATGGTGCCGTAGGTCTCGTTACACATCATGCTTGGTACATAGCCTCTCTGCTTTTCCCGGACAGCATTGACCACGTCCCGTGCCAGTGCAGCCATGCTGGGTTGCATTGAGCTGTTGCCTGGGAGGTAGCAACTTACAGGTCGCTCCTCTCGCTTCTGCGGGATCGGCTGCACCGCATGGAAATAGGAAATATTTAGATGCTGATGATTTACATTATACATACAAATTGTATGTCTTAATAGTATTTGTAAAAATAAGGAACTGTGTGAATAAATGTGTGAAAGAACATTATGGCACTGTGCACCTTGTCCTCCATTTCATCATCACTCTCATCCAGATCTTCATTGTGTAGACACCACTCATATTCCACATGCACATGGACATTAAACTTGCCAGTATGTGCCTGGGTCAGCTACAACACAGTGTTAGACAGAAGAAAATAGCAATGATCCTGCCATTCAGTTAAAGCAAGCTCTCTTAATCTCTTAATAAAATCTATTTTAAATGCTTGATGAAGTGATTCCATAATAAAACACAAAGACATTACTTTAATGGATGTGGATGTACAGCAGGTAGCACTGTCTTTTTCATAACTCAGAATCGCAGAATCTTTCCTGAGCTTATGTCCATATGGTGTTTAGTATGTTCTCCCCATGTCTGTGTGTGTTTCCTTCAAGTTTCCAAAAGCCATGCATGTTGGTTGACTAGCTATGCCACATTGCCCATGGATAGGAATAAACGTACACATGTGTGTACATGGACTGGACCAATTAGATAAACATATTGTAGCAGTGCATACAGGTGAACAGGTGAAAGATCAGGTAAAATATCACCTGGTCTAATGCATTGACCCAACCTGCCTTGTGTCAGGCTGAGTGTGGTGGTAAAGTTGGGTGGGGAATGTGTTCTTGGCAGACACTAGGTACACTTTAATAACAGTCTTGCTTCATTTGCTTGTCAGAGGCTATCTATGTACTGTTCCTTAAAATGTAAATGTCTCTATGACCACAATTTCCCCACCGTATAATGGCTACAACCTGCATGTCAATGTGCCATGTGGCAAAGATCAGGGGAACTCAAACTGGTGCCCTGAACAACATAATAAACTCCCAGGTTCCCAGTCACCAGATCTGAATCCAACAGATCACCACTAAGATCTTATAAAAAGGGAGATTCACATCATGAATGTGTAGCTGACTAATCTGGAGCAATTATGTGATGCAATCAACACCGATATCTACTGTAATATCCCTAATATAGTGTTCCTAATAAAGTGACCAGTAAGAGTATATTGAGTCATACTGTTATTCAAATAATTTTAACTTATTATTCAGAAGCGTGTAATACTGCGTTCATGAAAAAAAAAAACTTTTTTTTTGGAAGGTGGGGGAAAACCAGTTATCCTTGAGGACAACCACAGCTTAGGACTGAATTATGAAACACCTTACATGATTAATGAGGATGTGACCGTGCTCACTCCCAAATGTATGGTGTTTAAAAAAAAAAAAAAAAACATACTGTATGATCCTACCAGTTCCTCACACTGTTTGTTCTTCAGCCTCTTAGCAATGTCCAGTGGTGTCTCTCCAGCTTCATTGGCTAGAGACATAAAGTACATTAGTTTATCATTGTCTATTACTGTTTCCTTGTGTAATAATAACAAATTAGATACAGATGCAAGAAATGTCCGTGGCTTTTTTTTTTTTTACAGGACTAATAAGTACACCACACAGACCTTAACACCTGTGGTGACTAGTTTGTTATGAATCCAGTAATTAGATCTTACTTATGCTGACAGAGGCTTTGCTCCGCAGTAAAAGTTTCAGACACTCGCTGTTGTCTGCCACGCAGCAGTAATGAACTGCTGTGTTTCCTTTGACAGTTTGTTTGTCCAGATTCCCACTGCAAACCACACACATACACACACATTGTGTAAAATGAGAACCACAAAGCTTTATTTTTTCCCCCCTTATAATGCTGCCATACCTGTTCTGTACCAGGAAGTCGACAATGTGGAGGGAGTTTCTGTCAGCTATTCGTACAGCCAGATGTAGAGCTGTCTCACCCTGCTCCTGTAAGAGTATCGACAGACAACAAGAAGAAAAGCTAATAAGTTAATAAAGCTTTTTTTTGGACACTTATATATTGACTATACTGTACTGCACAGCAAAACAGATTAATGGTCAAACATATTCACACCAGGGCTTTCTCCATTCCCATTTCTTGGAGGTCAGTGAGTGATTTATGTGCTCTGATATTTACATGCAGTTTTGCCAGTCATAGTTAGCTTCATGCTAGCTTGTTGGCCAAGAGCCAATTATGCTGTTTGCTTTGTCATTCAGTTACCTTTTTGTGATTACAAACCAACACACCTATGATGACACATGTGGAGCACTGTTATTTATATATATGTGTGTGTGTGTGTGTGTGTGTGTGCCAATTTTTCACCGGTATACTTTTTCTGATGGAAATACGTTATAAATGCAAACTATTTGTATTACACTATATATATATATATATATATATATATATATATATATATATATATATATATATATATTATATATATGTGTATAGTATAATACAAATAATTTGCATTTGAAATTATTATTGTTCAAAGTGAGAAAGTATAACGCATTTTCTGTATTGTATATAAATAATTTATATATAATTCTTTATGAGTATTTATACTAAAACTGGTGTAACCTTCTAGAAGCATTTGACCTGTAAAAATCGTTGCTTAAATTAAAGCATTCCGTTTTTTGGTAAAAGCATAAAATCTACAGTGTTCGAAACCATGTCAAATTCATGTTGCAATATCTTAACAATTTTGCATTTTATAATACACTCTTTCAGGTTTTATGCCTTTTCAAGTAAAATCTAAATTGCTCACGTTTCATCTGAATGACAATTAACAGCGTTAATAAATGGGACACTACATAAACGGGCATGAAATTCTTTTATCTGATAAAAACATACTGTTTGTGTATGCATATTTATCAAAATTTACATTACAAGTTACAGAACCTTATTACTGTACTTTATTTATATCTTTACATGTGTAACATTTAATTTGCTAATTGTCTTCCCTTCTTTTAAGAGCAACTTAGTTGTTATGTGCCGTGGTGTCACAGTGTTGGGTGTAACTCGGAGCGAGAGCGTGGAAGTACTGAGCAAGAGAGAGTGAGTGAAAAAGGGAAAACACTTGTTGTGTACTGTCTTGATGTTTGTCGTAATTAAAGAAGGTCGTTGCAAGCTAAAACGCAGCCCACTTTACCAGAAGTTATACAACGATCACAAAAGTGTAGACAGAAAACATTTCAAAAACTTAAATATCAACATGAGACGTATTTGTGAAATCTATTTAGGAGTACATACTGTAATTATGAAAAAGTCACACACACCACACATACTTGATTCTTAAAGGGAGGATATGAGCTGACTGTATTGTTGCAGATTTGTCATTTAATATTGTGTTTGTTTGACTGCTCCGTGTCACATTTTTACCAACAGTCTACCAAATACTGGTGTTGCCCCTAATTAACTCACATGTTCATTAGCCATAGTGAAGGTCTCGGTCAGGTCCACTCCATCAGCGTACACCTGTAGCAGGGAGAAAATGTCACGGCTCCTCACCGCATCATACAGGCCGCGCAGTTTGACAGTCGCATCGCTACGTCTCTGCTGTGCAAAGCGCTTCTCTGTGTACTTAGCTGTGATGAAATCTTTGCGGCTCTGCCTGAAGGATTGAGTAACGAATTCAGCAATCAACTGCTTATACAGCATTGCTCAATTAGATCATGAACAGTCTAATTAACTTCCTACAAATGTAGAAATAAATACTGACTGGGACTCACATGTCACTAGACGGGGTGGGTTTGGGGATTTCCTCTCCTGATAGATTCGCTTCCATGATGTCATTGAAGCCTGCATTTCCCACATTCCTCGCCAGCTGTGCGGTAATTCGATAGAGTCAGATAATGAGGCCTCAAAGAGGCCCTATAGCCAAATTTGGGAAGTTACAAGACTTACCAAGAGTTCTGATGTTCCCAGCACATCTAAAGTCAGCGACTGTATTCTGGAGTAATGCACCCCCATTTCTCTATGGATACCCGAGCATTCAATGCAGATCAGGATCCCCAGATTAGTGGAGAGCCATGTTGGATCTGTTGGATAACATTTGGTTTATATACCTTTAGGACAAAGCAAAGATGTCACAGAACTAAGATAATGAGATAAATATACACATTCTACATACTGTCAATCATTTTTTTGTATCTCTGTTTAAACTCAGCCAGGTGTCATGCACTCAGTCAGGGTTGAAAAAACTAGATTATCCGGGCAAAACCTTCTCAAACTACTTTTCTTGTCATTTTTTTAAATGAAATACGCTGATGCAAGCCCAGTCCACTTAGAAGTACAGATAATTTGCATACTATGCAAAACATGGTTTTTAAAAAATTGGTCTTAATATATTCAGTGTAGACTCGTTCTCATTAACTATCCAAAATGTTAACATTTATAAACATGTTTGCTATCATGATCAGTCCTTGGTGGGTGGAGCTAGAGGTGGAGATGTAATTCCGTAATGGTTGAACAGATTTTGTTTATCTTTTAGAGATGTTTTACTCTTTGCCTCACAATCGAACCATATCTTTCTGCATCATTTTACCCAGATCTTATCTTATTTGAATGAAAACCTGTTGCTCTGAAGTGTAGCTGAAGTGGCACTGCAAATGACATCTTAGCAAGTGAAATAATTGTATAGTATTTGTTTTTCATTTAATTTTAAATAAACATATACAGTGCTCATTATTGTGCAGTATAGAATCACATATCATTTTATTCAGCACAAAATAAGCAGTATAATGAACTGAATTTTAGTTCATTTTAACCAACTTCCCCAAACACGACTGAGCGAAAAATTAGAAACTGGGTCACAAAGGCAAAGAAATAGCACAAATACACAATCACATGTTTCTATGGTTGTTTTTAGTTGTTTATATGACCATAAAATAATAATAATTGGCTCATTTTGTTTTGCAACAATTCCGGTTGTGGTAAAATTTATCCTTTATAAAAATAATGATAACTTTTGTTCTACCTGACATATCTGAAAACCCAAATACACAGTTTGAAGTCTGAAGCCTCCTCATTACCACACACCAGAAAGGGTTCTATATAAGCACACCGGCATTGACCTATGCTGAGTTTGGTTTTGCTGGGCATGTATCTGTGTCGCTTGGGTTGTAAGTGTCAAAATAAGTTTACAACAAACCAAATATAAGATTATCAAGCTTAAGTAAACTGCTACTAAAATTTTAATGAAAATTCCTTGTCCTGTCCGGAAAATTTATTTAACAAACATATATATATAGGGCCGGGACTTTAACGCATTAATTTTGATTAATTAATTACACAAAAATAACGGGTAAATTTTTTTTACCGCATTTTAATCGCACTTATTTTTGCACCGCGGAACGTTTCTCACTGGATGAGTTCCGGCGGACCGATTATACTGGAGCACCAACTAGCATTCAGACAAAAATAAACCACAGTGAACATGGACAAAGAAGCTGATGAGACCGCTTTGGTTGGCCCTGTGGATGGGAAATTTTGTTACAGTATAAAAAACGAATGGATGGAAGCGTCAGGGTTTAATAATCAGGGTTTCCAATCTTCTGAATGTACTTGAAAGTATTGCTGAAAGTAGGCTACTATATTTCAAAATATTCTATTGCTACACTTAATGGCAATATTGCACTGGTCTGTTGGACTTGGTTGAACAAAAATAAACAATATTTTGTTGCTTAAGCTTATCTATTCAGTATTATTCAATGGTATACTAAAAATCCATATGAAAAAACTTACTTCTCACTGTTCTCAGGTCAAATATTTATATGCGATTAAAAGACGATTAATTTCGATTAATTAATTACAAAGCCTAGATATTTTTTTATCGAGTCCCGGCCCTAATATATATATATATATATACAGGTATGTATATAATATATTACTGTTAACATATTTTCAGAACCTTTATAATATATTAATTGTTCATATATTGAACTATGAATTGTTGTATTGTACATAGACTAAAGAAATTATATTATTTCGAGGAGCTGTTAAGACATAAAGCACTTACTAGGAGCTCCACAGTCACAGCACACATCGTTGCCACTCATCCTCTTCACTTCACTCACAATGGCTTTGCTAAGCTCCTGCACGATATTGTTCTCACCCTCATCCTGACCCCCTTTAAAAGCATCGTTCAGGGCTTCTTCTTTACTGTTCTGCAGCACTGATACCCATCTGCATGAGGATTAAATATAGTAAGAATGGCTTAGTATAGTAATAATCACAGAGAAGTTTAAATCGGTTTCCTCACTTATACTGAAACTCACATTTGACATTCAGTTTCATCTTCTGCTTGAAAATGATATGTACGGTCATCTGTGTCAACAGAGAAGACATATAACAAGCAGTTACAGTAACTTCCTAACATTTATGTAATTAGCAGACAGTAAAAGTAAAACTTTAATTCTGTGGTTGTGACTCACGAGATATGAGATCAAAGCTCTTCTTTTCCTCTGGGTTGCATTTCACTTGGCAGGTTAACAGGTTGAGTCTGGCTGGTGGTGTGTTTGCCTTTAAAAAAAAAAGATGGATAGTACACAATGAGTGGTGTAGTGGTTAGCACTGTCGCCTTGCACCTCCAGGGTCTGGGATCGATCCCTTCGTCGCCGTAGTGCCGTAGTGTGTGTGAATGAGCATGTGGTTGTGTGTATGTTTGGCTCTCACTTTTGTCGTTTGTTTGTTGAAAGCAAATGGTTATTAATAAATTTAAACTTACCCATCATCCCCTGCCTACTGATTCCTTCAGTATGATGTGTTTATTGAAGATGAAAGAATTCCAAACTGGCTACTATCAAATATTAATGCTCTCATATTGCTCTCTCATATTAATGCACAAACTCATATTGCTCTCTCATATTAATGCACACACACACACACACACACACACACACATATATATATATATATATATATATATATATATATATATATAGAATGACCAAGTAGACTGCACAACTGCATGATTTTTACCTGTATTTTAGAAGATCAACACGAGGGAACATTTAATGATATACCACGAGGGCCTCCGATCGGCACAGTGGTAAAGTGCTCGCCCTATTATCCGGAGATCGCAAGTTCGATTCCCAGGTGATCAGGGCTGTCTGTGAGCTCACGCAAGCGGAAGGAGCGGATAGCGCTGTCCTCCGAGTGTGTTACTCCACGCCCAATGGGGCGTGAGCGAGCAGTTTCAAAAGATGTGGTCGGCTGGCGAATAAGGTCCAAGTAGCAGAAACTAGTTCCTTCGCAGGGACCTTAATAAAATGAGGAGCTCTACAATCTAGGACAACAATCTCTGCACTGATCCTACAAGCCATGAGCATCTATATAATGGGGTTTCAGCTGTTTAGCAGGATCCCACATGGTCGTGTCACACAAGATCTGTATTTGACATACAGGTATTCCACTGGGGCAGACTCAGGACCTACTGGAGATATATCTCACACTTGCCTTAGAACTGTCTGGGAATTCCCCAGGAGAAGCCAGGAATATAAGCCAGGATACAGAAGTTTAATCTTGACCTTTTCTTGCCACTGTAACAACACCATGAAAAGCGGAAGTAAATTTCAGCCAGAGGTGTTTCCCAGGCCATTTCACTACTCAAGTCAAAACTAAGCACCCACACAGCACATTTTCTTCCTGTTGATACTAATTTAGAGGTTAAAGCAGCCTGCTTTTCCACATGTCACTGCTCTTCCTGTCTGATTCACTGTCTGGGCTCAAAGCTACACATTAACCCAAGTGGTTTAACTCAAAGTAGCCTTGCTGAGAACGTGTTTGTGCTTTTTAGTTGCAGTGGAAACAGTCGTGTTGCTGCTGAAAATTTGTGTCACAGATTTTTCTCTTACCGTTCCATGGGAGATGGTCAAATATCCACTCTTCACCGAGCACTTCCTCTTCTGCCACACCTTCCTAAGCCTGAAAACATTCGAAAGTCGTTTTTCAAATGTACGAACTTTCTAGAAAGTCAATCTTAAACAACATTTTACAAACATACTAAAGAGTGAAAAAAAAAACCCAGAATTTTAAGTTAGGAGTGATGTACCATAAAGAGTTTTAAAACAGTGCTATTGTGTAGAGCAAGACATTTCCCTCACCCTTCACTGCGTTTGGAGAGCATCCCGGAGCGCTCTGTGCCATGAGCCTTGTTACCCTGCAGCTGATGGAGACTGTAGCCTGTGTTCTGTTTGGCCTGAGAGTCCTGACAAAGACACAGCATTTTAATTGGATTTTACTTTTACCTTCTTTACGTTTCTTTTACATTATCTCACCTTCTCATCTGATATGAATAAATATTTAACGTGCATCCTGCATTAATGTGCATTGATAACATCGCCACAAAAAATAAATCCCCAGTGAAATCCTCTGTGATGATTTAACACTTTCATTTGAGACTGACAGGACCTAAATAAACACGACACAAGTCTTGATTCAACACTTTGGGTGTTAATCTAACACTCTGGGGTTTTCGGTGTACTGATTTAAATATAATTGCTGCACATTTTAAAATATAAATGTGATGTAACTGGGTGGCACGGTGGCTTAGTGGTTAGCACTGTCGCCTTGCACATCCATGGTCAGGTTTCGAGTCCCGCCTCAAGTCTGTGTGCATGGAGTTTGCATGTTCTTTCTGTGCTTGGTGGATTTCCTCCCACAGTCCAAAGGCATGGAGATTAGGCTAATTGGTATTCCCAGATTGCCAGTATTATGTGTGTGCCCTGCAATTACTGACCATCCAGGGTGTACCCCGTCTCGTGCCCTAATTCTCCTGGGATAGGTTCCAGGCCTTGTGACCCTGAATACAGGATAAAGCGGTATAGACCATGAGAGAGTGAGTGATGTCATTTATTATATATATACTCTTTCCTATGTTAAGTTTTCTTTTCCACAATTTATCCATGTTTTTGTGTCTATGTTCCTTGAGTATGAATTACCCTTTCATCATTCATCAAATTTTCATGACAAGTCTAAACATATCCAGGTATTTTGCGATAACTGTTTTCATCATGCCATTAACCCTTTACTTGTCCTGTCTATCATTGGGAATTTTAGCTTGTTATAACCTTTATGCCCAAAATAAAGCATTAAACATGTGCTGTTCTGTGTGCATTAGTGATGATGGTTATTACTAGGGCTGTAGTCATAACCACCACTGTCAAATACAACACCAGGAATAGCCAAAATCAAGTCAAGTCAGGCTTGGGTCCAAATAAAAGCAAACCTAATTTAAGCCTGAAGCCAAAAACCATAAAATTAGTTTTTTAGACGTCAAGCCTTAACTTGAACTAGTTTACTTAATCTGTGCATTCGCCAATGATAAGTTTGCATTTTCTAAAAGATCCACATAATTCTCCCTCAATCTTTGTTGAAATGAAAAATAAATACTTTTGTACTCTCAGTTGACACTTAGACCATATTTAGGAAAACCAATGCCCAAGATAGGGTCCATGATGAGTGCAAAAAATGTCTCAAGACCAGCCTCGAGTCTTACAGCAATAGATATTGGCACACATTCAAATAACTGAAACAGTCTTTTTGATGTTTCTTTAGGACAGAAAACTCCTAAAAAATTAATTACAAAGTAATTGTGTTTTATAGGAGAACTGCAAAACAGACATACTGTACATTGTTCATCCGTCATGAAATGATGAACCTCACCTCTTTTTGTTCTGATTGTAAGGATGACTTTAGAATATCTCGAAGCTGGATCAGCTGTTTCTTTTCTCCTTCTTGTACTTGTTTAACCTTATTTACGGAAAGAATGACTCAGATGAAACAATGTATAATGCAAAACTAAGATGTTACGATGTGACATCATAATCAGGAAAATCCCAAACTTACTCCTGCTAAATCGGTGGAGATTTTTTCCATGGTTGGCTTAAGATTCTCCACAACTTTTAACCCATCCTGAAAAAAACTGGACAGAGCGCCTCATTTCAACCATATAGCATTCAGACTATGTATTTTTGGGTTTGTTGCATTTTATTTTTGTGAAAATGCGAAACAAAAAACTTACTTGCACTGGGCATGAAAATATTTGATGAGGTTCTGCACTAAGTCGACTCCTTTCCTGATTTTGATTTCATTCACTTTGACGAGATACTAAAATAAAGAACAGCTGTCAGTATCATTATCAAGGCATGTCACAGCCTATCTGAAAGATGAACCACATCCCTTACCTCACACATCTGAAGCTGAAAGGCTCGTCTTTCTTTTTCCATCTCCTCTGCGATCTCTCCCCCGCTGATCTCTGTCCTGATCATCCCGTGCTGCTTGGCATGCTCCCGCTTCTCTTTCTCAATTTTATTACTAGAAAAAGTCGGGGAGGAAAAAGTACCCCATCATGCATTAATAAAAAAAAATTTTTTTTTAATCTGAAGACAAGCTGCTTTGGGAATTTACATTGGCAATGGAATATTTTCTAATCAACTTAATGTACATGTTTCCCAAGTGTTGTCCTTTATATTTATTTTTCCCATTTGTTAACCAGTTTGCATCCAGATGTCTTCCCATAGCATTATGTGTATGTGTTTTCCCCAAGGTCCAAAGACATGTGGTGTCAGGTGTTTGGCATTTCCAAATTGGCTAAAGGGTGAATGTATGTCTGTTTTTGCCCTGTGATAGGTTGGCAGGAAACTATGGGAACCTACACAAGACAATCGGTAAAAACAGTGGATGGACGAAAGTCCCCTTAATACTCATTACAGTACCAGCTTTAATACAGCAGTAGCAAACTAAACAATAAATATGTGATACATGCCTAAATGCATTAGGCATTTTCAGTATTTGCTGTACTTATTCGATCTGAATGGATATGGGCAGGGAGCAAGATAGCAGAGAAGATGGATCAACGGCATCAACACACTAATGTGACTAAGGGCTACTAATAATCTATGGCGATCTTCTTTTGCTTTTTGTCTCAATTCACATGGAAGGTGAACGTACAGACCACACTTTGAAGTTGAACATAAAGACCACATGACTAGCGGTGTTTGTTTAAGGCACAGCTGCATGGCAAGATAAGCACTTCCATAAGTCCAACTCAAAGGTCTGAAGTGACACTGACAAACCAGAGTATATCTCAGGTCACCTTTCTAAGGTTGAACATATGATTGTGTTTTTAAACCAGGCTTCCTCTTTACACACACTACTAGGGCTGACGGATTTGATTAAAAAATAATAATAAATGACATCGCTATTATTTAGCAATTTAAACTGCAATATTTAACTCTTACCTGTACTATTTTGTATCGAATCATATTCATCTAAGTGTTAGTTAGTCCTGCCGGAGTCCCTGCTTGCACTCTACAGTAAATATACATTCACATTAGACATTGTGACTGTGACCATACCTAACTGCCATCTCTCCTCCTCTTCTCTTCCTCCCCCTCTTTCTCTTTCCTCTCTCCCCCTGTCTCCCCCTTTCACTCTTTCTCTCTCTCTCTCTCTGTCGAGCTACACATGTGGTTCCTGAGCTGCCAGTGATCCAGACTCCCTCTGCCCTCCGGACCTGTCTGATCCATCCTGGTGCCCGGTTTCTGGTTGGAGGTCTCATCGCATGGATGCCCCGTGTGTCTCTTTAGGATGCGTCTGGTGTCTGGGGATGATTCTCTATACTTAGAAGATGGTTCTGGCCTCGACTGGTGTTGTCAGCTGTTTCTCTGAGGACTTGACAATTCGATAGTTCAGGACTGGAACTTTCTACAAGTCTATCTGAGTCTCGAATAACTACTGGACTCCATTTTACATCAAGTATTATAACATCAATTAACATCAACTATTATAGCTGAACCTAACACTTAACACTGTATAAATGCAGATCATTTCCTGCTATCTGTTTCACCCAGATGAGGATGGGTTCCATGTCGAGTCTGGTTCCTCTCAAGGTTTCTTCCTATTACCGTCTCAGGGAGTTTTTCCTTGCCACTGTCGCCCTCGGGCTTGCTCGCCAGGGAATATCTGAACATTTTGATTCATACATATTCACATTCCATACAAACTTAAATAATTCTTTTGATTGTGTAAAGCTGTTTTGAGACAATGTCAATTGTTAAAAGCGCTATACAAATAAAACTGAATTGAATTGAATCTAAGTCAAGAGCAAATAATGGCGCAAATGATCTTAATAAGAGTAAGTTTGATAATATTTATTTATCACAATAAAAGTTATTTAAATATATAACAAATACTTAAATTCGACACAAATTATGCATTTATTACCTATAATAAGCTGCATGCTTCTGTAATTGGATAATTTCCCTGGTCCATATCGCAATTTCTATCTATTGTTTCACTGATATAATCCAATGAAAGCTTAGTACTCAAATTTTAAAAAGCTGTTTATTTACTGCGTCAGTAAATAAACAGCTTTTCACTGCACTATATGCTGAAACAAGGCATGAATATGTTTTTTTTATTGTTAAGCTGATAACACTCTCACCTAAAAAAAGCAGGCTTAAAAAAAACAAAGCAAACATGTGCAGCTGTGAAAGTGTGGAGCTTACACTTTGGTTTCATAGTCCTTACAGGCTTTATCAAAAGGCTTCTTTAAATCCTGAGGACACAAATATATATCACAAATAATAATAATAATAATAATAATAATAATAATAATAATAGTGCAGTTATTCAGAGTTCATACCCCTTTCACCCCTTTCAGGTCTCCTTTCAGCAGACTGTCTAAAGGAAAGGTGATGATATTGTTCATATTCTGTAGCTGTGAACAAACCATTACAGAAGCAGGTCAGTTGTTATTTAGGTTTAGCGCAATATCGTGCCCATATACAGTACGTTCCTGTATCTGATTATTCTAGTGCAACAGTCTATCAGATGTAGGCCAGTAGTCTTATTAAACCTATACTGCTATGCTCTTATTAAAGCTGTGGTAAAAGCACTATTTTTGTCTTCTGGAGAATTTGACGCATTATCTAGTTGCTATTGAGTACTGCAACACCAAAAAAAAAAAAAAAACCTTCTTATTACCACTGGCCTTGTACAGCAAAGTGATACACACAGTTCCCACAGTACTGAGATGTGAACGAGTGGCTGCATGAGGTTAAACAGAAACAGGAAGCGAGATAGAGAGTCTCACTAAGTTCTTGAAGAGTGCTGTAAGTTCTTTGGTGAAGACTGCAAACTTGAGGAATGCTGCTGCCACATCTGGGTTGTCTCTGTTCACACATGCCTCCCCGAACTTCTCCAGAGCCTGAATGTACTGCTCTTCATTCTCAACATGGGCTGATGAAACACACACCCAGACACACAAACACACCCAGATACACATCATAAACATTTTTACAAATGTTTCACCGACCACAACAATGAAGGAACAGGCCCTCATCAAGTACATATAATTACATACACTGTAAATTTCCAGTATATCTATTAAGGCACTTCCAAGGTGTGAGGGAAAAAACATATGACAAATGTATGTGTCAATGAATTATGAGCATTGCTCTATTCCATATGGTTACTGCCTCTTCCTGTGTTATTGCATACCACTAACCCAGTCATCCATATAACAGTAAACCATTACTTTAAGATTAAGCCTCTTGGCTATTAGTAGTTTTTTTTTTCTTTTTCAGCAGGAGAGATCAAAAAACTGAATTTCTGACAAGTAAAAATTTATTGAAAAAGCAATAAACACTGTTGCATAGAAATTTCAAACAATGAGATCCTATAATTATTAAAAAAATGATCTTTGAGCCTATTCCACAAAACAACATTTTCTGCACCATGTTTTCCCTTATCACCATATTTCAGCATAGGCCAAAATTACATCATCATGTGGTTATCAGCAGTATATTATAAAACATCTGGGTGGCTGGACTGTAACTAATTTAGAATGCAGGGTGGGATTAAAGGAGAACACCAACAACTGCTGAAAATGAGAGAGAGAGAGAGAGAGAGAGAGAGAGAGAGAATGAGGGTGGGAGAGAAAGACGTGTTCAGACAGGTAGTAGAGGGTAAATGCAGAATGAATGGTATGTGAAGAAACTTGCAAACCCTTACATTTACCATTTCACTGCAGTAACTGAAATCGACTTGGATATTTTTTTCTTTTACAAAAGAATCAGTTTGGTTTACAGTCCTTTATGTACCACAAAGACTTACGTTTAAATCCTAATTCACCATTGCCCTTAATGTGACCCGATTAGCAGGTTAGGAACATTTTCCTTAATCATTCAACTAATGAATAAAGTGTTTCATTCGGTCATCTTAGTCATTTCGGTTTTTCTTGTTCGGAGTTATGTTGGGTCAAGAAGAACACTGAACATGTAGTAGGAGCGTCAACCTCAATGCCATGCACATACATGCATACGCTGATACACACACCTATGGGCAATTTAGAGTCAATCCATCTAGCAGAATGTTAAAAAGAAGGGAAGATACCCTTAGAACTCAGATCAAACTGTTAGGGACAGAGAGAGGATCTGAAATTAAACTGAACTGACATTAACCCACTACCAATATCATTTACAAATCTATGAAAAAGATTAAGTTCTGAATTCCTGGTTTTATACATATCATATCTACCACATACGAGGAAGGATTATATTCTTAATAACTTGCTGGTGAAGTCTCTTTCATTTCTTTCATGTCAGAATGAAATGATTAAATGCGATTTTATAATGTATGGAACAGGCTTCAACCCTGGGATTTCAGTCGCACTGGTAAACTTTATGGAGAAAAAGTATAAAACTAAATTACTTTAAAATTACATTACTGTTAACATTATCGCCATTATCACTTATGATTCACTGATCCATCAAATTACACAAATTTTCCTCTGAGATGTCAAATATATAATCGGATATATAGCTATAGACCATATACAGTATATGGTAACACAAATAATTATACTTGTACAATTATAAGAATTTATAATATATAAGAATTATACTGGATGCCTTAAAGGATATATAAAGGAATCTATTCAGTTACACTTCTGTATAATTTACTTATCTTAAAGCCTCCGAAATTCCTTCAAATTAATGCAATAATAAAAAACATGAAAAGCACATGAGAAAGACAGGAGATACACAGGGCACATGTCTTTAAAGGGGACATACTCTTGAGTTGTGTACCAGGTTTCGGGCAAGTGTGTATGAGCTATGCAGAAAAATCTTCACGCCCGGGGCTCAGATTGTCAGGCATCCTAAAGAATAGTAGCGATCAGAGGATCTCTGCTGAGGCCTACTGATTTATCTTCTCGTACTCACTTTGGCCAGAACTGTTTATAGCTTTGACAGACTTCTTCATTTTGTTCAGAACACTCCGGTCTGCATCGAGAGCCTACAAAACAGAGACAGACACAAACAGAAGACAATCATTTCTCAAGAGGTCTACTACTGTACGTAATTATGATCCTGCTATTAAAATCGTGAGAGCTTAAATCATTCAGCTTTCAAAGGCCTTGTAGTAACGTTTAATACAGGCCCAAATCTGTGTAATGATACCACATTGCCTCACAAGCATTCTGATTGGTTGCACAAAGCACAAGATACAAGGGCTCTTAAACTGCATGCCGACATGAGCACAAAATGCCTTCACATGCATATTGTGTCTAACCCTCAGGTGAGTCAGACTCAGCCAGACTAAAGATGCCATGAGGGACAGCCCATGAGCTCACAGGCACTATTTATATACATACAGCACAAGCCAATAATGGCTTTACCCTGTCCATGCCCTGCTCTGTTAGGTCACATTTTTCTCCATTCTGACATTTGGTGTAAAAAGTAACTAAAACTGTATTTGATTACAGTACATATATGCATTATCATCCTCAGTGTTGATTTAACACTTTCAGAGTTTACTTGAGTGCAACTGGACTAGGGAAATTTGCTGTGTATGATGAGCTGTTGGGTAATTGCATGGACTACACACGTTTCTCTTAAAATGGCTGATGAGTGCATGAACTCGGTATAGAATGGGGACGTGTAAAATGATTGTGTCTCTTCTCTGTGTGGGCAGACAAGTCTAGATAGATGCTGAAATAGGAATGAGTGCAAGCATACTGTAATATAAATTGAAAGAAAGCGCGCGCGAGAGAGAGAGGGGCAGGTAAAGACAGACCAACAGCCTTAGGGGGGGGACACATTTCATAAGCGCAGTGCACAGAACAAGGAGGCAGGTTTCAGCAAGACCCAACAAACTGGTGGAAAAACTGGAAAGGGGAGTGCTGCGTATCAGTAAGGGAGACTGTCTTTACTCTCAACGCATGTAAGTGGGAACTAACCAGACCACACGAACATGCAAACACAGACACACATCTTACAGCAACAATCCCAGGTCCTTTGCTTAATATCCGTATATCAGCATAAATTTTTCATTTAGAGATAAATAAATCCCTCCATCAACACATCAATCTAAGTACTACTGTATATATATCAGACTATCTGCCTATTTATCTATAATAAATCTTTTTATGGTAAAAAGCTAAAGGTATACTTGTTAATTGGCCTTTTATAGACTTTTCTCAACCCTCTTCTGCCACATGCCTCATAGACAAAACAGAATGTGTGACTACACTGCTTGGAAAAAGGCACCACCTGGATTTAAATAAGAAAATAGGTAAGAGCCTACAATTGGATAATTGCTGCAGTGATTAATATAGTTCAGCCGGCAACAAGTTATTTAACCCTAACTGATGCAGTAAGTACAGTAGCTTCATATTTCTTAAACAGCCATGTAAAAAGAAAGCAAGAAAAGAAAACAGCTAAGATTATGGAAACTACAAAAATTAGGCTAAAACATGCATTATTAAAACCTGGAAGGATAAGGGTGAACCTTCAGCTTCGAGGAAGAAATGTGGTCGGAAAAAAAAATCCTGAATGAGCGTGATGGGAGATCACTTGAACGCTTAGTAAAATCAAATCATAAAAGCAAAAAAAAAAAAAAAAACTTCACGGCTATGTTTAATAGTGAAAGTAAGAGCATTTCCACATGCAAAATACAAATATAACTTATGAGATTGGGACTAAACAGCTGTGCAGTTTTAGGAAAAACATTTATCACTGAGTCTAATTCTAAAAAATGCTTGTAATCATAAAGAATGATTAGTATGGAGCACTGGAAAACAGTCATGTGGTCTGATGAGTCCAGGTTTACCCTGTTCCAGAGTGGTGGGTACATAAAGGTAAGGAGAGGCAGCTTAAGTGATGCACCCATCATGCCTAGTGCCTACTGTCAGGTTAAGTGACAACCTGAGTATGACCAGGTTTTTCCATCAAAAGATTTTTTCTCCCCTGATGGCATGGGGCATATTCCAAAATTGCGAAAGAGTGGTTCAGGATGCATGAGACATCATTATTACACCACAGAGTCCAGACCTTAACTCCATTGAGAACCTTGGTGATGAACTGGAGGCCTAACACGAGTCTAAGAACATCAATGCAGGACCGCCTAAGCTTATGGAAACAATGCCATAGTCATAATCAAAGCTAAAGCTTGTCAAATGAAACATTACAGTGTGGCACTCTTTTTTGGCCAGGCAATGTATATCATGCATTTTATGCCCATGATCTAAGCAGCACACAATTATTATTATTATTATTATTATTATTATTATTATACAGAATATATTACACAAATGTGCAAGAGTCAGCACAATTGCTGTATATCGTTAAAATACAATATTTAGAAATCATTTCACTAACCCAGAAAGCAGAAGCAATCATTTCATTGTATTAATGAACTTTATGTAATCATACACTGGGGTTCATATTTCTGATAACAATGGTTAATAATACAGGCATTTGCATGTTGTATTTTCTTAACAAAAAACACAAAAATAAATGCTTCACTCTCTACATCCTTGGTTGCATGAATAGGAATTAACGCTGAATTAAAAAGCACAAAGGGTTTTTGTAGTGGGCCACATTGCTTCTGCTTTAAGATTTGTAGACTGAAGGGTCCATGTGAAGCACTTCATGAGCATTTCTTAACACTGACTACTTTCTTTACTGAAAATGGTTTCACTCTAATTTCAGTGTACGGTGATGGAACTTCCTTATTCAAGTAGTTATTGTGTGTCACAGCCAACATCCTACAGTTTATTAACTGTCCTGCCCTATACTTTTCAGGATTACTGAATCTGCATTTTACACAGTGATCTGTGTAACACTAAATGACACTATTTAAAAAGGGCCTGAACTATTTTTTATGTTGCACCACTACCCTAATAGTATAATATTCAACACATTGTTTACATATTTTTTCAGGTTCAGTAGTGTGAACTTTCTTGTGCCACACATCATTCCTTTATATAAAATTAAATGATTAATGAAATTGAAGTAGTGCTTTACTGTGTAAAATTGGTTGTTTATGTAACAATCTTCACAACAGCAACCTTCATTTCCCCTCTCATCTGTTCCAACCACTCAGCGTTCAGCATCTGTGCCTGTTTCTCTCTGGTTCATGCCTTAAATTAGATGTGTTTTAAGCTTGAATGATCCATAGGGCACTGTGTGGTTTAAGAAACAGAAAAAACATTCCTCAGAAAACTGCTCAGGTATAGGAAAATGGAGTGGACTGAAAATGAAAGCCGAAAATTCCCTGAGAAAGCCTGAAGAACTATTTCTCAAGACTACGTTAAAATACATGAAAGTCTCTCTCTTTGGAAGCAGAATATGAAGAAATGGGAGGGTGTCTCATAACTTCTGCACAGTATAGTATATGAATGACATGACAAAGAAAATCCTGCTGACTTCAGTAATTTGTAGCCCACTGAAACTTTCCTTTACCCCTAGTCACAAAATGTGAAAAGAAACCAGTGTGCATCTAGCTTTTTAGACATGGGTTAGAGAAAGCAGAGGTAGAGTGTACATTTGCTGACTAACTAATGCAATCCTTAGTAAAAAAAAATTATATATAAAAAAAAAAAAAAAAAACAGTCACTCCGTATTGACTTCATATTTGTTCTATGGTGCAAGTGTTCTCAAAACTTTGTATCCAGGGACCCCTTCAACTATACAATAAATTTCATAGACCACCTCATTAGAGATTTATTTCATGAATATGTATTATATTTTGTTTGTTTATTGGACCTTTCTATGCCTGAAGTTTCCAGTGATAATTGAATGCATTTTGTAGGTTGACTTGTTTTGGAGTTATTACGGTTTGGATTACATTCTTTAAATAAAGTGATAAATATAATATCTTTGATATATCCGGGTCGTGATTTCAACTACTATGAATAAACGTTTTAGAAATACAAATCTTGTCACTATTTACATGGACCTCAGCTTGTAGTACAACACAATGAATGATTGTAATATATTTAATATATTTAATATTTCATATATTTAATTAAAACACTCGACCAGGCCATACTTAGGTTTACAAGTTAGTAAATGTCAGTGCAGTTCACACTGAAACCCAGAGTTAAAGTGGAAGTTCAAAGACCTGCTGACTTTCTCAGTGAATAAGCCTGAGTGTGATGATCGAAACTGCCTCTGTGTTACTAACAAAGGACTTTTTTTTTTTCCTTCTGGAGACTGTTCATGTCCAAAATGCAGATTGAAATCTGGCACACAGCACAGTGCATCCGGAAGAAGTAAAACGGATATACTCATGGCTTTTCAAGCCTAATTGAGCATTACGCTTACAGAAAAAAATGTCAGTGTTTTTTTTTTTTTTTTTATAAATAGATTAATGCAAGGAAATACCTTACTTACACTTAGTCAGGGTTTTTACTACTGACTGTAGAAAGTCACTGATTCAGTTTTCTAATATTATTCCCTTTCTTTCCACATTTAAAACCCAAGTTACTGTAGACAGAAAGACCAGCTCTGTTTCTGCCTGTAGGTTAAAGAGAGAGTGGTGTTATATGGGATATGGGCGAGGTTCACCTTCACAGGTGGCAAACCTGTGATTTCAAACGAGGAAGTCATTCTGCTCTGAGTTCAAACAGAATCTGAACGAAACTTGGTAGTAAAGGAAAGTTGACACAAATCCAATAGAGCGGATTTCCTACTTATTCTCTATAATCAACATTATAATAATAACAATAAGCACTGCGTGTCTCACCTCCTCGAGTCCGGTGACGGTGTTGCGGCAGTGGCCCATGCGGGTGGTGAAGATCGAGGTTGTAGGCGCTTTATAATCCTCAGTGGTGATGTCCATAAACTCCGACACGCTCAGCTGGTCCGGCATGATGACCGATTTATTGTAACAACTCTCAAATGAATAATAACAAAAAAAAAACAGAAACAATCAAAGTGCGGTGCCGGTGTAAGATAAGTTACTTTGTCGTTAAATCACTTCGCTATCTAATATAGGAAACTAAATCAGTCTCTGATGAGAAGTTGGAGAACTCCATCACAGCTCAAGTTCACACTCTTACTCTTTACTCCGGTTCATCTGTTGCTCTTTACTCCAGTGACAGTACACCGCTGATTTACCTGCGTCTAATCTCTCGCTCTCTCTCTCTCTCTCGCGCGCGCGCGCGAGCGCCCGCGCTCTTACACACACACTTAGATACATACACACGCATATTGTGACCTGCGAGTTGAGACACAAGCCCCGCCCACTGTCAGAGAAACTGTGCAATAGTAACGCGCAGCTGTGCGACACGGATTCATCAGATGTTACTGTAAAAGAAGCGAGAGTATTGAGTTACACGCGCTCACTCTACACCACGTGCATACAGGTGTAGCATACACATCCAAACAGAGTGTATGTGAGTGCAGGAGATTTATTATTATTTTTTTTTCAAAAATACTTGTGAAAACTTACACTCATAAAACTTAGCACAGTGAGATATACAACTCACAATTATATTTAATGTGACCAAAGGGGCGTGGGGGATCTGTTACTATGTTGTAATAACAGTTTAAAATAAAATGCGAATGGACAATTAGCTTTCTCCCAACGGACATAAAATTATACAACTCTTCTCTGTAACTCATACACACATGTATGTGGATATTCACTGATATTAACACCATAGTACATTAATACTTATTAATAAAATGATTATTGCAATATTACTTCTCAAGTAAATATGTAATATAATATTACATATAATAATAACAATATTACATACTACATCACTGTGCAATATTTACAAATGCTCTTGGGTCATATATTTGGTAATTACTGTTTTAGGACGCTTTGTATTTATTCAGTTATTTATTACTTTTCCTTTAGATAACAACTGTGAGCAATTGTGACCAAGAATAAGCAATTTCCCTCTGGGATTAATACATTTCTGAGCAAACCCACCAAACTTTACTTTGAGCGCTATAAACAGCAGGAATCAAATTCCTTGTGTGTGTGTCAACATACTTGGTGAATAAAACCCTGATACTGATGCTGATTCTGATATGCAAACTCCTAGCGCACAGATCCGACTAAGAATAATTGAATCCTTGAGAGACTAATCGAACCCTTGACTCTGAAGGTGTGAAGCCACAGTGCTAACCACTATGCCATTGTGTCACCACAGCCAATCATCTGGTCTGTTTATAGCCAGTGTTATATTTAGGTTACTGTCATGTGGCAAAAAAAAGTAATAATTAAATGTTATATTAATATAAGATAACACCTGGCTGCTAATTACCCTCTATTAATTGTGCTCTCTATGATCCAGGTCCCAATAAGTTGTATGGAAATTGTATGAATCTTACAAATTATGAAAGCTAATTTGTTTTATAAAGATAGTCTACATTTACATTTGGGCAGACATTCATTTAGATATATCTCTACCATCGTTCACTAGGTTACCATCAAGAAGTACCATCAGTCACATACTGTTGGGAATGTTTTTCTTCTTCTTTCTTTTGGGTACGTGCGAGTTGATAAGTTAACCTATATAATCTTTACTTGTAGTTTGATCCTGGATTTTACTGACTGAATGTGGAATAGTTTGAACACACTGTACAAACTTACATAATTCTGTTAAAACCTCAGCAGTTGTGTGATTAAGTGTGATTACAGATCCACAATTTCTTTTTACGTAGTTTTTAATACGTGTTTATTTTCACAGAGGATATATTTTAAATATATTAAATTAAATATATTAAATATATATGTTATTTTTCATACTCTGTGCGATATGACTTTTAAATTCCAGAGTGAGCGTAGATATTAACATACTCACACGCTTTAACATGAAGCTTTTATTTTGAATTGTTTGACACCGGAAGTAGTCACTTGTGGACTACACTCGCGTTCACACTAGAGCGCTAATACAGTTTGCCTTTATGATATTGAGTTGGAGATGGATTGAATGTTAATCGTTTAAAACGTTTGTGTGTGTGGACATGGCTACTAAGCGTAAGTCAGACGTGGCCGTACCGGCTGAGGAAAGTGACCAGCTTCTCATAAGACCTCTGTGAGTTTGATTCAAACTACTGTCTGCAGAAGAGTGAGTTAGCTTGTTAGCAGGTTAGCTCAGTGTCTGTTAGCGTGATGCTAATGTGTAAAGATGGAATAAAATTCAAGTTTTTTTTTTAATTCTAGACATTTCTAGAAACAGGTAACTATAGTAGTAAACATATTAATAATTAACAATAAGAATTATACAATATTGTAAGTAAAAATGGTTACTTATAAAGTGTTAATTGTTTTAACCATTTAAAATGTTTGCATGTAAATGAAATATTGTAACATAAAATATGTGTTGAGCTTTGTAAGGTTACGAAGTAAATCCAGAAATAATTCCCATTTGTATTTGTTCTCACTTTGTGCTGTGAAAAAGTATTTGTCCCCTTCCTGGGTCCTTACTTACGTTTGTCACATTTAAATGATTCACACCATCAAAAAATTTTATTATTACACAAAGAAGACCTTGTAAATACGAAATACAGTTTAGTGTCTGGTTGTGTCACCCCTGGCAACAACAACTGCAATCAACCGCTTGTGATCACTGGCTACGAGTCTTTTACATCACTGTGGTGGGAATTTTGGCCCGCTCTTCTTTGTAGAATTGTTTTAAGTCAGCCACATTAATGGGTTGTCAAGCACGATCATCCTGTTTAAGGTAATCTCAATCAGATTCAAGTCTAAAACCTTAATTTTGTATTTATTGAGCCATTCAAAGGTGGACTTGCTGGAGTGTTTCACATCATTGTTCTGCTGCATAACCCAAATGCACTTGAGCTACAGGTCAAAAACTGATGGCCGGTCATTCAGGATTTTCTGGTAGAGCGCATTTAAAAACAGCATTTTGTATTTACTCTGGTTATTTTTGTGTAATATTAAAATTTGTTTGATGATCTCAGACATCTAAGTGTGACAAATATGCAAAAAAAAAAAACCAGGGCAAATACTTTTTTCACTGGACAGTATCTTTTTTTTCATAATATGTTACTATTTCCTGGTATCTCTCTTTGTTTTTCTTCAGTCCTCACATGTTATAATGAGTCACATTACTTGTGACACCTTTCAGAGACACTGTGAAAAATGTATCATATTTTCACATCCAGTTTTTAAATAATTATTATTAACACATTTATTTTTAAGGAGAATTTGTCATGTTATAATTTTTTTAATACAAATTAAACATTCAGCACTTACAATTATTATAAATGTATAATGTATTGTGATTATTCTAAGTACATTGTGACAAATGCATATTTAAGAGGATAAAAAAAGTTTGTTGGAAAATCATTGTTTATTCATACCTTTTAAACTGATTTCTTTTTTATTGTACTGAATGTAACATAAATCCATCAGTTTTACTTGTCAGAAAGTCCCTCAGTAATGATATTTTATTTATGATATGAATAGTGTAATATGAAATGTAATAAATGCAGGCCATTAAGAAACATAGATTTGTAATGTATAATTTTATGTGTAAGTTTTTATAATAAATTGTTTGTGTGTTATTTTAACATTTTAAAATTTAATCATTTAAAAAATAAGGGCTGAATTAACATTACTTCTTGCCTTACTAACTTGACAGTGTAGGGTGTGAGGTGTATTTTCCAGACCGATTCTCTCTACACTGCTTGAAGTTCCACAAATTAATTTAGTAATTTTTTATTTTCTATCTGTTCTTTACCAATGATAGGGGCGCTGGTCAAGAAGTGGGAAGATCATGCATCATTTTGGAATTCAAGGGACGTAAAATTATGGTAGGTTGGTTAAGACGTGTCTGTTTTTCTTTAGTAATAATATCTAATATAATAATATATAATTTTGTCTTTGGCTCATCACTGATGTATTCCTCAGCTGGACTGTGGTATCCACCCTGGTTTAGAGGGAATGGATGCACTGCCTTACATTGATTTGATTGATCCTGCTGAAATCGATCTCCTCCTCATCAGCCAGTGAGCGTTTTTTTTCTTTCTTCTTGTTTAGAGGTATATTTACACCATACTTGTATTAACTACCATTTCCTTTCTCACATAGCTTTCATCTCGATCACTGTGGAGCACTGCCCTGGTTTTTACAGAAAACTAGTTATAAAGGAAGGACTTTCATGACCCATGCAACCAAAGCCATTTACCGCTGGCTTCTTTCAGACTACGTCAAAGTCAGGTAGACGCTCGCATCATCCCTTTTGTGTTGAAAAGTAAATAAATAGTTTAAAATGCCTGAATGTTCAGTAATTTTATACATATTCTGCTTCTCTCTCTCTGCAGTAATATCTCAGCAGATGACATGTTGTACACAGAGACAGACTTGGAAGAAAGCATGGACAAGATTGAGACGATCAACTTCCATGAGGTGAAAGAGGTGGCTGGCATTAAGTTCTGGTGCTACCATGCCGGCCATGTCTTGGGTGCAGCCATGTTTATGATCGAGATTGCTGGTGTGAAGGTGAATTGAGGTGATTGGTTAATTTATGACAAGATCACAAACAGATCAGAGCTCATGGTCTTGCTTTTTTCTTTTTTTTTTTTTCTTTTTTAGATTCTTTATACAGGAGATTTCTCGCGTCAGGAAGACAGACATTTAATGGCAGCAGAGATTCCCAGCGTTAAGCCAGACATCCTAATCACAGTGAGTAACTCTTCACTGCAGCTGTATTGTGTTACTGGAGTGTTTTGTTCACCCAGTAACCTGCACCCATTCTGTTCCTGTTAACAGGAGTCCACCTATGGAACTCACATCCACGAGAAGAGAGAGGAAAGAGAAGCTCGTTTTTGTAACACGGTCCACGATATTGTAAACAGGGAAGGCCGCTGTCTCATCCCCGTCTTCGCTCTGGGTCGAGCACAAGAGCTCTTGCTCATCCTCGGTGAGACCTCAGTAAATCTTTAAGATGTTATCTAACCTAATGTAACATGATCACATTTTTCAACCATTTTGATTTTGAAAGGTCTTTGCATGATTTCGTGCCTTTTCATGTTGAATGTAGTGAATGTGATTTTCTGACTTTCGCTCTTTCAGATGAATATTGGCAGAATCATCCTGAACTTCATGACATTCCTATTTACTATGCCTCATCCCTGGCCAAAAAGTGTATGGCCGTGTACCAGACTTATGTCAATGCGATGAACGACAAAATCCGCAAAGCCATCAACATCAACAACCCCTTTGTCTTCAAGCACATCAGCAACCTCAAGGTGCAATTCTTAATGGTTTCTTTGAGATAAAACAAAACATCATCAGTGGTGCTTCTTCGGCTTCAAGTGCATTTTTAACTTTAGTATTTATTCAAGCTGCATTGAAAAGCTAATTAAGAGAAAGTGTGGAAAAACAAAATAGAAGTAATGTTGCTGTTGATTCAGAAGACTTCACACAAGTCTAGCGACAAACAATAAAAACAAAACAGGTGGTTCCTTTATTGTGCAGCTTTTTTTTTTTTTTTTTTACCACATTCCTCTCACACCTCATTCACTACAGCATGTAGCTACATTTTTGTGCTTTCTCACTATTAATATTAATGGACGTGTTAGCACGATATGCAATCAAAAAAAGTTCTATAATCAAATATACAAAAGCGCCCTCCTTTTTGTCATAGCAGTGCATTTTTCAGAAGACCAATTACTCCTGTACTGAGTGAGGCTGCAGGATTTGATTTTGACACATATTGCAATTTCATCTATGCTATTTAACTATTAAATGAACTGATCTCATTTCTGAATCACGGCGATTCACCCTGCGTTTAGTTCAGGCTGCGTTCACATGTTTGCTTATTAACGTGACAACAATTCCAGATCAGTCACACTCATTGGTCACTTTCATACTGTGTAAAGCAAACACTAATAAGTCACCAATCAGGCCGGAGATTAGCGAATGATTCAGTCACAGCTCAATTTATAGAGAATTATACTATAATTAACTAAGTACTTTAAGGTTGAGGGCAATAAAATCTATGTTGTACATTTTAAACTATTTAACAAACTGTTACATTTACCATATACTGATAAAAATAATAATGATATAAAGTAATACATGCAAAGAAGTACTGTAGTTGAGAATCCAAAAAGCACAGGTGCTCTTGTTAAGTTAGAAGACGTGCCCGCGACTTAGTTCAGGTGAGTTTTAATTGTGCGCTCATAAGTGAATTTTTTTTTAATGTATCAACAAATCTGTTGAAATTTGTAACAAACTATAATTTTTACGTTACTGTGCATTCCTTGGAATGAATGTGTGAGATTGCGTTTATTAAGCAGATTTCGATTGCACACTCATAAGCATGTATTTAAAAAAATTACAGCGCCATCTGTTGAATATTGAGAAGAACTAAGAATTTAAAAAAATTTTAAAGGTAGATTTTTTTTAAACTCGTTCTGTAGTTTTTATGTAATGTGTGAAAAAAAAAATAACTCATATGTTCTATTACTCATCTTGCACCAATTATTTTCTGAAAATCTCTTCAATGTGCAGACATGTCAACTTTACAGTTTTATTATATGTATAGATTTTAATTCATTATTGTTAACATTCTGTTTATGTCCAACAGCTTGTATTCAATTTATGGTTTCAAACATAGTGATTTTTTTCCCCTCCATACAATTATTGTAAAAGACATGTGATTTCACATTTTAGCAAGAATCATGCAGCCCTTTAAGAGGATGTTTGGCAATTTATATTCATCATTATATATATATATTTTTGTTCCTTAATTGAATTTAAAATTATGAAAAAACTGCTCCAATTCCAAAATATGCTTATATTTGTCCATATTGCGATTTGGAATTTTACGCGATGAAATGTGCAGCACTAGTACCAGCTCTCTTCCTTTTCTACAGAGCATGGATCATTTCGATGACATCGGCCCCAGTGTGGTGATGGCGTCTCCTGGAATGATGCAGAGTGGCCTCTCCAGAGAGCTGTTTGAGAGTTGGTGTACTGACAAGAGGAACGGTGTGATCATCGCCGGCTACTGCGTGGAGGGAACACTTGCCAAGGTAGAGGAGCTCTTGTAATTAAATTCCAGTAATGCCACCAATCCCAAACAAGTAGGATCCATGAAATCCCCAGCCCATAACCCACAACATTCAGAGGATCCGCTGCACACCCCAGGAGTTTTGAGTAGTCATGCCCCTTGCGTTGTAATGTGATTGCTGATGTAGGTTACTTTAAGTGAAAAAAAAATATATCTCTTGAGATCAGAATAGCACAAAAGATTTTGAAGTAGTATGATATTTGTATTTGATGAGGCTTTTGCTTGTAGAGGCTAACAGACCCGTTTCCTTGTTTAGCACATCATGTCCGAGCCCGAGGAGATCACAACTATGTCAGGTCAGAAGCTGCAGCTGAAGATGTCTGTGGACTACATTTCCTTCTCAGCTCACACTGACTATCAGCAGACCAGCGAGTTCATCCGAGCGCTCAAACCGCCCCATGTGGTGAGCTTGGCCCACTGCGAACTGTTCCCCTGCTTTACATTTTGGATTATTGTGCATGGTGAGATGTGTTACTGATTTGTTCTGTGTTCAGATCCTGGTGCATGGAGAGCAGAATGAGATGGCCCGACTGAAGGCGGCTCTCATTTTAGAATATGAGGAAAATGATGAAGAGCGTATTGAGGTCCATAATCCCCGCAACACTGAGGCAGTCACACTCAACTTTAGAGGAGAGAAACTGGCCAAAGTGAGAACTCTTCTGTCTAGTGTTTTCCTTTAATTAGTATATTACTGTATCTAACTACAGTGAAACCTCGGATTGCGAGTAACGCAATTTGCTAGTGTCCCGCAATTCGAACAAAGATTTTTAATAAATTTTGTCTTGGAAACGAGCAAGTCTTGGTTTACGAGTACCGAGTATCATGTATCACACATGCGCTTTTTGTTTTGCCGCTGAGCGTCACGTCATCACAACTGAGCCAATGGTTTCTCTCTCTTGCGCTGCAGAATTATGGGTAATCGTCTCCCCTGCTGGGTCTTAGTGCTCTTACTGGTATAATCAACATCCGTGCACGTGTGTACTGTTTACTATAACACTGTGACCGTGTGTGTGTGTGTGTGTGTGTGTGTGTGTGTGTGTGTGTGTGTGTGTGTGTGTGTGTGTGTAAAACATATGTTCTGTATGCACGCGTGTATTGTTTATTATAATACATGCGTGTGTGCGTGTAAAGCAAAAGAAAGTCTTGTTAGAGAGGTTAAACATCCATTTTCTCTCTCTCTCCCTGGGTCAGCAGGCTGTTGTGTGTAATTTGACACCGTGCCCCTTCACACACCCTCCTCCTCTCGCCTTCACACACCTCCTTCCCCCCCTCCTCTTCGCACCTTGTCTCACGCGCACACACACACGCTCTCTCTACTCTACACAGAAACACTGCTCTGTTGTGATTCTTTTCAAAGGTAAAGTGCAGGTTCATTTGTTTTTTATTTTTACTTTACAGCAGTGATTCCATTAGCGTGCGATCATGCGAGAGTTGTTTGCGATGTTCCTTTGTTTTTATTTCCGATAAAACAGTCTCTCCCTTAATGTGTGTGTGTGTGTGTGTGTGTGTGTGTGAGAAACTCAAAAAAGAGAGAAGGAAGTGTTACTGTGTAAGACGAGAAGAGGGGAGGGACTGATTCCTCCTCTCTTACTTTAGCTTCACAAACACAGCGCCTGCGCGTTAACGGAAACACTTATCTGTCTGGATTTATTTTTTACTTTCTTTCAAAGGTAAAGTGCAGGTTAATTTGTTTTATTTTTACTTCATATTTTGTATTAATTATTTTTGTTTTGGCTCTCGAATGGATAATTTTATATTCCATTATTTGCATTTATTTCCATTTATATGACAAACGCTCATTTTTGTTTGTGTGTGTTGTGATTGTCTAGGTGATGGGTTCTCTTGCTGATAAGAAGTCTGCTCAGGGTCAGAGGGTCTCTGGTATCTTGGTCAAACGCAACTTCAGTTATCACATCCTCACACCTTCAGACCTCTCCAGTGAGTTGTTCAGTGCATTTTTCCCAGGATAAACACAATGTATTTTCACAGCATGTTCTCATCATTCTCTTGTGCCTTTTAGATTACACAGATTTGTCTATGAGCACAGTGAAGCAGACTCAAGCCATTCCCTTCACTGGACCTTTCTCCCTTCTGCACAGCCAGCTACGCCACTTAGCAGGTGTGTAATCTGAATCGATGTGCACAAATGATCCAGCGTTTTTCTTTGCAACAGCTTCTCCTGCGTTGAGATGTGACGCATTGGGTTCAGACTATAAATGCCTGTCCAGACCTGACTTAATTTAAGTAGTGCTGTGCATTAGAAAGACATCCATAAGGAAGGTCCACATTTGTGTGTTTTAGGGCATGTCGAAGAGGTGGAGACAGCAGAGAAAACCACACTAAGGATCTTTAACAGCATCACATTGATTCATGATTCCAATATGGTCATCCTGGAGGTGAGAGCAATCATGCATGTTTTTTTTTTAATTACAGTGGGACAAAAAAAGTATTTAGTCAACCACCAATTGTGAAAGTTCTCCCACTTAAAAAGACGAGAGAGGACTGTAATTTTCATCATAGGTATACGTCAACTATGAGAGACAAAATAAGGAAAGAAAAAAATCCAGAAAATCACACTGTAGGATTTTTTAAAAATGTATTTGCAAATTATGGTGGAAAGTAAGTATTTGATTAATAGTAACAATTTCATCTCAATACTTTGTTATATACCCTTTGTTAGCAATGACCTTTGTTAGCAATGACAGAGGTCAAACGTCTTCTGTAAGTCTTCACACACGGAGTTGAGATCTGGAGACTGGCTAGGCCACTCCAGGAACTTGAAATGCTTCTTACGAAGCCACTCCTTCGTTGCCCTGTCAGTGTGTTTGGGATCATTGTCATGCTGAAAGACCCAGCCATGTTTCGTCTTCCATGCCCTTGCTGATGAAAGGAGGTTTTCCCTCAAAATCTCATGATACATGGCCCTATTCATTCTTTCCTTTACACGGATCAGTCGTCCCAGTCCCTTTGCAGAAAAACAGCCCTAAAGCATGATGTTTCCACCCCCATGCTTCACTGTAGGTATGGTGTTCTTAGGATGCAACTCAGCATTCTTTCTCCTTCAAACACAAAGTTCTATTTTACTTTCATCTGACCATATGATGTTCTCCCAATCCTCTTCTGGATCATGCAAATGCTCTCTAGCAAACTTCAGACGGGCCTGGACATGTACTGGCTTAAGCAGGGGGACACATCTGGCACTGCAGGATTTGAGTCCCTGGTGGCGCAGTGTGTTTCTGATGGTAGCCTTTGTTACTTTGGTCCCAGCTCTCTACAGGTCATTCACTAGGTCCCACCATGTGTTTTATGGGATTTTTGCTCATGGTTATTGTGATAATTTTGACCCCAAGGGGTGAGATCTTGCATGGAGCCCAAGATCGAGGGAGATTATCAGTCTTGTATGTCTTCCATTTTCTAATAATTGCTCCCACAGTTGATTTCTTCACACCAAGCTGCTCACCCATTGCAGATTCAGTCTTCCCAGCATGGAGCAGGTCTATAATTCTGTTTCTGGTGTCCTTTGACAGCTCTTTGGTCTTCGCCATAGTGGAGTTTGGAGTGTGACTGTTTGAGGTTGTGGACAGGTGTCTTTTATACTGATAACAGATGCCATTAATACAGGTAACGTGTGGAGGACAGGGGAGCCTCTTAAAGAAATTGTTATCGGTCTGTGAGAGTCTGAAAAACTTGCTTGTTTGTAGGTGACCAAATACTTATTTTCCACCATAATTTGCAAATAAATTCTTTAAAAATCTTAATGTGATTTTTTTGGATTTTTTTTTTACAGGCCTCTCTCATCTTTTTAAGTGGGAGAACTTGCACAATTGGTGGCTGACTAAATACGTTTTTGCCCCACTGTAACATTTAAATCATTTCTTTGTTTCATAAGGTTATAGTTATTTAAATTTATGAAGGTATATGAGACTGATTGAAGTTATCAGTTCATGGTCTTGAATTTCTCTTTTGCAAAACAATACAAACCATGAATACATTAATAGCAATGCATTCAAAGGAAGAATCATGATGGAAGACTAAATGTTTGTGTCTCTTTAACAGTGGATTGCCAACCCCCTGAATGATATGTACGCTGATGCAGTCACAACTGTAGTTCTGGAGGTTCAGTCAAATCCAAAAGCTCAGAAACGTAAGAACACTTTATAAATCTGGATACTTCAGGACATTTTTAGTACATTATATAAATCACGATATTTAGGTTCATTACATCCTTAACATGCAGCACAATGATGTAGCGGTTAGCACGGTGGCCACACATTCAAGGGTTCAGGGTTCGATTCCCACCTCAGGTCTTATGGAGTTTGCATGTTCTCCCCATGTTTGGCGGGTTTCCTCCGAGTACTCCGGTTTCCTCCCACAGTCCAAAGACATGCAGATTAGGTTAACTGACGTTCCCAAATTGACCGTGCTATGTGCATGCATCCTGTGATGGATTACCACCCTGTTTAGGTTGTCCTCCGCCTTGTGCCGCAAGTCTCCTGGGATAGTAGGGTCCGTGGTAGTTCAGTGGTTAAGGCAAAACCATGCGAACACCAAGTTGTCCCTGTTGGGCCCTTAACCCTCAACTACTCAAATTTAATGAGATAAAAATGGCTCTGCTATTCTGTATTAACAGTAAGAGTGAATTTAGTCTTGTACTGTTATTCTCAGAAAAGCATGTTGTGACATTATTTAGCACATAATCAATATGTCATCGCTCACCCCTAGTAATACTGTATATGGCACTTACATTTTAAAGGAGCCATTCACTAGTTCCTTTACACACATTAAAATCCAAAATGTGGCCAAAATGTTTAATAGTATTTAATCTTGTCATGAAGTCATCATGTTGTTGGTGTTTTTAAAATGCTTGCCGTCCTTTATTTCATCTCACTCGGTCAGGACACACTCCTGTTATTCATAAGTCTTGGCCTTTCTTGATTTAGTCCATTCTTCAGAGACAAACCATACGTCATTTTAGACGTTGTACAGTTTATATCCTCTGCTGTTGCTCTCATTTGTGTCGTCCCTCAGACCTCTGTGCTAGGCTCTCTTTTTTTCATAAACTACATGTGCAATATTACTCATTAACCCAGTCTTAACTAGTACATGAACATGAGAAGTGCGTTAAGAATGGCCTTGATGCAAACATAAATCTGTCATCATAAACAGTTAAGACTGCGTTTAGACAACACTCTATAGACACCTTACAATGTTGGGAAATCAACAACTAAATCGCATGTGCATACAAACATTATCTTATTAAATACTGTAGAAAACATTCTTCTTTCAGTCATACAGCCCAAAGAGGAGAAAGTGGACCTGGATGTTTTTCGGGAAAGGCTACAGATCATGTTCCAGTAAGCAGACCTTTTTAATCATACTTTTTTTAAATCTCTAGTCTCTCTTAATATCTTTGTACTAATATGCTTAAACATGCCTTTTCTTCTCCTCTGTACAGTGACATGTTTGGTGATGAATGTGTAGACTTTAAGGACAAAAACAAATTGTCTGTAACAGTGGATGGCAAGACTGCCTACATTAACCTGGAGACCAGGGTGAGTGTCGTGCTTGTGTGCATCTCAAAATGCTCATGATGTACAAAAGTCCTCAGTGATCTGATGCATTTCTAACAGGGCCTCATCTAAAGTTCCTATCAGTCTGCATATTCATCAGTTTCACAAGTTTAAAAAACTCCTCCAGCTCCTATATTTCGCCTAAAATCAGCTGTCATTTCCAAACCTTTCCCCTCTAGTCTTTTTTTAGCCATCGTGCTTATCATTAGATACATGCATGTATTTATGAGCATTTCAACACACGTTCCTGTTCTAAGAAAAGCACTAAATATATTTTTGCTCTGCTCTTACAACAGAAGTTTGTGCGTGTGTGTGTTCCATAACCTTTCTTATGTAGCTTATATTAACTTTACTACACTGGAACATAAACAGTGAAAAATAACTCTGGCCAGTCCAATTTTCCTGAAGGTTATGTGCGTCTGTGGGCTACCAGGCCAAACCAATAATCAATAAATTTCAGAAAGAAAAAAAAATTGTAGGTCCTTTTAACAAGTTTGAATAAGACACTCGAATGTGTTTAAGGAAAACACATTCGAGTGTCTTATGAGGGCTGTGCCAATATATATATATATATATATATATATATATATATATATATATATATATATGCGCTCACCTTTGCATTACTTTCATGATAAGTCAATTGGGTTTATTTTATTTAATTAAAACTATAATTGTTTACCTATATAATTGTGTAATAAATAATAAGCTGTCCTTTAAAGTTTCACTTTATTTAAGAATATTGAAGAACATTTGTGATAACTGGGAATTTTGGTATATAAATAGTGTACTGTTGTTACTACTACTTATGAGTTGTCCACTCCTGTGTGCAGACGGTGGAGTACGAGGAAGGCATTGCGGATGAGGAGTCTCTCCGAGACATGGTGGACCATGCTGTGCAGAGGCTTTATGATGCCATGAACCCTGTGATGTGAGCATCAGGCATCTCTCCTTCACATCATTCTTCACTTTCAGCCTGAATACATAAAATACGGACAACACTCATGCTGTTTAAATGGACATTAATACATGTCCATGTGCTCTTTAATTTTTATATGTTCAAATTAAGAAAATAATTTGTATGGATGGATATGATCCATCAGCCATTCATTAAAAATTGTCTCTAGAGCTCATCGTGTTTTAATATTAAACACACACACACGTTAAGGGTAAATAAGTTTATTGTATGAAAACACTGTTCATAGGAAGAGATGACACACACTTGATGAACGTTTAATACTCCTGTCAGCAATTCAGTACTGCAGTTGTTTACTTGATAATAAAAGCATTTCACTCACAGAAAGGTCACCCAAATAGTTTCCCTTAGTCAAGTAATCAGGATATGCTTACAGTGAAATCATATAGACATAAGAATGCACAAAAGCAGCAGTGTAAGTTTAACTACAAAGTAAGTGCCAAATATTTGTTTTGTTATATACATTAACACATCAGATATTTCGGCGCTATTATTTTGCATAATACTTTCAGGACATACAAAATATCTAAATCACAAAACAAACAAAAACTGCTCAAAGGTGTTTTTGAATGGAACTTTTTCCAGATATATAAGGAAAAAATACTTTAGTATGCTTCAGATTACAGTTCATGCTGATGGTGCATAAAATGAAAATCCAACTTTTACAGAAGCTTATGTAGCAGTGCTTTAAAAATTTTTTATTAGTACCAAAGGTTTCCCTTTTCCATGAAATTTGAACACAAATACATTAAGCATGTTTTTTCTGACATGGATGAATGTGATCAAGTTTTGTGGTCAGATTGTAGGGTTAAAAAGAATTAGAATCAGAAATCTGTTCCCAATCACTTCCTCGCGCTGTGAATCCGTAAATTGTGAATTTTTACATTTTAACCCTTATGTATACTGTATTGCAGCAACATAAATACTGTTTTTCAAGTATGTTGTCTTTAATCCAAACCCTTCACCCAAATATAGCAATGATATAAGCTATTAATAATTACTGAAACAAAATGGGGAGAAAAAAATCCAAAAACCTTTAAAGTACAGTACTGGTAAAAATACAGTAGGTCACCAAATACCTGACATTACTGACAGTTAATTAACAAAAAAAAAATTAACATGGTAGTTAACTGTAACACCTGCCACTTTTTAAATGTTCAGAATAAAATCTAAGTGTTTCCCATGCCTTCAATCCTGTTTAGTAATCCACTGATAATGTGAACCTGACATGCACATAATCCTAAAAGAACACTGGACACTCTTTGGCAGTATATCACTACAGTATGTGCTGTAAAGCTCAAAGATAAAAGTATACACAAAGATGCACATTATTATAGTAGCAAACTTGCATACAAAGGTATAAAAAGTTACCGTGTGGTAGCAGTAGGTACAGAGAACAAGACCTCTGATATAATCTTGTATACTGTTCTCCAATTATTATTCCTCAATTCAGACATGATGAAATTTCTCAACACATTACAATTCAAAACATTCTGACCTACTTGTTTAATGACCTGCATGATTGAAACCCTTGATGGACATGGTGCTCACGTTTCTAAAAACGTATCCGTCTGAAAACTCACAGCTAAACAGGCATATAAATAAATTAGTATAATTTTCCCTCATTCCCTTTTTAAACAATAAAGCCTTAATACTAAATCAGATCAGGTTTGGCACAGGCCAGTGCGATTATTGAGGAAGGCTGAAAAGGCTTTGATAATTTGCAGTGAAAAAAATTATGCTATTTTGGTTTGGTTGAGCTTTTTTCTCAAGCCATATTGGATCATTTGATCCGCAAAAAGCTTTTACACCATCCAGGGGTAGGACCGGCATTGAGGATGCCCTGGTTAGGTATTATATATTGGCATATGGTTAAGGCTTTGCTCAAGAGCCTGATGGTGGCAGGGTTAGAACCCCTGACCCTGTGATAAGCAATCAAGAGGCTCAACCGCCTGAGCCACCAAAGGCCCCAAAGGTTAGCAAATACGCAACCTTTAAATAAAAAAAAATAAAAAATGGAACTTAACGATTTAGTATATAACGATTTACAGTGTGATTGTCTGTACCATTTTTTATGTGTAAATGTTTTTTCAAAATCCCTTTTTAAATATTTATACGCTCACTACCCCACGTAATTAAAAACTCCTATATTACTGGACCTTCATCAAACTAGGCAATCATGTGGCATTCACACAATGCATAAAATCATGCAAATATAGGTTAAGAGCTTCAGTTAATATTTACATTGAACTCCAGAATTGGGAAATCTCAGTTACTTGAAAATGTCATAGCTGTCGTTGCCAGATAGGCTGGTTTGAATATTTCTAGAAATTGATGATATCCTTAAATTGGTACACACATTAAGTTCTGCCTTGTTGATGAGATCAGCAGAGAACCAGACTAGTTTGAGCTGACAAAATGGCTACAGTAACACAAGTAACCACTCTTTACAACCTGGTGAGCAGAACAGCACCTCAAAATACAAAACAGGTCAAAACTCAAGGCAATTTCACAGACCACAACTAACAAATAGTCCACTCCAACTACATTGGACACAGGCTTACTCAAACTGAGCAGCTGAAGGAAAACTTTGCCTGGTCTGCTTAATCTCAATATTTGCTGTAAGATTGTAGAGCCTAGGATGTTGTAGATTCTGAGATGCTTTTCTGCTCAACATGGTTGTAAAAAGTGGTTATCTGTGTTATTTTAGTCTGTTTGCTACTATGGAATAGTCAAACTGACCTGTCTGGTTGTAACCACAACATGATCAAGGTCACAGCAAGCACATTTTTCACTTATGATACGATAGATACTTGTATAAATGAGCAGGTGTACAGCTTTTTACTAATAGATGAGTGTGTTCTCGAAAGCTTGTCTTTTTTTTGTCCTTTACATAATATTTAGTTCTGCAATAATAAGTTCACTCATCTCCATTAACTTAAATTTTCCTTTAAAAAAAAGTTTCCAGACTGTTAAAACACAGATAAGAAAGTGACGAAGTGTACAGTTGAAATTCATAAAGCAAAGTCACTGTATTAGTCTTTAGCTAAATTTGCACCCTTATACTCACCCCAGCTTCAGTCCTAAATTGAGCATTATGTAAACATAAGCAACACACTTTGTTCACCCTACAGGGAATTGAAGTGCTCCTAAACCAAACAGCCTTTCTGTATTTCTGAATTCAGAGTTACATAAGCTCCAGCCCACACTTCACTTATGCAAGCTTTGCTTATTCTGCGTCTCCTCTGGAGTTCATGCAGTCACTCTCAGTCCTTTTCACTCACTTTCTGTTATAGAAGTCAGTTTACACACACACACACACACACACATTCAGCACTCTGTCTCCTTCCTGATGCTGTGCCCATGTGTTTTCATTTTAAACGATCTCTCCAGTTCGTTCTCTGTGGCGTCGGTCAGGTCCGCAAAGGATCGAGCTGCGTTGTTGCGAGCGGAGAAGTCCTCCTCCAGGACCTGCTCATCCAGGCGCGAGTCAGAACTGGGGTCTTCCTGGATGGTGTCCATGCGCGGAGGCTCTGTGTTAATTAACATACCTGAGTCTGGATATGTTAAGCTGCCTGCAGTCAGAGGAGCGGGAGGGGTGCTGCTCTGGAAGCGTGGGAAGGCCGAGAAAGCCGAGGAGGAGTGAGGCTTGTAAATGCGCACTGAGGCTGAATCGAGACTGCTCAGCAATTCTGCGTTCTGAAAATAAACACACACACCATAATCAGTCAGACATGTGCTACCAGCTACAAAGTCCATTAACCTGAAATTAATTCATGTGTTCCTTTGCGGACGCTGAAAGGGCTGTTTAACATGTACACTCTTAACTCGGTTTCACATTTTGCATGTGAAACATCAAGGAAAACAAGTCCCCTGTCCCACTGAACTTCAAGAAATTAAATTTCCTTTTATCTCCTTCCTAGCAATGAAGGACGACTATGTACCGCCTGTGCGTCACAGGCAGATTGCACTATGAAATAGCGAGCGCACATCTATAGAATTAAACATCGACATGCCAGTTGTCCACGACATTCATTAGTTAGACATGAACTGCAAAACTTCTTTCCTAAACACACATTCAGCTGTAATCTACCACAACAAAAAAGAAGTGCCTTGTGTCGTTATTTCTCTTTTAATTGTGTAGTCACATTACTTAATATTTGACTGTTACAGTACAGTATATGTATTGGATGGTATTAGATTAATACATTAAAATGGATAAGAAAGTTAGACAACTATTGCACATCTATGCCTTATGAAATTTGGTTATATTTCCATAAATGGTTCAAGAGGGGCAGCAAATACTGTTGCAAATTAACTTTCGGTTAACGTTTAAATTGTAGAAAAACTATTGTCTAAAAATTAAATATCTGGTGCATATTTAAACTTCCAAATTAAAAGTCTTTAAAGGTTTGGGTAAATTCCTATGAATGGTTGAGAAGAAGTTGTGGATGGAAGAAAAAGGTGATGACCATGTGACCATCAAAAAAATGTGTAAATGATGTCAAGAAGAAGCAACTTGTAAGTCAGTAATTTTACTTGTGTTTTACAAAGTCTAAACATGCAGGACAAGTTGAAGGTTTGGACACAGCACACTTAATTGTAGAACAATGCTCAAGACATTAAAGCATCAAAACAACACTGAAGGAAATCTGGAATTAAGTGTTTTTAAGTGCAGTTGCAAAAATCATCAAATACTATAATAAAACTGGACCTCATGAGAACCATCCCAGGAAAGCATGATCAAAACTTTCCCACAGTCTTACTCTGTTTAATATTTAGAGTTTCCAACCTTAGACATAGGTTGAATACCAAATCCATCTCTAACACCTGATCAAGGACACTACTTGGTATGTGGACTGTACCCCTTACATAGCGCACTAGATTTCCATTTTATGCTGTTTGGCATTCATCCCTAAAACTCCGGAGATGTTCTAAAGCAGAATAAATGGAGATATAAAGTAAACCTCTTAAGTTTCTCAAGACTATCCACCACCTCCATGGTTTATTCCCCTCACCTTTTGGCTACATAGTACCAGTAACAATTTTCAGCCCTGTTAATTACATTAACTGTTGGTTGCTAACTGTCAGTTACCAGATTAAAGCCAGCTCTGCCGGTTGCAGTTAATTATAAATAACCAATTAAATAAACAAGCAAAAAGGTAAATTTTATCCACCATTTTCAATTAAATAGAAATTTTATCCAGTTTGGTACATCATAGTGCTACAGTATCACTTACACTGGGGTAAAAGAGTGATCTTGTGTTCAGTTCGTACTGCTGGTCGAGCTTCTTGTCCTTTAGTTGATGGAGGGAAAATATAGCATTACATTATTATTCAGTTCAGTTATTAAAGTGCTAAACATGTAACAAGGAAAACCTTTGCCACCTACCATACAGTGGACAAGAATACTGAGAGGGATCCAGAAGAGCAGTGAAAAGACCACCACAGAGCCCACGATGTTATCAGCCAAGAATTTCCCTGAGGAAAACAGAAAGTCCAACTCAGAACCTAGTGTATAAGCTAAAAAAACAAACAAGAAACTCTGATTTACAGTACCGTGCAAAAGTCTTGCGTTGCATCACATTTTTTCATATTTTACTTCCAAAGAGCCAGATTTTCTTGGATTTAAATGTAGTCTTGAGAAATAGCTCTCCAGTATTTCCTGAAGGGAGTGTTTAGCTCTCATTTTCAGTCCAATCCCTGTACCTGAGCAGTTTCGGAGGAATGTTTTTTGTTTGTTAATCCACACAGTGCCCTATGAATCATTCAAGCATCAAAATTATCGAACTTAAGTCATGAACCAGTGAGAAACAGATGCAGATGTTGACAGATGATCAGGCCGGGTAAATCTACATAATTTACTTTCTCATCTCATGCATTCTGTATCCTACTTATCTTGTTCAGAGTTGCAGTGTGCCTGGAGCCTATCCCAGGGGACTTGGGGCATGGGTTGCCCCCTCGCAGCAACCCTCGCAGGGCACACAAGCACACTACAGGCAATTTGGAAATACCAGATAGCCTAATCTGCATGTCTTTGGACTGGATGAGTAAGAAAACCCACCATTTACATGGAGAGCATGGAAACTCCACACACACAGATATGAGGAGGGAATCAAACCCTTGTCCCTGAGGTGCGAGGTCACAATGCTAACCATTATGCCATTGATAGTTCAATATGAATAAACGAGTGGTGGCTCAAGACTTTTGCGCAGTACTGTACGCCACACAAGACTCACTGAATGTGTTGATGTTCAGCTTTTCAATGAAATCCCACAACCTCTCAATTACATCCTGCACCTGCTTCATGCATTTGCCCTGAAAGAAAAAAGGTTTAAAATTTTAGTTTTATTTCCTGCTGTGCACAATTACGTTTCATTTCTTAAAAGCCATCCCAGCACAAAATACTATTTTAATAGTTTATGTCATTAACAATTTGTTGCTATTCCTACTACCAGATGCGCTGTCATCCCTTATACTAAAAACATGCTAAAAACAGTGCAGACCAGCAGAATGATCACAGCCGCACCTGATTAATGCTTCTGCCTGGAACAGTTTCTCTATTGGGCCAAAAACATTTCGGTAGCAGACTACTGTTGTGGTCTTAGCTTACACTTCTTCTGGGTCAGTATTTAGTAGGTCACTTGGTGGGGGAGAAATATGATGGTAGTGTCTTGCTTACAAAATGTGCTTGTTTTCAATGATTTTTCTATACTCATGCATATTACCAGTTACCCAATAGTCACCAGTAAAACACCTCCTGTTGTTACAGATAGAGTTTTGTAATTGTGGGGGGGGGGGGGGGGGAACACTTGGACAGAATGAGGAATGTGCTTTGTATGTAGGGTATGTATTTGTGGCCAAATGTGCAATGTATGGCATTACCGCTGCAAATAGTTACATATACAGGAATGGGGTCGTGATCAGTGTGCAGTCATGTGATTCTTAAAAGATAAAAATTATACACCCACAATTCTTAATGATTTTAGGACCTGTGGGTGTTTCTGTCAGAGCAGAGTCACTCACCTTTCCATCACAGAAACCCACAGTGCAGGGTTTGCCCTTTCTCAGGTACAGGAAGTTTCCACTCTTATCCTGGTATGGGGAGCACACACCACTCTTACTGCGGCAGCAAACCATACACGAGCGATCGGTCTCTGTAGAGGACATGTTTAGAGCACTGTGAACGGGACACCCTACAACAAGCCAGCAAAAACTCATCAAAAATACATTAAGTATTTCAATTGTCCTTAAAAAAAGCTGGAATTCTCATTCGTAAGTACATGGTTTAACTTTAAAGTTATCCATATACAGTGGAATCCAAAAGCGTGTTCGATATCAGACCACAGGCTGAAACTATGTACTGTATGTGATTCTATGAAATTCTAACAAAGCAAATACTCAATTTCTAAAAATCTATATATGATTAGTGTTTACTGAAAGAACAACATTGTTCAGAATGAAAATGTTTGTCTTAAGTTAGAAGCATTTTTACTAGTGCTGTCAGACCTTTGGACTCCACTATGTATGTCCATTGAGCTATCTCATGGTAAATGATTAAAATAAAATGTAGAACGCAGACCATTGCAGGCGCATGAAAGCAGGTTGAGAGCAGCCTCACAGAATGGTATACACTCCCCGTTCAGACACTGCCCGCTGTCCACACAAGTAGTGTTATCCACCAGGTTCTCTGGAGGAGGACATTCACTGCTGTTACCTATTGAGGCAGAAGAGATAATAAAATCAAAGCTCTTCATTAATTACTTTTGTACATAATTAGCTAACAAGCTTTTTTCATACTCGGCTGCCACTCCTGTGATTAGACTCAAGATCCGATTGGCTCACCTGTGCAGTAGGACATGCCCTTACAGGTAGCATTGATGGCCTCCTGGCATGGCTTCCCAGCCTTCTCATACATACAGTTCTTGCAGCAAGCGCTGTTTCTATCACTGCGAACAAAAACAAGAACATCGACAGACAATCGACGCAGATGCTTTATTATGTAAAACATGTCTTTCATAACATGTACCAGAACCAGTTCATTCCAATTACATGCAAAGATTCAGCAGCCACATGAGGGTGCTCTACCTGCACCACTTTTCAGGACGTAGCATGCAGTCAAAGGTACAGCAGGGATCAGTGTGGAGGTGGACCAGGCCTGGGTCACACTCTTCTCCCTCCTCCACCCGCGAGTTCCCACACACCTTGCTGTTTCTCTCCTTAAAACATGACGGGCCCTTGTGCCTCAGGCTTTTCACAATGGACATCTTACTGCAGTTGGAAAACAGCTGTGAACAAATATAATAATAACTCATAGGCCGGAAAATCATAAGTCAAAGTGATGGAAATGAAATTGGTTATTTGCTTTATTTCAGTCTTTAAAAATTCAATGAGTAAAAATAATTTCAGCTCCTTCATAATGGGAATAGTAGTAAAGTTGTTTCAGATTTCTTTCATTAAGTGGTCACCACAGCTGTCTGATCCACACATTCAACTTTGTACAGGTTTTACACCAGATGTCCTTCCTGACACAACCTTAACATTTGCATCCAGGTTTGGGACCAGCACTAAGAATGCCCTGCGTCCGGTTGCTGGGTTTAAGGCATTGGCTACCAATCAAACCTGGGCCTTCTGTATGGTAGGACAGAAGCCTCCCACTGAGCTCATCAAAGCCCTCATAATATTAAAGGAATAAAAAAAAATAAAAAAATCTGGATGTTATGATTACCACAAGCTCTGATTACACCTGGTATTAATATGCATACTGAGCAAACAAATCCTTCACTTGTCTCACGCAGATCTCAATCGACCAGTTGTAAATAAAATTTCATGCCTATAGACTGTCATTAAACACAATCTGTTTAAACCCTATTGACTTTAACAGCAGCTCTAACATCACAAGCCTCATTTCAAACCTCCAAATCATTGAATTCAGGTGTTCCAATTACTTCCATGGTTCCAGGTGTATAAAATCAATCACCTAGGCCTGCAGACCACTTCTATGAACATTTGTGAAAGAACTGGTCGCTCTCAGGAGCTCAGTGAATTCGAGCGTGATAGGATGCCACCTGTGCAATAAGTCCAGCCGTGAAATTAAATTTAACAAAGTGGAAGCGACTGGAAACGACAGTGACTCAGCCACTAAGTGTTAGGCTGTTCCATCATGACTGCGCCGCGTGTGTGTATCATGTCCTGGTTGCGCGCCGCTCCAGACTCCACTCCAGGTTTTCTGACATCGGCATCTCCCTGACCTTCCACACGGTCGCTTCCGCCCTGAGAGTGACGTCATCGACTAGCGCGACCACATATAAACCGGAGAGAGACGCGGGAAAGATGAAAGAGGTTGTGGTTTTGGCGTTTTGACATTTGGTTGTGTATTCCGGTTTGACTTTTTGGCTCCAATTGACTGATTATTGATTTGTCCCTTTGGTTTGGTTGAACTTTGTATATATTTGTAGATAATTTCATTATTTTTTGTTTGGGAGTCCGGAAAGGTACCTGTATTTTTGTCTGTGTTTTTTTTTGCAGGTAATCTAGCTACTAAATATAAATACCATTTTGTTTATTATTTTGGCCTGGGTCCATCCTGAATCTGATCCTCCTCCTGGTGTGTGTGTGTTTGTATATACAAACCTCATTATTTCATCAGTTAATGATTGGATCTAGTTCCTTCTGCCATATACCACCATTTCCATACAGTTTAAAATAGAACCCTGAACCATTCTTTTGCTGTATGGCCCTAGACTGGGATGAAACACCATATTTAAGTGACCACTTTGATTTTCAAGCACAAGAAAGACAACAGCTTTATTATGCAAAGGTGTTCCTTCAGTTAAAAACAACTAGTTTGAGATTTATATCTGCTCATCTTTTTTGAACTACGCTAGAATGCCTCATCCCACCCCCGCTGTTAAAAAAACTAAAAATAAAAAAGTAACTCGGTAACTTTTACTCTGAGTAAATTTTTTAATGAGCTACTTTTTACTTTTACTTGAGTAGATTTTTATAATGGTAACTTTACTTGTACTTGTAAAATTTCACTGAAGTAACAGTACTTGTACTTGAGTACAAAATTTTATTACTCTTTCCACCTCTGACTGTATGTATATACTGCATATTAAGCCACTTGATATGATTTAATCCAGTAGGCACTTAGATTCATTAGTGAAAGCTTTGAATGGTGGCAGGCACAAATGCCATAAATGTGTTGAACACGATTCATGTAATAAGGAGCTAAAAAAATAAATAAATAAACAAAACTTGCATACACAATTTTAGTGCCTAACAGTTCAGACATTTCCATCAGCTTTAAGGAATTTTGTCCCAGTGCACTTGGCTATGTATTAGGTTAAAACTGCACCATGGTATTCTTGATTGTGAAGGCATTGATTCATTCTATATTAAACTGCAGTTTGGTCTGCAGTACCGGCTGTAGTACAAGTACATCCTCAGACGAGCAGCATTAGCTGCTGATATGGGCAATAGTAAGTACCCCATGATTCAATAGCTTGTAGATCCACCTTTAGCAGCAATAAATTGAAGTAATCGTTTCCTGTAAGTCTCTCTCATAATCTGGGCCCATTCTTCTTTACAACATTGCTTCAGTTCATTGAGGTTGATTTGTCATTCATTGGTCATTAGCTTATGCACAGCTCTCTTAAGGTTCCGCCACAGCATTTCAGTTTGGTTCTACTGAAAAGCTGTTTGATTTTTGAACATGGCGTTGGCAATCAAGGCCAAATAACTCCACTTTGGCCTTTGGTTTGTTCAGATGCAGTTTTGCCAACCCTAAGTAATGCTTCTTTGTTCTTATTAGACAGTAGAGGTATCTCTTGGAAACGTTTCAAAGCAAACCATACTTGTTCGGTCTTCTTCTAATAGTACTGTCTGGACTTTAACATTTAACATGCTGAGAGAGGGCTGTATTGTCCGAGATATAGCTGTTGGGTTTTTTGTATTTCTCTGAGCATTGCACAGTCTGACCTTGTGGTGAATGTGCTGTGACGTCCACTCCTGGGAAGATTGGAAATGCCATTCACTTGTATATAATCTTTCTCCATGTAGAACATTGAACTCAATTTCTTCTCTAGGACCATCAATAATGTCTTTTCCTCTTAGCATTATGTTAACATACAACTGAATTCTCCAGAGGAGCAAACTGCCAAAACTTCTGCAACATAAACTTAAAATAGAGGATGCGAACCTTTGAACATGACTGTACTGTATATTAAAAAACTAAAGTTTTTGCACTAGCTGCTGATTCACATGGACTTACATGATGAATGCTTCACATCTAAAAGTTTGTCATATTTTACTGTGTTTTAAAATTGGTATTCACCATGTTACTCTAGAAAGTAATAGAAACCTAATGTAAACCTAATGACCAAAATTTCTCTTTTTCTCGCAGAAACCTTCACTCTGTCTCCCCTGCCTCTGTGTCTTCATGCACCCTATCATCCCTCCCAGACCCAACCTCCTTCTCCTCTCTACCACTAGAGACTGCGACTGAAACTTTCCTCTCCTCTCTCTCCTCATCCATAGATCTCCTTTGCCCGCTGTCATCTAAACCAAGGAAGACGTCTTGTCCTGCTCCTTGGCTATCAGATGTACTACGCAACAACAGGAGAGAATTAAGAACTGCAGAGAGAAGATGGGAGAAATCGCAACTTGATGCAGATCTCATCTCTTACCAGACTCTTCTCTCCAAATTCTCATGTGCTGTGACTTCTGCCAAAACTACCTTCTTCAGAGAAAAGCTGGAAGCCGCTGCACATGATCCTGGCAAACTCCACAACATCTTCTCCTCACTACTCAACCCACCAACTCCTCCTGCCCCTTCCTCTCTGACTGCTGACGATTTTGCCACATTCTACGATGGGAAAATTGCAGCAATCCGCCAGTCCTTCGCTCCCAACCAAACTCCTACAGCAGAACCTCAGGACCTTCCCTTCCCTCCTTTAGCAGAATTCTCCAACTTGTCATCTGATGAGATTCAGCAGATCATCTCGTCATCTAACCCCACCACCTGTTCATTAGACCCAATCCCCTCCACAATGCTCCAGGCAATCTCACAAGGCCTCCTTCCCTTCACCACAACCATCATCAACCATTCCATATCATCTGGTCATGTTCCTGCTGCTTTTATGAAGGCAAGGGTTATTCCCATCCTCAAGAAACCCTGCCTGGACCCATCAGAAGTTAACAACTATCGCCCGGTATCACTTCTCTCTTTTATTTCCAAAATTCTTGAAAGAACTGTTTATAACCAAATGTCTCTTTATCTCTCACAGAACAACCTTAATGATCCCAACCAATCTGGATTCAAAGTGTCACATTCCACAGAGACTGCCCTTCTGTCAGTCACTGAGAAGCTCCATACTGCTAGGTCTGCTAAACTGTCATCTGTTCTCATCCTCCTGGACCTGTCAGCTGCATTTGACATGGTGAACCACAAGATTCTATTATCTATTCTTACAAGCCTTGGAATTTGTGGAACAGCGTGGCAATGGTTTGCTTCTTACCTAGAAGATAGGTCATATGAGGTAACATGGAGGGGATCTACATCTGCTCCACGTAAAAACTCTCTACTGGTGTCCCACAGGGCTCAGTACTTGGTCCTCTTCTGTTCTCCCTCTATACCCAGTCTCTTGGTAAAGTCATATCATCGCATGGATTTTCATACCATTGTTATGCAGATGACACCCAACTTACTCTCTCCTTTCCTCCCTCTGACACTCAGGTTTCCACCCAGATCTCAGCATGTCTGGCAGACATCTCATCCTGGATGACTGCACATCAGCTAAAGCTCAATCTGAGTAAAACTGAACTGTTGTTCATCCCTTGTGACTCATCCCCAGGTCAAGACCTTGTGATATCCCTGGACAACAACCAAATCACTCCTTCAGCCACTGCCCGCAATCTTGGGGTAACCGTGGACAACCATCTGTTTTTTTTCCCACACATCACTAACCTTACTCGCTCTTGTAGATTTCTTCTTTACAATATCAGAAGAATTCGCCCATTTCTTTCTTCACAGGCTACTCAGGTGCTTGTTCAGTCCCTTGTTATTTCAAGACTGGACTACTGCAACTCACTCCTGGCAGGTCTGCCTCTGTCCACGATTCGTCCTCTGCAACTGATCCAGAATGCAGCAGCACGTCTCGTTTTTAACCTCCCCAAGTTCTCCCACACCACCCCACTCCTCCGCTCCCTGCACTGGCTTCCTGTAGCTGCCCGCATCAAATTCAAAACGCTGATGCTTGCCTACAAAGCTAAAAATGGCCCTGCACCCACTTACCTCTCTGCTCTAATCACACCACGCACTGCACCACGGTCCCTCCGATCCTCCAGCACTGCTCGCCTCATCCCACCATCTCTCAGGGATCGAGGGCGACATTCATCCAGGCTCTTTTCTGTTCTGGCACCTAGGTGGTGGTACGAACTTCCTCTAGATGTCCGTACAGCAGAGACTTTGACTATCTTTAAACGACGACTCAAGACGCATCTGTTTCTCCAGTACTTGGACTAACCCCCCCCCCCCGGCAAAAAAAAAAAAAAAAAAAACTCTCTTCCCAGTTGTGTTCGACTAATGGCACTTAGTTATAAACCTAGTTAACCCAGTGTAAGTATGTATCCAGTGATGTTAACTTTAAAGCACTTTATGTAAGTCGCTCTGGATAAGAGCGTCTGCCAAATGCCTAAATGTAAATGTAATAGCTGTTCTCTGAATAATTCCAAAATTTTAATGTTTTAGCAGCTTAGCCTACAGCTTACATGCTCAAACATTTAACAGATTTTGGTGCATACATTTTATCATAAGACATTTGGTATCTATTCACTTCTTGCATGTTTGAGTATGTGAGTCTCAGTACACAGTCTCAGTAAACACTCTATGGCATGTCATCTTGACAATCGAGTTGGAGACTTTAAATAATACATTCACATAGCACTAAGTGAATCGACGTGAATCTTTTACATACAAAGCAAAAAGGGTCTGAAGTTTGAATACCAGCCTTAACAATTGTTAAAGTGACTTCATAGTAAAATAAACATGGTACCCTGTTATTGGAATGGTCTCCGCTCACAGCAATGGGGTACATGACGTATTTGCCCCCATGGTCCTCACTGGGGGCGCAGTATGGCACGTCATCTCTGTCATGAACAGCCCCGAAATTGTGCCCAAGCTCATGGGTCGTCACCAAATCGGCCTCCTGTTGATGTTTTATTATTATTAATTATTATTATCTAAGTCATGTGAACTTGATGAGCAAAAAGACCTGAAGTTTTAACTCACCTTAGTTAAAATAGTCTTTCCATAGTTCTTAGTGCTGGTTAAGCCTGTGTTGAGGTATATGGTGCGGTGATCATTTCCTGACTGAGAGGACTCTTTAAAAAAAAAAAAAAACACACACACACGCAAACATAGTACACCAAAATGGCAGTTGTGCATTTGATCAACGCAGGCTTTGTGCAATTTTGTTAAAGGGAATCTGAACTATTTCCTACAGTAGCACTTTAAATTGGTGAACTCTTTTTTGATTTCCTGTAACTGCAAGTGACCCTGTGTGACATTTGCCCTTATTATTGCCCTATATAAGTTTTAAAACATAATGTTAACCTTAATAATACCAATGACTGCAATAAAACAACATGTTAATAATCATAATTGAGGCACAAGGGAACCTTGTACCAAGATATAAGTTAAAGTGTTTAGTGTCAGTGTGTCTGAGGAACAGATGTAGATCTTTTAGCTCATTCTTTTTTAGTAATAATTGCGTTTGCATAAAAGAAGCAGCATGCTACAAGCACTAAAACATGGAATTTATTAATTTTAGTAGTCTGATGAGATATATAAAGATATGTATTATTCGTTAAGGACGGACACTAGACTAAAGCACTTTTCTACCCGGTTATGTTAAACTGCTTCATAAGTAAATAATACATCCAGCATACAGTAATGTGCAAAAGTTTTGAGCTGCCTGTCATTTCTTCATATTTGGCTTCCAAAGAACTCAGCTTTTTTTTTAAAGGAAGTCCTGAGGAATAGTCCTGCAGGCTTCCTGGAGGACTTTTTAGCTCTAAATATTAGTTCACACACTGTACCTGAGGAATGTTTCTGGTTATTAAAGCCATGCAGTGACCTATGAATGATTCAAGCATAATAAAACCCATTTGTGTGAAACAGGTGCAGATGATGACAGATGATCGCTGATTAGTATACTGGTGATGCTGAATGTTTGGAACAGACAAGAGGGGGAATGAGGTTGCTACTGAAGTTGTTACATAAACCAATTATCAAATTGTATCTTTATGCACAGTAAAACATTTCCCCCTCTATATAATCTACATAATTAATTTTAATTTAATGAAAAGAAATTGGGAGGTCTCTCAAGAATTTATCAGTACTGTAGCTTCCCATTTCATTTGCATATGATATGTAACAAAGACTAGTGAGAAGCTCAATCTGATTAATTTTTTCTGTCAGATGTTGTGTGACTGTTTCATAAATAATTTTATAATTCATAATTGTTTTAACTTCGAATAAGGGCCATTATGTAAGCTCTATATGTGTGCATTCCTGTATAAATGTGTGTGAATTATTATTAACAATTCAGATAACTTGACAGAATGATCAGTTTAGTCATGGACCATGATAATGTTTGCTTGATAGAGAATAACAGCCACCAACAGCAAGATATGCCAGGAGGCTCAACTATGTACATCAATTATGAAAAAAGTTTGAACGTACAAGTTTTAACTTGCTATGTATTAATATAAGTTATAACTTGAAAATAAAAAATATGTCCTAGTAGGTCCAATATCTGCCTTGAACAAACGCACTTAATATTTCTGTTCTAAGAATAAAGAGTGCATTTTAGGTGCCTATAAAATCGTATATATTGTGAGAATTATGATGATTTCTTGATGATGGTTTATAATCAGCAAACATCACTACATTGTTAAATACACTATTTAGAACAACACATTTACAAGTACATGCTCGTATAAGACCTTTTTATATCAGGCAGCATGAAAGGCACTTAAGTGCTAGCTAATTTTAACACTGACCTGTTATACTTCATTATGTCATTTATTATATTCTAGTGCAGTCATTAGTTTGCAGCCACTTTTTCTTTGGTATTATTCATTATTAAAAAGCTTTTGTTGCATTAAAGCCCAAGCAGAACAAGTGCATTAAGTATAGAACATAGGAGAGAAATAATTATAGTCACCACTTTGTTACAAACCTTTGATAAAATGGCTGTCTCATTTTTTTTCTGATGTCTTGTGATTTTATATTTGTTTATGACTATATTTTTGCACTTCAGGCCAGTAGGTTTTAATGTTAGCTAGTATATCTGTTCGCAAAAAGCTTCAAGATTAAATTAATTAATTAAAGAATTAAAAAAGGTGCAATTTATGGCCAACTTCTAATATTACAGCCATCTCCGTCAAGAGTGCTTATATGACTCTGTTGTAGGGTCATTAGAGACTAAATATTATTAACCTTTAAATGATTTTAAATTAAATATTACCAAATCCACTTACAATGGGAAAATTAAACATTCTCAGATCGCTTAAAATTTTTAAAAATTAACTATAGTACTATCTACCATGTGATTCATATCACTATGAAATTTATCTTCATGACTGCAAATACACTGAGATTTAGTTAAGGAAATGATTTTCTCACCTTTGGAACAAAGTCCTCCAGGAACTTCATCTTTAGCAGGTGCAACATAGGCAAGACCAAGTGTGCCCTCATCGAAATCTTGATAGGTGAACAAGTGAGCCAAGCACACTTTGGAGGCATTCTTTGCAATGTCAATGCTGAATTGCTGCAGGAAAGAGAAGGTCGATATTCTCTATACCTTTTTTTCTGAAACTGGACATCCAAAATCTACTGCAAAGCTCTTCCAGAAGAGTGAATACTATTCTAACAGCAAAACAAACTAAATCTGAAATGGTATGTTTAAAAAAAGACATACTGTATGGGTGTGACTGTCAAGTGTCCACAAACATCTGGCCATATACAGGACATGTAGTATATTATGTTATGTTATATACCAAAAGCAAAAGTGTTTGAATACTTTTTATATTTTCTAAAACTGATCCACATACTAATACCACTACTAATAAAGAGCCAGTAGGAATGTTATATATCATATACCCCATGATGATGTAAATCTATGCAAATCTTTATTGAGAGAAGCTAGCTCTCACCTCCAGAAGTCTTTTCACATCCCACACATCTTTGTTCTTTACTGGACTCCCTTTCATGTTGTAGTGGGTTTGTCCTGGTCCCACTGTAGTCGGTGATTTGTTGATCATAATCTGACAAACACCAAAAGTCAGTAATGATCATACTTATGGCAAAAACATAATAATCTCCAGAAGCACAGACAGCGCACATTAACACAAACCTGCTGGATCTGAACACCATAGCCTTTAAACTCTTCATCCCAAGATGTGTTTCTGTAGATGTCGTCCACCCGGTCTATCAGTTCGATCTGCAGACACAGAGAACATCAGCCAAAACAATAAATACTCCAAATAGCCAGCATGTTTTGTTCAAATAAATACCTAGTGGCTTTAGTCCTTATATCTGCTTAAAATTAATATTCGCCAAATCAGGACTGTGTTGTTAAATAAATAAATTGATAATAAGTAGAAGAAGAAAAAGAATAGTGAATGGTAAATATGGCAAAGCACCTTGTGAATAACCATTTACGGATTAAGTTGTTTATTTATTGTCCTTTATTTTTTACTACATACTGTAAGTCTATGGGGTGATTTTTTTTATTTTTTTAAAGGGACAGAACAACAGTTTAACACTGCTACTACATAATATAACAGGATCTTGTTTTAGAGTGTTCCAACATATTAAAAGCAAATAAAAAACAGCAATTTAAATGAATAACAATGTTCCTCCATTAATAAATGTAACTGGTAATAATTTTAGTAAAAATTTTAAGTAATTTTCTACTCTTTGCATAATTTTTTTTAATTAATATTTTTCATTTACACAAAAAAATATTTTTTATTCTATCAGTAGTGGCAGTGGTGGCTCAGGCGGCTCTAGGTGGTTAATTTGGGGACCTGAGTATGCCACAGCCCATACTACCCAACCACTGCATGCAGTACTGCTCCCAAGCCCGGTTACAAAAATGGGAGTGTTGTCAGGAAGAGCATCCGGTATAAAACTTGTGCATAAAAGGTGTGTACTGGGACCATTTACAAATTTTGTTTAGTCTAGTATGTTAGTCATATTTTGCTACTGATTCACCGTTTTTCCAGATATTTTTTTAATCAGAGTTAAAACGCCTCAATCAACCCAAGAAATTGAAATGTATTATCTTTTTATTTATTTATTTAAAATCAACATTAAAACAATTCATAGCATATTCAGCCTTATCTCTAACTACTGCATTTGTACCACATGTGTGATTACCACAGTCAAGTATATTACCTCATTGTCCAGCACTACGAACTAGAAAAAAATAGGTTTACTCTGACCTGAACTGTCGGTAAACTCAGAAGGCTCTGGCATGCACATTAAATATGATAAGTTATAATAATTTTTAATGTGCATGCCAGAGTCTTCTGAGTTTAACAAGTTATGCTTTATTTGGTCTACAATTTAAACTAGCCCTGAAGGTTTAGGTGCTGGTTTCAAACTACATGAACAGGCTGCTCTCACCAGGTAGTTGATGGTGGTACTCTCCTCCTTTCGACCCATGTTTCTGTAGAAACGATAATCTGCCACCAGCAACAGAGTGCATGTGTTCTTCCTGTGATCGACTGCCTGCCTCCTGACTCTCAGGTGCTCTAGTAAAGGTGTGTAAGAAAGAGGGAATTTAGCAGGGGTCATTCTTATTGGGGAAAATTTTGTAGTTTCTCTATTCACAGAGCCACATTAATTTACTTTATAAAGCAAAAATATATATAATAAACATAATAACACATCATCAACAAATAATTAAGAAATAAACAAATGCATTATTTTGTTTGATTCTCCATTCTGATTTCCCAGAAGATGCTGGTTTTCTAAAACATCTACAAGGTTTATGTTAATGCACCTGCTCTAATATTTTATTGCTTCTATAGTAACAACCTACACAGACACTTGTACGTAAACAAATCTATTTTTTAAGCATGGACTTACAGATTTGGATTTCCATGAGAAGATGCTTATTTAGCAATTTCAGCCTGTAACTTAATATTTTAAGTAGGAGTGTCCTTAGGATGAAGGACTTTTCTACATGAATTTGATAAGCAGGTCAAATTTTTGGTCTTATTAACCATTCATCTGGCAAAATTTACTAAACAGTTTTAAAATGTTGCAGCCAAATGGCAACAAATAACAAAAGAGGCTATTCACAGCTGCTCTAACAATAGTTAAAATGTAAATAATTAGTTTTGTGGGTGTTAAACATAAATGCATAAATGCAACTATATGGAGAGAAAGTATAATGGAAAAGAGGAAAATACCCTGAGACATACTGTTATAGCAAAATAATCAACAGTACTTCTGCTCTATGTCCTTCCACACACACAAACTTAAAAATGCATAATTTTACAGCATTTGCCATTATTCATGTGCCTTAAGGTTTTATTCATAATGCCACCAAATTTATTGACATTTTTAAAATGTGTCTTGAAAACGCTTCCTTTTAGCTATTCTTATACATTTAACAGAAGATAACTCTTATACACAACAAAAGTTACAAAATTCATTTCGATACAAATTTAAAAATTTTCATTTTAGCTAATTATTTTTAGTAAAAAAAAAACTGACAGTCCTAATGTTAACAGGTTATCAAACTAGCGTTTCAGACAGACAGTGTCCACAATGTTCACAGAGTGGTTTTGAAGCTGTTTTCTTAGTGGTATGCTTTGGGTCGTTCTCTTGTTGAACTGTAAACCGTCACCCCAATCTGATAAATCTGGAGAAGGTTTCCACCGAGGATAGCTCTTTAATTTTCTGTATCTGTTTTTTGCTCTATACTGACTAGTCTCCCAGTCCCAGCTGGAGGAAAACATCCCCACAGCATGATGCTGCCACCACCGTGTTTGACTATAGGAATGGTTTTAATAAGGTGGTGTGCAGTGCCTGATTTCCCGATTCCAATTAGTTCAATATTTGTGTCATCAGATCATGTTTCCCAGCAGGCTGTCATGTGGTCTTTAGTGAGGAATAGCTTCTGTCTGGCCACAGTACCATATAGGCCTGATTGGTGATGTGCTTCTTTAAAGCCCTCTCATGTCCACAAAGGAACTCATGATCTCATTTATAGTGACCCTTTTAGATTCTCGGTTTCCTCTCTGACCAAGCCACATTTTCCCCAATTACTTTTACGATTATTACTTACAATTAAGTTTGGCTGGGCGGCCAGATCTGAGAAGACCGCTCTGCATTTGACAATGCTGGAGGCTACATTGCTCTGTTCAATGCTGTGGAATATTTTTTAGGATCGATCCCCAGTTATAATGTCTTGGCAAAATTTCGTCTCACAGGTCTACATATAATTCTTTCGACCTCATGACTTCACTCTGTCAAATGGCATTGACTGTATGGTGATACCTTATAAAGACAGGTGTGTGACTTTCCTAATTATGTCCAATTAATTCAATTAGGCACTGATGGACTGCAAGTTACAGAACCAGGAACATGGATTAGAGCAGGATGCACTAGCGCTCATTTGCAAGTGGCATAACAAAGGGTCTGAATGCTTATGCAAATGGAATATTTTAGTCTTTATTTTTTTTTTTATATAATTTAACAGCCTGCTCCAACCACCTGTTTTACTTTGCTATGTGTGTAGAATGATGAGGAAAAAGGATTTGAATCAATTTTAGATGAATGTGAAACCTAAAATGTAGAAAACTTAAAACGGTCTGAAAACTTTCACTCAGCAATGTACTATTGATTAAAAATCCAACCAAAAGGCAACATTGCTATTTTGAAGTAATGGTTATCTATTTGAATTGCTAAAAAATGTTTTTTAATTAATTATTTAAAATGAGACTAAAGTCACAGGTAATTAAAATGCCCTAATAGGAATCAGCAGGACTCCAGCTCCCACTAGTTCCAATCAGCCCTAAAAAAAAATCACTCAAATCACCTCATCCACATTGAAGAACAGTAAACCTTGTTCCTCTTCTAAATCCACACTCCCTCTGTGCAGCCATTCCCCAAAACCCCACGCACAGATCATCAGTTCCCTGTGCTGTTACTAGAAGCTCTAATTAAGCCTTCATTAATAATGAAGTATCACCATGAGGAGAGTTTCCTGCTGAGAATTTACATACATACGCAGACCCCGGAGCTAATTACTCCATGTGAGGTCTAAACCATGAGCCAGACCAGAATGTTATTTCAAGACTTAAATCTTTATATATGACACATAAAGTCAGATATTGTAAGGATTCAATAAAAAAAAACACCTACATATACAGTACAGTCACATGCCATCTGGAGTTCTCACAGTGAATTAAAAACACAAGTGGGTGTAGAGCATGTATTTCTCTTTCCTTGTACTGGTTTAGAAATAATAAGGAGAAATAATTCAGTTTGGATTGTAATAGAGAATAGAATATGTGCTGATACTGGATAGCTCCAGGCTATAATATACAGTAGCTCATGGGCTGCATATTATAGCAGGAATATTATATTTTGTGGAATCCACAGAAATAAAGCTAAACAAAATTCACTTTTTCATCTTTGTTTTTTTTTTTTTAAACAGTCTCGTGGGTCTCTAGCATCTTTATACATGGGAAAGACATAAGAAAAGCATATCCTGTCCTTCTTTAACTACTCATAATTGATAAATTGCATATATCTGGCATGAACCCAACTGCTTTTTTGAAAATACTAAAGCTCAATTGAGGACCTATAAATGTTAGTATTGTAAAATTATTGCTTCTTAAGCTCATCTGTTGAATTTATGCACAATCTAGGGCTAAGATTCCTAATGATATCTTGTGTTGTATGCTGAAGCAAGATAAACCTTCGGACTAGTAATCCTGAGAAGTAGTCAGTTGTACAGGAGAACTGGTATTAAACACATTGTGTGTGGATATAAGTGTGTTATTTCACAATTATATCCTCCAGCTTCTTTCATGCCATGAATAAAATCCCTTAAATATATACTAGTTTTGTGTTTCGTAAAGTATATACACTAATCCACTTGTTCTGTTTTTCAAAAATCTGGGTTGGACAATTTCAAATGGGTAGAAAATTCCTTTTAATGGTTCTATGTAAGCAGGTTAAAAAAAAGGCTATCTTTTCCCAGCAGTTTTCAGTTTTTGGTCAGGAAAATGGCACTTTCACCAAGGGGTTATCAGAAGCAATTCACTTAAAGCTATTGACACTGAAACGGCATGTTTGAGAAATTACTGAAAAATCACAGAAGTGGAAGATAATGAATTACATTTACTCACATTACTGTAATTGAGTAGATTTTTTTGTGTACTTCTACTTTTTAAAGTAGTTTTTAAAATCTGTAATTTTACTTAAGTATGTTTTGTTTGAAGTATTGTACTTTGCTACATTTTAAATCACCTTCGCTACTGAGTAAAAAATAAATGAATGAAAATAAAAAATAATACAAATAATACAACGGGGAAGGAAAGAAATTGCATCCCGGAAACCACTGCACTGACTGATTGATGGGCGTGTGGAGAACAAACGCGCTAAATTCACAAGAATGATGGAGACGGACAAAACAGATGCCAGTAATGCAGACACAGCTGAAAGTGAAATGCCATCAAATTCTTATGAAGCAAACCCCTATTCATATTTAAGCGACCACTTTGATTTCATGCACAACAAAGGGAACAAATTTATTATGCAAGGGTGTTCCATCCCCCATCCCACCCTCGCTGTTAAAAATAAATAAATAAATGAATAAAATAACTCTTTTACTTGAGTAGATTTTTATAAGGGTAACTTTACTTGTACTTCAGTAAAAGTTCACTAAAGTAACTGTACTTTTACTTGAGTACAAAATTTTATTACTCTTTCCACCTCTGGAAATTCAGGTTATATTTCATCTGTAAAATTAACAGACATATTTCGCTAAGAGATCGCTAAGACTTATGTGTTATTAAACAGTTTGAAAAGGAGTAGAATATGCAAGCTTTAAAAGAGCACAGATTGAGCACTTAAACTGTTAACTTGCTCACCTTCCTCTTCTCCTATTTCCTCTGCTGTCGGGGCTGTGTGCAGATTCTCAGGCAGTAGCTGACTGGCCTCGGCCGTGATGTAGCCACACACTTTGGGAGCGGCGAGACGGCTCACGTTCCGGATGTCTTCTGATCGATACACCAACAAGCGGCCATCAGGCTGGCCTTGAGTGAGCCTCCACAGAGGCTACACATAGCAGGCAAAACATACATGAGAGAATCACTCATTGTACGGCATAATGGACATCAGCACCTACATCAACAGGGTGATTCCACACTCAGATATAATCATTTTGATATTTGAATAAAGTACAATGTACTTTGGGGCCGTGCATAAAACAGATGTGATAAATGCAATGGCAGGATGAGTAGGTGACTTGTGAAACTAACCTCTATGTTGTACTCGGCCTCGTCGGTCAGAATGTGAGCAGTGAAGTCGTTGTCATCGACATGTGCCTGTACACGTGAGTTCTCCTCCCCTGCAAGCGGAGGCTGTAAAGTTAACACCGGAACCTAGAAGGTCTAAAGCAAGAAAGCCACTACCCACAACAACCTTCAAATACCACTATGCTATGTTACTAAAACTATGAACTATTTAGTAGCTACTATAAGAAGAGGTACATATTTTATAGCATGTACTGCATTCGCATGTAACATTAATTTAGGTTGTAAACATTATACAAATTATACTGAAACAATTAATAATAATATAAATAGTATTCCTGACAAAGAGAGACAGAAACTGAATCCAAGCTTTAAAATGGCTTTAAAAAATAATCTCTCTTTGATACAAATGAAAAGGTTTGTCCTTTAATCATATGTCAGATTAAATACTACACAAGCACATCACACTGGCATGTATGAACGGCAGAGAACAACTTTTTATTTATGCTTCATGACTGACCTATGACATGGCCTGTAAAGAAGTTCTCTCTATGAATTTCATAGTTCCTCTGTGTGCCGTCTTTCTCCAAAACCACCGCACTGAAGTCGTCAGTGAACAGGTCAGTGTTGGATGTCAAGTAAAGCCTGAAGTGCCTGAAAAAACAAGCACAGAGACAGCAAGAGTAGCAAGAAAAAAATAAAATACTTTGTATACACCGAATAAAATTCATGACAATTTGATAACACAAAATTCAGCATGGCTCTCCTCATTACAAGCCTAAATCCAGGGTACAGACTGAACAATTCAGGCCATATCGCTCAGCATGTGTACTCAATTTGTCATTACACCACACTGATAAACTCTGTCCACTAATAGAAGCTTCTTACTGGAAAATGTCACTAGGCTGCACACCTAGCACATGAGAATGAGCATAAAACCAGATAGAATCTGAGGTTACCCGAGCAGAACATAGCATTTACACCACCACTTTCCAGAACAACCAGCATAAGGTGCATAATGAAATAAAAAACACAACTCAGCACAAAGCCCCACCAGAAGAACCTAGAGCAAAGGGAGTAACGCTGACAGTCCTGACAGTAACTCAAGTTTAGAATTAAACCCACTGAGCTGCCAAGCCACCCCGGGAATAGTTAAAGAATTAATTCATTTATTCATCATCTATACTGCTTATTCTGTGTAGAGGCTGCAATTGAGCCAATCCCAGGAAACTTTGGGCAAAAGGCAGGATACACCCTAGACAGGGTGCCAATCAATCACAGGTCACACACATACAACCACCCACACACACACACAATTTGGGACCACCAATTAACTTAAACTGCATATCTGTGGAGTGTGAGAGGAAACCGAACTCAGTTGGGCGGGTCTCAGGAATAATCATGTAGGAATTTTAACATCTGCACCAATCTGCAATCGACAATACACACCCAAGATAAGTTCAAGGCTGACCTGTGTAAGGCTGTGAAAGTGAGCAGTCTCTCGGCATGTGTGTGGCTCTGGACATCTCGCTTACGCACCGAGTGCTGCTGCAAACCGGACACGTTCAGAACATCAAAATCTGACAGTAAGGATTTCAAGTGATCTGCGGTAGAAATATAAAACACAGAGTGAAAAGTCCGGCGTGAGAAGTGCAGCACAAATGATCAGATTGTCAGTATTTGTACTAATCATACTTCTTAGTGTCATGAAATGAGAGTGTTTACACAAGTACATCTATACAAGACAAAAGTATTCGGCCAAACCTGGTAATTATTGGATTCAGGTGTTTCAATCAGTCCACGTATCCTCAGTGATAATGGACAGAACGTTAAAGTGCTTCGATTTTTTGCCGACAGTTTGGGAAAGGCGCTTTTCTATTCCAACATGACTGTGCCCCAGTTTACAAAGCGAGTACTATATACTTGTACTAAGTACTACAGAATGAATGGGCAGTGATTCCGACAGAAACACCAGCCTTATGAGGAGAGTGTATGCCGTACAGTTATATCTGTAAAAAGGGGGGATTAACTCCATATTGAGGTCTTGGATACAAAATCACTGCAGGCTTGGACAAACATTTTTGTGAAACTAATGGTTATTACTTGTTAGCGGGATATTATTAATTAACGAATGGATTAATTTGTTCATTTTAGGTGAATTGTTTCTTTACGGTACAGTTTGAAAGGTACTTATGATACAGATTCATTACTTATTGAGGAGCTTTAATGGAGACCCTGAAACTTGAATAGAAATTTAAACATAAAGTGAAAATAGATAGAGTGTATAAGTTATGTAACCAAGATATACCGTATACTGGAGCCTAGTGTTTGTTCTTAAATAAAACAACCGGCAAAGGTTTCATACGAAATGAATGATTAGAAATTCACTAACATGAAGAAGTGTTTTTTTCTTACAAAAGTTTCCCCAAACTCACCATATTCGCCGTGTGTGCCAGGCTCTTTTGAACACTCTGTGAAAAGTAAAGATGTCAGCAGGAACGCGATGTGTTTCATGGCGCACTGAGAGCAAACACGACTCCTTTATTCAACAAGCAGCATGACGGATTACTGATGGGCTCCTGGATTAACATCTGGCTGGACACGGAACAGAGTCGGCTCTCTCTCTCTCTCGGCGTGGACCGCTCACATACAAAACAAGTTCATCTTTCTATCAAACAGTCTTGAAGTTTGTTAAGTCAACTGCGAAAAGTCCCAAAACAGAGCAGACACCCGGAAGTACTTGCTTGAGAGAGCGCGCGCGAGAGAGAGAGAGAGTAGATACAGCTCCATGTGCAGTGAGTGTGTACAGTACTATACAGTACTGGCTTACTTCTTGGTCTTTAATTTCCCTCACAAATATGTTGTTTAATTTAGTTGGCAGAAAATATAGTCATCCACGATACATCTACATATCGTTCTCGCTTATAAAGATTAACTCTGTAGGTTCCAAGAGGATAAATCCGGGTCAGGACTATTTTTAGTTCATATCTCCACCGAGGTTTAAGTTTTATCTTTGGAAAAGTCAGAGCAAGAGCACACCGAGTGATGGCAGCACATAGGAACAAAGTTTCTTTTTTTTTTTTAGGATCTTATTTTTTTTATAGCCATATAACAGAATAAATGTATTTATATTATACTATAAATATAATGAATTTCCATGTTATAATGTACACATGATAGCAAATCGTATTTAAAAAGCCATCACTGTATACCACATCTAATGTCCATTTTTTTTTTAAATACAAAATATTACTTTGAATGTTAAATTATTAGATGTGCCTAAAAATTAACATCTCTTCAACAAATTAAACAAGATACCAGTGCTGATAAAAGCAGAGAAACTACTTAAATAGTTGAAAATTAACCTAACAATAATAAAGTACATTAATTAAATCATGATTTGAATTGAAACCCAGAAGCACACATACACACAGATGGATTTGGTTTATAAAACTGTCACTTTTAATTCATGTTACATAGCTGTTACACAGGGCATCTGAACATTTTCACAAGGCTCTTGGCAGACTACAATCAACGCTTAGCAAAAACACAATAGTGGTATGTATATCTATCGACATCACTGGACAAACCAAAAGATTCTCAATATGTGCACAACCCTGCAATGAAAGTATTTAACCAAACCCAATAGCAAAGGGTTTGCAGTATTGGTATCATTTCCCACAACAGTAAATACTGAAAAATGGGCATGCATGACCTAATCCTTAATTATTCTTATTTAATTTTTTTTTATTAAGTGGCACCTTTTTGACTTAGGCATGCTTTAAAATAACACAAAGCAAAGGTCTGGACTAGAAAAGAGTGTTTTATCATGATTCTTAAAAGAGACCAGTTGGTTTAAAGAGCCAGGAAGCAGAACTGCCAGGCTGAGTAGTGATAGCTGTTTAGCTACTTAAGAGCAGCTGTTCATCCTGACAGTACTAAAGTGAAGGAGTGTTCAAGCCATCACCAACATTCTTCACACGTTTTCAGCAAACATGTATTGCATAAGTGGCTGAAAAATACAGTTTGCTATTGAAGAAAGCCTGTCTGCCTTACCCAAGGCTGTCAGCACTTGTTAGACATGTCTACGTCAACCAATCTGCAGAGAACATACACCAAGTTGTCTGATAATTAACGGACTGCTGACATCATGTGAGGCTAATATTTTTCTACAGCAGACACTGCACATAAAGGCAAAATGGACAAAAGGAATGGAGGAGTTATTTTAACTTAATATCATTAACCTCAAGCCAGGTGATTAAAATAACAGGACAGTTGGAATTTTCATAAACACGGCTCATTGGAAATGATCATGGGTTTACATGACTAATAATTGTAAGTGAAACAATAAGGAATGAAGATGTGTAAAAAGTTTTTTTTTTTTTTTTTTTTTTTTACTTATTTTTTCTTTTTTTTCCCCTTTTTGAATTTTTATCTGTGGCGACAACACACTGGAGTCTTAGTTTTCTCCATCTCCTCCATCACCGTCATCTGCTGCATTGTCAGAGGTCCATAACTGAGAGACAAAGATTTGCAAATTACTTACATGTTGCTCTTTATTGCTAATTTAAATGATAGAGAAAGCATTGCAGTCAAACATAAAACGTAAATGACAGAAAAAGCACTGCGATTATAGGCACATTTTTAGCAACAATGTGTTGAGATGCAGCCATTTTTTGAAAGCTCAACCATTGTAGTAATTAGCCAGCTGCTGAGATGTAAGGGGAATAATACCAATGATATTTATAACAAAACATCTTCCTGTATCTGTATACAGTTAGATCCAATCTTGAAGGTTTAACAAATTTGGTTCCTGTTAAACACCGAAAATGCTGACATCTCTGCAGCAACTGAATAAATGTTTAAAATCCAAACACTTGCACATTATTTTCTCTGTTTATTTGAATCATCAGACATACAAAACCCTGTCAAAATTATCACACTAATATGACCAATCAGAATCAAGAAATGACTAAGGCTATGTGTAACCCTCAATGTTTTTTGTTTTCTTGGATCACATTGGTTATAAAAATGTGGCACTTTCCTTCAGCTGTGTGTGTAACTTACTGTGAGGTTGTCTCTAAGTAGCTGCATGATGAGTGTGCTGTCTTTGTAAGAGTCTTCATTAAGTGTGTCAAGCTCGGCAATGGCTTCATCAAAGGCCTATGAGCAGAGTCAAGTAAATTTAGTTAAAGTGTCACAACGGTAAAACACACAACGTGTTCATGTGTAATAAGCCACCACCCACCTGCTTGGCCAGGGTACAAGCCTGCTCAGGAGAGTTGAGGATCTCGTAGTAGAAGACAGAGAAGTTGAGGGCCAAACCCAGGCGGATAGGGTGTGTGGGCTGCATCTCCTGCTTACTTATGTCAAATGCATCCTGATAGGCAGTCTGCGAGCTGGTTATTGTTTCTAAGAGGATGGAAAAGATATCATGACGCATGATTTAATAATAAATAGGGTTGTGTCTTGGAAAAGATACTAGTTTGCAACTTTAAAAAATTATGAGTAATCATATCTATTAAGCATTACTAAGGTGAAAGAAAGTCTCAGCTAATTTGTCAATGTATTTAAAGGATTTAAAAGAGCCTTACAACTATCAAGTAAACAATGTTACTAGATTTTACTAATTGAAAAAAAAACAACAAAAGAAAAACCAACATCTAACTTAAGCAATGTGGTTTTCTGGCCTACAATCAACCAGGAACCGAAAGACTGCAGGCGGGGTATTTCAGGTGGTGTATTTTCTCATAGCCTGGCTAAATATATTGTTTTCTTTTTTTGTTGTTCCCCAATTCCATTTTTTTTTTTATATATTAAAGTTTCAGAAATTAGTACTCCTTCACAAGAGTGCTGGAGCATTACAATTTTTCAAAACTGTAATTATTAACTTATGATCAACTAACACTTTACTCTAGGTCAGCGTTGAGGTACTGTTTTACAATAGCTGTAGCTGATAGACCTTGTGGAGAGAGGTGCAATTATGGTTGCTGCTGCCAGACAAATTCAGAAACTGATTATCTGTTGAACAGTCTGCAGTAATTCCTGTGAGCAACGATGTAGTGAGCAGAAGCATGTTGTTGAACAGGGGGCTCCAAGAGGGAAAAAAGAAATGGTCCGAATGGTTTAAACACACAAAAGCATTATTATTTTTTTTTTTTTAATCCAATCCTCAACTATCTAGTTTTTGTGAGCCTCTTCTCACTGTAGCCATTAGTTTTCTGTTTGTGGATGACAGAAAAAAAGTAGACTCCAATGTGGTCTTCTGCTGTTGTACAGTATCTCATCTGGCTCAGGGTTTGCCATATATTTTCTGATGTGCTTTTCTGCTAATCACAGATATAGCGACTGATGATTAGAATTATTTTAGTCCTTCCCTAAACAGCCATTCTCCTTTGATCCCTTATATCAAGGCATTTTTACCCTCAGGTCTGCCACTCACTGGATGTTTTAATTGTTCTTTATATCACTCAGTGTAACCTGTAGTGACTGCTGTGTGCAAAAATCCCAGCAATTGGGAATTTCATGCATTGTGCTGCCATCTAATTTTCTTAATGGATAATTGTATGAATATGCTGGGGTATGTGTTCCTATTAATGTGGTCGGTAAGTGTAAGCCAATCCTTTTATATTTTATTATAAATTATTTCTCTATACTTCTAATCAGTCATTCATTATTTACAAATATATATTTTTTGCAGTTATTCTTGATTGAAAAGTGATCCTTCCTTACAAAAAAGTATCAAAGAAAGGCGAAACGCACTTACCCTTCTTAGCGTCCCCGGAGGCAACCTCAGCAAGATATCTAAAGTAGTCACCCTTCATCTTTAAATAGAAGACTTTGCTCTCAGCATTAGATGAATTCTCAATCAAATACTTGCTCAGGAGGCCCTAAAGAGAAAGCAAGATAAAATATGAATAATTTAAATATATATAAAAAAAAAATTTTTACCATAAAGTTTTCAACTAACCACAAAAAAGGTTTAATGCCAGTGGGCTGCCACTCTCAAACGAGCATCCAATTATATAATGACCAATAGGACGTAGTATCTATGGGGCAAGAACTCTTCGTCCATTTCATGTGAAAGAAAAACCAAGTGTAAACTTGACCATACAGTACGTCTTGTTCTGGAAGCTGGTGTTGCAGTTATGTGCAAGGGCACCACATTGGTTAGAAACAACATGTGATGTTACACACATGGGAGGCACAAATGTGTGAGTGTGTGTATGTGTGTGCAGCCTGCAGACATCCTGTGTGAACCAAGCCTTTTCCTTTCTCTTCAGAGGTCAGTGATAGACCAAAAATACTCTTTCACCCAGGATGTTGAGCCAACACAATGTGAGGCCAACACGGTTACACAGTCACTTATGAAAGTGAAAAATGAAGCAGGTATAAGGTAAGGCGGCATGAACACATTGCATCTGGGATTTAAACTACAAAGTTTATCCATTACATAGACTATTTAGTATTCAAACATTTATCTAGGCTAGCAAATAATTTGACAAATGGTCTCATTAAGAGCATGCTGCAAATATTTATTTGGTAACTCAAATTACTAATTCCAAAAACTAATATACTGTAGCTATAATAAATTGTAGCCTTTTAAATAAAAGCCTAAATAATTGCACAGGTCCATATTGCGATTTTGATTTTTTTTTTTATTAATCAATAGTGCAATAAGTATAAAGCCAGCACCTTCATCATCATAATCACACGTTTTCTTTTACTACCAATCAAGCATATTTAAAACTCATTCACCCTACTAATGTATTAAATAAGCTCTCCAGACTCAGTCACTGTCATAATTTGTTAGTGGAAATTAAGAGAGGGCATTTTAAAGTAACCAAGTAAAGAGTAACCAAAGAAAACCATTAGACATCTTCCCAAAGAAACCTGGATGATCTATAGACAGCAACCACCACCACTACTACCAATAATAATAATAAATAAATAAATAATAATGAAATTACTTCAAAATTCAGTGGTCCAGATTTACTGCATGACAGTTGCAAAATATAAATAATCTCCACACACAATGAACTTGATCCAAGAACCTGAGTACATGCAACAATGGACAGTTCTTTTAAATGGTCTAATTGTACACTCATGTCAGCAAGACAAGAGATAAGCACCACCTATGATCAGGGCTGGGTGAGTGATATTACACCAACACAATGATGTATTCAATCACAGTACAAACATCTGTGATAATACAGGCAGTCATTGCTCGTATTGTGACACGAGCTGAGTCAATTACTACTCAAGGTAGTCCATTAGTACTTTAATATAATGTATAATACAAGTGTTTCATTCACCATGTTTTTCGTGTAGGTCCCTATCCTTCTGTACATGTATCATACTGTATATCTTACATTCTCAGCAAATTGTCAGATTAGAAAAATAACACTAAAGATTTCTAGCAAAATAATAAGTCAGTTGTCAATTCAGCCACACATGGAGGAAGACAGGATTTATTTTTCCCCGATTACTGAATGCATGTATAACGTTTGTGCTTGTGGCATGAACCAACACTAGGGGGCTGAAGCAGGTAATCTGAGAGGAAGCTACTGCTGTGTCCACACACTTTTTTTTCCCCCTCTAGTAGATGCTGGAGGAAGTACTCTGCTGCAATAAGCTATGCATGTAGGTCTCAGAAGAAGCCATAGTTTTTTGGTTAAAAGCAAAAATCATACTCTGCTTTGAAGTAACCTTTCCAAGACAAAACCTAGGCCCAAGAACAACTGCGTCTCTCTAGCAACTCCAATGATGCACCTCTGACTGGATGTGGGAGGAGAGGGACGCAGAATTCCTGCCTGCAGCAAAATATTGATTGTGAGCAGCTAGGTCATTTGCCTCTGCACCAGTGTTACAGGAATTAATCGCCGCACTCCTCTGGAGAAGCTTCAGATGTTAGCACAGCAAAGCTTTCTCTTGGCAGCATCTACACACAGCTTGTGCCATATTCTTGGCCAGGGGTAGCTCAGTGGTTAAGGCATTGGACTAACCCCACAAACCCCACAACCACCAAGTTGCCACTGTTGGGCCCTGGAGCAAGGCCCTTAACCCTCAACTGCTCAGATGTCTAATGAGATAAAAATGTAAGTCGCTCTGGATAAGAGCGTCTGCCAAATGCGTAAATGTAAATATTCTTAATTCAAAGTTAAACACTACTCACTTAGCAAAACTGCTCCATGTGAAAATACCTTAGTGGCTGTACAACTGTCTGTGATATACTGAAAAGATATACTTATCAGATTATGAATTGATCCTGATTGTGCAATGAGTGCTTCAGTAGTCAACTGTTTTCATGCACGTGCATTAAACGGCCGCTTCAAAGCAGTCCCTGCCTTTCAATGATCTTAATATTAAAGCACCTCACACCTATTTTCTAGCTGGCACTTCATCATATCGAAAACGATATAGCTTAGCTAAGTCGTTTTTTTAACAAGAGCATTGCCCTTCCTTACCAGCACGTCAAGACAGATCTCACGCAGCTCGGCCTCCACTTTCTCTCTGTACTCCTTCAGCATCTGAAGCTTCTTGTCGCCCCCGTCCGTCTTCTGCTCGATGCTTGAGATGACTCTCCATGCTGATCTCCGGGCCCCCACCACGTTTTTGTAGGCGACAGAGAGCAGGTTCCTCTCCTCGTTGGTGAGCTCGGCTCCTTGCTCAGTCACTGCCTTCATGGACGACGCCATGTCGTCGTAACGCTCGGCCTGCTCCGCCAACTTAGCCTTCTGGATCATCTCTGTTTTATCCATGTTATGTCTGCGATGTGTGAAGTCTACGGCAGTCCAATAAAATCGGAGTAAAAACGAGTGAAGAAACGGTCGAAAGGTCGGATCAGGGCAGTGTAAAGCGAGCAGCTTATCCCAGGCGTACCTGTAAGAGCAGATCAGAAGGCGTGGACGTTAAACGCCAACGTTACCGAAACAAGCTAATACAGCGTCAAAAGCGTAAAAGGTGCAAAATGGTCATTAATCTCATAGCTGGGTTATATGTGCTGCATGAGACGCAAAATGAGCTACAATGCAAATCGGTTTTCTATGAGTGGTATCACACAGAGAATCGTGTGTGTGAAATGTGAAGCGGGAGGCACCTGTGTGTGTGCGTGCGTGCGTGCAAGACTATCCAGCTATATTTATTACCTCGAGCCAGTTACACTACTGGTTTTACCAGTTGTTTAATGCTATTTCCACCAATAACGTTAATTACAAGTCATTAAACAGTGCACCTGCGGCTGGTACTTGCACTACTTGCTAACATTCGCTAGCTATACTACTACAGAATTATTAGGCTACGACAGTCTAGCTAGTTTACACACACCGGAACACGACAAGCAATACTTTAACCAAGATATTGTCACCAAAACACCATACACCACAAGAAAATGCAATAATGTTATCACAAATGATGCTTATGTTTATCAGCTTTACATTTATCAGCTAAACGTTTCGTCCTACGCTTGGATTTTGTTTTAACGGTCACAATACAAGCTCGTGCGAAACGACTGCTGATTTCTCACATTAACCCACGTTAGCTATCCGGCTAACATTAGTAAATCTATTTCTAACAGGTCACTTTCCTTCTTCGCAGTCAATTTCTAATATAAGACTATATTTGAACAGCGGGTTTTCTCCAAACAACCGTCGTCAATGACGAACAAGAAAAAGCAACGAGAGCAGGGGAAACGCACACCTTTTCACGGCTCAGAATCCACCACTCCGCAAAGCCAGCAGCGCGACACTCTCTTTTGGTAGGTTTGGAGGGAGAACAGATTCCGTCTAACGTCAACCAACCCTGAAAAATAAGGCGTGGCCACCTCCTCGAAAATCCAATGAGATTGTACTTTTTCGTCTCGAAAGCGGTAAAAAAAAAGGACCAATCCAGGCTTAGGAAGCAGAATAAAGGCGGGCTTCGCCTGAGGCCACGGATTTATACCAATAAGATCTAGGGAAAATACGTCACCATCGCCATGGATACAGGGTCCTCCTCCGTATTGTACACTCAGCGGGCGTGGCCCGACTCCAGAGATGGTGGTGTAACCCAGAAAATGACGAATGTCGCTTTCATGCATGTGAATCGTCCGATAGTGCTTGTAACTGTATTAGTTTTTACAAAAGAATCTTTATTGTTCTATTGTTATGAATAAGCTTTTTAAAGTAACTGACAAATAACAGGGCAGATGAATAACTTAGTAAATATAGATTCATAAAAACCATTAGAGGTTTCTGTTTGTTCCTGATGATTCTATAATGGTTTGTAGTGGTTTTGTGGTCTCCTTCATATCTTTGAATATCACCTCATGGTAATAAACTTGACACAAGACTATGTGATGTAAGAAAGCACTGCTTGGTATATAGCAGCTACAATTTCCTATACAGTATGTTACTGAAAAATATAGGGATCAAGAATGAATGAATCATTAAAAACAATTAAAGCCCCAAATTCCCCAAATAACCTTAAAAAATATTAAAAATTGCCTTCAGTGAGCATTAAAAACCTGTATTTCTACCTGTGATTCAAGGTGTTGAGTTTGTGCTTCTGTGCTGTATAATGCATTTAATTTAAATAGGTTTATCTGGACCTTACAATGCATTCTCGAATTAATTGCAATTTTTGTATATGGTTTGGATCCAGTACTTACTGCCAAATTAGTTGATTCAGCCACTCTCACTCACTCATTCTCTATACCATTTATCCTTTACAGGGTTGCGGGGTAGTCTCCAGGGGACTCGGAGTACTAGGTGGGCATATACCTAGGATTGTTTGCCAATACAGCAAAAGGCACAAGCACACACACCTACTCACACACTATGGGCAATTTGGAAAAGCTAATTAACCTAATCTGCAATGCCTTTGGACTGAGGGGGGAAACTGGAGTACTTGGAGGAAATCCACATAACACGGGGAGAACATGCAAACTCCACACATATGAAAGGCAGGACTCAGCCTTGGAAGTGCAAGGCCACAGCGCTAACCATTACTCCACCATGCCTTCATGATTCAGCCAGTATATTCTATATAGAAATGAGCTTTTTGATGGAATCACTGTATTGACATCTGTTAATTTATGGTGAGAGATTTGCTTCAAATCATTATCATTAAGAGAAGCTTTATTTATTCTTATACCCTGTATAATGATTTATCATTTTTACATAGGTCATTCCAAAGCCAGTGACTTGCCCTCTACTTTCTATAATGAATAATAAGCCAGCAAATTCATTTGTAATGGAATATTGTAAATTAAGAAAGATCAAGCTATATATTAAAGGGAAAATGAAGCATTGTAAATGCATTGGGCATTAAAAATGCTTTTCTAAGCAGAAAGCAGTAAGGAGATAGGAGTATTGATTGGATTTGATGCACCCATTCAGTGCCCATTTTCCATTTCCCAGGTACAGTACTAACACTGATGGTGTTACTCACATAATCAGTTTTCCCTTTAAATATATTGTTCTGTTTTATGCAAGCTGTAATAAATACAACATTTTAACCTAAAAATCTTTTTGTTGTTGTTGTTTTTACATTTTTTCCTTTTGTGAGTGTGGTAAATGCTCATCATCTGTTAGGGAAGTATAGGCGTACCTTAATTACTGTTACTAAGAAAAGATTCCATAGCTCAAGATACTGGCCTTTATTATACTTCGATTGCTTATTGAGAACAAAAGCCAAAAAGCTTAAGAGGAGACATAAGTATGTACGTATTAAGATGGTAGCATTGGTGATGGCTTAAACAGGCTTCTTACTACTGACAGGACCATGTCCGTAATGGGTAAATCCTAATTTATCAAACAAGTATACTTTAGTGGTGCAACAACATGTAAAAATTTCAAGTTTCATACTCTTGATAGATTTAGCTCAGGCCCTGTATGGTGGCTTAAGAGTAAATGGCACACTTTCACTGCAGGTCTCAGTTGGTGTCCATATTATTTAAGGACAAAGGGCCATCTGATATGCTCTGTATGAAGAAATCTGCAGATCTGTTACAAGCTTTGGAATGTTTCTTTGTGCCATAAACCACTAGTGTTGTAAGTAGTAATGCTAGAAGATTCAACAGTTCTGTTTGTTGATAAATGCCCTGTAGATCCCAAGCATGCATTCCATCAATGATGCATTTCACATCTTACATCATGCTTCATCTTTACCAGGATGTTGGCTAAAGTGGCAGTGAAGAGCAGTAACACACTTAAGCTGCCACTCCGGAAATTGTCCCATCTACTTGGCTTCAGCCACTTCACTATCTATAAAGCTTGCACTGGAGCTATGATGGATGTGTCCATGTCTGCAAGGAGCTGAACGCTCTAGGGGTATATTTATCTGGAGTTTTCCACTGCTGGAAAACTCCAGATAAATATACCCCTAGAGCGTTCACTAATTGATATATATATAGACTTAACTGCCATTGTAATAATTTTGTTTTCTGTTAAGTACCTCACCAATTCATCACTAGATTAAGTAGGAGTCATAGGGAAGGGGAACCACCTGTTTATTGGATTCTGGAGTCTTGTAGGGTCAAATCGATTACTCATGTAGCTACTGTACGTTCGCGCAAGTAAGAGTGAGAAGACATCATTAGTGGCACGATTGCTATTGTTGTTTTTATCATTTTGTGTCCATTTCTCACCTCCCCCACCCAGTCTGCTCCTGTTCTCACTGGTGAACTAGATCAGTCAGGCTGTCAGCTAACACTTTCTGCATGGTCGATTGGTATTACGTAATGTGTGTTCTTTCACTGGAAAGGAGGGGGGGGGGGGGAAGCACAGGGCGTTGTCTGGCCTGCTGAAAACCTGCCTGGAAACAGAGCTTATCCAGGTCTGCTTACTCATTCACTTTCACACTCTCTCTCTCTCTCTCTCTCTCTCTGTCACACACACACACACACACACACACACACACACACACACACACACACACACACACACACACACACACACACACACACACACACATACACACACACACACATACACTTATTGCTATTTTTGCTGAATATTTTTATCGGGTTATAGATTGTATGATAATGATTTATGTACTGTAGTATAATAATTCTATTTCTACTTTTAATTATTGTAACCAAAACCTATCAAATAAAAGCTATACTTCATGATGACCAGCAAAATGTCTCTATGAGATCAAATATTTTAGGGTATTTGGACATTTGATTCCTAAAAGGACAAATCCACCCATGCATACTTTTTTCAATATGCCCTGTAAATAAACAGACTTTTTAATTAAGTTAACTCAGGAATTAAATGGACAATTAGCTATACATACTATTTGCATGAAATAATTATTAAATTTTTTATCATGTTATTTCTCACTAATATATATATATTTATTTAAAAAAAATTTATTACAGTGAGCTTTATCTCCAAGCACATCATTAACATCAAACAAATTGTTTATCAGTTTATAATTATAAAATTATAATATGACTTGATTATGCAGTCTGATAAGACATTATGCTCTAATGAGGGTTCTGTTGAGTATTGCAGCTGTAAGTTGGCAGAGCAGGCAGCATCATGCTGGCACACATCACTCATCCATACTTCTGGTTTCATGCCCTCCTGAACTGGGGTACAACTTGAAATTTCCGTTCGAAACCTTGCTGGAGTAGGGAATCCTCCCCTGGTGAATCTTTTCCTCTTATTCCAATCAACTTCTATCAAGCAGAGTTGATGTGGTGTGTTAATCATGTTCAACATTGTATAACATTCCAGTTTTGTACAATATATGAATTTTATCTGTTTACTACAGAACAAATAATGGGATGGAGTCGATAGGTTGTAAGTTATTTCTCTAGGAGATAACTCTAGTATAGAATCATTTCCCACTGAAGGTTTGATCAATTTCCATTCATTTTCAACAACATGGAGCTGTAATTAAAGTAACCCATTAAGATTCTAACCAACACGTTTTTATGTAAGCTGGATGTGCGGCTATTCAACTCTGAAGAAGACAGCAGGAAATAAAAAGATGAAATCAAATCATGACTCAATTTGACTCAGAGTCATAAAGCTGTATCCTCATTGATTGTCTAATATCACGGCAGTCAGAATGTGACAGCAGCAGAATGATGGAGGATGGCAGGAAAGATATTTGGAGCACTAAGTGGTGATAAAAGGGGAAAGATGTTAGGAGAGGAGGGGTGTTAAGGTGGCTCCTGTGAGATGAGGATAGATATTAGTCTGATTGCCAGCTCCTGTGAGAGGCCAGCTGATTGTGTCCATGCCTGTTACCATGTAGAACCTATTCGATCCTTTGCCAGGATAATCATTTGTACCACAGCAATAGGAAAATATATCTGGGAAAGTAGTTTCACTGCACTTACCTGTCTTTTGTTCTCTGCCTTGTCCGAAAGCCCAAAGGGCGTGACTGCTAGCGCAGTGTCTTTTTACTCTCATTATCTGTCTCACTTCTGTGTAACTAAGAGCTTTCAGTACCACACCCAAGTGATTGTTGTAAGACTCAAGCACAGGCATTAATATTACACGCATCACTTGATTCATGAAGTTAATGACTCAGTCCTAGGTTTGGGATTTTAGTCCTCCCCAGTTAGGCAAAACTTGGAAAGGAAGGTGCGAGTTTAGACATCATTAGTAGATTCTGTGTTTTTATAGTTAAAGATATAGTTGTCTGTGCATAGTCAAAAGGATAGTCAGATATTCTGGTGTAAATGAGCTGAAGCTAGCTGTTTTGAGACTTAAAGTTCAAACAAGTTAATAGTTAATAATTAAGTGTAATGTAGTTAGTTATATCTATCGTTAGCCGATTTGAAACTCCAAATTTAAACAAATACAACGCTCTTTCAAATGCTCTTTCAAATAAGGCCACACTGTATTTCTTAATGCTAGTGGAAGACGGTTAGCAAATATATGAGTGATAGGCAAGTAAGGCTTCTTCTCATAATGGTTTTCAAGATTTCTTCTGTTTACAGAGCCCGGCAGCCACATACAGTAGACCTGAGCCTCTGCTCTGAATAGATACTTCAATGACAGCCGACTCAGCATTAAGAGCAAATACTTACACTTGGCAGCAATTTAGCATTCTCCCCATTCTAAAACAGCTTCTACTGTACATGGAATCCTTTGCATATCAATTATACAGGTCTTATAAATTGATTAGTATATAATGATCAGTTTGCGAAAAATATAATAGCAGGAAAACTAAATTGTGTAAGGTAAAGTTATGTGTACTTTCAAGATTTATTAAGGGAAGCTGGATCTGAATCAGTGTAGAAGAGTATCTGATAAGTACTACATTTATAGAAAAAAATGGGGGGGGGGGGAACAGTTCATGTAGGGGTCTTTAATCTTTATTAGCTTTTTGGTGTTCTAGAGGAAAAAAGCTAAATAACTTCTTCAGTGTATTAATAAGAAATAGAATTAGCCATCGATTGTATAGCTTTTAAAGACAACTATTATAAAATGATGCAAATATTATACTAATGATTGTAAAATTAGTTGTTTCATTTATAGTTGTGTGAAAGCTAGCTCTGTTAACAGATTAGCTAGAAAGTATTAGAATTTATAAATTAGCATTTAGCTAGCACATTTCCGTGGTGATAAAAAGAAAGGTATTCCATTTAATGTAGAGTTATGATGTTTAACAGATATTAATGCAATTGTTCCGTAGATAGCAGCATTAATTTGCTGAGTTTGGGGGGGGGGGGGGGTGGCAGCTACAATTTTTAACTAAATTTTACATTTTTATCTAACCAAATAATAATAACTATAGCACAGCACACATTATAGCACACATTTGTTAGCACACATTTCTAACATAATTAGAAATGTTATGTTATGTTGTTAATGTGTGCTTATTGTTTTTGTATATTTGGTTATTTGAAGATTTCTGCTCTCACATTCAACTAGGGATGACAAAGAAATCTATGGTTTATTTTATCTGACTGACGTCATTCTGAGACTACTGAAGAAATCACAGAGCTATCCATCCTCTGAAAGTCTTCCAAAAGCCTAGCATATGTGGACCCCCTATAGGCCTTGAGTGTCAGAATCTCTCTGAGGTGTTTTGATGTATTATACTGAGGCTCACCATTGCTTTCATTTTGAAGCTGTGAAGGCCCCAGGCAGGGCCAGAGCTCATTTGTCATACTGGAGAGGCCCTGTAGTTATTCACAGCCTAATTCCTTGCTAGTTCATTAGTAAAGCATAAGGGCAGTGGGATAGGTGTTTGTAAAAGCTTTATCTGTCATATCAATTATTATTACAAATATGCTTAAGAATACTCTAGCCTACACACTTCAGCACAACCCTGAAGCGCTTATTGGCAAATTTAGATATTTGATTACCAGTTTGCCAACTGTGAATGTTAAATATCCTCAAGATTTGTTTTCCAATGTGTAATAGAGTGGATGATTTGCATGTAAATTTGTTTGCATTGTCTTGGTGATATCAGACATACATACAAAACCTTCTCAATTTCACTCACAAACATGCAAACATACAGTATGTGACACTAACAAATCCATACAGTACATATACCATTTCATTAAACTACTTTAATTTCCTCAGGAGCATTTGAGCACTTTGCGCAAATCTATTTTGGCCACGTTATTCCAGTTTGTCAGTTTAGAGTAGTGTCATAACCATACGGAGTCTAGCAACCACTCACACTTAGTGCAGGTCTCAGCTCTCATAGTAATGAAATATTCATCGATTCCTCTCAAAGCACAGCTCACAGCCCCGACTTCTGAACATTATGGCTTGGAACGGAGAGGGAACATAGTGGTCAAAGTCTGTAATGATATTTGACACAAACATTAGAGTGTAGAGGTAAACTAGTTTGGTGTATAAACAGCAGACCTTCCCAGGTGGGAATTTCAAGATTTCTTTTGCATTTAAAGACTGTAAGTCTGTCTTTCTGTTAAGATCTGCTTACCATCACATTTTCACCTATGTCCTTTTGATTGACTGATCCCTGATGGTCTCATGGTCATCAGCATTGTTAATGGTGAAAGGATTTCAAGCAGAACAAGTTTGTGCATTTTACACAGGTTTAAGGTGTACTGTAGCAGTGGGAATACCACATATTTGGAATGCTCTGGTTTTGATGATAATGATGATGATGATGATGATGATGATTCTTATTCTTATTCTTATTCTTATTATTGATACTACTACTACTACTAATAATAATAATGATAATAAGAATGTCTCAAGGACTGCATGTATGACTGAGCTTGCACCCAAAATGTTCACAAAAAAACTCTTAAATAACTTATTTGGAAATTCTAAAACACACATACAGTATCAAATAATTTCAGGTTCAGACGATTACTGTGTTTAATTAAATTGCAGTCATTAGCTGTTTGTATTCATGTTGAAATACAGTGTGTGAATCACAGGCAAGAAAATGTGCAAACTAAAGAGGCAGAGCCTTCAGTTCTTCCAGATAAGCAAATGTCCAGTCTGGATGATTTCTCTGGAGATCTCACATTCTTTAGAGAATATGTTTGTCTACAAATCTGTTTTTCTGTGTTGATGGAAAAAACATTTTTCTTAGAGCTGGATCACAAATTCTACCTACCTCCCTAAGATCTTGAAATTTTCCATTGTGGCTTTTGGTTTCCAGTGGCAAAGATCTTGTATTCTTTGTATATTCCATATTATTTAACAACTCCCAAAGCTTTGCTCTGCAACAGGATGCCTTGCTGCCTCCTTCATAGTTCCAAATCCCATACCACATTCACCAATAACTATGTGAGGAATACTGAAAAAAGTATTATTATTTTTTTTAAAGCGAAAAGGCAGGAGAAAATGTGGAATGCATTCTGGAAACCATAATAGTTTCTCTTTGCTCTCTCTCCTGTCTCTTAAATAAGGTATTCCAGACACTCTTGAGTCTGAGAGACAGTCAGACCTAAAAGCATAAAACTTTTTATAGCAGTGCTTAAAATAGAACTGTTCTCACTGAAGGAACTTCATAGAGACACAACAAGGAGGAAATGACTTCACTGTTGAGAGAGAGATTGTCCAGTTGGCACTGGCTACAACAAGGGAAATCCCCAGACTGAGGTCATTACAACTGATCTTTTGAATCAAACTTGTTCCAGGATGTTTCATCAATTAGGGAAAATATCCTTATTAAATCCTTCAACTAGCTTCTTGTTATCCTTCTAATGGCACCTGAATGATCTCACAAATGAAAAAGTTTTTTTTTTTAATAAACGATGCGTTTACATACGAGAATACGTAGCTTACATTTGCCATATGCTGGGACAGTGGAATTGGTTTTATATGTTTTGTACAGAAAGTATGCCTACATGTTTTTAAGTACAGTAGGCTTTATATGTCATTGCAGTACTGTATATGGATAAATATGACTTGTGTAATTATCACCTCTGTATAATATTTTATTTTTAAATTAATTAAAGGACCTGCATCTGACCACTGTGCTTCCCTGAATGGTTACACAAATGATTACTCTAAAAAAACAGCAGCCAATTCATTTTCTGGTCAATGCGAGCAGCTGGCTAGTGACAGATAAGCCTGTGCACAACATACTATACAAATATAATTTTGCAGAAAACTGGGCATGTCCTTTATAATAAGATGAGCAGTGGTGGGTCAGACTGTTGAGGCTCTGGGTTGCTGATCAGAAGATCAGGGTTTCCAGCCCCACCACCATTGGGTTGCCACTAACAGTCCCTTGGGCAAGGATCTTAAACCTATGTGAATACCCAGCATATTCAGTGCAATATGATGACTCCAAGAAACAAAAAGGGAAATTTAATCCCAGTGGTGTCAAAAGTATTCACATTCACTTGAGTAGAAGTATAGATACTAGGGTTTAAAAAGATTTCTTTAGAAGTTGAAGTATCAACTCAAGCTTTTCACTCAAGTAAAAGTGTAAAAGTACTGGTTTCAAAACTACTTAAAGTATAAAAGTAAAAGTAACGAGGGAGGGGGGGAAGCATTAAGGATAAAAGCTTAGGCTGTGCCACGGGCCTATATACTACACTAACACCTCATAAAAAAAATTAAAAAAAGAAAAACGTGTTGTTCCAACCTACTTCAATATGCTTTTTCAAATCCATTAGCTCGTGGTACGTAGGTGCACAGAGCTTGCAGCACATTCGAAAGAAGCTGTTTTTGCATCCAACCATTTCGAAAGATTCTTCCAGGTACAGTATGGCCAGGGATGTATAAGAGTTGGCTGGTCTTCCTGGCTACCAATCCTCGCTGGTGCTTGGTTGTGACATTTCACTCGAATCTTGAGTCTCTAACACGGACATCTTCGTCTACTTATCACAACCTCATCAACCGAAAATGCTAATTTATTCAAACGTCCTTGCTGGAGTGTGTGACGTGACGTCATGTGCAGGTGCGATGGATCGCGTACCAACCAATAGGGTGTCGGAATGGTATGTTTATACTTCTCATCCAACCACAATCAAATTCGCTCCATCCGGATGGCGCGATTTTTCCGGATGTTTTTTTTTTTTTTTTTTTAAATGACAAGCTGAAATAAAATGAAGTAACGAGGCTATTTTTAAAATGTAAGGAGTAGAAAGTACAGATAATTATGTGAAAATGTAAGGAGTAGAAGTAAAAAGTCAGCTGAAAAATAATTACTCCAGTAAAGTATAGATACCCAAAATGTCTACTTACGTAAGGTAACGAAGTAATTGTACTTTGTTACTTGACACCTCTGTTTAATTCACAGGTGGCCTAGACGCCAGATATGAAGCTCCCAAAAATAATGAAATTATGGATAAGATGTTATGAATGACAGAGAAAGAAGGCAGTTAAGTAAACACACGTGATGTCAAAACACAATCTTTGTAAAATGAATTGACATGAATGAAATCCCATCTTTTTTCCTTTTTGAAATTTATATGGCAAAATAGCAATCAAAAATATGCAAGGGTCGTTGACATGTGTCTTCTAAATGCAAGCTTTTTATCCTAACAGAGATTTCCAATTTCCAGATTTCCATTTTATATAATGTATGGAACATGTTGATGCCTGGTTATGAACTGGTTACAGCTCCACATCTACAGTATTATTGGTGAATTGATAGAAAAATCTGTGTCAATGCATCAATTTAAAAAGTAACCTTATAAATGCCAGCATAAATGAAAACATTTTAAATAAATTATTGTCCAAAAAAGGCCAACAGCTGGTTGTGTATCTCTTGAAGATAGAATGAATGTTTTTCTGTTTCATCAGGAGCCTAAAAATCTCTCGTTTCTTAAGAAAATTTGTGGTTTGTGAGAGTTTTATGTATGTATGTATGTATGTATGGATGTATGGATGAACGTATGGATGGATGGATGGATGGATGGATGGATAATAATGCAGCATAATAATGCATCTCAATAATGCAGCAGGCAGTGTTGCCACTTCACAGTTCTAGGGTCCTTGGTCCAATCCTTAGCTCAGGGTATTGTCTGTGTAGGGCTTCACACTTTCTCCCTACATCCTCATGGGTAACCTTCTTCCTTCCAAAAACATGCTGTTAAATGTATTAGCTCCCTAACAGCTCCACTGTGCCTTTGTGTCCATGTGTCTCATGCCCTGTGAGGTATTTCTATCCTGTTCATGGTTCACTGCTCCCTTGCACACAATGCTCTAAGGGTAAAATCTCGATCTTCCATGACCATGAAGATGAACAAATATGCGTGGATTCTACATGATTTAAGAGGCCTTCATTGCTATTTATCTCTGTTGAACCAGAATTCTCACATGTTAAACATAAAACAACATAACTGCAAACAGCACATATACAGAAAAATATAGTAATTCAACCATGCATGAAAAGTCAAGCGTTTATATCAGTCAGTCAGATCTATCCTTATGTTTTGATCTCTCTCTCTCTCTCTCTCTTTTTCTTGTCTTCACTTTCTTTCTCTATCTTACACTGTTCCCTTGAGTGGGTGTCTGTGTGATGGAAAAAGGGAGTGTATATTGACATAGTACTCAGAAAGGATGAATGTGAATATCCTTTGTGTTTTTCATCGCTATCTTTTAAGGAAATTAATTCAAACACTAATGGCTATTTCATTCATTCATTCATTCATTCATCTTCTATACCACTTTATCCTGTATTTAGGGTCGCGGGGACCTGGAGCCTATCCCAGGAGACTCTGGGCACGAGGCAGGGTACACCCTGGACAGCGTGCCAATCCATCGCAGAGCACACACACACAATGGCTATTTCACTAAAATAAAAATATAAAAGTGACATGCTTATAGTACTTCTCTATTAAAAATGTACAGAAATTTCGGACTCTGTAACAAAATATTTTGTTCTGCTTTGGAAGCCTTTTTGCCTTTGACACTGGTGTAATGACAAGTGTATCCCATCTGCCGTTGACATTTGCAATGATCATATTCGATAGAACTGAAAAAAAAAAGATAAATGAATACAGTATAAATTAACATTTAAATGAACAGCACCTCTTAATTACTTGATTTGTATTGTCATGTCCTCTTGTTCTTATTATGACCCTGGTTGGTTAATTTGGTAAAGGCATAAGTAATAAGGAATAAGTTTAAATATCATTTAATTTCTATGATGTGCTATGCTGAATCTTGTAATACATGGCTCTGTGTGTGTGGTCTTTGTCTGTGTGTCTGTGTATAATAATGCAGTGTTAGAGCTGGCTGAGCTCGCCAGAGTGTTCGGGATTCTCCTCAGAAAAGCATGCGGCTTTGCTGCGTCACTCCTAACAGCTAAATAGTCTGTCTGAAAAAGTCAGTGTTTTTTTACCCCCTTTCTCACCCCACCTCCCTTCTTGTCTAGACATCTGCACTTCATAAGAACAGACCTTTCAAAATGTTTTAAGATCCATGATACTGTTTTTCGATCAATATTAGTATAACTAAAGCTCTGTGTTTAGTTCAATCTAGCACTAAGTGATTTTATAGTAATACATTTGTATACACTTTTCTATATAATCAAGTTAGCTGTGATGTGATAGTGGCATTATATTTAAAATGATAACACATTGCCTTCACTTTATTTCTCTCAGGTTGAAATAATTCGACTGTAATCTTTCTAGAATTTTTTTTTAGAAAAATAAAACAAAATAAATTAAGTTTGATTATAAAAAATCTATGAGTAAGATAAGTCAAGTTATATATAATAACAGAGTGTTAAGGATATACATAGGACCATCTGGTATTTAAGACAACATGCACTCCTAAACATGAATGTTCTATCAAACATGTGTTTTTGTGACTGTTTGCAAGACAGAGCACATGACCACACATTTGTGACCACCGATGAGCAGCCAACATGGAATTCTGCTTGGCTCTGACCCTCCTATGTCATATTATCAATCCCAAATGTGTCCATGGCAACCAGAAAAGAGACTGATGAGAGTCACGGCCTTCTTTGACGCACATTGGCCCTCATCGGTGTTGCTATAGTGATGTTAAACATCTAATATGTAGATTAACACTTTGAGACATTTGGACCAGGAATTTCAGAGAGTGCATGCTACATCAAACAATGCTGAGATGAGCTGGTACATCACGGTGAGGATATGAAGCTCTGGCAGTATTTGTGCTCCGTGCAAAGTTAATGTTCAACACACACACACAGACACCTATTCTGACCTCTGATTCTTCAGATGTATTTCCAAAATTTCCAGTATTTCCATCTCTGTTTCTCTTTCATTCATTCATTCATTCATTTTCTATACCGCTTAATCCTGTGTTCAGGGTCGCGGGGGACCTGGAGCCTATCCCAGGAGTCTTCGGGCACTAGGCGGGGTACACCCTGGACAGGGTGCCAATCCATCGCAGGGCACACACACATACACACACTCACACACCCAATCACACACTACGGGCAATTTAGGAACGCCAATTAGCCTAACCTGCATATCTTTGGACTGTGGGAGGAAACCGGAGTACCCGGAGGAAACCCACCAAGCACGGGGAGAACATGCAAACTCCATGCACACAGAGACTGGAATTGAGCCTGGCCGGGGAATCGAACCCAGACCCTGGAGGTGCAAGGCGACAGTGCTAACCACTACACCACCGCGCCGCCCCGTTTCTCTTTCATTTTTCTCAAATCAAACTTTGCACCACTGAGCACTAATATATTTACAGTTATGATATACACAGATCAGCTATAATATTAACACCACCTACTGTAACATTAACATTGATTAGCACTGTTTGACCGGTTCGATCAAACAGTAAAGCAAATGTACTGTAGCACAAACTGCTGGAAAAAGTAAATCCTAGCCATGAGAGAAAGGTATCAGGACACCCAGCGCATCACAGCTTACTGTGTATGGGGCTTAGCGGGCAAATAGTTCAGGTTTTTTGATCTGACCTTCAAATTTCCCAGATCTCAATTCAATTGAGCATCCATTGAATGTGCTGGACAAAAATGTCTGACCCCATCTAGCAACTTAGTTCTCTACACCACAACACACCTTAAAGGGGTCTTATGGAGTATGCCTCAAGGGGTCACACAATATTGGGCTGAATGTTTTAAGGTTTTTACATTATAGCTGATTGATGTATGCCATGAAAGAGTGAACTAAAATATAACGTGCCTGCCTTCGCATGCATATGAACTTGAGTAGAATCTAATTCTTAATTCATAGAGTCTAATATGATGTTGATTCTTAATCCATAGGATTTAATATGATGCCCACCTTTTGCAACAATTATAGCTTCAACTCTTCTGGGTGTTTATAGGAATTTTTACTTAGAATTATGCAGAATAATGTGGCATCACATGGCATCTATTTTAGTCAACTTCTTCCTCACCAAACTCGTTCATCCATGTCTTTATTGGCCTTGCTTTGTGAGCTGGTCATGTTGGAATAGGAAGGGGCCATCCCCAAACTGTTCCCACAAAGTTGCGAGCATGAAATTGTCCAAAATGCCTTAGTTTGCTGAAGCATAACATAATAGCATAATAGTTCCTTTCACTGAAGTAAGGGGCCGAACCCAACTCCTAAAAACAACCCCATACTAGTTCCAACATGACTGTATACAGTCACCTTTGGGTTGAATTAGAGCGGAGACTGAGAGCCAACATCAGCGTCTGACCTCACAAATGCAATTCTGGAAGAATGGTCAAAAATGTACATGAACACACTCCTTGTGGAAATCCTTGCCAGAAGCTGTTATAACTGCAAAGGGTGGGCTAACATCATATTAAACCCTGTGGTTTAAGAATTGAATGTTACTCAAGTTCATACTGTATGCATTTGAAGGCAAACGGTCAATACTTTTTGCAATATAGAATATCCAGGTCTTGGAATTTAGGGTTCTTTCTAAAAATTCTGTAGTTCAGTTTATAAGTTTATCACAGGTTTTGACACAAAATGCTCTGCGTGAAAGTTAATTATTCAGCACCAAATAGCTGGTTCATCTATATTTTGATATAATGCTTCTCATGTAACACATGTCTACCATTAACTAAGCCTCAAAAGACAGATGAAGCATTAGAATTTCAATTACATATTTAAAAGATATAATTTAGTCATCTCTCTGTGTCATAATTGATGGTGCCTATAGTGATGTGTCATAAGTTGAGTAATGCCTATACAAAAACTGAAGCAATGGGATGGTTTCTCATGAACTGTTTGTGATAGTATGCATAAAACAGAAGCATTGTATCCTGGCCACACTTAAGTAGTTGACCAACGACCAATAACCTTTCTTAAAGCGGAGTAGGCAGTTGGATGTAAATGGGTCAATGATTTGGCAAAGTTTTAAGTCTCCTGTGTCCTTAGAAAGTGGGTTAAAGACCAGCAGTAACCCAATGCTTGTCTATAAAAGCATTAAGAGATAAAATACAGATAGGCTTTGTTGTAAACTAGTCACAGATCTTAAAATATAAAGTTGTGAGTAGACTTTTTATGTAATCGAGTCTCATAAACCAATATTATCCGGTAGTATAATGTAATAAAATACATGAGTCACAAACACTTTTACACTTTTTGGCTCTAATAGTTGGTCCTGAGTGACCTTTCTGAAAGGTCCTTAAAGTCTATGTTGATCCAGTTTATCCTGCAAACATCCAACTGAGGACATTACAATAAGTCTACTAAAGCCCTGGGACATTAAAAATGAGAGCACGGTTAATTATTGTGAATGAGTTAGCAGACCCCTGTATTTCCAAGCTAAAAAGACTCCCAACGCTATCAATATAAGGTTTCTGCATCCTTGTCTAAATAATTGCTGTTTAGTTACGTTTTTTAGATGGATTTGTTTTTTGCCTCTCCAATTAAAAACAAATCGAGAGTATCCTCCCCCCAACATTGGCCAATCATGTTCTACATTACACAAAATGACAGATTCCTTAATTACTGTATGTGTCTCTTTAGTTTGAACCAAATGGCTGCAGCTCTTCTGTTTACAGTGTTTTGCATTCAGGTGTACCATGTTTCGTAACACTCCGGATTAGAATTCATCATGAATACAGCTGCCTATCTGACTTTACATATCTGTGTGTGCGTATGCAATGGTTAGTATAGTAGTAGTAGTAGTAGTAGTAGTAATAGTTTCCCATACATTATTTTTATTATGAAATCTATAAGACTTATATATAGATAAGACATATATTATATTATGATATAATATATACAGTAAGTCGTACATTACAGTACATTGGTTACCCTTATAGAGTAAATGTTGTAAGCTGTTTATCTCGAAGATTGATTCTGTTAACATGCTAAAATGCTACCCTCCTTCAAATATACTGTATAAAGCATGTTTATTAATGTGGAACATATGTTTAGACCTTTAGCATATCACTTCAAATCTGAAATCGATCATACATTTTGAACACCTAAAACGTTGACTAAGCATTTGGCCACTGTACCCAGTGTTCCTGGAATATCCTTCCAAATCACTTACACACTGACCATAATAAAACATTTCCTAAAGAGATTTGCGAAGAAGATGGTAAAGATTTGAAATAATTTGAATAATGTTGAATCACAGGGCATCTATTTTAATCGTATGTTAGTATGTTCAGCCTACATGAACCCCTTAAAAATATTAATATTTGATTTTTTTTATCATTATTATTTATTTAGTTAGTTTTTGCTGCAGCAGCACACCCTTTAGGAGCCCTTCTATTTTTTGAAAAGTCTAAGCTTATACTCTTGAAATGCAGAGATGTGTGAGAGAACAGATTTAGACACCCACTCTATGCAGTGGGCCAGGAAGCACAGCAGTTATGTAACAGGTGGGTGGCTTCCCCCACACAGGCAGCAAAACTACACAGAGTAACGGAAGCTCAGAGGCCGGTGCCATCCCACTGTTTCAATCTCTCGCTCCCTTCGCTGCCCCCTTCTCTCCCTCCTCTTTTTTCTTTGTGCTCTTCAGTATTGATGAACTAGTCTTTGCTTTCTGCTCCCGCCTTTGATTCTTTCTCCCTTTGAGTTCATGTGCTTCCTCTTTGCCCTTTGAACAACGAGGGTCATACACCTTAGACACATAAGTGACGCATCTTTGAGATTAAATCATATCAGTCATTAGTAATTTATGGACATATAAGTGGTGCATGCTGTCCTCTTCAAAATACTATTCTGGAAAACAGGCTCTAAGTAATGTAAATGCCATCTTCTGATGCCTCATTAATGAAAGATCGTGAGGTTGAGAAGATTGAGGGCTTCTTTCTACATGCTATAAAACTATAGGATATGGATTCGCACAAATAATATTGCTCTTAGACCATAAGGGCTATTAGATTCAGTTCTACATTCATACAAAAATATAGAAAAAAACAATAATAAAATTGAAAAGTGATGCTTTTGTTCTGAGATGGTGTCCACAATTCTCTAATTATCAATTCCAAAATAATAATAGCATATACAATATGTGTTGCAACCCGGATTTGTTGAAATGCCATCTCATCAACATCATTGAATAGATGAAGTCAAGGCAAGTTAATTTCTGTGTAATTATGTGCACAGTATGTAGCGATTAGTTATAATTCACTTAAATGAAACAAGCATTGTGTATTCATAATCCTGACACACAAGAGCCGCTTTCTGTTTTACATGTTTTACAGCACTATGTGTAACAGGATTATCTTCGGTTTATGTAACTGGAAAAATAAATTAGGTTCTGCAATAGACACAGTGTTATGGATGTTATTTCCATCTAGTCAGAAAGCCACTTTTGACAGCCCCTCAGGTACAATCAGAGATGGCCAAGAATATTGAGACAAAAGTGAATTTTAGTGTTTTAATGATGTTCTCCAAATGAAAAAAAATGTCAGTCAAGATAAAAAGAATAATTTTGCTGTACAACAATCATTATTTTGTATGAAGTCCTTTATTCTTTAAAACCGGCTCTATCCGGCTGGGAACAGAGTCCAAAAAGCTGTCTGCAGTACTTTGGTATCACTTGCTCAATCCATGCCTGCTCTATTGCTTCCTGAACATCATGTACAGAAGACGATTTCTTGACAGCTCCTGTCATCTTCACCATTGTCCAACATTTATCTATTGGGTTTGCATCTGGAGATGACCCAGGCTATGGCTCCAGATGCTGCATACCATCGTTACATAATTAATTAGCACATCTCTTCAGCCAGATGGGCTCGAATTAATTAGTAACATCATCTGTTTTGTGCACAGGGAGAACTAATATGCAGAGGTAGTTCAGTGGTTAGGGTATTGGACTACTGATGGGAAGGTCCTGGGTTCAAACCTAAGTTCTTTTTATACAATTTGACTGGACGAAATCGACCATTATTTAAGCAGTGATACTATTAGCAGATCAATAATTTAAATGGAAAACCTAGGACAAAGGTGGTCCTAGTGTCTTCTCCATTTGTAGTCTCATGATAGCTTTTGAAGCTTCTTCTGATTGATTGTGTAAAGCTGTTTTGAGACAATGTCAATTGTTAAAAGCGCTATACAAATAAAACTGAATTGAATTGAATTGAATTCTGGAGTCAGGCTTATGCTGCTGTGTTAATAGATCAATATTAGCAATCACCACTGAAGTCATTAATAATTTTTCAGTTTTATTTGTATAGCGTTTTTAACAATTGACATTGTCTCAAAACAGCTTTACACAATCAAAAGAATTATTTAAGTTGTATGGAATGTGAATGTGTATGAATCAAAATGTTCAGATAGTCCCTGGAGAATTGAGAATCTGATGTCTTTTTAACAACATATGCAGGATGGAGATGAGGTTTAGTCCCATGTTAATAATATTTTCCCTACTAAGTCTCATCTATCTTTCTGATTCTTAAGTCCAAGGGCAAGTCAAAGTTGATATAAGAGTCTGCTTCTTTGGCAAAAGAGTTGTTACATATGACCTGCACCTAGCAGCTCGATTTCGTTCTGTTGATGCTCGCCTTCCCATGATTCCTATAATCAAGGTTTAGTGTATGTCTTACAAATCTATCATTTGAGCGATGCATCTCTACATAACAATGGTTGCTGCTTCCATATTTATTTAAAGCACTATTTATTCTTCAGCAAAGATTTTACAAAATAACAGTTTAATAATTGATAAAGCTCCATGCTTGTATGGAGTTTTATCATCGCACACATCCACCCCCTCATTCTTCCTGCTATATACGCACAGGAGGTAATAAGATTTATCATCTAGCTGTTCTTAACAATGATGTCATGTTGTGTGATGAATGCTACCCCACAGCATTTGAATGAAGTATGGGATTAGCATTAAAATCACACATTCATCATAGCGGACAGTGCCCTATTCACTTTACACAGTCTATCTCTATGTTGTAGGGACAACATACTTGGTGTTAAATTATTAACATATGTGTACAACATTCCCGTGACATTGACTTAATCAAATGAGACATCTATAGAAAGTCAAAAAGAACACATTCTTGGTGGATGTTCTTTCTCAGTTCCTCACAGCTCTCTACTTCTTACTTTTACTGTACACTACATGGCCTGATACTGAACACTTCCAAACCATTATGTTTCCTCCCACTTTCTGCCCACACAAATCAATTGTACTGTTCTGCCTTCGTTGCTAATTACCCAAAGTTTAATAGTGTATTCTCAGGAAGCCAGAGCAATTATAGAATGTGTAATATTTAGTACATAATTTTAAATGGCAGAATTTACATTTTAGCAGAATGTTGGTGTGATCTTGTTTGAGCTTCTCTCACTCTGTTCCTCTCTTTGTCTCTTTCTCTGCAGATTACTCTAGCTTAAGAGTGCTTGTGTCCATCACTGGTTGTCATGGAGACTGCGAAGTTAATCCTCACCTACTGAATATGTTGCAATGAAATATATCAACACCATGCATATAAGAGCAGAAACAAACCGTAATAATAATAATAATAATAATAATAATAATAATAATAATAATAATAATAATAATATGAGGCAAGTTATTAGTCATGCCCGGCAGTCAAGTTTTGGCAGAACTTATTGTCATTTGGGTAGCAAAACAGCCATTAACTACAAACCATTAAATTGTTTTAAATTTGCATTCCTTTAAGTCATACATTAATAACAGGTGGATATCTTAAATATTTATTGTAATTTATTATAAAAATATATATTTTTTTATATCAATCAAGTTTTTCTTTTTCTGAAGTGTGTATGCATTTTTTTGGCTGACTTATTAAAGAATATTATGAAATAACATAATACAAACGTAAGGTAGTTATGCTGCCATTTAATAAAATAGTTGTTGTTAAATAGTACAGTTCATGGACAGTATCCTTTTGTATAATTAATTTTGCCAGTAATTATTCCTAACAAGACATAATGTCCTTATACACTGCCTAATCATAAAAGTCACACAGTTTAATTATTTTTTCGATCACCTTTATCTTTGATTACAGCACACAATGTAGTTGCCAATTCATGTGTGAAAATGATTCAACATTCTCCAAGAGACATTCTTTCACAGTTCGAGTCTGTGATATGGCCGAGCCATCAGGGAAGAAAAAATCAATTGATGAGATAACCTGATCAATCAGTACATTCAGGTCGTCAGCTGACTTCATTTTATTGCTACATAAGCAATGTTGCTGAGCCTAGACCTGACCAACTGAAGCAATCCCAGATCAGAACACTGCTTCTAGAGTACAGTGGGCACTATGCAGCACTTCATGCGCTTCCATTTTTACCCTGACACAACCATTTCTCTGGAATAGGAACTCATCAGACCACATGACCGTTTACAATCTTTATGCTTCCTAGCAAACTAAAGCATTTTATTCTGATTAACTTCAGTGACAAATGGTTTTCTTATGAGCTCCTCGTGTCATTCCGTGTGTGGAAATTCTCCTACTTTTACTATTAAACACAGCAATGACTTTATTTTGTCAGTGTATGCAGAGGTTGAAAAAGTAATAAAAAAAAGTTTTTAAAAAAATGCATCAAACACTTGATTATATTCACCTAAAGAAATGAGAATTAGTAGACAGTCACTCTTCTTTTTCTTCTTCTTTTGTTTTTATACTTCAGGCATGATTATTACTTTTCTTCCTATTAATAAGAAAAAGAAAAAAAAAAAGTAGTGTTACAGTGGCAATATCCTGTATAACACATTGAGTAACGCTCTTTTGAAGCTTGAAAACTTTGTATTTCCTTAAAGGTCATACCAGGACACGGGGAGGCCACTTCATTCCATTGTGCTGAGCGCATGGTTACAGAATTGGTCAAGGCTAGTCAGTTACCACTCACTCCCTGTAGCCACTCTCTCAGAAATATTGCTGTTGTGTGCAATTTTGGGTACCCTGGTATTTCCTGAAATTATCTGGTATAAAATAAAAATGCCATCGTGGGTTTGCGTATAATTCTGATGCACAGTTCTAAAGCTTTAGTAACGAATGCACGAACTCTTTGACCCGACTTTGGATCGTGCGAAGGGAACAAAAAAGTGTAGATTGAAACCCCCTCCTTTGGTTTGGTGCACAATAATTGTGCAATAAACTGTTACTGTAGTATTAACACATGCTCCTAATTTAGAATTGTAAGATATTTGTAAATTTGTTAAGTTGTTATTTACTTCAAAGATGGATTAAATTGGCCCAAGAATGAATCAATACACTCACCATTTTAAGAAATATTTAAGATACATAAATATATATTTATACATACACATGCATATATCATGCAAACTGGATAAAACTGAGCAGGAGAACAGTTGATCAGAGTTCCCCAGATTTAGTTTTATTTAAGCACAAGTGCATAAAGAGCTACTGTAACTACTGTATTATACTGATAGAAGTGTAGTTCATAAGATGGCATAGTGGTAATAATATGAACAATTCTAAACATTTTACGCAGTTACTGTGTTATAGATGTAGGAAGACAAACTTGAGTAAATGTCCTTCATTTCTATACATAAATGTTATTTTGCTGTATTTTATACTTCATTGAAGTTTCATGAAAATTGATTACTTGTAGCCTTGAAAAATAGCATTTGCAAGAAAATAACTTTATCCCTTACATTTATTAATTAGAACTTTAATGTATCATAAGCAAATCTCAACTGTATGCTATAGAACTGGTTCAATTTAACATCCAGTTATTCAGCAGAGCATCCAATCAGGTGCATTGTTGTAGAAAAACTATTGTACAATTTATGCTATATCGTTGATATTAAGGATCAACAAAATAGAATAAATTGGTTCTGGCTAACTTATTATCAAATGATATAGCATTATCATATTATGCACGTGGCAAGAAATGTATATTTTGTTTATTAATTTATTAGGCAAAATGGTGTAAAAATCATGAAAATCATCAGGAAATACGTTTTCCAGGTACGAAGTAGGAATGAGTGATTTTGTAATATATACGTGCTTTTCTACCCCTGAAAAGAGAAATGCTTTTGTTTCTTTCAACAATATTTTTATTGATTTTAACAGGGATAAAACAGGGTAAACATGTAATATTTTAATGCAGGTTTTATAATCCCCTTATAAACCCTATAGCTCCCACCCCGTCCCTCCCCGACTCCAAGCCAGTTTTACAAGCATATGAAAGGCTAAACGCCAGGCATTGAGAGAAACCAAAAAAGAAAAAAGAATATGGAGCTGGAAGTTTTTTGGTTCTACGTGCAAAAAATAAATAAATAAAGAGGAATAAAAAGGGGAAAGAAAGCAAACAAACAAGTAATTAAATAAGACAGGAATCAAACTATAAATGTATATGAAAAAAGTGAAGGAAGGGCCCCCACACCTGTTGAAATTTAAAGTCTGGGTAATGAATTGAATAGTGAATCTTCTCCAGGGACAGACAGGACATGATATCTCTGAGCCACTGGGCGTGGGTAGGTGACGAGGCATCCTTCCACTTGAATAAAAGAGAACGCCTGGCCAGGAGTGTCGCAAAAGATAACAATCTCTTTTTGGCTGGACTTAGACTCTTACCCTCTTCTCCAGTGACACCAAAAAGAGCAATCAGAGGGTCTGGTTCAAGATTGCAATTCAATATGAAGGACAGGGTCTTAAAAACATCCCTCCAGAATTTTTCCAAATTCGGGCATGTCCAGTACATATGAATAAGAGACGCCTCTCCACTTTTACATTTATTACAGCAAGGATCAATGTCTGGGTAGAAACGGGAGAGTTTAAGTTTGGAGAAATGAGCCCTGTGTACAACCTTAAACTGTAATAAAGAGTGGCGGGCACATAAGGAGGTTGAGTTGATAAGTTTAAGAATTGAATTCCAAGTATCATCTGATAGTGACAAATTTAAATCCTTCTCCCAAGCAGTTTTAATTTTACACAGAGGGGTGTGACTCGAAGCCATCAATCCACCATAAATAGTGGATATTAGGCCTTTACGCAGCGGAGACAAACAGAGGAGGTTATCTAGAATGTTTGCAGCAGGAGCCTCAGGGAAATTTGGTATTAAAGAGCGAATGAAGTGTCTTACTTGCAGATATCTGAAAAAATGAGAATTGGGTAAGTTAAACCTCTCGGAAAGCTGTTCAAATGATGCAAACTTATGGTCAACGAACAGGTCTTTGCAAAGCTTGATGCCCTTATTGTACCATTCCTGAAACACTGAGTCATGTAAAGAAGGTTGGAAGAGATGGTTAGAGACGATAGGACTGGACAGAGAGAAGCCTAGAAGACCGCTGTGCTTTCTGAACTGAGCCCATACTCTCAAGGTATGCACCACTACTGAGTTATTGATTAATTTAATTGAGGGGATGGGGAGAGCAGATCCAAGGAGTGCAGAGACAGAGAGATTTTTGACAGACTTTATCTCCATTTCCACCCAGGCAGGCCGATAAGGTTGGTTATGAAAATATGACCAAAAGATGACAGATCGAATGTTTGCTGCCCAGTAGTAGAAACGAAAATTAGGTAGAGCCATGCCACCGTCTCTTTTAGATCTTTGAAGTAGGGACTTATTCAATCGTGGATGTTTACCTTTCCAAAGGTAAGAAGATATAATTGAGTCTAAAGCGCCAAAGTAAGATTTGGGAATAAAAACAGGTACAGACTGAAAGAGATATAAAAATTTAGGGAGAATACTCATTTTAATGGCATTAATGCGGCCCACCAGGGACATGGACAGTGGTGACCATCGTCCCAAGTCCTTTCTTGTTTGGTTCAACAACCTAATAAAATTTTCTTTAAAGAGGTGTTTATGTTTCCTTGTGATTGTAATACCAAGATAGGTAAACTGATTTTTCACAATGTTGAATGGAAAATTGTGCATACCAGTTGTTACTGCTGTATTATCTAGCAGAAAAAGTTCACTTTTGTGCAAATTTAATTTATATCCTGAAAAATAGCTAAATTCCCTGAGCAATGACAGCACAGGTGGCAGAGAGGAGACTGGATTCGATAAAAAAAGTAGAAGATCATCCGCATAAAGGGAAACTTTATGTTCTTCTCCCTGCCTCCAAATCCCAGATATATCTCTACAGCTTCAGAATGCAACTGCTAGTGGCTCAATGGCGAGGTTAAAGAGCAATGGGCTAAGGGGACATCCCTGACGAGTTCCCCGCTGAAGACTGAATGGTTGAGACTGCTGAGCATTTGTCAGAACTGAGGCAGTGGGGCTTGAATATAATAATTTAACCCAAGTGATAAAACTTGGACCAAAATTAAATTTTTCTAAAGCCCTGAATAAATACTCCCATTCCACACGATCAAAAGCCTTTTCAGCATCCAAGGAAAGGACACACTCAGGGGTCTCCTCTGATGGTGTGTACAAGATATCCATAAGGCGTCGAATGTTAAAGTAAGAGTAACGATTTTTAACAAAACCGGTCTGGTCCTCAGATATAATAGAGGGTAGAACATTCTCTAATCTACGAGCCAAGACTTTAGCAAGGATTTTAACATCCACATTAAGAAGAGAGATTGGTCTATATGAGGAGCACTCTGTTGGGTCCTTATCCTTCTTTGCTATGAGGGTGATGCGAGCCTCATTAAATGACGCAGGCATCTTACCTTGCTCTAGAATCAGGGGACAGTGTTGGGATATTTAGTTGAGTCAAGAAATTCTCAACTGCACTATGGTCCTTTGGGAACTCAGAAGTATATAATCGAGAATAAAAATTCCTGAATGCATCATTAATTTTAGAATGGTCCGTAGTGATGGTACCATCCTCCATCCGAATTTTCGTAATTTGTTGCTGTGCTCTAAATCCTTTTAACTGATTAGCTAAAAGTTTCCCAGATTTGTCACCATGAATGTAAAATTGGCTCCTACTCTTTAATAATTGCCGTTCAATTACATGCGTTGAAATAAGTTCAAACTTAGTTTGCACTTCTACGCGTTTTTTATAGAGATCAGGGTTTTTAAATAGAGCATACTGCTGGTCAATTTCTTTAATTTGGTTGGTCAAATCTTTTCGTTCTTTATATGCCTTCCTTTTCATATTTGCAGTGTATGAAATTATCTGTCCCCTGAGGTAGGCTTTCAGAGCATCCCAAACAACCAAACGTGACACTTCAGGTGTTTCATTTGTGGTGAAGAAAAAAACGATCTGGTCTTCCATAAATTTTACAAAATCGTCCTCCATCAGCAACGATGAATTAAAGCGCCAATGTTTAGTAACTTGAGGGAGATCTGGAAGTTTTATAGACATAACAACTGGAGCATGATCTGATATCACAATGCTCTGATAAGCACAAGAAGTAACCATTGGGATCAATTGATTATCTATAAAGAAATAATCAATTCTGGAGAAAGTATGGTGAACATGTGAGAAAAAGGAGTATTCTTTCTTTTTTGGATTAAGGAAGCGCCATATGTCAGAGATACCAAAGCTGCAGAGATAGGACTGAAGTAGCGTAGCGGATTTACTCAGAGGTATAGGATTGGGAGATGACCTGTCAAGTGATGGATCTAAACAGCAGTTAAAGTCTCCCCCTAATATGAGAGAGTATGAGCTCAGATCAGGCAGAAGAGAGAAAAAATGTTCAAAGAAGGAGACATCGTCATAATTAGGGGCATATAAATTAGCCAACACTACATTAGTATTAAATAACTTCCCTGAAACAATGATATAACGACCTTGTATATCCGTAATAACATTATGATGCTCAAAAGAGATGTTTGGGTTAATGAGAATTGAGACACCCCTAGCTTTGGCCTGAAAAAATGCTTTTGTTTCAAACTCATTTGAGGAAAGTCAACCTACATTTTATCTAAAATGGTTTTGCTGGTTTGATTTTTACCATGGAATAAATAAAAATATGTCTAAAATAAAAAACAAGGAACATTGAGTATAGATAGAAGTTCTATCTATCTAGGAACCTCTGTAGTCCAACCAGGGACTGCGGAGGCCAATGGTGACAATTGTATTTAATCCCATTTCGTACAACCGTGGTAGGACCTCCGGTCATCATTCACACACTATGAGCAATTTGGGAACGGCAATTAGCCTAATCTACATGTCTTTGGACTGTGGGAGGAAACTGGAGAACCCGTTAGAAACTCACCAAACAAGGAGAGTACATGAAAACTCCATGCACACAGATCCGATGCGTGAATTGAACCCAGAACCTGGAGGTGCAAGGCAACAGTGCTAAGCACTATGACACCTTCAGTCTGTGTGCATGGTTGAGTTTTGTGCATTGGCGGCTTCCACCTGGGTACCCCAGTTTCCTTCAATGGTCCGAAGTGTATGAATTCGAATGTGTGTGTGTTTGTGCCTTGTAACGGGTTGGCACCCCATCCAGGGTGTACTTCGCTTTGAACGAAAATCCCTCCATACTTTTCTGAATAAATGCAGACATTTCAGCTTCTACGCTTAGCCTTAGAAAGCAAGCATTAAGTCTCCCTGAGTAATGATAGCAGTGAGGTCAGTTGTAGTAGAGGGTAACTCAAACTGTGAGTTGCATGCGTGTCTTTGCCTCTGTGGCCTCACTCACAGATTAGTATCAGTTAAAATGGAAGATCAGCGAGAGAGGTGTCATACCAAGTGAAACAGTTATAAATAGGTTTTACAAAAAATGACAGAAGCATTTATTATTAAAACTGTATGAATTAGCTTTAAAATTGTACTACACGCTAAGGTTGACTCAGGTCTACAGACTCATAAGAAACTAGAATATATCAAGGATTGCTTTGGAGTGTGACGTACAAGTAGAGGGTCGTTCATATTTATACACATGTGAAACATTTTTTTGAAAAATCTCTTCTTTGGTTAAATGCCGTAATTGCTACAAACAAAAAGTGAATTAGTGTAAAGGACTGTGTTTCAGATTACATATACAACACTGGACTCATAGAGTCACAGCACAGAACATCTCTAGGATTTCCAGGAAAAACTGGCCATATGCCCCACCCACTCCATTAAAAGAAAGCTTCTAAATTCCCGGCCTTATTCTGGCAGTTCTCTGAGCTTCTTTAGGATTGCACATGGAATTCTGTGCTCTCATCTTTGATTATGCATATAACCCACCACCAGCCCTCACACACACACTCCACCTACCAAGCCCTGCTGTAGTCTTCATCAAGGCTGCTGTGGTGCCGTGTGGTTGCCATGGTGACCAGCACGACGCAAAGCATCGTGAGCAACAATAGGATTTTCCATGTGCGAGCAGAATGCAAAACGGTGAGCAGATTCTCAGCCGCTCAAAGCCTCTTGAACCAACACGTACAAAACCAATCTTTCAAATACAGTATTAAGAAAAAAATAAAGAATTGATTTATGATTTATGGTTTGTAGATGAGATTAGAGATGTATGGTTTTCTCAGGAATCTGCTCAAAGAAATTTCATTTTGCTTAAAGCTTTCTGGAGGCATTCTTTTGCTTTTTCCCCTGGGCATTCCCCTCACCTTACCGAACTAGAGAATGACTCATGTTCCCACATTACCTCACCCCTGAGTCCTGTCCCACCAGTCTATACACACACACATTGTTCACAGAAATGACAGACTGAAAGAGGAGTACAATGGATCTTTAAATGCATAGTTAAATTATCAGTGCACTGATTACATAAGGAATCTCAATCTCTTGCTCAAACACAGACTCTATCGAGCAGCAGATAATGATATGTGGAGAGAGCATGCTATATTTATAATAGCTGAAAACCTTGCATACTGGATTCAGAATTTTTTTTCCATCCTCCTATAATACGGTGCGACACTCATGCTGCACAACCTTTACCAAAATGCACCCACTGCCTCCTACACCTCCCTCCTCGGTCTACTCCATCTGTGGAGGGCAAAAAGAGAGGCGAAATGTGCCAGACTAGAGCAAGAGTGAAATACTGGGATACAGTAGGAGGAATGCAGTAGTAATGTCCATGCCAGCAGTTACCAACTGTTCCTGATTTCCATAAACTCTAATGCTGTGCTTTGCATAAAGAACATTCGAGTTTGCCTGGGAGGCAGAAAATCTGAAGACATGGGAGGGAGGCAGCTCTGATGAAACAGGTTAGGCAAGGTGGTTTGGCCCTGAGAGAACATATTCACACACACACACACACACACACACACACACACATGCACACACATTGGTGTTCAAATCTAGACATATGCAGGGCAAATCACAGAGATCACACAACTATTTTAGGGGAAAAAAAGATTAACTCATGGAACTACTGATTTTATGAAAGTCTGTGTACGAGGTTTGCCTCAGATCCATCTCAAAACCATATAATAAAGTATATTAACATAGCACATTCCTGTTTTGACACAAATCTATAGAACATTAAACCCTGCCCAAGCAAGCATACTGTAATTCCGTGGTAAATTATTAAGGCAGATGAAAGAGTTGCATGTGAAATACTGAGCAGCTCCCACTCTGAAGTCTCTCCATTTGTTTCTGTTTCCATGGAACCGCATGTCCTCATGTCATAACGCTCTCTTACACTCCCACACAAACCCACTTGAGCAGCCGCCCCCACGCACACATTATACAAAGGAGATCACGCTGATCTGCGGTCATAGAAAAAGATCTATTATGCAAAGCAAAAGAAATCCATGTTTAAATTAACACCTGCAATAATTATTCAGTCTTACAGCAGTCAGTCTTCAGCCCAGCTGGACTCCTATAAACACTGTAGGTGGTCAACATTCAACAACTTGAATTCAGATACCGTGTGAAAAGGAACAAGGGTCATGTGAGGATTTCACCTGCTGTTGTGTTGTACAGGTTTTTCTGAGGGTTTAAATTTCAGGAGTTGTATTCCTTATTTGTCTGTACCTTCAATTAATGTGAATTGAGGGGGGAAAAGAATGACATATTTGAAGCTGTCAATATAGAACTGCCCAAGTTCGCCCTCTAGCGGGACGTGCGTGCCTAGCAGTCTCATTTCACGGTTATATAGGGCAGGAGTTCTCAAAAAATCTCAACACATATTTATTGCATTACCAAAGCATTTAAATGGTCTCATTATTCAAGGTTTTATAATTTTTTTTAGCATTTTATTATTTACACGTCATAGGTTATTTATATATATATATATATATATATATATATATATATATATATATATATATATATATATATATCTTGCTCAGGGTTCCACTGCAGTGCACACACACACACACACATTCACACATTCTCCAGGCAATTTGGGAATGCCCATTAACCTAATCTCTGTGTCTTTGGACTCTGGGGTAAAACCAGAGCACCCAGAGGAAGCTCCACAAGCACGGGGAGAACATGCAAACTCCATGCACTCAGACCCCGAGGTGAGAATCAAACCCAGACCCTAGAGGTGCAAGGCAACAATGTGAACCACTAAGCCTCCGTGCCGCCCTATATATAGTTTGGTTTCCTCCCAGAGTCCAAAAACAGACAGATTAGGTTAATGGGCATTCCCAAATTGCCTGGAGAGTGAGTGAGTGAGTGAGTGCGTGCGCGTGTGTGTGTGTGTGTGTGTGTGCACTGCAGTGGAACCCTGTACACAGGATAAAGCAGTACAGACGGTGAGGTTATATATAATTCCAGCAACACAACCGGACACACGACATCACCAATCACCTTTATGCAGGATGGCGCTCTCACAGGCCCTAGCATGTGTAATTACGTTTATTGTGTACAGGGCTTATCCTCAATCTTGTGTTCATCCTTTGTACCTTTCTCTGCATCTCTGTGCAGCATTTACCCTTTATACACCTCTCTGCATTGCGGCACAAAGAAGCAAATACAGGATGCGCTAATGCAAATGCATAAACCAAATTGTCAGACCTTTGTAGTTTGGGATTCAACCTAGTGAGTGCAAATGACCTGTAATAAAATAATAGAAGTAACTAAATAAGAAAAAAAATTATACCTTTGATTTGATTGGCTGTGATTTCCTGGTGGAAAATGCCGTTATTATTTTTATTATTGTTGTTGGTGGTGGAGGTGATAGTGTTTATTCTTCACATTAATTATCAATATTATCATTATAGTCATCGTAAGTATGTATGTACATAATAAAAATAAGTACTGAGTATATACAGTAGCTGCATACGCGCTTAACATTTGGGAGTAAGTGTCGTGCTCTTATTTTGAAATGTGTTAATTTTGTAAGATGAGGAGGACGCCATGTTGGATTTCTCCTCGTGTGTGTTGTGATGAATTGTTGCGGGAAGTCTGAAGTGTGTTGAAACAATTTGTGACTTTGCTGAAAATGGACGAAGAGATAACAGTGAGTGTTAGAAATAAGTAAATATACAAGACTAGTTAACAAACCGTTACAATTAAAGTGGAATACAGTTATAATGTATACAGTTGTATAAAGAAGCGCAAATGTTTCCATGTCTTAAATTGTGATTGTTTGTTTGTTTTAGGGCGGTTACAGTGAGCCATGTGGACTGTGTGGCTTGGTGTGTTGGGGTGTTTCAGACGGAGGGCAATTATTCTGTAAAAACTGCCATAATGTGATTGAGGTGAGAGTGTTTTCATCACTCTTTAGCAAACACACCACTTTTTGTTTCAGTTAAACCTGTATTGTGCATGGACCTGTTTTTATTTTTATAAAGCCCCGGTCTAGTAACAGGAGGTTCTGGGTTCGAGTTCCGGAAGGGAGGTCAAGGCTCTGTTACTGATCACATACATTTAACCCTGCAAAAAACCTTAATGGAATTTATGGAGAACCTACTGGACTCTGCCCTACATGTGCTGTATGTTTTATGCAGCCTTTAATAAGGATATCTGAATTGTTAAGGTTTAAGATGAATTAAAAGAAGAAAAATGATTGCTTGTTGTGCCACATCTTGACATTTCCACACTTACCGGCTAAGAAGAAGATCTCTGTTTATTATTAGCAAAGAGAGCAGATTTCTGGACAGGTGCCCTGTCACACACATCAAAAGAACCAGGCATTAACATGTAAGCCATAATCAAAATGGTGTTTAGTAGACACAAGCTGTTCATATGCATATTCTTCTGGATACAGGCTGTAGGAAGTGTTACAACATAAGGAGTCAGGAAGGTGAGTTATTTTATGGGCATAGGCACCATCTTAACATATTATAATACCTTACAACGTCAGTGATTTTGTCTGCTATATACAGTAAACCTCCTTGGGTAAATGATCCCGACCGAGGTGGCTCTGCAGTCATCCTTGAAAATCGACAGAGAATTTTCTTGACGACAAGTTATCTGTCTATAGCAGGGGTGTCAAACTCATTTTAGGGTGAGGGCCGGATGAGAAGAAATGTGACCATGTGCGGGCCGAATTTGTTTTTTTAATCATAGTCCATCAAATTACAACAAATACACTATATTCTGTAAAACTGCATGTAACAAATCCTCAGAAACTGTTCATTAACACTTTTATTCCTTTTTGGGGGAAAAACAATGCCAAGTAATGGCAAGCAAAATCCTTTCCTTTGAACATGAATATTACTTGTCAGATAAGAAATAAAAAATGCTGCAGACTCTGTGTACAGACAGTTACATTAAATATGAAGCTATAGTCTACAATATAATTTACAAACTAGAAAAACACTTCACAATTTAAAAAAACTGCCTTTAACAACTCAATAGTTTAGAAAGAATCATATACAAAAATAAATTCTTTATGGTTAATGCAAATGAAAAAAATATATCATTCACTTTGGATATGAACATTAACTCTACACTACAAATGAGAACTTTCCTTTAACAAATAAATGTTTTTTTTAAAGCGGATTAAAGCATTAACTTTTTCCATTTGGAGCTGTCCAGTGTATTTATCATATTTCTCTTCGTGTATGTCATAGTGCCGTTTAATGTTGTATTCTTTTTGCACAGCCACGGCTTGTGAGCGGATTAAACTTACCGGCTTGCCGTTAACCTCACAGAAGAAATACTTCTCTTTCCATTTCTCCTGAAACATCCGCCCTTCCAGATCAATTTTTCTTTTTTTGGACATTTTTTTAAAATGGCGAGTGCTTGCCACACATCTTCAAATAGCCGAAGAAATTAGATTTAGGCGCCAATTTAGAATGCGCATGCGTGTTAGAGGTTTCGGCAGAAGCGCAAGAGAAGAGCAGTTAAATGATCAATGATAAAATAAAAAAATGAATAAAACCAAACACAATATTGCAACGAATACCCGGACATAGACTTTATTTAATACTACTACTACTAATAATGATAATAAAAAATATTTGATATTTAATATTATTGTTCAAATCATCCCGCGGGCCGTATTGGACGCCTTAGTGGGCCGTATTCGGCCCGCGGGCCGTATGTTTGACACCCCTGGTCTATAGGAACTGTATACACAATCGTTCACGAACATCGCTTGCACATTACAGGAACTCGGCTGGGAGTTATTGCCACATCCCAGTCCTGACCTCGCTTCAAGACATTTCCACATGTTAGGGCTATTGAAAGACTTCCTGGAAGGCCAGCTTTTAAGATGCAAAGCAGGCAGTCCAATCATGGTTTTAGCGTACTGAGAAAATTTTCTACCATGATGGTATTCAAGCTAGGGCTGGGCAGTTAATCAGAAGAACGACATTCAGAACCTGAAATCTTATCACCGAAGGTTGTTTCTTTTCTTTTCTCTTTTCTCTAAGACCAGTTCATCATTTTTGAATGGAACACAGATTGTGCTCTTTTGTGTTTTCTGGCCCTGGCACTACCGTTAATAATGCAGTTGATCCCTGAAGTCTTCTAAATCAAATGATCAGATTATTAGTAAACCAATTTATGAGCTGATCAGGGTATAACAGAGAAAATACAAAACTTGTCCACACCAAGAATAGAATTACTACAATCTGTTTAGGGACATTTAAAAACTCGATAAGAGACATAACAGTTAGGACAGTGCAATATCTTTTTTCATTTCAGCATTATACTGATTGTTCCCAATTCACAGAGAACAAGGGAAGTTGAGGATATGAACACATTGCTGTTCAACCACAGGATCTCCACTTTCTCATCAGGCAAACGGAAGCGGGGTGGAAGAGGTTAGTCCAGGTTTCAGTACAAAGATGTAATATTGCTATAATTCCTGAAGTGATTGTGTGAACCTAACATTTTTAAGGTTGTGCTGCATAGGCTATGTCCACTCATTGTGTATGGCGATTTTTGTATTTGTGGTTTAGAAGGTGCACGAGACTGGATGGTATGTGAAGGTTTTCAGCTGATCCTCAAACATCAAGCCGAAGCTTTGGTTGATCTGGGTGTCTGCCCTCAGTTTAAGGTCAGTAAAGCAAAGTAAAAAAATATAGGCGAGAGAAATTTTTTTCTGCATCATTTAAATGAAATGTATCTCAGACAGATGTGTTATGGATTTTCTGGAAGCGATACCTGCAGAAGACCAAACAGGCATACACAAGAAATCCAGTGTACAGTGACAGAAGTTTAGTGGTGAGTTAGAAACCACCTGGGTTTTATGTTTGTACTTGTGTGTAGTTGATCCTAGGTAGAAAATCCACAATATATTTTTTTGCCTTAAAGAATAACTTTTTAAACACCCTTGAAGCACATTCATTATCTTAATTCAGATTTTTTTTAGTGTGTGAATTTGTGGACATTGCTAGCACAGTAAACGTAGTGTTTCACAGAAGTACAGTTTTCAACATCTAGAATATGAGTGATGATTCAGGTTTAAAAACAAAACAAACAAGAGCTACTTTTTCTCACTCACTAATGTCATGTGGCGTTTTATGTAAGGAATGAGAATCTTAAAACAGAGGTAGTGGAGACGAAAATGCTGGCCTCAAAAATTAAAACACAGATCTGCTCAGCTAGTTAGTTTGCTCATGGGCGCAGGAGCATTGACTACAGTATTGGCATGAAAGTTAAAGCTTCGGAGCCTCGTTTGCTTGAGCAGATTGCGTAGATGATGTCATAGAGGGGGTCATGATTAAAGCAGTACTACTTTGGCCTCATTAGGTAAAAATGAAGCAGGATTAATCACGAGTGGTTGGGTGTGGGCATTGGTTGGGACAAAGTTCCTGGCTTTTTTTTTTTGGAAAGAATACATGTGGTGAATAACCAATGCCCCATATGAAATAAACATTATATGTTAAACATAAGGTGGGTAATCTGTTTGCATGTTGTTCAGCATGAGTTATTTTTACCATTCACTATACCATTCACTATAGTATACATAGCATTATAGCTATTTTAAAGAAGAATTATGATTGCTGGTTGTACTGATTCTGGCTAGACCATTTTGATGTTCTGTTCAGAAGGTAAACCTCTTTCATCTTTCACATAAACATGTTTCCATTTCAGGAATTGACCAGCGACAGTGGGGCAGTATCATCTGTCGCTTTCAATGAAGCATCATGGCATGATGAGACTGCCTCAGTGAAGGGAGACCACACAGTCTCGGGTACCTTATATAAGTTCTTTTTACATCAACATGATTATCTTGTTTTATATTGTTTTGCTCATGATCTTCAGTTCAATGTTTGCAGGATACTCCAGTGATGGGAGATCTTCAGTGTGTTCGGGCTCTATGGATGCTGAACACTACTTTAGAAGGAAAGAAAGAAAGTACCTAATGAGCATGTCTCGAACACTGGCACTCTGCCACCTGGCTCTGCTTTGGGTTCGGGAGGCTATTACCCTGGCGGACTTGCTTAGGTGAGTAAGAGGAATACTTGGATCTTTTTATCCACTGCACAAAGTACCAGAACATTCAGCAAATTTGGACAATGTTGTATTTAAATTGCACTAAATTTATATACAGAAAAAAATAACATTGCCTGAATATGTGCCTTATAGTTTCATATTAAGTTAGATAATAAATAGTTTGAACTGATAATAGAACAATAATGAGCAACTTTTTCAGTTTAGCATTGCTAGTGGAAGTTAGAATTATATAAAAATATAAATCTATAAATTTCTTTTGGACATTTGATAGTGTTGCTGTCAAGTCTGTAGGTGAGTCAATCTCACAGTGTGTGTGTGTGTGTGTGTGTGTGTGTGTGTATTTGTGTAACAAACAATTAACTTAACACTTCATACGCATTTCACATATACTGTATGACACCACTGCCCAACATTTCAAGCACTTATGACATTATAGCCACTAGGGGGCGCTCAACTGGAAAGCCCATTTCTTCATTCCACAGTTCTCTAACTAATGATCCCTGTGTCCATGATGGATTTGGTTTTCTAGTAGGGAAATTTAACTCTGGCATCCAGTCTGTTTTAAAACTTCTTCTGTTAAGATGGCTGTTCAGATTTATGATTTTCTTGTGATTTATGATATTTTTTTTTAAGTTTTATTGCTATTATTTTCTATTTAATTTTTTGATTCTTTTCTTTTCTTTTATGTAAAGCACTTTGAATTACCATTGTGTATGAAATGTGCTATACAAATAAACTTGGCTTGCCTTGTGTCTTAATATAACTATAATATACTCATCTGCCTTTTTACTGTGCCTAAATAAGCATGGTATGTCTCTTGCAGGTTGGTGTCCAAGGGCCACATACCTTATATTAATACTCATACACTTTTTCCGGAAGAGATGATGTTCTTTGGTAAGGATGCCTTGATCTTTAGAGTCGAGGTGAGAAAGCAAGCTTTTCTGATTGCGTAACAGTACTGCATTCATTCAGACCGCTACTTACAGTGTCTGTTGTCGGTGCTCTCTGTTCTCTAGTCTATCCCCTCTTACAGAAAGGTTCACAGGGAGACAGTGGAACTGGCTGCACTAATCGAGCTGCCCACTTTCCCTCCTGTTTCTCAAGATTGCCTCCTTCATCCAGCTCTGCTCAGTCTACGCTATTTGATGGATGCTAACCTTCCTGGTGAGTTTGCATAAAGCAGTTGAAAAAAGCCAATAGGGGTCAGTTCAGTTAGTCTTTGATTCTTAAGCATTCGTTTTCTCTTTCATCAAATCTTTTTCTTTCAGACAAACTCCATGAATTGGTTTGTAAAGTAATACAGGAAACATCTATGGGGAAAGAATCCTTTCTGACATTTGACCCTACTGGGAGAAAGCCTAACCTTCTGTGCTATGATCTTCAGGCTGCAGCTTTCATAGTTGTGACCATGAAGCTTCTATTCAGGCTGGACGATAAGATGGAGTGGTGAGCATCCTTCATGGAACTACTGAGTGCATCAGTTTATTTTGTATTTTATTTATATACACTGCGTTCCAAATTATTATGCAAATTGGATGTAAGTGTCAAACATTAAATGTTTAGTTTTTAAATTAAACTCATGGATGGTATTGTGTCTCAGGGCTCTTTGGGTCACTCAAATGAATCTCAGACACGTGTGATAATTAGTTTGCCAGATGAGCCCAATTAAAGGAAAAGTACTGAAGAAAGTTGTTCCACATTATTAAGCAGGCCACAGGTTCCAAGCAATATGGGAAAGAAAAAGGATCTCTGCTGTCGAAAAGCGTCAAATATTGCAATGCCTTGGACAAGGTATGAAAACATTAAGTTTTCATGAAATATCTAAGCGTACTGTGAAGACATTTGTGGCTGATTCAGCGCACAGACAGGTTCGTGCAGATAAAGGCAGAATGAAGAAGGTTTCTGCAAGACAAATTCATCGGCTTAAGAGAGCAGCTGCTGAAATGCCATTACAAAGCAGCAAACAGGTATTTGAAACTGCTGGTGCCTCTGGAGTCCCGCGAACCTCAAGGTGTAGGATCCTTTAAAGGCTTGCAGTTGTGCATAAACCCACTATTCGGCCACCCCTAATCAATGCTCACAAGCAGAAACGGTTGCAGTGGGCCCAGGCATGCATGAAGACAAGTTTTTAAACAGTCTTGTTTACTGATGAGTGTTGTGCAACCCTGCATGGTCCAGATGGATGGAGTAGTGGATGGTTGGTGGATGGCCACCATGTCCCAACAAGGCTGCGATGTCAACAAGGAGGTGCTGGAGTCATGGTTTGGGCCAGAATCATGGGGAGAGAGCTGGTAGGCCCCTGTAGGGTCTCTGAAGATGTGAAAATGACCTCTGCAAAGTATGTTGACTGACCACTTTCTTCCATGGTACAAAAAGAAGAACCGTGCCTTCCGTAACTAAATCATCTTCATGCACGACAATGCACCATCTCATGCTGCAAAGAATACCTCTGTGTCATTGGCTGCTATGGGAATAAAAGATGAGAAACTCATGGTGTGGCCACCATCCTCCCCTGACCTCAAACCCATTGAAAACCTTTGGAGCATCCTCAAGCAAAGAGGGTGGGAGGCAGTTCGCATCAAAACAGCAGCTCTGGGAGGCTATTCTTACATCCTGCAAAGAAATTCAAGCAGAAACTGTCCAAAAACTCACAAGTTGAATGTATGCAAGAATTGTGAAGGTGATATCAAAGAAGGGGTCCTATGTTAAGATGTAACATGTCGCCCTGTTAGGATGTTTTTGATTGAAATAGCTTTTGATTTCAGTAAATATGACGACCTAATTCAACAAAAGCCCATTTTCAGTTCTTTACAACAGTTAAAATTTTTTAACTCTGTTGTGCATAATAATTTGGAACAGTGCGTTTTCAGTTTTTTATCTTTGAAATAATTATTATCTTTAGGAGGTCGGTTCAATTAAATTTGAAATATACCCTAATGGTTGATGACTTGAAAATTATACTGACTGTCATTTGCATTGACTAATTATGAAAATCAGGGAAATATATAATTTGCATAATAATTTGGAACATGGTGTATATTATATATATTTGAGAAACAATAAGGCAATTATTAAAAGCTATGTATATTTTCTCAACTGTACTGGCATTATCACTGTAGAGAATTCCATTCAGTTTTCATACCTCAGTACATACGTGTGTTTAAAGCCATTGTTAGCTACTGTACATCACTGACCTCGAATACGATGCTCCAGCACTCTAGTCTCTGACTCGAGTCAGTTTATAGTAATCCTTTCCTTCTCTCTGTGTTTTTCTTTATTTGTGAAATCTGTTGTACAGGTTTTGCACTTGCAATTCTGTTACATTATATGTCTGTTTTTCTTCTGTTATTTTTCAAGGAAGTTGGCTAGGAAAGCATCCGACAAAGGAAATAAAATGGACCAAAGCAGGAAAAAGAAAAAGACACACAAAGGTAGAAACATGTGAGCTTATGTTGAGGGGGAAAAACAGATTGATTAGTCCAGGAACTCATTTTTATAAATATATAATTTTATTACTTATTATTTATTCATTTTTTTTTTACTTTCGCTGTTTGTCTGATATTACATAACAGCCTCTCTGTTGCAGGTGGAAAGATGTTTAGCCTGAGGACATGGTTTATGGTTGTACACCCGGCACTGGAACGAGCCAGGGATAAAGAAAAGCATGCCAAGGCTATGTGAGAAACTCCTTCTGATGAAACGTTGTGTATATTATGTAGTCCGATCTGCTATTCAGATGTTTAACTTGATTCCTATTTTACTCCGTCTCCACAGGAAACAGTGGAAATCTAAGAAGCCCATCATTCAATCTATGAAAAATAAAACCATCGTACTAAAACGGAGACGTAAGTACATCAGTTCCATCATGTCGTTTTCTGCTTACAGAATCTTCAGATTTGAAAAATATTGTACAATTTCAAGTGTGATCCATGGCAAATTACAGACTGTCATTTAGTCACTGGATGGTGTGAATTGTTAGCACTTAGCAACAGCCATGATGCTTTTCAGAAATAAATTGTTTCATATATCATTTAATACTAAAATATGAATTATCAGCGTTAGATATTTTTTTGGAGGTAAAGTCTGAGAGGCCAGATTGAGGAGGTTTTGACATGTTCAAAGGGAGAGATCTTGAGTATATCGGCCAAGGAATGAAATAAGACCAAGGAGGAGGTTTTAGATCAGATTCAGTTCTTCATGACATAAATTTCACAAGATTTTGGTAACAATCATTTGATTGAGCTCTGGTGACTGGGAAGCACTGAAAGAAAGCACTGAAAAGCTGTTAACTTATTTTCACATTCATGAAAGCACACAAAGTTTTTGTGAAAACTTTTGCTTTGTGACACGGTGCATTTTCATGCAGGAAGTAACAGTTAAAAAAAAATGGGTGAATTGTGACTTCCGGTTAGCAGCCACATGGTGTAGACGTGTGAGTTAGGTGCTCCGACAATCTTGATTTTCTCTACTCCCTTACTCGTCTTTAAATGTACAATTAAATCTTTAGTTTACAATAACGCTATACTCTACCCCCACGGTTATCTACTTTTTATTTATAATGGCTACCAGGAGTGTTAAAACTGTTAAAAAAGACGACACTGCGACCGCTCTAACAGTCGAGGCTATCTCTGCGCTGTTAGATAAACACCGTGATGCGTTAGCGGCTGAATTCAAATCTTCGTTTGTTTACTGGAAAGTAAACTAGACCAAATTCAAGCCCAAGTAGAGGACCATGGACCACACTTACCTTCACTAGAACTCGCTACAGATGACCTGAGCCAGCGTGTGAGTGAATTGGAGAACATCTGCTCCGGACTTCGGGAAAGTAACACTAAGTTAACGGCCAAAGTCGTGGACCTAGAAGGCCGGAACACGAGACAACCTGCGTGTCCTGGGTCTTCCAAAAGGTACTGAACGTGGACTCCCTACCGAGTTCTTCTCGAAATTTCTGTGCGAGGTGTTTGGGAGTGAAACGCTGCCATCCCCGCCTGAGATTGATAGAGCTCACCGAATATCTGCATCTAAACCCGCTTCAGGACAGAGACCTCGGCCCGTCATTCTCCGTGTACACCGGTACCAGGTGAAAGACCTTCTGATTCGGGAGGCTGGAATACCGCGGTCAGCAGGTTCGTATCGTGGAAGACTACGCTCCCGATGTTTTAATCCAGTGACCCGAATATAGAGAAGTTATGACTGAGTTATACAACCTCTCCTGTATCCAGCGCGGCTCCGGATCTCTCTCTCTCTACCGGACAGAAGAAGTGGCTCCGCTCGGTGGAAGAGGCGCAAAAACACAGACAGTCTGCCGAAAACTACGTAGTGCACTATATTATTATTATTTTTTAATACGCAATACTACAGTTCTCAAGAAGGCCAGATTTTTAGTTAAAAATTTTACTATGTTTACAATTTTCCTGGTAAGAGTATTGTGTTAAACATGTGTAGTGGTTATTATTTTCTCCATTTCTAATCACGTGTGATTTACATGTTTGTGTGTTTTAGAGTTACAATGTGACGTGGCGGAAGGGTTGTTTTGTGTTTTTCTCCTATTGAGAGATTTCAGTATTGGAGTGTTTAATGTTTTATTTATATATTTAATTCTTAGTTTATGTAAATTGAGTCGGAGCAGAAGATGGGGTGGTTAGTGACAGGAAGATTTGTTGGGTGGAAATTAGAGGAATGGAAGAGCGTGCTACTTTGTTTGTCAGCAGCTATCTTGGTTTGTTGGGGGGCAGTGGGGTGTGTGGGGGAAGGGTCTGGGGGGCAGCGGTGTGGGATCTCCAAAGCCAGTATTATGTTAGTTCTTTGTACACGGTGTATCTTTAATAGGTTGCTCTGTGTTTTACACTTCTGTTTTAAGGCTGATGCTAGGCATCTCAGTATTATTTATGTTTATCTGCATCTTCTCTCAGGGAGAATGAATAATTCTTTAAACTTTGTGAGCTGGAATGTTAAGGGTTTAAACCATCCGGTCAAGAGAAGGAATGTCCTCTCACACCTTAATCAACTTAACACTGCAATCGCATTTTTACAAGAAACTCACATTCGTAGTTTTGGTAATTCTCGCCTTATGTCGCGCTGGGGTGGGCAGCACTACCACTCGACCTTTCAGGCCAAAGCTAGGGGTGTCTCAATTCTCATTAATCCAAACATCTCTTTTGAGCATCATAATGTTATTATGGATATACAAGGTCGTTATATCATTGTTTAAGGGAAGTTATTTAATACTAACGTAGTGTTGGCTAATTTATATGCCCCTAATATGATGTCTCCTTCTTTGAACATTTCTGCTCTACCTGATCTGAGCTCATACTCTCTCATATTAGAGGGAGACTTTAACTGCTGTTTAGATCCATCACTTGACAGGTCATCTCCCAATCCTATACCTCTGAGTAAATCCGCCACGCTACTTCAGTCCTATCTCTGCAGCTTTGGTATCTTTGACATATGATCGGAAGGTCGGGGTTCGAGCCCCAGCATCGCCAAGTTGCCACTGTTGAGCCCATGAGAAAAGCCCTTAACCCTGTCTGCTCCAGGGGCGTGGTAAGCTGGCTGACCCTGCGCTCTGACCGGTTTCCTAATTGGGATCTGCGAAGAAGACATTTCACTGTCCTGTAAAGTACATGTGACAAATAATTTAATATTCTTCTTCTTCTTCTATATGGCGCTTCCTTAATCCAAAAAAGGGAGAATACTCCTTTTTCTCACATGTTCATCATACTTTCTCTAGAATTGTTTATTTCTTTATAGATAATCAACTGATCCAAACGGTTAATTCTTGTGCTTATCAGAGCATTGTGATATCAGATCATGCTCCAATTATGTCTATAAAGCTCCCTGATCTCCCTCAAATTAATAAACATTGGCGTTTTAATTCATAGTTACTGATAGAGGACGATTTTGTTAAATTTATGGAAGACCAGATAGTTTTTTTTCTTAAATACAAATGAAACACCTGAAGTGCCGTGTTTAAATTGTTTGGGATGCTCTGAAAGCCTACCTCAGGGGACAGATAATTTCATACACTGCAAATATGAAAAGGAAGGCATATAAAGAGCGAAAAGATTTAATCAACCAAATTTAAGAAATTGAACAGCAGTATGCTCTATTTAAAAACCCTAATCTCTATAAAAAACGCATAGAATTGCAAAGTAAGTTTGAACTTCTTAACACATGTAATTGAACATCAATTATTAAAGAGTAGGAGCGAATTTTACATTCATGGTGACAAATCTGGGAAACTTTTAGCTAGTCAGTTAAGAGCATTTAGAGCACAGCAACACATTACAAAAATTCGGATGGAGGATGGTACCATCACTACTGACCATTCTAAAATTAATGATGCGTTCAGGAATTTTTATTCTCGATTATATACTTTTGAGTTCCCAAAGGACCATAGTTCAGTTGAGAATTTCTTGACTCAACTAGATATCCCAACACTGTCCCCTGATTCTAGATTAAGATTAGAAGGGCCCATATCACAAGAGGAAATAATTTCAGCTATCTCATCATTGCAATCTGGTAAGTCCCCGGGTCCTGATGGGTTCCCTGCAGAGTTTTTAAAATCATTCTCAATTCAATTCAGTTTTCAATTCAGTTTTATTTGTATAGCGCTTTTAACAATTGACATTGTCTCAAAACAGCTTTACACAATCAAAAGAATTATTTAAGTTTGTATGGAATGTGAATGTGTATGAATCAAAATGCTCAGATATTCCCTGGCGAGCAAGCCCGAGGGCGACAGTGGCAAGGAAAAACTCCCTGAGACGGTAATAGGAAGAAACCTTGAGAGGAACCAGACTCGACAGGGAACCCATCCTCATCTGGGTGAAACAGATAGCAGGAAATGATCTGCATTTATACAGTGTTAAGTGTTAGGTTCAGCTATAATAGTTGATGTTAATTGATGTTATAATACTTGATGTAAAATGGAGTCCAGTAGTTATTCGAGACTCAGATAGACTTGTAGAAAGTTCCAGTCCTGAACTATCGAATTGTCAAGTCCTCAGAGAAACAGCTGACCACACCAGTCGAGGCCAGAACCATCTTCTAAGTATAGAGAATCATCCCCAGACACCAGACGCATCCTAAAGAGACACACGGGGCATCCATGCGATGAGACCTCCAACCAGAAACCGGGCACCAGTATGGATCAGACAGGTCCGGAGGGCAGAGGGAGTCTGGATCACTGGCAGCTCAGGAACCACATAGCTCGACAGAGAGAGAGAGAGAGAAAGAGTGAAAGGGGGAGAGAGGAAAGAGAAAGAGGGGGAGGAAGAGAAGAGGAGGAGAGATTGCAATTAGGTATGGTCACAGTCACAATGTCTAATGTGAATGTATATTTACTGTAGAGTGCAAGCAGAGACTCCGGCAGGACTAACTATGACGGCATAACTAAAAGGGAGAGCCAGAAGGAAACACAAACATGAGGGCTCCCTGAGATGTAAAGCAAACAATCACCTCACCGTCAACAAACCTGAGTGATCAAATGAGACTGAGGAAGACAGCATCTAAACATACCAGTTCACCATAATACTCTACGTCCATGAGTCCCCCAGATCTGCTCCTTTACCTTATGGCAAATCTATTTATAAAATGCTTGGTTAAATAAATAGGTTTTGAGCCTAGACTTAAACACTGAGACTGTGTCTGAGTCCCGAACACTATTTGGAAGACTATTCCATAATTTTGGGGCTTTGTAAGAAAAAGCTCTGCCCCCAGCTGTAGTTTTCATAATACGCGGTACTGACAAGCAGCCTGCATCCTTTGACCGAAGTAGGCGTGGCGGATCGTAAGACACTAGCAGTTCGCTCAGATACTGCGGCGCGAGACCATTTAATGCCTTATATGTCAAGAGTAGTATTTTAAAATCAATGCGAAATTTCACAGGGAGCCAATGCAGTGAAGATAGGATAAGGGTGATGTGCTCATATCTTCTGGTTCTAGTGAGGACTCTCGCTACTGCATTTTGGACTAGCTGAAGCTTGTTTATGCACCTAACTGAACAACCAGACAGTAAGGCATTACAATAGTCCAACCTAGAAGTGATAAAAGCATGAACTAGTTTTTCTGCATCATTTAGCGACAATATATTTCTTATTTTGGCGATATTTCTAAGGTGAAAGAATGCTATCCTGGTGATATTATCTACATGAGCTTCAAATGAAAGGCTGGAATCTATAATCACGCCGAGGTCTTTTACTGTTGCACTTGACGGAACAGAAAGGCCATCTAAAGTTACGGTGTGATCTAAGATTTTACTTCTAGCTGTATGCGGTCCTATGACTAGAACTTCTGTCTTATCTGGATTAAGCAGAAGGAAGTTAATTAGCATCCAATTTCTTATGTCCTGAACACATTGCTCAACTTTAGTAAGATGGTTTTTCTCATCAGGTTTTGTTGAGACGTATAGCTGTGTGTCGTCAGCATAACAATGAAAACTAATACCATGCTTACGGATTATGTTGCCCAGAGGAAGCATGTAAAGGGAAAAAAGCAGTGGGCCTAAAACTGAACCCTGCGGAACGCCAAACTCCACTAGAGAACATGCAGAATAATCACCATTTAAGTCTACATACTGATAACGATCGGTCAAATAGGATCTGAGCCAGGAGAGGGTTGTACCCTTAATTCCTACTAAATTTTCTAATCTGTGAAGAAGAATAGCATGATCAATAGTGTCAAAAGCTGCACTGAGGTCGAGTAATACAAGCATAGTTACACAACCCTGATCAAAGGCCAATAGGAGGTCATTTACTACTTTAACGAGTGCTGTTTCTGTGCTGTGATGAGGCCTAAATCCTGACTGATACAGTTCATGTATGCCATTTCTATGTAGATATGAGCATAGCTGCTCCGCTACTATCTTTTCCAGAATCTTAGAGATAAAGGGGAGGTTTGATATTGGCCTGTAATTGGACAGCTGACAGGGGTTGAGGTCAGGTTTCTTAATTATTGGTTTAATAACTGCTACTTTAAAAGATTTTGGAACATAACCAATGCTGAGTGAGGAATTAATTATTCTCAACATCGGTTCTGTTATTACTGGTACTATCTGTTTAAGAAAATGTGTCGGTATAGGATCTAATATACAGGTTGATGAATTTGCAGAAGTGATGAGTGAAATTAGTTCATTCTCTTCAAGAGGAGTAAAGTATTCTAGGTTTGAATCTGACATGGCTAGGTTAACATCAGTATCAATTACATTGTTTGGTTTCAAAGCCTCAATTTTATGCCTGATGTTTACAATTTTATTATTAAAAAAGTTCATGAAGTCCTCACTATTGCATGATGATGTTGTGGAGATTTCTGTAGTGGTCTTATTTCTGGTTAATTTGGCTACGGTATTAAATAAAAATCTAGGATTATTTTTATTTTCTTCTATAAGAGTGGAGAGATACGTTGATCTAGCTACACTAAGAGCTTTCCTATAGTTCAGGATGCTCTCTTTCCATGCTATTTGAAATACCAACAATTTAGTTTGACGCCATTTACGCTCTAATTTCCGAGCAGTCTGTTTTAAAGTGCGCGTGTGATCGTTATACCAGGGGGCGAGTTTCTTATCTCTAATAATTTTTCTTTTAGCTGGAGCTACATTATCTAAGGTATAACGAAGTGTCGACTCTAAATATTCAGTCGCCTGATCGAGTTCTGTGGGGTCAGACGGTGGCCTAATCGAAGTTGGTAACTCTGGGAGATTACTGATAAAACTCTGTGTGGTAGTTGATGTGAATGTACGTTTAATACGGTAGCGCGGTGCTGTGTGTACATTATCACTGTGACACACTTGAATGGAGACAAGATAGTGATCTGAGATAATTTCAGACGGTGGAATTGTGAATACATTTCTTATAATTAATCCGAAGAATATTACTAAATCTAAAGTGTGACCTGCTTTATGAGTGGGTCCTACTACACACTGATTTACACCTACGGAGTCCAGTATGGATATAAATGCTGTTCTCAGAGGGTCTTCTGGATTCTCAAAATGAATGTTAAAATCTCCAGCAATTAACACTTTGTCTACAGAAATGACCAGGTCTGAGATGAAATCTGCAAATTCACTAAGAAATTCAGAATACGGCCCTGGAGGTCTGTAAATTATAATTAGTGGAATCGACTGAGCTGATTTAATATACTTAAATACACTTATGTTACTATAGAGAATTTCAAATGAGTTAAATTTGTGTCCGTGTTTTTGTACGATAGACAGATTATCATTATGAATAACTGCGACGCCTCCTCCTCTACCAGTTACCCGAGGCTGGTGTATGTAGCTGTATCCAGGAGGACTAGCTTCATTTAGAGCTACATACTCGTCCTGTTTAACCCATGTTTCAGTTAAACAGAGTATATTAAACGCCTGATCTGTGATAATTTCATTAACAATAACTGCTTTTGATGTGAGAGATCTAATATTTAACAATCCTAGCTTCAGATCAGAGGTGCCGGCTGCGCATTCAGTATGATCTGAGTTTGTGGTCTTTATGTTAGATTATTGAAACAGACTTTCTGGGTCTTTCTACATTTTTGCTTAGATCGGGGAACAGACACAGTCTCAATATGGTGAACCCTGAGTGACGACTCTATGCAGCTAGCAGACGGTTGGTTTAGCCTGTCTGTCTGCTCCCTAGCCTGGGCTCTGGATTGTCACCGATTAACTAGACCTCTACTGAGACTATGAGCTATACTACAGGAAATGAGAGCAGCACCTTCCCGAGTGGGATGGACACCGTCCCGCCCTAACAGGCCAGCTTTGCCCTCAAAGGTCTTCCAATTATCTATGTAGCCCACATTATTTTCGGAGCACCACCTGGACATCCAGCGGTTCAGCGACCATAACCTGCTGTAAGCTATGTCGCCACGTCTCATTGGGATGGGACCAGAGCATACTACTTCAAGGTATTCTCCTCATACCTTGCACCACAACTAGCTTTGGTTTTATCTGAATCTTTTAAGCAAGGTAAGCTGCCCGCGTCATTTAATGAGGCTCGCATCACCCTCATAGCAAAGAAGGATAAGAACCCAACAGAGTGCTCTTCATATAGACCAATCTCTCTTCTTAATGTGGATGTTAAAATCCTTGCTAAAGTCTTGGCTCGTGGATTAGAGAATGTTCTACCCTCAGTTATATCTGAGGACCAGACCGGTTTTGTCAAAAATCGATATTCTTACTTTAACATTCGACGCCTTATGGATGTCCTGTACACACCATCAGAGGGGATCCCAGAGTGTGTCCTTTCTTTGGATGCTGAAAAGGCTTTTGATCGTGTGGAATGGGAGTATTTATTTAGGGCTTTAGAAAAATGCAGTTTTGTTCCAAGTTTTATCACTAGGGTTAAATTATTATACTCAAGCCCTATTGCCTCAGTTCTGACAAATGCTCAGCAGTCTCAACCATTCAGTCTTCAGCGGGGAACTCGTCAGGGGTGTCCTCTTAGCCCATTGCTCTTTAACCTTGCCATTGAGCCACTAGCAATCGCATTCCGCAATTGTAGGGATATATCTTGGATTTGGAGGCAGGGAGAAGAACATAAAGTTTCCCTTTATGCAGATGACCTACTTTTTATATCAAATCCAATCTCCTCCCTTCCACCTGTGATGTCATGGCTCAGCTATTTTTCAGGATATAAGTTGAATTTGCACAAAAGTGAACTTTTTCTGCTAAATAATACAGAACTAACAACTAGTATGCACAATTTTCCATTCAACATAGTGAAAAATCAGTTTACCTATCTTGGTATTACAATTACAAGGAAACATAAACACCTCCTTTAAAGAAAATTTTATTGGGTTGTTGAACCAAACAAAAAAGGACTTGGGACAATGGTCACCACTGTCCATGTCCCTGGTGGGCCGCATCAATGCCGAGTATTCTTCCAAAATTTTTATATTTGTTCCAGTCTGTACCTGTTTTTATTCCCAAATCTTACTTTGGTGCTTTCAATTCAATCATATCTTCTTGCCTTTGGAAAGGTAAACATCCTCGATTGAATAAGTCCCTTCTTCAAAGATCTAAAAGAGACGGTGGCATGGCTCTACCTAATTTTCGTTTTTTACTGCTGGGCAGCAAACATTCGATCTGTCATCTTTTGGGCATATTTTCATAACCAACCTAATCGGCCTGCCTGGGTGGAAATGGAGATCAAGTCTGTCAAAAACCTCTCTGTCGCTGTACTCCCCATCCCCTCAATTAAATTAATCAATAATTCAGTTATTAGGCATATCTTGAGAGTATGGGCTCAGTTCAGAAAGCACAGGGGTCTTCTGGGCTTTTCTCTTTCCAGTCCTATCGTCTCTAACCATCTCTTCCAACCTTCTTTACATGATTCAGTGTTTCAGGAATGGTACAATAAGGGCATCAAGCTTTGCAAAGATCTGTTTGTTGATCATACAGTAGGTTTGCATCGTTTGAGCAGCTTTCCAAAAAGTTTAATCTACCCAACATTTTTTCAGATACCTGCAAGTAAGACACTTCATTGGCTCTTTAATACCACATTTCCTTGAGGCTCCTGCTGCAAATATTCTAGATAACCTCCTTTGTTTGTCCCTGCTGCGTAAAGGCCTAATATCCACAATTTATGGTGGATTGATGGGTTCGAGTCATACCCCTTTGTGTGAAATTAAAACTGCTTTGGAGAGGGATTTAAATTTGTCACTATCAGATGATACTTGGAATTCAATTCTTAAACTTGTCAACTCTACCTCCTTATGTGCCCGCCACTCTTTATTACAGTTTAAGGTTGTACACAGGGCTCATTTCTCTAAACTTAAACTCTCCTGTTTCTTTCCAGACATTGATCCTTGCTATGATAAATGTAAAAGCGGAGAGGCGTCTCTTATTGTATCTTGTACTAGACATGCCCGAATTTGGAAAAATTCTGGAGGGATGTTTTTAAAACCTTGTCGTACATATTGAAATGCAATCTTGAACCAGACCCTCTGATTGCTCTTTTTGGTATCACTGGAGAGAAAGATAAGCGTCTAACTCCAGCTAAACAGTGTTTATTATCCTTTGCGACACTCCTGGCCAGGCCAGTTCTCTTTTATTAATGTGAAAGGATGCCACGTCACCCACTCACGCCCAGTGGCTCATAGATATTATGTCCTGTTTGTCCCTGGAGAAGATTCATTACTCAATCCGTTATTCAGACATGAAATTTCAACAGGTGTGTGGGCCCTTCCTTCGCTTTTTTCATATACATTTATAGTTTGATTCCCTTTCTATTTAATTGTTTGTCTGTTTATTCTCTTTTCCCTTTTTTTGCATGCAGAACCAAAACACTTCCAGCTCCATATTCTTTTGTTTCTTCGTTTTTCTCTCTTTTTCTTTTTTTTCTTTTTTTATTAAATGCCTGGTGTCTATCCTTTCTTACGCATGTAAAACTGGCTTGGAGTCAGGGAGGGGTGGGGTGGGTGCCGTAGGGTTTATAAGGGGGTTATAAAATCTATATGGAAACAGTACTTGTTTACCCTGTTATATCCCTGTTTAAAATCAATAAAAAATATTGTTTAAGAAAAAAAAAATGGGTGAATTGTGGCTATGAATGGACAGACATGCATGCTCCGCAGCAATGCTCAAATAGTCTGTGGCATTAAAATGGTGAGTGAGTGGTGCTAAAGGGAAGCTTATGTGTACTAAATCCACTATAGCTTTGAAACTTACCAACTCAATTTAGCCAACCGGGACAGGAGGAGCTTCAGTTCTGTACAAGTCTCAGCTTGTATTTATTTTTTTATTTTTATTTTTTCACGGAAGGAGGGTTTTGGAATTTCACTCTGATTTCTTACATTCGGCTCATGGTGACTCCACAGTTGGTGTGCAGCACAAGAAAAATGATGGCAATCAAGACCTATGGTAATGAACTTATGTGGACCTCAGTTTTGATTTAAGACAGACTTTAAAAAATCTAAACCGTCCTTTAATTGACCTAAAGTGTGCCAAGAAGTACCACTCCACCGCCGCCAGACTGGACAGCTGACACAATAACAGGTTAAAGCGATTAGTCAAAATCACAGGGATCACAGTTTTCTCCATTCAGATGGTTAATGTGAACATTACCCAGAGCTGCTGGACTATGTCTGCATGATTTTATGCGTTAAACTGCTGCCACCCATTTAGCTGATTTGATTTTGTAAAAAGCGCTAAACAAACCAGTCGAGCAGAATGTTATATAGACTAAGTTTTCTATTCTACCATTTTTCATGGTAAGTTATTATAACAGGCGGGTGATTTATAATTCTGCAATCATATATATGAATGTGCTTGTAAAGTCAAAGTTTATACTGTAGGTAGGTGAAGCTCACAGAAGAGCTACTGCGCACCCCTACAAACTGTATACAGTGTGTTATGCAAATAAATCTGAGCTGCTTTGTGCCAAATCTCAGTGCCAAACATGGAAAACAAAGTACTAAGAAGTACAATGTTTAATATGGTTATTATGAAAATATTACAAACACTCCAACAGTTCATTTGTAACTGTGAAAGAGCAAAAATGGATGACCCACTTATTTGCATAAAATATTTATTTATTTATTTATTTATTTTTTTGTGGACTGGGGCATAAATAGAAGAGTTATCTGCAAACAAAATTTGGACTGATGCTCCAAGGAAGGTGAAGGAGTGTGGATAATTTTTGGCTCACCCTCAGTTTTCTTTGCTGCTTTAATTACCTCCATTCGTCTAGGAAGGCTTTTCTCGAGATTGTAAAGCACAATTTGGGGGAGTTTTGCTTATTCAGCCACAAGGGCATTAGTGACGTCATGTAGGGAGGTCTGGCGAGCAGTCTTTGTTTCAGTTCTTCCCAAATGTGTTGAGTGTGGCGGAGGTCGGCGGTCTGTGCAGGCCACTTCAACTTCACTTGCTTTGTGCACAGGAACAATGGAATGCTGGAGCACTTAATCACTTAATTCTAGTGATAGGAAATTGTAATGCTGTGGCATACAAAGGCAGTGGTTTGCCTCCAAAATTAAGGAAGGCCTACAAATGAATATGATGGGTCAGGTGTCCCCAAACTTTGAGGAATATAGCAAAATACTTAGGTTTTTCTGTGTTGCTTCTAGAATAAAAAACAAGAATGTCTTCACATAGTGTTCAGTTTAATGTTCTTTGATCAGTACTTTTACAAAGTACTTTATTCAGAACAGATAACATCACCATGAAGAACCTTGGGCTCATCGCCCCATAGGCGCTATGTTCTGCCAGCTGTTTATATCTTCTACTAGATTTCTGCACCATGACTTTTAATCATCTAACTGTTCCCTGTGTGGTCTTTCTCTTTTTTTCTTGCCGTTCATCATTCAAAAGATTGGCATCTTGAGTTTTCTTTTGTTCTTCATTGTGCATATATAGCATTGAGCATCTATAGCTTTCTTCAGATCACTTTCAGTAGTAGTATTTCTCTTGAGTAAAACTTCTTGTATAGCTTTATTCATCATCTTCTGCCTCCATCCAGACATCAACAACTTTTCTTAGCATTTCCATTCAAATGCCAACATCCTCTTCTCATTGTCTTTAACCATCACCCACATTTTGCAGACATAAAGGTAACCACTAAGCATGCAGGTGTCCAATATTGCAAGCTTTGTTTTTTATTTTTTATTTTTATTTTTTAGAATTTTTGTCCAGCACAATGAGGGCAGCTTTAGCTTTTATCCACACACACAGTTTTTGCACTCACTCTGGACAGTCTGTACATTTATTTACACTAGTGGCCACTGCACTTTCGTGGTCATTAGTTAAATCACTTTGTCACAAGCCACTTTAAATAAATCAGTTTCCAGCATATTTGCACGCACAAGACACTTTAAATATGTGGATTGCACAGCCCCTGGACATTACCATTTATGTCTAACTTCATTCCACACAAAAATTCCATAAAGTCTATATCTACTTTGTATAGCTGTTCTTCTTATTGTTCGATATTTCTTCATATATTTTCTTATAGTGTGTATTTTGTACTGTAGTTATTTTATATTAATTTAATATTTTATTTTGTTAGTTAAATTTACATTCTATTTTATTTTTCATATTTATTTCCTATTCATAGTCTTTTATTTTAAGGTCACGAGCAGTTGTCTAAGCATTGCACTGCATATCGTACTGTGTATAAAATTTGAATTTGAGCTTTGGCATATCAAAATTATTTCTCTTGTACAGTGCAGATCATGAGTCAGCATACTCCCCAGATATGTGAATTCCTTCACATTTTCTAGAGGAGTCCCATCTACCTTAGTCTGTTTCTGAATCATTTCACCGTAGTCTAATCAGTCAACAATTTCCTCCACAATATTTATAGTTTCCACAAACTTCTAGTTGTTGACCCTTATTCTGTGTCCTCGGACACAGAAATAAAGTTGTCCTTAATTTCATCCATGGCTCTTTCTAAAACTCTAATGAACAATATTGGTGAAATCAGATCTCCTTGTTTTATTCCTGTGTCCGTTTTGAACAAGTTACCCACTTCTCTCATTTAAAAAAAAATAGCCTTTCACTGCTTCTGCATATTCATTGACATCTTTAGGATTACTAGCCTTTCTTTCACTCCATAGGATCTTACACTGCCCAGGCCACGTTCTGATCTGTGCAATTTCTGAAAGTCTACAAAACAGTTTTTCTTTTTCACTATGCTCCTGTCTTTCCTAAACCTGATTGTTTATCTGCCAGACATGTTCCATCTGTGATTAGTCTCCTTGTCTAAATTAGTATCAGCACTTTGCCCACATGAGTTTTTCAGGCAGTCGTCCACTAGTTTTACGTTCTTGTGAGCTTGTTTTCTTATGTATAGTTACCAGAGTTGATTTTCTCCAGATGTCTGGTAATTTACTTCTTCACCGTACTTTATTGTATATTCCTACAAAAGTGCTGGGCCTCTGGTTTTAATCTCCTCAGTCACCTTGTTGTTCCTTGCTCTTGTTGTTGTTGAAGCTTTTCGTTTCCCATTTGGCTTTGTCTAATAGATCATCATCTCAGTTTTTCGATTTGCTGTGGTGAGATTTTTTCTAGGTCTTTGATTAGGCCCTCTGGCGCCTTAGATTCTCGCATCTCTGTATAGAGGCTGTCACAGTAGCTTGTCCATCTTCCCAGAATCTCTTTCTTTTCTGTCAGCACCTAGACATTTTGTCTCTGATTGTATTCTGTCATGGCTGTCATTTCTTGTTTATATCTCTAATCATCTTGGACACACCCCTGGTTTGTGGTCTCCATTGTGCCTCTCAGTGCTTATCTTGCCTTATAGCTCTTCTCACCTTGTTGCTTTTATACTTGCATTGCATATCCGCTTTTTTCTTAATGATTTCTTTGGAATTTTAACATGTTTTTCCTTTACTAGTTCCTGTTCATGGTGTTATCCATTTCTTTATTTCCCCTCTACTGGTACAGTCCCCCTGCCTGTTTTATATCACATCTTTAGCTCCTTTCAACTCCTCCATAACAGCATTTGCATACTTCAATCTTACTTCTACACTGTCAGGTTTTTTGAAATATCCATCTTTCTCGCAATAGGTTTCATTTTCTATCTTCGAGTTACACCTTGATGTGTTTACAAAAACCTAGGTATAGGAGTTTACGTATACACCATGAAATTTGTGACATGATTGCACTGAAGTTATCTATTTCCTGTCAACAGTGAACAGATCAATCATATTCTTTGTCTTTCTGTGAGGTGATAACTATGTCTATTTCCTGCAAACATTCTACTGAGATCTGTTCTGGTGTTACGAACTGTAAGAGGTTTTAGCCCTGCGGTTAATCTGAATGATTATTTTTTTTATTTTAATTGTAGGGCAAATCATATTTCTTCAATTTAAAATTGTGATTTTTTTTTTGAACAATAGTTGTCTGATCTGTTTTTTTCCCCCCAATATTGTTCATTAGAGTTTTAGAAAGAGCTGTGGATGAAATTAAGGTTGGCTTTATTGGTGTCCGAGGACATGGAATAAGGGTCAACAACTAGAAGTTTGTGGACACTATAAATATTGTATAATGATTTATAATTACTACCTCTCTCTCTTTCAGGTGTGGTAGAACAGCTGCAGAGCACTTTTCAAGCTCTTTCTGGCTCAGCTCCAGAGCAACAGGCTTCTTCCCCATCCACCTTCTTCTTTCTCTGGGGAGATGACGATGGAGCCGATGGACCCAGTCTTCGTAACAAGTGCCTGGACTGTTTGATGATTAAAAGGCAAAAAAACTGGCACCTTGTCAACCATAAATATTGGCACACTGACTTGAGGAAGAGGCTTTCATGGTAAAACACTCAAATTGAACATTTTAAATTTGTACTTGAAATATTTGATACCTGATGTTATAAGGAAGGTGGTTTGTGACTAGCTCTGAAGAAGTGGTCTGTGTTGTATTGACTTCTTTCCAAAACTGATACTTATTGATGTTGCTAACTAGCGAATCACCAGGGATCATCAGATACGAAATGTTCACAATACCCAAGGTGCCAATTCAATTTGTATTGTGATTCTGTATCACAATTTTATAAACATAGTGATTTCGATATATATAGATTTGCTCCTATCTCACAGGATGCAATGCTGCCTGCCAGTGTGTGTGTGTGTGTGTGTGTGTGAGCACACCACCTGTTGAATTATAGAGAAGCAGCAATGTTTTACCACATCAAATGCAAATATATATAAAATTAATTTTTCCAAACTCAGTTTTGGAGTCAGTGTGGTGATGAAATGCTACACGATAGAATACATAACTGGAACGATTTTCTCCATCTCCACTACTAACATGTGGCACTGTTTGAGACTGCAGACATTGCCTTCCCATTAAATAACATGTAGAAGATGGCTTTGATTTAAAAGGGAGTATCTGGTTTGTTCATTGAGCTCTACGAAGTTAAGTGGTAATAGCTAGAAATGTTATAGTTGTGTTTTATTTGTGACAGTAAATGAACACCTTGCCTATTAATTTAGTTACTCATGTCTTTGCTTGAACCTTGCTGGGGCAACCTTGCTGTTGTAGTTATCACGGGTTAAAAATAAATTGTACATTTTTAGCAATAACTGTAAATGGAACAGCATTATTCACTTGAATAAAGAAACAAAAATTTGTCTGGGCATTTGGCAGATATCACTTCACAAATATCATGTCTTTGCAGGTGTAAAGAACACTTCTCTGACCTCGAGCCTACTTTGCCCAGGATGTATGTGTGGTTGCTGGGCCTCTTCTCTTTCATGCTGGGTGTTGAAGAAGCGCAGTTGCACAGTGCAGTCGTCCAGGTGGAGCAACGACTGCTGGCAAAATCTTCTTGAATCTTCTGTATTTGATGGATTGTTTTCTCTTGTGTGTGAACAGTTCGCTGTTCCACATAAAAGAGGTGTGTGAAGCAACCTTTGTAAGGTTTACAGTCTTACACAATTGTCTGTGTTTTTATGCTGTAAATTTTGATAAACATTTTTATTCAGTAAATGTTATTATTCAGAAATATTTTTTTTTTCTTTTTTTCTTTTTGGTTTATAGCAAAGTGATAATAAACCTGGAATTGTAACTGGAACCTGCTTTCTCAAAATGTTTGAATTATTTTAATTAATTCTTTTTCAGTCAGGCACAAAATTTACCTCTCTATACCTCCTGTTTGTGCAGTTGAATCCTCTATTAAAATGATCCTTTGTACTAAAGTCACTTTTAAAATGCCACTCTGTATTCCCTTCAGCTGATTCTAGTTTGCTGCAAAAGTGGAATGATAGAGGGCAATCTGAAACTGACTTGTGTTTGGGCCAGGAAAATATAAATATGGAAACAAGATTTGAAACAAAGAACTATAGTACAAAAGGAAATGTAATTTCACACACTCAATTTGGTTAATGTTTACCCTAGGTTGTATCGAACAGGGAAATAAGACTGGTATGATTCCAAAAGTTAGACCTTGTGGCAGCATTAGTTGTCAGTGTGTACTTGCTTTCTTAGTATTATGATGTCCAAACACTTTGCATTTTGATCGTGTAAATATAGAGGCAAGCAGGGAAACCTGAAGTAATCCAGGTCCTTCGTGTTGAGTTCTGATTACTAAATATTCTGACTCATTACATTTACTGTAGAACAACTTTACTTTCTAATGGAGGGGAAAAAAGGTCCTAAAAAGATTCAAACATGCACCACTCTTAATTTGTTATGGTGTCAGAAATAACTTTCTTGACATTGGAGACAGTATGTGGTTTTCACAGGAGCAGGAGTTGGCTTTGCGTTGCAGTCCAACCAAAGGTACCCGCTCATTCATCGGCTAGCTTTCAACCAGCCGGTCAATCATAGTCAACTAAACCCCACACATTAAGGTAGATGTATGATCTATGTTCTAATGCCCCCCTTTTTTTTTCTCTTGACACAAATTGAAAACACAATAATGCAATATGGAGTCAGTCCACTGTGAAAAATCTATTTGCACAAATAAGCTTTGACTGTCTTGACTAATTGAAGCATATACAGTGAAGGTTTATGGCCGTTAAAGCAATTTTGGAATCTGTCAACAGTTCAGGCCGATGGTGTTGTAAAGCTGGGAAATGTTTTCTTGGCACACATTGGGCCCCTTAATCCCTGTTCAGCATTATTTGCATCCCAGATCCCATATATATATATATATATATATATATATATATATATACTATTGTTCCTCACCATGTGCGTCCCTTTATGGCCAGAATGCACCCAGCCTATAATGGCTCCAGTATGATATTGTGCACAGGTCATCATAGCTGGTTCATGAGCATTATGTGGATGATGGGCCTCCCTATCACCATATGAATCCATTAGAGTGCCTTTGGGAAGTGGCAATATGGACAATGCATATCATGAATATCTGCAGCCATTAAGTGATGCAGTCAGGTCAATATGGATCAGAATCCCAAAGGAATGTTTTCACTACCTTGCAGAAAACGTGAACCTTTTTCAGAGTAACAAGTGTGTCCTAATAAAATGATCAGAGTGCACATATTTCCTGTTTGATTGAATAAAATGCTGCAACCACACCAGCTCTTTCTACCCAAGATTGTAGAGCCCAGCTGTGACAGACATCTGTCCTAACAAACCCCAACCTTACCTGTAGTTACTACAGTTGACCGTTAGGTGGAGACAGCCACTTAATGTATTAGCTGTAAAAAATAAAAATCTTTTGTCCTGTTGCTTTTCAATCTTAAGCCAATACCCATAATAAAATATCTAAGAGTAAAATTGTTACTAAAGTTCAGCCATGAAGCAGAAGCTCTTTCTAGAAAACTGTCCTTTTTATTTCTCTTTTACATTGATAGTCTGCTTCATTTAAAAAGACCAGATTTTTTTTTCTTTGTTCTCTGAGATCTTTGTGTTTTTATTTTAGGCTAAGGAGGGTGAGGGGTCTCATCTCTGTCTGCACACATCCACCCACATGAAGGAGGGGGAGCAGGCTGAGAAAACACTCAGTACCTCATGGTACGCAGTCACTTAGTATTTTTTCAGTAAAAAACACATATACGGCATTTCACTTGGCAAAAAAAGTTAAACCAATATTCCACTGCTTATGTTCAACTGTTAAAAATAAATCGACTACTGAATTCCATCAGTTAGTTTTCACTACACATTTACGGCACTTGGTAGATACCGTTATCATGAGTGAATGATTTGTCATTATTTTATACAATTGAGGAGTTGAGGTTTAAGACACTTGCTCAGGGGTCCAGCAGTGTCGGTGTGGTGGTGGGATTTATACTCATAACCTTCAAATCAGTAGTCCAACATTTTAATGACTGCTCATAACTATGTAGCAATATCTATAGCAACAACTAACATTTTTCTATGACAAAACAGACATGAGAAGATGTCTGATGAAAGACGAATTTAGTGTAGTTTTATCCATCTTTTCTCAACACAGTGCATGAAGTCCAGTTACCATTTAAATTAAATGAAATTTTATTTGTATAGCGCTTTTAACAATTGACATTGTCTCAAAACAGCTTTACACAATCAGAAGAATTATTTAAGTTGTATGGAATGTGTATGAATCAAAATGGTCAGATTGTCCCTGGTGAGCAAGCCCGAGGGCGACAGTGGCAAGGAAAAACTCCCTGAGACGGTAATAGGAAGAAACCTTGAGAGGAACCAGACTCAACAGGGAACCCATTCTCATCTGGGTGAAACAGATAGCAGGAAATGATCTGCATTTATACAGTGTGTTAGGTGGCAGGCAGTTCAGCTATAATAGTTGATCTTAATTTGATGTTAAAATGGAGTCCAGTAGTTATTGGAGACAGATAGACTTTCCAGTCCTGAACTATCGAATTGTCAAGTCCTCAGAGAAACAGCTGCCAACACCAGTCGAGGCCAGAACCATCTTCTAAGTAGAGAGAATCATCCCCAGACACCAGACGCATCCCAAAGAGACACACCATGTGACAAGACCTCCAACCAGAAGCGGGGCACCAGGATGGGTCACATTTCTTACAGTTTTTTTTTGTATCCATGTACCATCAGATCCAAATACTCAAATCAGTACACTAAAATTAAACTCTTTTTAATTTTAATTTAACTCTTTTAAGCGCATTTACATTTGACTGTACAATTCATGAAATTCCTTTAAATGTTTGTCATAATTTATAATTACATTGACAATTGCCTTTAGACTTCCATCCATTGAGTAGACAGGTTTTGTGCTCTTTGCCTGCTAAGAATCACATGCCCTAAAACAGAAAGGAGTGTTAGGATCTAATCTTAACTACATTCATACCCTGCTTAGTTTCACTTTTTCCCTCTTCCAAAACACATGATCCCACTCATTAGCTAATGATCAAAGACTTTGTGCTGTATATCAAGTGTGTTAGAGGAGGAAAATCGAACCTGTGCAGGGCAATGTGTCCCTGGTACTGGAGATGAGAACCCTGACCTAAAGGATAAATGAGACTGTAGTGTTGGAAGATCCCAGTTGCACTAAGGTATCGTGAGATCAAAATCCATGCATGCAGTGCCATATCAGGTGTGTTTTTCTACTTAAGTTTAATTATATCCTCATCAAATATCTGTAACAGTGACATCATACTTGCTATGCTTCCCTTCACACCGGTGTTGAATACTATCAGGACAGCTATCAATTCCCTTCTAATAGATCTTAGCTCAATATCCCACTAGTAGGGTGTCTTTATGGCTTAATGGTTAGTACTGTTGTCTCACACCTCCAGGTTGGGAGTTTAAAATCCCACCTCCGTTGTCAGTGAAGGGAGTTTGTGTGTTCTCACCATGATTAGTAGGTTTTTTTCTCCAGGTGCTCCAGTTTCGCCCATAGTCCAAAGACGTGCAGTGTAGTCTTATTGGCTTTTTTTTTTTTTTTTAAGTGTGTGCGTGTCTGTGTGATCGTAGGCTACTCAAAAGATTTTGTACTCTAAAATCTTAACTTATTCAAAATAAAATAACATATTCAGGTCAAAGTTCCCTTTTTTGTTATAAGAGTTCTAACTTTCTGATTTTCATTTTCATTTTCCCTACCAACCACTCTGTACTCTTTGAACTTCCCCTTATGTCATGTTTGCATCTATCCTTCATAGAATCTAGTATTTATTTGCCATTTCTTGACTCTAGAATTATCTCAAAGCCAGATGGTTTCACAAAGTCACAAGGTGTAATAATCATCTACTCACTAAATCTATCCATATGCACATTCTGCATCTTCTAGGCCAGGGGTTCTCACATTTGTTGCAGCCATGGACCACTTTAACTGTAGCATTAATGTACTGACCCCTTAATAAAATGTATTACTATTTTAAACATCAGTGTCATTATTTAAAAGTTATTTAAATAGCATTTTGACTTCTTAATGGAGTCATAGAGATTTTTTGACAGGACATTTTAGCCCAAATTACATTATTTATCTGACGTCTTATTTTTAAGTTATGAGGTTAGGATTAAATCTATTTAATTCACTTCACCAGAACAGGCTGATAATTATAAAAAAATCAAGAATAAAGCTAACAACTCCGATCATGTTGGATTTTGCTTTCCATTTCAACAATCGAACCTAGACCAAATTTGATATAGATGGTTTGAGATATACATTAACATGTTGAAAGGTATTATGGGATTTCAGAAAATGCACTGGACTTTCTATATGGTTTTACAATAGATCTCATCTTAAGTCCCTTCATTTTGAATCTCATTACTTTCTTTCTCTTCTTATTACAAACCGGATTCCAAAAAAGTTGGGACACTAAACAAATTGTGAATAAAAACTGAATGCAATGATGTGGAGATGGCAAATGTCAATATTTTATTCAGAATAGAACATAGATGACAGATCAAAAGTTTAATCCGAGAAAATGTATCATCTTAAAGGAAAAATATGTTGATTCCAAATTTCACGGTGTCAACAAATCCCAAAAAAGTTGGGACAAGGCCATTTTCACCACTGTGTGGCATCTCCCCTTCTTCTTACAACACTCAACAGACATCTGGGGACCGAGGAGACCAGTTTCTCAAGTTTAGAAATAGGAATGCTCTCCCATCCTTGTCTAATACAGGCCTCTAACTGTTCAATCGTTTTGGGCCTTCTTTGTCGCACCTTCCTCTTTATGATGCGCCAAATGTTCTCTATAGGGGAAAGATCTGGACTGCAGACTGGCCATTTCAGTACCCGGATCCTTCTCCTACGCAGCCATGATGTTGTGATTGATGCAGAATGTGGTCTGGCATTATCTTGTTGAAAAATGCAGGGTCTTCCCTGAAAGAGATGACGTCTGAATGGGAGCATATGTTGTTCTAGAACCTGAATATATTTTTCTGCATTGATGGTGCCTTTCCAGACATGCAAGCTGCCCATGCCACACGCACACATGCAACCCCATACCATCAGAGATGCAGGCTTCTGAACTGAGCGTTGATAACAACTTGGGTTGTCCTTGTCCTCTTTGGTCCGGATGACATGGCGTCCCACATTTCCAACAAGAACTTCGAATCATGACTCGTCTGACCACAGAACAGTCTTCCATTTTGCCACACTCCATTTTAAATGATCCCTGGCCCAATGAAAACGCCTGTGCTTTTGGATCTTGCTTAGAAATGGCTTCTTCTTTGCACTGTAGAGTTTCAGCTGGCGACGGCGGATGGCACGGTGGATTGTGTTCACTGACAATGGTTTCTGGAAGTATTCCTGAGCCCATTCTGTGATTTCCTTTACAGTAGCATTCCTGTTTGTGGTGCAGTGTCGTTTAAGGGCCCGGAGATCACGGACATCCAGTATGGTTTTACGCCCTTGACCCTTACGCAAAGAGATTGTTCCAGATTCTCTGAATCTTCGGATGATATTATGCACAGTTGATGATGATAACTGCAAAGTCTTTGCAATTTTTCGCTGGGTAAGACCTTTCTGATATTGCTCCACTATCTTTCTGCGCAACATTGTGGGAATTGGTGATCCTCTACCCATCTTGGCTTCTGAGAGACACTGCCACTCTGAGAAGCTCTTTTTATAACCAATCATGTTGCCAATTAACCTAATTACTGTTAATTGGTCTTCCAGCTCTTCGTTATGCTCAAATTTACTTTTTCCAGCCTCTTATTGCTACTTGTCCCAACTTTTTTGGGATTTGTTGACACCGTGAAATTTGGAATCAACATATTTTTCCTTTAAAATTATACATTTTCTCTGATAAAATTTTTGATCTGTCATCTATGTTCTATTCTGTCCCAACTTTTTTGGAATCCGGTTTGTATTTAATTTAATGTTGTCTTTTTGTCGAATTATTAAGCTTCCTTTATGCACTCTTAATCATTCTTGGTTTATTAAAAACTGGTATATAATAACTAAATACAAAAGTTATTTCATGCTTAATCTTTTAAATGTAATGTACGAGGGGCGTTTGAGCTTAAACTGGGGATTCTTATTTAAATTACAGTTAAAGTGCTGTACAACATTAAAAAGAAAACACACACACAAAATACTTGACAGGCAATCATAAAACTACTTAGCAGAAAAATTCTATGCAGTAAAAGGAAATAAAAATTTTTTTATATTTCAACTCTGTATGAAAGTCATTGAGAAAATTTGGATTTACGTTTGGACTTGAGATTAAGGATTTAAGGTTGTTGATGTTGGCACAGCCCTAATGTGCAGGGGTAGACTGATCCACAATTTTGCAAACTGCCAAGGCACAATCATCTTTGAGCTTGAGTCAAGACATGTGTAAGTTTAAATACGTAATTTGGATAAGGTTACTTACTGGTTTCTGTCTTGAAAGAAACTATTGAGTAATATGCATAATCATAATATATTCACAATTATTTTCAATCATGATGTAAACAAGTGTATTTATGCATCTTTACAAGCAGTATAATTTTTGTAATATTCTGCTCAGTGGCTCCAGAAGATTAAAAACACAACCATAAATACAACCTGTACAAAATACAGCAGCATAGATCCACACAAAAAAAAGGCTGTTCAATTCTTGTTTTGAAGAACTGCAATGGTTAACATGTTTAATTCATGTGTTCTTAAGCTCTAATGTCATTCCCTTTATTGACATTTAAACAATCAGTGTATTGGAACTAAGAATTTCAATGCATCTGTGGCGTAGGTGATGATATAAAGACACTTTGAGAGCTACACGGCAGGTCTGTTTTTCTCTATTTCCAAAATGTTATCCAAGTTCTACTAATGGTGGCCTTGTAGAAATATAAAAAAATAAATAAAAAGGTGGAAAGATCACTTGGTGATAATGCTTCTAAACCTGGAACTCAAGAAACCATCATGCTTAGAAAAATTTTTATTTTTTAATTTAGTGTTCATTATCTGTAAAGTCCTTACTTTCCTTTCTGAATTATGAAATTCCTTTTCTTGAGGAATGTGATTATCTTAATGCATTATCCTGCAGTTCCTTAGATTTTTACTTTCCTTATATATATATTTTTTAATTCATGTTTATATTTGTAAAATCAAAAGCAGAGTCTATTGATTAGAATTTTTACAGATAAAGATTACTATTACTCGTCATGTTCTGTTTTTTTTGTGTTTATTTATTTATAATAACAATAATTTGTTTAGAGATTGTCAATAAGTCTGTAATTATTCAATAAGACCTAATTATTGTTAATGTCACTGATGATCTGTGGCTCTTGTGTGTTTGCTGGTGCATTGGGACAGAAGAGCGTCCTGAAGAGCTGAACAGTGATCCGATTGTGCTGCGGCTAAAAGAGCTAAAAGGACGAGCCCACAAGAGGTGCATGAGGAGTGAGGGAAGGAGGGGGTGGGCGGGTCTTTGAGGACAGGCAGCCTCTGTGCTGCTGTGGGTGGGTTTTCTGGCGCTGTTCCCTGCACACACCAGCTGACTGCTCGTGCATGTAAACACCATCCACATGCTTCCTGCTTGAGCAGCCCTGCCCCCAACAACACAGCACAAAAACACAAACTAACCCACTAACACATCTTCTCTGATTCTCCCTGGAGTGGGTTTAACTTCCGTGGCATGACTTTCATACACAACGTACCCTCTGACATGTGTCAGATTGTTCTGCTTCTTTGAAATTGTTCAGGCTGGTAGGTGGTTGGCTCACTTGCTCCCAGACAGGAGGCAGAGCTATTTTAGAGCAGTGGCTTCATCCTGCTGCTTTAAAGGCGGATGGCACTGAATCAAAAATTCAGTCTTTAGAGAGCTGCGAGAGCTTCCCCCACCGTGATCTCAGCACGCTGTTTAACCTTAATTGACTGGAGTCCTGTTTGCCACAGCAGGTGATGTACACAACCTACACCCTCCCATGTTGTAGTCAAAAGAACAGCGTCCTTACTGTTCATATAGTTTAGTTTTAACAGCAATTCCTACTTAATGTATTTCTAATAATAAAAATGACAATGTAAATCCTATAAGATGTTTCTCTTTACAACATTGATTTAAATGGCAATTTCAAGATTCTTTAAACTCCATCTGCATGTGTCCGTTTCTCTTGTCAGAAAAGCATAGAATACCCGTCAGCCCCATTTGTCAGGAGAATTTAAATTAAACACCATAATCCCACCAAGTACAGGGAGAACATGCAAACTCCATGCACACACAAAGGTGGGAATCGAATCCGGCCGAGAATCGAACCCGGACCGTGGAGGTGCAAGGCAACAGTGCTAACCACTAAGCCAGACTTGGAAACAATTGGAAGCGAAATTAGCCCTAATCATTGTGTGGAAAGGATAAAATACTCTCTTCAATGTCAATCACAATGACACTAGCCAACTGTGGGATACTATGGAGCCCATGTATGTAGAAGAAAAGAGATAGTTACACTGCCGAGTATAAACAGACGTTCAAAAAGATGTATTAAAGATGTAAATATGAAGCACTGGTTATTAAATATTATATGAAAGATAAGAGCCAGTGGGTGAGTGGGAATTAATGAACAAACTGGGGGGGGGGGTGAAGAGTTAAGCAACCTTACTAAAGATGGGTAAATACATAATGAAAACAGGTTATTGTAATTAGTTATCTTTATCCTAATATGGAAATATGACCTATTTAAAATTTAGTTGAAGTGAAATGACTCAGGAAAATCCTTTTTTAGTAAAAGCTTACATTTTTTGAAGGTCACAATTATTTGCACCCCTATTTTAATTCTTGTTCACATAAGTGCTTAGGCACTCTAAGTGAGTATCCATGGCTTCCTGTTTCCTGTGAGCTGGCACAGAGGTCACATTCTTTTAGTTATTTATAAACGTGTAGAAGATATAGCCGCATTATGTGGTCTCCAAATCTACAATTAAACACTATCTCCATGCCAACAAATTATTTGGAAGGCATGCCAGGAGAGACCATACCTAACAACAAACATGAGTGGTTGGAGTTCGTGAAACTTTGAGCAAACCTGGGTTCTGTGAGACTGGGTCAGATGAGACAATAAAAGAGCTGTTTGGAAACAAACACACAAGGTGAGTTTGGACTGAAAGAACCAGACCCCCAGTGCGATACCGGATGAAGGCTCCCAGACGATGTGGGACGTTTTAACGCTTGACACAGCAAGTGAACTGAATTGTTTTTGAAACTCATCATGAAGACACACTTTAGAAAACAATTTATGTTACAAAACAATTTGTTAAAGTATAATCTTTCTTCCTTTAATATTTTAAATCAAGAGATTTTAATATTAAATGATATTTAATTAATTTAATTAATTAAGTGATTTAATTCACTTTTTTCTGTGTTTGAGAAAAAAGTATCCCCCCCCCCCCCCCCATTTTCAATAACTGAAAAATATTCCGAAAGTTTGATTGACTACCTGAACATTAATCACATTAAGACTTCATCAGGTAAATATTAGTTTATTAGTTGTATAGAGTGTCATAAGTGTTATTAGTCATCATGATATTTTTTTCTTTTTTCTTCACTGTTTTTCTCTACTTCAGCAGGAAGTGGGGGCTGGTTGGTGAAACCAGAACTGCTCTTACCACAAAATTCCACATCATTCTTTGCCTATTCACCTTTTCATAAACCATGGTTGGCTGTTTTGTATGATAAAATAATAAATTTGTTCAGAACACTCTGAGCAAAATATATATTTTAATTTGATGTGTGTTCATTGTAATGGTACTGAATTAGCAGCAATACATGTTTTTTTTTTTTTTTTTGGTTTTTGTTTTTAATAACTAAATGTTTTATATATATCTCATGTCGCATGATATTTATGCCTTGATTACTATCTATATTTTGTTGCTAATAAGTGTGCCGGGCAGATTGTGTTTTGCATGTCAGTGTCAGTCGGTGCATGTCCCCGTTTTGGAGCTGTGGTTCACATTCAGACATTGGCGAGTTAACAGAGCTCTGTAAACTTTCCTCTCTCCTGGCTTTGTGGCTTGTTGGGCGTGGAGCAGGCTGCTAGCTCTGCGCTGCACTCATTGGCCTCTGCTTAGACCTCAGAGACTCTTCGCAACTCAGCTTTGTTAATAACGCTGAATAGGCATGATCTCACTTCAGCTGGATCAACTTGCACAGACAGCTTGTTAAATCATATTTACCATAAAAGAAGTGTTTAAAAAATTTCACTGTTTTATCTTTTTGTTATTCGCAGGGTAAGTTTATCCTAAATATCCTGAAAATCATTTGACATCATTGCTTTTTAAAGAAAGCCCAACCCTGTTTCTGGTTGACCTACATAAAAAAAACACACCTTTCTTAACACATGGCTTAGAGTTACCATTTTTCTTCCTCGGAAACCCCGCCCATGCTGCCACTGCGCTTTTCCATCCACAACTAAAAAGAGATGACACATTTGTTATCAAGCCCTGCACATAGGCAATGTGTTGGCACACATCCAACTTGCACTCTCTGCCCCCTCTCTCTCTCTCTCTCTCTCTCTCTCTAGTCCACGCGCACACGTGCACTCTCTCACACACATAAACACATTCTTCCTCCTCCAACCCTGAGCCTCGCCCCTGCAGCTCCACCAACACTCACCCAAGAATTCCTTCAAATACTCCCTCTACAAAATTTGGGGGAATTTTCTGACTGACTGCTTACCTAATAGTAATTCCAATCTATAATTTCTAGAGCAACTTGCGACATTTTTAAGATGACTCACTCTCGATATGTATGTTTTTTACTGAAACTGAAACTCACTTTTCACTCTGTTTCATGTACATACCCCATTACCTGTAAGAATAATATAACATGCCATTGCATATGAATTTATGGATGTAACAACAATAGAATTCTAACTGATGCTTAAACATTGACATTAAAGAATTTTTGTTAGACTGAGAACAGTGTCGTTAGACTGAGCCCAAATTCCAGTGCAATGGTGTGATAAAACCAACATCAAGGAAGGGTTGGATGAACTTTGTTCTCTTGTCTGATTGACCATTTGCTTAACAAACTAAAACTCAAATTGGCTCCATTTTCAAACAGTCATTTCAGGTTTTTTCATGTTTCTGTATTTTAGGTTGTCATGATTTAACCACACCCATGAGCATTACTTCCTTGCCATTCTTTAGTACGTACATAAATGGCATATAAATAGAACCATTGGTTGAGTTTTGGTGGTCAGTGGAACAAAGCACAGGTTACTGTTGCCAACATTTCTGGGACTTAATGCAATACAAAATAAAATGACCCTTAGGCTCCTAGAGATATTCACTGAGGGATTACAACATTCCATATTATCTATTTGTGGTAACAGCTGGACTTTGCCATCAGGATCCATAAAATCAGCCTGAGGACTGTCACATATATACACAGCTCAGGAATTACTGTCCACTGAAAACAAAGCAAATGTGAGGCACATTAGGGTACAGATATAATGCAATAATTTTAAACCAAACCATGCAATCTACTTCAGGTATACCCATAAAAAAGCTAGTTAATTGAGGAAAGTCTTGAGGACAGTTGAACATTCTACATCAGGCATTTTTTTTATTGAATAGCCTTAAAGCATAAACACTCCTAGTGTTACATCCTTTGTATAGTATGATCTGAGTTTCTGCTTGTTTGTAAGCTCCAGTAGAATCAAGGTTGACGTTTTACTTCCAAGGCAACACTCAACCAACTGGCAATCAGTATGACGGTCTGATGTCATAATGGATGGTGTTTCTGGCATGGTATTGAATTGTCTTTCAGGGATCCTGTTTCTATTATTAAGCTGCAAATAAACATGGTATGCACATATGTCATGAAAACAAGACTGCATGTAGTAAAAATGTAGGCCATTCAGGCTTGTGTCATATTCAAAACAAATACCACCTTGTTTATCTAGCACTGAATGGCTTACATAATTATGTAATTTTAAAAAATAGGATTGTAATTTAAATTTGCTTTAATGCTCATGCAATGATTGTCATAGATACGCAGCAGTCTAATAGATTTGTTCTACTGAGATTTAAAAATTTAGCTCTTGTGTCTATTCATAGACTAGAATCGAATCAGCCCTCTTACTTATCTTATTACACCCATGATACAGTGCCTTATTAATTGAAAATGATCCTTAAAATCCAATGGAAAACAAAGGCAGGGATAGGCAATATTACATGCGGAAAAGGGGAAACCGTTTTGGCCATTTTGGCTGACGCTTATAAGGATATGTATATTCATGTGTATGTAATATTTTTAATTGTGTTCCGTCCCTGTGTTTCACCATGGACCTCATAACTGTAGGGCTACTTGCTTTTTTCTTATGTTGGCTTGAAGGCATGGGTGAGGTTATTATACTGTAAAAAATTTCAATCTCAGGATTTTTTTTATGTAAGGAGTCTCCACTGTCAGGTTTGAGCTAAAGCTATTCCTATGTTTCCTGCTACTGCAAAAGTCATCGTAGCGCATTGCAGTTGGCCTTCATATGGGGACCACCCTGACTGTTTTCACTTATTTGCCCTTGTTCCTATGACAACATTTTTGTCATCCTTTGTAAAGAAATGCTTATTCTTACTTCTGTCTGTCTTATGTCTCCGGTGAGTCACTTTAGCATAAAAAGACATTTCTGGTAGCGAAACAGATTTAAAATGTGCTTTTTAACCATTTTCTTTTGTAGAGTACATTGTTATTGTTTGTTTTTTGTTGGGGGGGGGTAGTTAATATCCATTTTATATTTTCAACTACCATACATTATTGTTTAACCTGGTTTATTCAGAGTTCCATGGTCCCTCTGAATATACCGTATATTAATAGATGATTTGTCGTTATTTTTGCTTAGTGAATGATTGAAAATGCTTTATTCTACTTGCTAAAACATTTTAAGCGTTTTTATCTCAAAATGAAAACGCGCTATTCATTTAAAGATAGTTACATTGGCGACGTTTTTATTACGCCAGACTTTCATAATCAGTCTTTCCTTTTCTTTCTCTCTCTCTCTCTCCCATCGGAGGGAGGGACTTGAGCAGCTCTTTGTTTGCAGACCTTGCTTTCTCCCATCTCAGACAAAATCACTGATTTCTCGGGGTTTGCGAGTCATAAAAATAGTGCTTTTCCCTCGCGACATGAATATTCACAAATGTCAGTGGCTATCTCGGTGTTAATCCCCGATCTCAGGGAAGTTTAACGCGCTGTAGTACTTCAGGTTCGACTTTATGAAACGAGAGACACACAAAGGGCTGTTTGGAGCGCAAACAGATCTACAACAAAGAAGTCCCGCCTACTATTGCAAGTCACGCCCACTCAAAGGTCTTTTAAGGAGAAGCTGTGTTCAGCAGCTGAGACCAAAGAGGGCTTTGAGTTCAACAAAACCGAGCTGTACAGAGAAGGGTTTCAAATGTCGTAAAGGTGCAGAAATATAGAAAATGACATTTATAAAAAATCTAATGCATTTAAATGCATAACTTTTTAAAGTAAATACTGTACTAATATCCTTTTCTTAATTGTTTGTCAGTTGTCTTAAACGATACATTCTTTGTTATATAATAATTTTTATGAATCGACATTATGAAATGGATCATTCACTTAATTGGTTGTCATTCCACTTTATTAAACTCGTTAAACCTTGTGTTATAAATGTTTCCACATGCTGTTTTGTTTCCCTGCTTCTTGTTTTGGCCTCAGACTGAGCCAGACGCGTGCGGAGGATCTGGCTGTTGCGCGCGCTCGCCGCTCCGACCTTTCCCCCAGTTCACGAGCGCCGAGTTCACCGGGTTTACACTGACACCGCTGACTCCTGCGTTACGCCCCCCAACAGCCACGCACCCTCTCTCCACCAATCAGCTTTCGAGCACGTCCTGATCACGCGCTGTCTTCGCGTCTATTGGTCGATTTCTGCTACACCTTTGTTTTTGATTGGTAACATGTTACCACCCGCCAGACTGTTCTGAATTTTGTTTCTGCTTTTTTCCCCTTCCTCCGTTCCTGATTCACTCAGCTGAGGTTGGACCTTGCAGTAAAAAGTGGTTAGACTTATGAGCCCGGGGTCTGCTCAACGCCTGGGTCGCGCTTTTTGTTCTCCCGCGCTGCTCGTTACACGGTGTTTCGCTCCGCATGCCGACCTTTGCTTCAGACCAGGTAAGTTGATGCCTTGTTTATTGCGTCTTTGCCACTTTTATTTGTTTTGCGCAATGTCCTAGTAGTAGTGATGAGTTAAAACACCTTACTGTAACAAAGTTGCATGCTTTGTAACAAACCCCTTTCACGTTTGAAGTTTTTATTTATTGTTTCTTTTGGTTTTGAAGTGATTGATCATTAAAATATTTCCCCAACGTTTAAAAATTTATTTACAAGTGCTTATAAATGGTATATAACAAATTTCTATACGGCATACATGTCAATGGACTTGTTTGTTTATATATATATATATATATATATATATCAGCCACTATATATATATATATATATATATATATATATATATATATATATATTAGTTTGTTTATATATATAGTATATGCATTATCATTAAAACGAAAGCGTTTGCCGCAATCAGTGTTGTGCATCATGCCCTTTAGTGATGAGACGCAGTGCTCTTTGACATAACAGCACATTCTCACAGCCCACATCACATCCTTGTTTAAAACCATTTCAGAAAGTGGTTGTCTAATAAAAACACATTATTATTGTATAACCAAATTGTGTCCACAAACTGTAGCCTTTGGGGGGGGGGGGGGGGTGGCTGATGCAGTTTCACAACATCACGCCCAGCTGATCTGTGTGCTTTTTAACATGGCATTAGAGCTCCGTTCTTTGGTGGAGGCTTTGTTAGAAAACAAAACTGAGGACTAGTCTGAATTTTTACTTCCTCATGTGGGTGTCCACCCTCGCTAACCAGAGTTTTGGTTAGACGCACGTCACTCTTGAGGCTATTTTTGAGCGATGGGAGGTTCCCAGCAGACCTAGAGTTGGATGGGCTGGGGCCCCTCTGTCTGTCTATCTATCTGTTTATCTATCTATCTATGAATGGCAGCACCTACGTGGTATATTATACAGTATGATTAACCAAAGCAATAACTGAAATGGGTTCAAGTTGACTGGGATACAGAAATTGAGACTGATGTCGTTGTTAAGTCTGCAGTGGTACAGTTGTCACTAGAACTCTTATTCATTGTTTTTTATACAAATGAAACACTACAATACAAATGTCTTTACGGATTTATTATGCAGCCTACTCGATGCAACACTGATTTGTTCCAATAATAAGCAGGCTTTGTTCAAATTATGATTCACAGAACAACTACGTGGGAATCTGTGAGGTGATGATGGAGAGGAACAGGTATAGTGACGGAAAGTCCTGCTCCATTCTGGAGTATCATGACCTTGAGGCAGCTGAGGCTCTGGTGTGCATGAGCTCCTGGGGTCAGAGGTCATTCAAAGCCCGCCCACTTACTCCAACTTCAGACTCCTGTGACTCACTTAGTCTACACCCTGAAACCCTGGACTCCCCAAAAGACCTAGTGTCCCTCTCTTCACTAGTGAGTAAAATATGTAAATTTGATTTTTGTTTTATGCTCTATATTCATATCTGAATAACTGAGTTAACATGCTAATCTTCTCTTCTACCTCAATAGTGCATGACCCCACCACACAGCCCCAGCTCTGCTGAGACCTCAACCACATCTTCTATTATCAGCACCATGCCTCCTCTGGCCTTTTCAGGCCAAAAACCTAGTGTCTCACTGCCCAGAATGTGCCCTGTGTTGGCCAGCAGTGCAGAACCCCCCAGCAGCCTTCATGCTGGAATCACCACATTCCTACCAAACGCCATTCCACCTCAGCCTTCTGAGCCTGGCACACAATGCAGGGCCACCAGTGTGATACGACACACTGCAGACACATCTCTGGATCATCACATTAGCACAGTTCAAGAGTGTCCTGGTTCATCAGAGAGCCTTGTCCAAAAGACTGAGATCATCTCTGATTCAGCAGCCCAGATCAACTTCCTCACTGAAACACAGACGTATGTTAATGCTACAAACTCTACTGCAGAAGTGGGGAGTGCCCCCTCAGCCAACACCGCAAGCCCTTCCACTTCTGCATCACAAGTCTCTTCATCCTTGCCTCAGTCTCCCATGACCAGTCCAGTTCTATGTCAGGTATTTCCTGTAAATGGACAGACTGGAATCCTCTCTGCCTTTGTTCAGACCCATGTCCAAATGCAGAGCACTGGTCCAAAGCCCATCATTTCCCAGTCCACCTCTTTCTCGCAGCCTCTTCTAATGGGTCCGTCAATGGCTCAGGGTACAGTGATGCTTGTCGTCCCTCAGTCCTCAGTGTCTCCAGCTCCGCCATGTCAACCGAATGTTGTGACTGTTGGCAACACTAAGCTCCTCCCCCTGGCCCCTGCACCAGTCTACATACCCTCAAACCAGAGCGGGGCCACTACGCACACGGACTTCTCTCGCAGGCGCAATTATGTCTGCAGTTTCCCAGGATGTAAGAAGACATACTTCAAGAGTTCTCACCTCAAAGCTCATCTGAGAACCCACACAGGTCATTATAAAGTCAATACTTTATCTTTTCCACTAAGCTGTGGCCCATTATATGTTGCCTAGAAATGGCATAAAATGTTCAGTTAACACTGTAAATAAATATTTATTCCTGTTTCCCCCCCTTTTTTATTACAATTGTTTTCCTATTTTATAATCATACTTAAGGTTTATTGGGAAATATTTTTTCTCCCACACACTAAAATAAATAAGATTTTGAAAATGTGGTAGAATTTACAGGTGTATCCTATAAGTATAACAATGTTTTCAGGAAAGCTTTTGTTCTGATCATGACTGTATTTGTTTCTCAGGTGAAAAACCGTTCAGTTGTCACTGGGATGGCTGTGACAAAAAATTTGCACGTTCTGATGAACTATCCAGACACCGCCGCACTCACACAGGTGAGAAGAAATTTGCGTGTCCTGTGTGTGACCGCCGTTTCATGAGAAGTGACCACTTGACCAAGCACACTCGCCGTCACATGACCACAAAGCGTTCTTCAACGTGGACCACCGATGTACGTGAGCTGACCAAACCGGCCTCTACTCCGCGCCCTGCATCACAGTCTTCTGTCTCCCTCAGCGTCCTCATACCTGCCTCAAACTAGGCCTAAATAAGGGCCATTCCTTCACCTCAGGACAATCTCCCTCCCACTGACCATTGTACAGGGGAAACATGAAAACCAAGGCTGCTACATATCCATGTACAAAACAGACAGTTGCACTGAATTTCTTTTCCTTGCATTTGTTGCATTTGTTGTTGTTTATAAGGACCTTTTGTCTTTTTATATATATATATATATATATATATATATATATATAATGTCTCCCAAAATGTATGCACTTCATTTGCCAAAGTCTTTGTTGATTCATTTTACATTATTCTATGCCATTGTATATTTGTACATAAATGTAACTATCTATATGAATGTAATGTGTATTCAAACGTGCATTTATTGGCAATATATAAATAAATGAATGTTAAGTTTCTGTAAAATGGACAGTATTCTTACCTGTGATACTACCTATTATCGTACTTTGAATATTATTTAATGACCATTTGAAGATTAAAATAAACCTTCATGTTTACGTAGTACTCTCAGTGTTTGCTTTAATGAAATAGAATTGTGGTCATAAAGCAGGATCCCAGGAACAAAGACCTTAAAAACAAACGCTGTGCAATTTGCACGAAATATCAATGTTCTCATCAGTTATACAATAAAGTAGTATAAGTTCCACACTAAAACATGCATGGTGAGTGAATAGTTGAAAAATCACCGAAATTCAGAGAACACTAAAATAATTTCAGTTATGCAAGTTCAGTTATGCAAGTGCGCTCTGGACGCAGTTACACAACATTGCGAGCTCCCTTTACCACCCAGTAACAAACTCTGTCCAATTACAGAGCGCCGTTCAAAGACGGCTTAGTGGGCGGGACCAATCACATAGCAGAGAACCTTAATGGCCTGATTGATTGGTTGATGCTTTGCCCGCCCATTTGCCTTACTGACCGATATTTTCAAATAAGAAATAAAATTGCTTGTGTTAGCTGTATCGAATAGTGCATAGGGTAAATAGTTGTGCACGTGGTTTATTATTTATTCATCATATTTATCATTAAACCCAGATAAAGAAATGCTTAAGGAATTAAGATAAAAACAATAAACGGAACAAATTAGGACCTACGGTAGGAGCACAGGTTATGTTTATGTTTTTATCAATCCCTTAAAAATATAGAAGTGCAGAAGCAACAGTCAAACTAAACAGGCAAATAATGGAATAAATCGACAACCACCATAATGATTAGATACATTTAATTCCCGTGTAAAAACTGTTGTTGAGTGGATCGTGTGGTTAAACATAACGATAGCAATAACGTGCTTCACTGAACATTTTTTTCATCTAAAAAAATTGTTTATAGTATTTTCATATTCATCAAGTTTTATGGTTGATTAATGCAATTTAAATATATGCAAACATTATTTATTTAGATTAATGCAGAAATCAGAGCAGAGAAATCAGAGGGCTAAGGATGATGCAGGACATCATGTGGTTGAGTGTAAAAAAAAACTATAAAAACTAATTATGAGGCACCTTATTGGTAATAATCGTGGTTATATTATATGGGAAATTTTAGTGAGGTGCGCCCCCTGCTGTTTCCCCACCTTATTACCCACTCTGCTCGCGCGCAAAAAAAACTTTGATTATGGCCCATAATATAATTTAATTTAGGTAAAATTTAGGTATTATGATAAAGAACACAATACTGCTAACCTAAACCTGGATGAAGCGGCACAGTGGTTAGCACTGTCGCCTTGCACCTCCAGGGCCCTGGTTCGACCTCGGGTCTCTGAGCATGGAGTTTGCATGTCCTTCCCGTGCTTGATGGGTTTCCTCCCGGCACTCAGATTCCTCCCCATAGTCCAAAGACATTGATTAGGCTTACTAGCGTCTTCAAATTGCTCATAATGTGTGTGTGCCCCCCCGCCCCCTGCAATCGCTTGGCACCTCATCCAGAGTGTACCCTGCTGCACACCCTAAGTCTCTAGAATAGGCTACAGGCCCTCCACAACCCTGGAAACAGGATAAAGCAGTGTAGATGATGAGTGAGTGCTCGCCAGTGAGCGCCAGCAATTTTATTGTGCGGGTATCCAATGATCTTTCATTGTAGATTTCTGGTCTGTGTGAGAAAAGTACAATGGTGATTCAAAAACAATCAATCAGCTCAAATATTCTTAACTTCTTATGAACAAGCAGTCTTAAAATTTCTCAGCCCATAGCTCACACTAGTTTGTGTGTGTGTGTGTGTGTGTGTGTGTTTGTTCAAGAGGGAGGGGTATTGACACCAGCTGCTCCTTCTGTAACTCTGCTCTCCCAAACATTTGTTTTGGATCTTGACTGTAGAAAAAGAGTTTTGGTCAGATATTCAGATAGTTTTTTTTTTTTTCAAAGTTCATTTCTAAGTTTAATTTTTCTTTGAAAAGCACTCGTTTTGGTCTTTGATTACAAAAAGGAGGAATTGGAACAGTGCTGAACCTTCCCAGAAGTGGCCATCCAAACTAAATCACTCCAGAAGCACATTACCGACTCATCCAGGAGCTCATAGAAGATTCCAGAACAACATCTAAAGAACTGCAGTACTCACTTGCCTTAGTTAAGTTCAGTGTTCATGATTTAACCATAAGAAAGAGACTGGGCAAAAATGGCATCCATGGGGCAAAAGCCACTGCTAACCAAAAAGAAGGGTCATCTCACATTTTCCAGAAAATATCATGATTATCTCCAAAACTTTTAGGCAAATATTCTGTGGACTGTTTGGAAGGTGTGTGACCAGTTACATCTGGTGGAAAACTATCAAATCATTTCATAAAAAGATTATCACAGGGTTAGTCGAACATGTTTAAACATGGTGGTGGTGGTGGTGGTGGTAATGTGATGGTCTGGGCTGCTTTGCAGCTTCAGAAACTGGATGATTTGCCACAACAGATGGAACCATGAATTCTGTTCTCTACCAGAAAATCCTGAAGGAGAATCTCCAGCCATCAGTTTGTGACCTCAAGCTCCAGTTCTGCAGCAGGACAATGATCCAAAACACACCAGCAAGTCCACCACTCAATAGTGAAAAAAATTAAGGTTTTGGATTGGCTTAGTCTAACTCTGGATTTAAATCTTGTGGCATGACCTTAGACAGGCCGGTTATGCTTTAAAACAATCCTGTGACTGAATTAAAATAATTCTTCAAAGAAGAGTAGCCTAAAATTCCTCCACGGTGATGTAAAAGATTCATTGTTAGTTATCACAAACTTGCAGTTGTTTCTGCCAAAGGTTGCACAAGCAGTTATTGGGTTTTACTTTTTTTTTGCTTAGGGCCAGGTAGATTTGGACAGTTTTTTTTTCTTTGAATAAATGAAATCAGACGGGCGTGATGTAGTGGTTAGCACTGTCGTTTTGCACCTCCAGGGTCCGGGTTCAATTCCCAACTCTGTGTGAATGGAGTTTGCATGTTCTCCCTGTGCTTGGTGGGTTTCCTCCGGGTACTTCGGTTTCCTCCCACAGTCCAAAGATATGCAGGTTAGGCTAATTTCCTGTGTGAATGAGTGTGTGTGTGTGTGTGTGTGCCCTGCGATGGATTGGCACCCTGTACAGAGTGTATCCCGCCTCGTGCCCTAAGCCTCCTGGGATAGGTTCCAGGCCCCCGCGCCCCTGAATACAGGATAAAGCCGTATAGAAGACGAGTGAGTGAGAGTAAATGAAATCATAATTTTAAAACAGAATTTTTGTATTCACTCAGGTTGTCTTTGTGTAATATAAAAATGTTTGATGATCATTTAAGTATCACAAATATGGAAAAAACAGGAAATGACAAATGTTTATATATTGAATTCAATGTTTCATTTTGTGCAAAATAAAATAAATAAAATAAAAAGTATTCAAGAGGGAGCCATTTTGGATTCGGCCCAAGACTTTTTCTGTGTTTCGCTCCTCCCACCACGTGGTGGCGGTGAGCCTGGATCAAACACAAACTGCTGCGCGCGCGGTCTTTTCATTCCTGCAACTCGTTGGCTCATTCTTTATGTTGGTCGGTGCAGGAAAGTAGCCCTAAGGTTATAACCTAAATATTGCAAAATATCATATTGTACTTGATCTTTAATGCTGTATGGGGTTGTTTTAACCAGTTTTGCTCTGGATGATTTAAAAAGTACTCAGCTGTACTGCATTCACCTCTCTGTAAACATGCACACTCCCTTAGCTTGCTATGTATTTTAGCGCGAGTATGAAATACAGTATAAATCTTAATATTCAGCTTCTAATACTGCAAAAAACAATAACGAATTCGTTATTCTATTGTTAACAACACCATATAGTTCAGTAGAAAGTATCTTTATAAATAGACATCTGGGTTGACAATGTTGTGGCTTGTATTGTCGCGCCAAAAGATTATGAGTGAAACAAAGTTACTTGCAGATACAGATTTGGCCTATTAAACAACGTGACAAGGTATGAACAAAATCGTAAGAATATATCTCAAAATTTCATATGGGGTTTTAAAAAGCTAAATTTAATAGACACTCTTGAATCTGGCGGGAAAGCCCTGTGGGTGTGTGTGTGTTTGAATGTACTGTTACACACCAGGAAACTATTCTTAATCTTGTTTAGAGGATTATTCTTCTTATTCTTTATGATCGCGTATAATACTGTTTTACGATCTATATCGTAAAACAGTAGATTTATATCGTTTATTTTATTTTGTAACTCAAGTTTCAGGGCTTTTCTTTGTTCATGTTACTGTTCAATCGTATAATGCATATTATTCACTTGTCTTCATTACTGTTGTCCTCACTGATAAACACAAATATACGTTATTTGACCATTGGAAGAAAAATAAAAAATAATTTATTTGTATGTATATAGTTTAATCGCTGATAGTTTGGCGCCAGAATCCTAAATAAAACCCCGCATATTTGTACAGAACCGTCAAACCATCAAATTTCCCGCAATTCTCTGATGACGTTAAGGCTTCTGATTGGCTGACGGCTTCAATGGCAGTTAAAGGGCTAGCACGAGATTCACTCTGATTGGCTGGACCGGATCGAGCGCCAAGTACGAAATAAAAAGGAGCAGCTGGAGCGGATTCAGTCACTTTTTTCGCTCCCGTGTACAGGCTTCGTGTCTTCTTTTTTTAAAGTTCCTTTTATGTCCCTTGTCCATCTTCTTGTTTTTACCTCGCTTTGTACTTGATTTTATTTGCTTTAAACGTAACCATGATGTCTACTCGCTCTCCCCTCAAATCCAAGAATGAGAATGGCGTTTCCGTTAAGCTGGGCAGCATGTCTCTGGGAGATAAAGAAAACACGGTAAGTAGCATTAAATATCTAAATAGATTAACTGTATTGAAGTATATATGAAACTTTTTTTTTTATTGTTGAATTAAAAATGGAGTAAAAATATTTTGTTGAACCGTGAAGCTCGTAGAATTGTTTTAGCACCTAATAGTAATTAAATGGTATGTTTTATGTTTCTGCAGCCACCAAGTTTGAACTCGACACGAATTCTGGCCTCCAAAACGGCGCGGAAAATCTTTGAGGACTCTGAGGTGAGCAACGCTAGAAATTCCTCTCACCTAATAGTTAACGCGGTCCTTGGCTGGGTTAGCCAGGCGGACTACTGTTTTTAATTCTGTCTATTTTTTATTTTTAAATTAAATTACATTTTAGCGTTTAAGCAGTGTACACCTCAATGTGCTCATCAGGAGAAACCGGTTAACTCGGTTAGTAAATCATTATCAGAGGGAGGGGGACCAAGTCAACAGCTGACATTTTGGCGGCAGGAGTGCTAACCCGCTAACTGGCTAGCCTATTGTGCTGGCATAGCTAACTTTGCATTTTGGACCTTTTCCTTGCACACAGTGGTTGCTTTAATTCTCCTAATGCAACTCTACAATAACTAATACATTTTTTTCCAACATCTTTCTAATCATATCGTGCTATAACAAGTGTACTTGTATTTGGTTTAAAAAGAAGTCCTAGACACTGTACTTTACATCATTGATTAGACAGGAACAAAGTTTAATATGAAAATGTATTAAATATGCAATAAAAAAATCTGAAGTGCAATAGTTCCTTATCTTGGGGGCATCCATGTTTAACATTACAGTTCCAGATAGTGTTTATAGACTGACAGGTTAAACCCTTGCACTACTTATTTCTATACTTATTAGGGTTGTTCTACTTGTAGTTTATTTATTGCTTACTTGGAGCTTCAGCACAACTTTCACTCACTCAGTGTGCATGTATACAAATGGCAATCTTGGAAAGAAGATCTTGTCGTATAGCTTGCACTACAAAGATTTAAGTTACTATTTAATTCAAAATTTTAACCAAACTTGGTGTGAATATCCAGTCAAAATAATTGAGTGAATTTGTCTTTAAGACCCTATTGTGTATTTTGCACCCAATAATGCAAGACAATCGAATGATGCAAGACCTTCACTAATAGATGAAACAGATGTTGGTCTTGTAAAATCTTTTTTTAAACCTGAAATGAGTTGGTACATTTTGAGACTTGGCTGTTGGATGTAATTTGATGCAGCTTGTTACTATGGACTCATCCAGAAAATTTTTTAAAGGCCTTGAGTTGCTGCTCTTCAATTTTGACTCAATTCAGTTTCAGGATTGAATAATCCGAATAAGATGCAAACTTGGTTGGAGGGCCTGTGTAAACAAGTGTGGCTGCCTTCCTGGTTGACTTGCAGCCACAATGTTTGTGGATAACAATGAATACCTTGGCTTTAAATGAACTATAAAATTACTTTTAAAAAAATTAAGCACTGCATTTCTAAAGCTTGTTTTCTCTTTCCTGCAGAAGCCAAAGGTCAACAAAGGTGTAGAGGAAGAGCCTCTTCTGAAGGAAAATCCACGTCGTTTTGTCATCTTCCCCATTCAGTACCATGACATCTGGCAGATGTACAAGAAGGCAGAGGCCTCTTTTTGGACAGCTGAAGAGGTACGTCATGTTTGGAATGGGTTTGGGTTCATAGATTCTGACTATTCCTTAATGCTGAGGTGGCCATACTGACCCCCCCCCTCCTTCCTGCAGGTTGACCTCTCCAAAGACCTCCAGCATTGGGAGTCCTTAAAAGACGACGAACGATATTTCATTTCTCACGTGTTGGCGTTCTTTGCTGCAAGTGATGGCATTGTCAATGAAAATCTAGTGAGTTTAGGATCTAATGTCTCGTGTTTTGAATTCATCTTCCATGTTTTAAACAGTGGTTCTCATTGCATGTGGTGATATCATCACTAGGTGGAGCGCTTCACTCAGGAGGTCCAAGTGACCGAGGCGCGCTGTTTTTATGGCTTCCAGATCGCTATGGAAAACATTCACTCTGAGATGTACAGCCTGCTTATTGACACCTACATCAAGGATTCCAAAGAGAGGTAAATTGCTCAGATGTGTGTATTCTAGGGGGCAGTGATGAGACGCGCAGGGGTACGGACCTCAGCTGATGATGGGAGCTGAGTGCTGGTGTCTAACTTCAGATCAGGAGGCATGTGGTCAACTGACTGGAGGGCACCAGCATGAAACTGTCGCTTTACTGAGCCCTCACTATTTAGAATTTGGAAGAAGTGTTCAGTAGTAGACTTTATCTAAAATATTTCTTCTCCAGGGACTACCTCTTCAATGCCATTGAGACGCTTCCTTGTGTGAAGAAGAAGGCTGACTGGGCCCTGAACTGGATTGGCAACAAAGATGCACAATATGGTATGTCACTTAAACAACCACTTTTCCCCTCCTTTTTCCAGTGACTATTGTATTTGGAATTAGTTTTTAAAGTTACCATTGCGGTTATTAGCCTGTATTTGTATACCCATCAGTTGGACATCTAGGAAAGTGTTGCATAGTATAAAATGCAGCATTTTAAGAACGTGAAGGTTCTGCAAGAGATGTGCAATTTAACCAATTTTGCAATAATGTATCTTTGGTCTATTCAGTTAATTGAATGGATGGAAGGCAAAGTTCAGTTTAGAATTGGCCCACCTTTTTAATCTTGCAGTTTCTTGTAAAAATATAACCAGTCTTGGCAGAAAATACAACCTTCTTGCTGCTGTTAGTTTGATGCACAATTGGTGAAACACTGCCATCCACTGGAGTGAAATTTGAAGCAGGGGGAAAGATGATTGATTTGCATGATGTCATTTAAACAATAAGCCCATTTACACAGCATTTTACTTTACTTTAAACCTATATGAAACTTAGATTCTTGAGAGAAATTGGTACTATGCTATTGAGTCCCAAATCTCAATGATCAAATTGAATTGTTTTACCTGTGCATACATGGATGCTGGTACAAAAAAGTCCAAGTCCACCACATGCTCTTACTGTCAGCCTTATGGAAGCATTTGTACAGATGATGCACTTACCATGCTGTGGTTCAACTTGCGTGACTCTAGACAGCACTGAAGTGAATGATGGGGTCTAATCAGTTACAGTGGCTTAGTAATAAGTCTTGCAGGGTGCCCCCCCCCAAGCATTGAATGGCAAATTAAAAATGTTTCTACACTAGGAGAAAATCAATTTGCATAAGTATAATCCAGCTCATCACATGCTTTAAGTATTTTGGAATGTTTAATAAACTGTTCTCTGCAGGTGAGCGAGTGGTGGCCTTTGCTGCTGTGGAGGGAATCTTCTTCTCTGGCTCTTTTGCTGCAATTTTCTGGCTTAAGAAGAGGGGTCTGATGCCAGGCCTTACCTTCTCCAATGAACTAATCAGCAGAGATGAGGTAGATGGACTGTTGTAATGCAAATGGCAACAAATGTAAATGTACAGTGAATTAATTTTTATTCTTTTTGGATTTCAGGGGCTTCACTGTGACTTTGCCTGTTTAATGTTCAAGCATTTGGTGAACAAGCCTTCAGAAGCAACTGTCAAGAAAATCATTGTGAATGCAGTTCAGATTGAGCAGGTATTAACATACAAATGCATCTGATGAAACTCAAGGTATCATTGATTATACTTTTAAAGGCATTGACCTACTGTTCACTTTTTGTGGCACACAGGAGTTCCTGACCCAGGCTCTGCCGGTTAAACTGATTGGCATGAACTGTGACTTAATGAAGCAGTACATTGAATTTGTGGCTGACAGGCTTATGTTGGAGCTGGGCTTCAGCAAGGTAAGGACCTGTGCTATTGTAAAACTGCTATTGAGATTTAAGTATGCTGGAGATTTACTGAATTTTAAAATGTACTTTCATACCCAGCCCATAATTTCAGCTTATCACCAGTTCAGCCTAAATTTTTGCTTTATTTTATAATTTATGGATAAATTTGTAAAAAATGAGTGCATGTGAATTATTAAAGTTCACCTGTGACTGAAAGGCAAATGCACCACAGTTGAGTTTAAACATACAAGATGCAAGTTAAAAGGTGCCGATCAATAGCCTTTTTGGTGTCGACTCATTAAGGGAAAGGCACAGATTTTACCTGGATATCTGAGGCTGGTTGACTACTTGTATTTATTTTTACTTTTTCCCCTCCCTTTAGATATATAAAGTAGAGAATCCATTTGATTTCATGGAGAACATTTCCTTGGAAGGCAAGACCAACTTTTTTGAGAAAAGAGTAGGAGAATACCAGCGCATGGGAGTCATGTCTGGACCCACAGACAACACCTTCCGGCTCGATGCTGAATTCTAAGTTATGTTTTGAGTGAACAGACGTTATATGAACATTAACACTTGAAGAGGTCGTTGCTCTTTTGATTACCTCCATGTTTTCCTTGCAACATTCACTCAGTAGGACTGAGATGCTGCAACAACTTTTGTATATTGGTGTATGATTTTGTTATAACAAATGCAGCTCAGCACAGTTTTTTTTTTTTTTTTTTTTTTTTTTTTTTAAATTGTGCAGTTGGGGAAAGGGTTTATTTATAGCTTGCACAAATGCCATATTTACCGCTTTTGATGTACAAACTGCTTATGAATTCCCTTAAAACCCAGTCCTGTTCCCTCTACCCAACTGTTTTTGTTAAATGTAAATAAAATTATAATTTTACTTTGTCTGAATTCTTCTGTTGCCTACTATTTTAAAGTCTGCAACATGTAAAACCAATTAACAAAAGTGGATTCTGAGGTTTTAAGTTTGGGTTGACTTGACTCAATGGCTTAGCCAAGTTTTGTCCAATTGAACACTTTCCTACAAAACCTAGTCAGAGCTTTCCAATGTTCATGTTTTCTGATCTGAAACACACCACAGTAGTGATTGGGATTTCAGTGCTAAATTAAATTCAGTTTTAGTAAGAGTTGTACAAATTGTGGTGACAATCGCTGCTATTCTATGGGAACATCATATATGGCATTAACAGGGATTAAAGTTCTCCGTCGTTACGACGGATTTCCGTCAATCACACTGTTCCACCTGTCCTTAATGTTTAAAATTCACTTTTCATAATTTTAATGCTGTGTGTATATATAGGCTTACATGGGTGTTAAATAAGGAAAGACAGAGTGTATTCAGCCTGCTGAGGAGGATGTGATCAAAGCCTGGAGTGGAGCGACTGCACGTTCCTCTCTCCACTCTAAGCGTTTTGTTATCACTCCGGTATGAATCCACTCCGGGTTTTGGTTTAGTTTTGAAGAACTACGTGTCAGGCTGAGGTATAACTATATTTAAGATAGCATGGACACACTTAATGCAGGAAGGCTCCGATGTTTCGGAGATTGATGAAAGTGTAAAAATAAATAAATGGAGATGGGCTTGGCTTAGCGAAATTGGGGAGAATGGCAAGCCTTTTAGTTCGTGGACTAAAAAAAAAAATCAAACATCCAGGTAGGTGTCTCTGCACAGTATGCCACAGGAAACTTCAATAATGGCAAAACAAAGTGCGAGTTCGCCATCAGTCAGCAGCTCGTCACAATGCTGCGGTTCGTGCTCTAACAGTACACATGCTCCCTGTCTGCTGCGACAAGAACCACAACGGAGATTCACACATCTGTGGCCGACCGTGTGCGCGATGTAAAAGTGCGCCTATGTTATTTCATAGCGGAGCATGACCTGTCGCTCACAGTCTCACAACCACTAGTTAATTTAATGCAATCAGTTGTCAAGACAAGACTGCACTTTCAAGATTGTCTATAGGCTACGTTTACACTGCAGGTGAATGTGACCCAATTCCGATTTTTTGCTCATATGTGACACATATCGGATATGTTCTGTGTCCGTGTAAACAGGAAAAAACCGCATGCATTCCGATATTTCGAGATCGGTTTCAGGCCTCCTTCATATGTGGAAATAAATCAGATATAAATCAGATATGTGCTAATGTGATTGTCGTGTAAACAGACAGATCGGATTCCCTGAGTCATTGTGTTCTGTACGTCATTAAAACTGCGACTTCTTCGCGGTTTAATGACGTAATGTTATTCTCCGGTGGAAGCGCGTGTGGAATTACACCATCGCAGGTGACATGGAAAAGACACCCCCCCCCCTCCAACACACACACGCCTTGTGTTAATGCTTATTTGGGCTAAATAACATTAAATCAGTATTTGATGAATAAAGCATATATGCAGGCTGCAATTATGCCGTTTTTTTCTCCTCCTCCGTTTTAAAACCATGGTGCGCGAGCGTATATAGCAGAGATAGCGCTAAGCATATTTCACCTTCATCTTTCTTGGCCAGTGTGTAGCGCAAAAACCTCCCTTTAAGTATGCGCGATGTTTCAGATGGTATGGCGAGTGTAAACACGTGAATCGGATATGAGTCATAGTTAAAAGAACGTGTAAACAGACGGTCAGAAAAATCAGATATAGGCAACAAATCGGAATTAAGCATCGAGACCTGGCAGTGTAAACGTACTTGCACACATGGCATTGCTGCTTACTGGAAATCCGATTTGTTACTGTATAAGCTGAAAACGAAGATACATAAAACATGCACTGAAAAAGCACTTTTTGGAATTTAATGGTGGTGCTATTACTTTTTTCTGTTAATAATTAAGAGTTTCACAAAACATTGTTTGGTGTTATAAGATAAATAAAAACATGCACTGAAAAGATATGTGCTAGATGGTTGATTATTTGTCAAGGTATATATTTTTTCAAAGATTACAAATAGCTTTTAAAATATGCAAACTGGCAATATTAAAGCGGTTTAATCTCCCCTAACGCTATTGGTCTCGACTATTTAAATAAAGTGTTTGTTAAAGGAATATGGCTCGGCCTGAAAAAAGTTCAGTCAGAAGATTTTTTTTCACTTTAATCCCTGCATTAAGTCTTTAGTAATATGGGTGAACAAAAATGAGAGCCACCCCTCATTTCTTCATGTTAAATTAAATTATGTAAATTAAATGAAATAGTCGGAAACAAACGTTTTACTGTGACAGGCTGCAAAGAGCCTAATGATACAATTAACATTTATTTACTTCGTTGTATGTAGCATCCTCATTTCCCATCCCATCCGTTCCAACCACTCGGTCTACTCACTACATTAATCACTGGGATGGTCTTCTGTCATCTGCTTTTTTTTTAATTTATTAAATTTTTTTAATATATGCTTGAATGATTCATATCTCACTGTGGCTTAACACAACCATGATTGATCCTTCATCAGAACTTGTTTTTAAAGCTGATTGGTCTTAGGTACACTACCGTTCAAAAGTTTGGGGTCACCCATGATCATTCCTGATTTGTATTTCTTTCCACATTGTAAAGTAATGCTGAAGGCAATTAAAAAAAATGCATTAATCTCCTTTTGAACAGTTGATATTGATGTCTGCTACCTCTGCTCTGTAAAGACTTCATAACACCTCTAATCTGAGGTGCTGTTAATTGGTAATTTTTCAGGCTGATAACTAAATGAACTTCACGTCTGCGGCAGAGGTAGGTTTTGACTCATGAGAGCCAGTTTCATTATGGTGTTTGACGGATTTTGCAAATGCACTTGACAATACTGTTCTTGCAAGAACTATTACAGAAACTGACCTCTGTGTCTTAAAATAACAAACTGTTGTTTTTGTTGTTACATAATTACCTAATTCCATATGTGTTATTTTATAGTTTTGAAATCCCCAGTATTGTTGTAGAAAGTAGAAAATAAATCACTAAACAAAAAGAAATTTACAAGTGACCCCAAACTTTTGAACGGTAGTGTATGTTCTCTAACAAACACTGGTGTCTTTATATTTATATTAAACTTGCATAACACCAATTGTCCAGAAATGGAATCTGTTCACCTAATTGTGACTTGGTCGCAGCAGAATTAACATAACCCATAGCAAAATTTTGTTGCTCGAAATTAGCTTTTTGTTGAGAGTGAATGAGACTGAATTAAGCCTCATTACAAGCTCAACTTTGTCTTTTCTATTTCTCCTAAACCCCAATTAGGAGACACAAAGCAAGACATACTTTTGAGAAACATTTGAGAAAATGTATGTACATGAGAAACATGTACATCAACAGAAAGTTCATAATAAGGTTAAAATTAGATCTAAATGAGATGCATGAAACAAATGAGAAATATTACAGTTTTATTGAACGTATCAAAAATCCTCAGTTGACAGCATACAGTGTAATAAATATACAATTCACACAATATAACAGACACCAGCAAAATCTAGCAAATCAAGACACTAAATAATACAAAATGTCATACAACCTGACAAATATATTATGTGTCACACTGCTCAACTCAAAGTATGAATTATACAGAACTTACAGAATCTCCCAATGAAAATAATCAAAAAAGAGATGAAAAATTGTAAAGGAAATTTGGTTGCTTGCTGTATGTAAGGGCTATAAGTACAGGTCAATGCCAGGAAAAGTTATTTCCTACTGGCTACATCAGTCTTCTCTTGTGGTGGATGTCCAACAAGTTTGCCAAAAGTCGGCAACTCCTGGAGTTGCTTAGTATCTAACAAAAAAATTATATATATATTAAAACATTTGAAAGTTACATTAGCACCATTCAGCTACTCCATTCCCAACTTTCTGAAGCTCGAGAGGTGAGCGTGAGCTTGCTCATGGGCTGGTGCTTACCTGACTGATGATGATGTGCTGATGGAGACTCTGGAACATTCTCCTGCATTCTTGGTCTCCTGAGGTAGCATGCTTCTGAAAAGAACCCAGTTAAAGCAAAATGTATATTACTACCGAGATAACCTTTTCACAAACAAACATATTTGTCTTTATTTATAGAATATAATTAACCGATGTCTCTAAAGTCTATGTTCTGGTAACTACTGTTAAACACTCAACACTCTATAATAAAACTACTGGTTTCAAAAACTGATCATGCAGTCACATTAACTTACTATAAAAATAGCCTAATAATAATACTGTAGTCTGATTGATGTCAATACTGATTGATTTTTACCTTAAAAAAAAAAAACTACTTTCAACCTCTCAAGTGTTAGTTACGCAGTTATGCTAATCCACATGCTAAACCACCCACAGGTAGCATTTGAATTCCTTTTGCAATTTAAAAACAAACATAAGCTGTGTAAATTTCAGTATAACACAGTTTTGTTTTACCAAAGACTTTGTGGTTTTAACTTACATTTTGAATCCTTGTCAACAATAATAAATTTTTAATTCGCTGCGAAATAGTAAAACCCACCTTCACCATTTGTTTGTCTTCTTGGTCTTCTCCTTCATTTTTATCTGCGTTGAACTCTGGATGAACAATGGATAAAGTGTTTTTTTTTTTAACTTGACATCGAGGCCTGACGATGCGCTGCACATTTCTCTAATACACTGACCACTTAAACATTTGCAGGCTTGGAGCATGTGTGGGAGAAATTGTGGAAAATTATGTCTGTATTAGAATCTACATGTTCTGTAGGCTTAATTGGTGGCCATGAAAAAATGTTGAACATTTAGTCATAAATATATTAATTCATTCATTCATTCATTTTCTATACCGCTTAATCCTGTGTTCAGGGTCGCGGGGGACCTGGAGCCTATCCCAGGAGACTTCGGGCACTATAGGCGGGGTACACCCTGGACAGGGTGCCAATCCATTAGTCATAAATATATAAATAAAAAATAGGTTTTGTCTTAAATGCTAAGTATATACAGAAATCACTGAACACAAACATTATCTCATTGCTTCACTTCTCAATAAAAAACATTCTGTATTGTATTTTAGTTCTTTATTGTGCCAGTTGTACAGAATGTAAAGTATGTTTGCCATTTGCCAGTTTAATTTCAATAAATTCATTAAGGTGTACACATTTGTAAAAGGTTAGCCATGTTGATTAACTAGGGACACCTGGGTGTATTGTATAATAAAATAACTGGTGGTTGGATTAAAAAAAACAAGCTAGACTTAAAAATAAAACATTTAACTATTACAAAGCAATTTTGTAATTGACTTTAGTTGTTACAAAAATCTACATATCTTCATTTCAGAGATCCAACCTACTAACCCTCCCCTTCATCTACCCGTATGTGAAGAGTAAAATTAAGTATATAAAAAAGTACTAAACACTCAGTGCAGATGGCACTGTTTGTCAGAGAACCCTAGTCCTTAAACTCCAAAGCATTTTTAGCCATTCTTTGCATTATGTTTTAATAAATATACTGTATATGAGTCAGGATTGTGCAATATAGAGTGATATTTTTTTTTTGCAGAATATATTCCTTTTTTCATTTATTTCATTTTAACTAACTATATGCACATGACTAAGCAAAAAATTAAAAAAGGATCATATCAGAGCATATCCAATTACTGTATAATCTATGTGTGGGAAACTTTGGAGAAACAAAAAATATGTGAAATATGTCGCACACAAGACAAATATGAACTATCTCTGAGATTTAGAGGTAATGAGCCATATTGAGACACATTTGAGAAGATTGAGAAAACGGCTAAAATCTCATTCAAGTCTCAAAGACAGCTCATTTCTGCATATGTGAGTTGCACACATGACAATGTAAACTATCTCTGAGATTTAACATTTGAGACACCTTTGAGAAGATGCAGAAAATGCCTAACTCTCATCCAAGTCTCAAAGATGGCTCATTTCTGTCTAGGAGACAAAGAAGAGATTAAGATCTAATGAGATCTCATCTTGGAGTTTCTTTGCTATGGGATTTCATAACAAAATTAGTTAAACACTTGCTCAATCACAAATGTTTTAGGCTATTTATTTGTAAATTCCAATTCAAGATTATTGGGTATTTTATGTAAATTCATAAGCCTCAATAAAGTCCATTGCAGTTCCAAGGTTTAACTCAACAAAATGAGGACAGTTGCAAGGTGCTGAATGCAAGGCACTGTAAAGACAAACAGGTTGGTCAACAAAGGTTAAAAATCCATTTGTCACCAACAACTGCCATGTTTCAGATTAGGCTCTGTTAGGACAGGAAGACCAGCTGTTTAAAACAATCCAACACCCCATACAGTACATGCCCTTTTAAGGACCTTAGTTCCCCCAAATGCTCTCTTGCTGTAGACCACTTAGTCCACTTCAGAACCACAGATTATTTAAGATATTTATAGCTCACAATCTGGTAAACAAACTTCTCCAAGACCTTCCTTTTTTTCACACTGTGAAAGATTTTAAAAGAACATGTGAATAAACATACAGTATATGCACATATAATAGCAACATTTGCTTTTGCACATCTTTAACCTTACATTACATAGATAGGGCAAATTTCTGTCTAGTATATAAATACAGCAGCCATGTTAGAAATGACCCCACGCCTGCATTATCATTCTGAATATCCTCAGCCACACGGAGCCTGACCAGAGCTATTCTGAGCTGCCATTATCACTCTGAGTTCAAGGGAATCCTCGAGGATTGTACTCACTATTTATCTGTGGATCTAGTGTGAAAACGTTCTAAGTATAGTGCTTCTAAATCGGAGGATGAGACTTTGTGTTACACAGAAATGTTCACACATAATCCGACTATGGCACAGTCGAATGGAACACAGGTCTATTAAATAACTCTGGTTTATTTAAATCGAACTGGGTGAAGGCACATCACATGTTTGAGTTTATTAGAATTAAGAAAGGTTTTTACCATAGTTGCTCATCTGGCATCATCATTAATGACAAATCATCATCATTTTGCAAACCTCATAAACAGATACTAGTACTAAGATTACTGCCTCAAACACATGGAATGTCATTTCTGTGATTACTTAGATGTGTATGCATTAATCTTTTTTGGGGAGTAATTTTGTATTGTTTTTTTAAATACAATATGACTATTTGTGGAATGCAGTCTAGTAAAGTCTCAGCCTCTAAATAGAGTAAACCTTATCTTTTCCTCATAAGGTTTAACAAGGAGAGCTTGTTGACGAATAAGGAACTGACAGTGGTCAAGAGCTTCGTTACCCAAGGACACCTGTTACATGACATGACCCTAAAAGGACACGTCAGAGCCAATCAGAATGCAACAGCTTCACGCTATCCAGAAAACAGTTGTGAAGGAGGGACCCAGACCTTCATCCATCCCCCTTCCATTCAGTCACCTAAACCCCACCTCAGCTGTCTGGCATGTTTTGGGCCCTGTCACACATGCCATAGACAGCATTGCATAGTGCTGTGCATTTGCCCCCTTGGTTGGATCTTTAACTAGTTCTGAAGCAGTTATCATTAGAGTACCACACCCACTGTCATATTTTTATATGAATGGATAAAAATCTATGGCCAGATTTCTGTATAGCTGCATTGACACACTGTGTCACTACCGTCAAAAGTTTTTTTTTTATTGAATTGAACCAGTGACGACAATATTATGCTTGTTTATTCATGCTATATTTGAGAAGCATATTAGACAAAAGATTGCATCACAGCCCATTGGCACCAAAATACGTGGATTGAGACTTACATGTGTCACAATATGACTTAAATAAACTTAATGATGGTTGCATATTATATTTTTTCTATTATTATACTATATTATAATATTATTATAATATATCTATTATATATACTATATTTTCATATAATATTTTTTCCCTCCAAAAAAAACAAAAACAAAAACAGACTTATCAGTAATGTTCCTTGAATAATAGAAGTTTAAATGAATGAACTGTTACAACTGTAGGATAGATACTATAGTCTTCTTTTGTTTTCCATAAAAGGCAGATGTACTTCCACAGGGAGGGACTATCGAATCCTAAAAATCACCATTCCATTTTAGTAGATTCCTCTTACTGAAGATCAGGTACTGCATTCCTTTTCTAGTGGTCCATTTTTTCAACAGCACTTATTTAGGCTTGTGTGAATACTTGAGCCCCCACCCCCTGGGCCCCTGGCCTCCTGGTATATTTAAGGAGCATCCCTCTCACTCACACTCTGTCCCAGTGGAAACTTTAATCTTCCAGTACAGCTTGGTAAGTGCCTTCTGTTTTTTTTCCTGGGCTACTACAGGAAAGGTGGAGATGAAAAAGGTTAGGATACAAAACTTAGAGACCTACATGGTGAAGATGGATTAACTGAAAATCAATATTTGGTAACATAACTAAGCCTTTTTAAATCTCTAAAGACAGATAGTGGGAAACTCACCTTCTATATTAAGCCAACTACAGTTTAACTTAATTTTGCAGAAATGTTCAGAAATCTTGACAGAAAAAGTAAAACTAACCCTAACCTTGTTGGTTAAAGTTTTGTCAACTAGTTAAATCCATAAATGCAGGCTATAAAAATTAAACTCAAATGTCTATTACAGGCTTTCTACAAAATAGATAGGTTGTTGGCTAATTAAACAAAGGGAATTATTAATGGTTTTGGGAAAAGAAGACTTTCTATGTGTAGACAGCTGAGCTAGGACCCTTCAGTCACTGATTAGCTGACAAGTTCCTTTGTTTGTAAAATAGCTTTATGTACTGTAAGTGGGATCTACAAGTCACTCTATTTGCGATTACATTAACAGATGCTTAAAACAGTATTTTGACAATGCAGCCAAACTTTTCCAAATTTGTTGATGTAATTTTAGATTTTCCTTTTACTTTCATTATGGTAATTTCTTATTACATTGTTCAGTATATGATAAACTTTATTCATCTAGGTTTTCCTGGATACCTTAAGAATTTCCCCCACAAAGAGATGTTCATAGAGTTATAGTGTATAATAATATAATATTCTCATTGGTATCTATTTTTCTTTCAGACCAATCCAAGCAAAACGTAATCATGTGTGACGACGACGAGACTACCGCCCTCGTGTGTGACAATGGCTCTGGTTTGGTCAAGGCTGGGTTCGCCGGTGATGACGCTCCCCGTGCTGTCTTCCCTTCCATTGTTGGAAGACCCCGTCATCAGGTACATCAAATTCCCACCACAATGTAGCAACAACATACTCTCAAATTTATCTACTGAAACACTGATTAATACTTATCTGTATTAAAGAGCAAACAAATCAGTGATTTCTGATAAATTGCTTCTCCCAACAGGGTGTGATGGTGGGTATGGGTCAGAAGGACAGCTATGTTGGAGATGAAGCCCAGAGCAAGAGAGGTATCCTGACTCTCAAGTACCCAATTGAGCATGGTATCATCACCAACTGGGACGATATGGAGAAGGTGAGTGCAAATTATTCAAACAACTCAATTCAGAAACGTAGAATGATTATTCTAACAAATCAGAATGTTAATAACACAGTAGTCCTTCTATTCCTTGGGATATTAGTGCTAGATTTCCTACTAAACTTTTTTTAAAAAAAACCTTTGTCTTAGATCTGGCACCACACCTTCTACAATGAGCTGCGTGTGGCCCCTGAGGAACACCCCACACTGCTCACTGAAGCTCCCCTCAACCCTAAGGCCAACAGGGAGAAGATGACCCAGGTTAGTCGAGAGTACAGATTACATTATGCCTCACAATAAAATCACTCTCAAATACCCGGCTGACACTCATGCTTCACTTAAAAGTTTACTTAAAGTGACCAACATCTTGTTATTGCTATAGATTATGTTTGAGACCTTCAATGTTCCAGCCATGTATGTGGCCATCCAGGCTGTGCTGTCCCTGTATGCCTCTGGCCGTACCACTGGTCAGTATCTCCAGAAAAACGCATCATTATTATTATTATTATTATCAGTTTGGATATTTACATGAAATGTATACTCTATTCCACTGCTTCACAGGTATTGTGCTGGACTCTGGTGATGGTGTGACCCACAATGTCCCCATCTATGAGGGTTATGCTCTTCCCCATGCCATCATGCGTCTGGATCTGGCTGGTCGTGATCTGACTGACTACCTGATGAAGATCCTCACTGAGCGTGGCTACTCTTTCGTGACCACTGGTACGTCTAGATAAGAGAATTTTAGAAAATTCTAGTGATTGTTTTAAAATTTGCTTAGCACATAAGAATATCTTTTGTATTTGTATATTATATATATTTGTAGTTAATGACTAAAATATGTCCTCCACAGCTGAGCGTGAGATTGTGCGTGACATCAAGGAGAAGCTGTGCTATGTTGCTCTGGACTTTGAGAATGAGATGGCCACTGCTGCATCCTCCTCCTCCCTGGAGAAATCCTATGAGTTGCCTGATGGTCAGGTCATCACCATCGGCAACGAGCGTTTCCGTTGTCCCGAGACCCTCTTCCAGCCTTCTTTCATTGGTGTGTCTCACTTACCTCCTGCCATTGGCTAGGCCCAGTAGAACATTTCATCCAGGTTAACAACAGGTTTCACTGATGTGACTTTATCTGACAGGTATGGAGTCTGCTGGTATCCATGAGACTGCCTACAACAGCATCATGAAGTGCGACATTGACATCCGCAAGGACCTGTATGCCAACAACGTTCTGTCTGGTGGTACCACCATGTACCCTGGTATTGCTGACCGTATGCAGAAGGAGATCACTGCTTTGGCCCCCAGCACCATGAAAATCAAGGTAAGAGTTTAAGTGACTAAATGAAACCAGAAAAGCAATCTGAATCTGTTCTATGCACATTTTGATGATGATTCCTCCTTTTCTCCAGATCATTGCTCCCCCTGAGCGTAAATACTCTGTCTGGATTGGTGGCTCCATCCTGGCTTCCCTGTCTACCTTCCAGCAGATGTGGATCAGCAAGCAGGAATACGATGAGGCTGGCCCTTCCATTGTCCACAGGAAATGCTTCTAAATGCCTAACCCATCCATCTATATATCCCTCTGTCTGCATTTGTACTGTTTTAATTACTGTATATACATTTACTATTGTAATAAATGAAAGGACTGTTAACAGTATTTAAGCTTCTTATTGTCTTTTGTTCATGATTGGTGTTTAAAAAATATAAGAAAGGAAAAAGTCTACAAGATCAGAGCAGCAGGAACCTTTGCCACCTCACAGCTTGGGTCACCAATTTTCTTCTCTTTTTTAATCCTGAGTTTGTGTGTAGTTTCAAAAGTTCTCCTCATGCTCACATCAATTTCTTCTGGGTTTTTCTTGGTTACTACCCCATCCATGAAGAACTGGCTATGCAGAATTGCAATCAAATGTGAATTGCTACGAAGTAGGCTGGTGTCTCATCTGGGGCAAATATTCTCCTGCCTTGTCCCTGGTGAGCAACTGCAAACCATATTATCATAACATGTAATAAGGAAACGTTAGAAAATAACACACCCTGCATGAATATAGTATTTGTGTCCTATAACTATTGGGAGCATGCTGACGCTTTGCATTGCATACACCAGCTGTTCTGCAGCAGACAGAAAAGCCCTTCAAAGAGTAATCAACACCTCCCTGAAAATCATCTGCTCAATGCCCCCTTTGAAGACAAATTCAGCTGTCTTTGCCAAAGCAGAGCAACCAATGTACTGAAAGTCCCATCCCCTTGTGAATATCATCTGTTTGACTTGCTGCCCTCTGGCAGCTGTTTCAGGTCCACCACATCACGTAGTAAATAATAGTAAAGAAGTAAATAATGCCAGATATTGACAATGACTGTTGGGGACCATGTGCACCACACATATGCACACTTAAAGTTATTTTCACAGACCTATGTGCAATATTCTCGACTATGTATTAACTCTCAACCGCCCTACCTGTACATAGTGCCACTGCAATTCTTCAAGTGCAATAATTATTTTCTTTTGATCTACCATCAAAAGTGTTTCATTCAATTTGTTTTATGTACAGTGTCAATAAAAAAGTCTATTCTGTTTCCAAGGCATGATTTTTTCTGTTAAAATATACTATATGTGTAATGTACGAAACTTTGTAATAATAAAGATGAGTAAAAAAGGGGAGTTGCCTGTCCTTGTGTCCTTTTGCCCAGCGTGCAACGGAGATCAACTGTGTCGCTTAGCAACAGTGCAGTATTCCGGAAGAGAGAAGGAAGAGCGTCTCTCTTCTCATCATCATCATAGCCCCTTCTGATACTCATTAAACGGTAAGGTCTTGTTTTTAATCCTTGTTTTAGGATTCGTCATAAGAGCGCAATGCGCAGTTGACGTTTTGATGCTTAGAGAAATGTGAGACATTGTGCTCTCCTGTTTGCGAAAGATGGAGCTGGATTTGGGTGGAAAGCCATGGCGTCAACACTGCGGTGTACATTCTAATGCTGCATGTTTGCTTCAAATTAAACTGCAATATATGTTTGAGAAATATACACAAATATGCGTTTGCATTTTGTCGATCATAATAAAGCATGCGTTCATTTTTATGGATAGAAATATAGCGAATATTGTTAATGATCAGAATACAATGACCATGTTGTGATTCGCATGGTGTTTGTTGCGCACTCGCTGGTGCAGTGATGGGCTCGGTGGTCTGGGCGCTGGTGTTGAGCATGGCGGCGCTGGTGTGCGGACGGAGCGCGCGCGCAGACGCCGACATCGAGCGGCTCCTGCACGGGGTGATGGAGCAGCTGGGCATCGCGCGACCCCGCGAGGAGTTCACCGCGCACCAAGCCGCTAATGTAGCAGGCCCGCTCAACATTCAGGGTAAACACACACACACACACACACACACACACACAACAATTAATATTAGAATATTATGAATGCATAAGTAAATATATTAATACACTTTAATAAAAATCACTCAGTAGCCTGTTCACAGGTCTATTACTGTAAATCACTCCATTGTGTTGAGCTCGTTTAAAAAGAATTAGAATTAAATTCTAGATGTGCCCAAGCATTGAACCTTATATTATAAATAAATCAAGTTCTTGCAATTATTTTTATTTAGAATTTTTAAAAAAGAGATTTTAAATGTAAGTAACTTTTTTAAATGTAAGTCGAGTTTGTATGGTTAAATGTTAAACAAACAAACAAACAAACTAAATACTTTTGGTTCATGGTGGGTTGGCATCATCTTCTGTCATGGTCCTGTGGAACCTGAATCCACTGGAACCTTGGATAAAGTGACTACAGAATATGAATGAATGTATGAATTAATTAATACTCTTTTTATTTCCAAATGGGTGAGTTTTATTTCATGTTTTATATTACAACAATTTTATTGTCAAGACAACTTCAGGATAAAAACGTTTACAGAAAACTGACCAATAATTTCTCATTTTTTAAACTTGTTTTTGGCGATGTTAGTAATATTATCTGCTTATAGGCTGGTTTTATGTTTTATGTTACATTTTTATTCTTGAATAATGGCTTGTAAAATAGTTTGTAAAATTGGCTGTTTGTAAAATAGTGATCTGGTTAAATAGGAATATTTTTCTACTATACTCACAGCATAATTAAGAGTGATGCTATGCTGAATAACTGCACACATTAGGCTGAGCCTCCAAGCCTGCAAACTACGAAATATACCTATGCTGTTGTACAACATATTAGCACTCTTGGAGCTCTACTTATCCAATCAAATTAGTGGTCTGAAAGTAACTATTGTATTATGTGTCTTTTTATGTGTATGTTCTTCAGGGACTTGTTTCTCCTTTTCTTTGACTGTTAATGTGTTTAATTCTGGCTGCATGTTAAGTTATGGAACTGTCTGTCCTCTAGGTGGTGCTCATGAGGGACTTCAACATCTTGGCCCTTATGGAAACATCCCTAATATTGTTGCAGAATTGACTGGGGACAATGTCCCAAAAGACTTCAGCCAGGACCATGGATATCCTGATCCCCCTAACCCATGTCCTTTGGGAAAAATGGGTACGAAAGAGTCTAGAATAACTGAATAAAATACCTATTCTCACTTAAATATTATGCTTGAAAAATGTTTATTATTATTATTAACTCACCATATAATTATTTTCATCATATATTTATTATTATAAACTCACCATACAGTAATAGGAAGTAAAATTTTTACGAATAAATTGTATTTATTAGAATACATTTTATATATGGTTTTAGTTTTAGTTTTCTGATAAATTTTTCTTTTGTTTCTGTTGTTGTTTTTAGCTTCTGATGGGTGTTTGGAGAATTCACCAGACACAGCTGAGTTCAGCCGAGAGTTTCAGAAACACCAACATCTCTTTGACCCAGAGCATGACTACCCCTCACTGGCCAAATGGGTGAGTTACAGTTTAGACATCTTGGACATAGATTACCAAACTAAAGATTAGCATCTGGATAACATCTGGTTTCAGAACAGCACAACATAACTCTCTAACTGAAACAGACTTTATGTGTCGCTGTTGAGGATATTGACTTTAATCTGTAAATCTTTATTCATTATGTTAAAAAATCTATTTATTATTATAAAGTAAAAGATTAATTTGAACCATTTTATTCTAGTTGAAAAAAAATATGCAAGCACTTACTATTTCAACTAATTACAAGTTTTTCTTTTTCCTGTGTAGAAAAATTTAAAGGGAAAAATAATTATTCTGCCAATGACTGACAAATTTTTTATTGTACTTCCAGAATAAAAAGCTGCTGTATGAAAAACTGAAAGGAGGACCAAAAAGAAGAAAAAGGGTATTTTATAATACTATTGTTTGATAACTTGATTTAACAATATCTGAGATGTACACCCACTAGAATGGATGTTCCAGTGTCATGGGGTCATGGTTTCACAGTTTAGTCACAATATATGATAAAACTGATATCTCTACCAGTCTAGTGGTTTATATTTTCCAAGCGCCTTACCCTAGTGGTTTTCAATTTTCATCCCATATGTGTCTGACTGCTACTCCCCCAAAACAAACAAAAAATATTTGCTCAGCACACTGCCTTTCGTCACAAACACTCTCGTTCTGCTTATAGTGACATGTTACACATTGGCAATGCAAAAGATTTCATGGATGCTTTGTTTTTTTGTAAAAAATTACAATTAGATTCTTTTTTGCTATATAAAATTAGAATGTGCTGAAACACTTTTGCAAAAAAAAGTATTCAAATAATAAATAATTAAAAAATTAAAATTTCCTTCAGTTTTCTGTGTTACGTGTGTGTGCGTGTGTTTTAACCATCCATTAATACAGTCATAACATAAAATCATGTGGTTTTAGACTGGTTGAAGATAACATAAGAATTTAAAAACATAACACCCCTGTCCACAAGACTTTTTGTGCTGGTATCACGTTAAGAAAAAAGCTGACAGACGCCGCTCTGTTTTCTGTTTCAGAGCACCAACCCATATCTGATGGGACAGAGACTGGACAATGTGGTGGCTAAGAAATCTGTGCCACATTTTCCAGAGGAGCAAGAAATGGAAACCACTACAAGACAAGTCTAAATATAATATTATAAGGCAGATGTATAATTGAGTTATATCGTATTGATCAGTTAATGCATGTTAAAAATTAAACCAGTAAATCTGAATCATAAGATCAAACTTATGAAACTGAAGATAGTGATAATTTAAAAATATTTTTCCTTGACATCATTTTTTGTTTTAAGAAAGTTAACACAAAAATGTAATAAAACAAACATATTCACATGCATTTTTTCACGTTTTCCAAAAAAAAAAAAAAAAAACTTAGAAAAACTTTAAAAAATGTTTTTAATATGGCACATTTGGTCTTTATTTGCTGAACTCTTTACTTGATCACACCACATTTGTCACACACCTGTATCTTCCAGATGTGAGATTTGTGCACTTTAGTCATGTTTAGGTATTGTAGAATTCTTTGTCATGCAATAGTTGTGTAAGCCAGTAAAAGTTAGTAGGTAAGTAAATAAGTAGGTAAGAAAATAAATAAATAATAGATATAATGATACCATGTGTGTTTTTAGTTCTTCTTCAGTGATACCAAAAGTAAAAATGTAACATTTAGAAATGTATGATAAACCCAACTGATTTATAATTTGTGTCAAATCTTGAGAACAATGTACGAAAAGCAAAAGGATTAACTATTTGGGATGAACATTAATTTTTAATGCTGGCTTTACATTGGCTGTTTATTACTGTAGCAAGAGATAGATGTGTGTGTGTGTGTGTGTGTGTGTGAGAGAGAGAGAGAGAGAGAGAGAGAGAGAGAGTTAAAACTCTGTAACGTAAATCATGATTTGATGTCTGTAAAGAAAAGCAGGCAGTTTTGGGTAAATTTATGATTTGTGTGTTCTGTAAAATTCTATATAAAATCTGTTTCACAACGTAGATACCTCATTGCTTTGCTTTGCATTTGAGTTTTCATTAATTTAAGATTTAAAAAATCTTTTAAAAAAGTTTTTTGTTTTCCTCAGACATTTCACTCAACTAACTTATTGAATCATCTCCCACAAACATGCAGTACATTAACTAAGAGCTCCATGTGCCAGGCTGAGGTGGAGGCGGGTCTGTCTCAGTGCATCCTGCCCACTTACACTTAAAACTCTGCGCGCACGCTTCGTAATTTCTGTTGCTCAGCGTATCAGCTGTGGATATTGAATCTTCAATTCACTTTCGTTGTTCAAGGCACGAGGCTGGACATAATTATCCCAAGGTAAGAGTGATGATAGAAACTTGAATGTTTTCAAGTTCATCACTAACCTTTGTATATTAATGTTAACTTGTTACAGAAATATGGTTTACTGGAAGTCTGATAACTGAAAATGAGAAAAGGGAACCTGTCAGATTTGTTTATTTAAATACAATATTAAAAATAAGGATTTTAAAATTTTTTGACAGAAAATATATTTTTTGTTTTCCCAAAAGTTTTGGCAGATTGCTTGATTATACAGATCACACTCTTTCAAGATAGGTTAGGTCGGTTTGAATTATTTCAATCCGAATCCTACACCTTTTAGTTAATAATAGTTAATAATGAGTTAATATTTAACTTCATGCTGTGTCCTATAAGCACTTTTGCTTTCTCTATTTACCTGAAAGGATGGCGAAAGTGGCATCGTTTGCCGTGATTCTGGGTCTGTGGCGATTCTGCAGTCCTGTGAAATGCTGGAGCAGCGGCGGCTTTCAAGGCGTGATTCCTCATCACGCTAAACTCAGCCCGAACTCCTGGGAGCAGACAGCGCCGCCTGTACCGCTCTGGTCCTCATCGGGAACATCTGCGCATGCGCCGGCACAGGACGTGCTCGACTCCAGCCAGGAGGCTCTGCACGTGACCGAGCGCCACTACCTGAAGCGGGACTGGTGCAAGACGCAGCCGCTGAAACAGACGCTGCAGGAAGAGGGCTGCGTCAGCCGTACCATCGTTAACAGCTTCTGCTACGGCCAGTGCAACTCATTTTACATTCCGCGGCACGTCTACCAAGAGGAAAGCGCCTTCCAGTCCTGCTCGTTCTGCAAACCGAAAACGTTCACCGTCGTCACGTACACGCTGATATGCCCGAGCCAGATCCCGAGAATCAGACGGAAGCGCGTGCGTCGCGTTAAACAGTGCCGCTGCGCTTCCATAGACTTGGATTAATAGGTGCTGATCACGGCAACGTGTTTCTTTCCCGCATCAGCATTACACAGTCACACACACAGTCCATAATAAAGCCTACTACTACGGTTTGCTTCTATGGGAAAAAAGCATTTTAATGAAGCTCTAATCGGAGCTTGAGTACTAGACCTACTAAACTCCACCTTTCTTACTTGATGGAGTAGTGCCTTTAAGAGTCAGTCTTTTGTACCTTTAATTTGTATTTTCAGCTGGGATCATGGACATAGTGTATCTTAATTGTTTTGTGGTTTTTATACTTAAAAATTATAAACCTAATGTGCATCAGAGTAAAAAGTAGAGTTTTACTCTGTAAAAGATACACACCTAAGAATGGTGCACTTTTGACAGTACCTTCTTTTAAACTGGTACACTTACTCATCGTCTATAAAGCTTGATTCGGTACACAAGGGGGCATGGAGCCTATCCCAGGAGACTTAGGGCACGAGGCAGGAAACATCCTGGATGGGTACCAATCTATCGCAGGGCACGCATACACACACAATCGCACCCTAATTCACACATTACAGGCGATTTGGGAATGCAAGTTAGCCTAATCTGCATGTTATTGGACTGTGGGAGGAAACCCACCAAGCAAGGGAGACCATGCAAACTCCATGCACACAAACCTGATGGGGGAATCGATTCTTGTCTCTGGAGGTGCAAGGCGACAGTGCCAAACTAAAGTGCCTTCTTAATGGAGTAGTGCTTTTAAGAGTAAATTTTTTGTACCTTTAATTTGTATTTGTACATCTGGGATCATGGACATAGTGTATCTTTATAATTTTGTGATTAAATGATAATTAACGTTAATTAACGATTTATAAACCTAATTGTTAATTAACGATTTATAAACCTAATGCACATCATTTTAGACTAAAGTTTTAGGATGTATGAAGATACACACTAAAAGTAAGAATGGTGCACTCTTGACGGTACCACCCCAGGGTAAAGGAAACATACAGTTTAGTTGCAAATTCTCGGGGAGTGTGCAATTTGTCGAAAATAGTCACAGACTATCGATAACACATGGTATTATTTTAAGTAGTATATTATTTCAGCAGTATTAGTATATATTACTGCAATGGACTGAAACCCAGTCCAGGGTGTATCCCGCCTAGCGCCAAAGTTCCCTGGGATATTCTCAAGGTGTCCCATGATCCTGTTCAGGATAAGTGGTATAGAGAATGAGTGAGTAGTATATTTTAGAAAAATACCACCATTGTTTCTCTTAGAGGTCTGTTGGAGCTTCTGTCACAGTACTCACATTATTTTAATCCGTGTGTAAATGTAGCCTCTGTGGACTTTTGTTTTGTTTTGTTTGTTTAAAAAAAAAAGTCTGTTCCAGGCATCTTGGGAAGAAAGTGCTCTTATTCCACTATAGCTACTGCCATTTCTGAGGAGATTTCTTAATTGATAAATGGAAATTGAAAATTACAGTTAAGGATTCCCTATGAAAATGGTGTTGGAATGCATGCTATGCTTACTATTGCACAAACATGACTTTTAGTAAAGCAGATGTGGGCCATGTTTTGTGTTCAAAGATTGTTTTCTATTTAATTTTTTATATATATATATATATATATATATATATATATATATATATATATATATATATATATATATATATGTAAATATATGCTATTCCAATAATCAGTGAAAAATCCTGTCAGTCTCCACTATGTGGATGAAGGTATCTTGAATGATGAAAAGGAAAGAATCATTAATGTACATACTGCTTTTTAATAATTCTGAATGCTGAAATAACTAAAATTATGTATTTTCTTTAATTTTTAAATGATATGGATATTTATTGTCTTCAGTTTTGTATTTGAATTTCCGAACTAAACTTCTCATTGCTACTACAGTCGATTAATTCTTTTCAAACAACATATTTTAAATAAATAAAAAAAATAAGTATACAAAAACAATTTCCATTTTCAAAAGTTTACTTTACATACAGTATCATATGACTACAACCTTTTATGCTGTGGTTGTATTTTAGTATTTTATTCATGCAAACAAGTATGTCAAAATACAATATCCTCAACATGCAAAATAAAGATATCTTTTGTTGTCTGTAGCAGTTTGTGGGTGTGTTGTGGGGAATCTGATCAAGTGAGACCGAAGAAAGTTCCTGGCAAGAGTGTGTTGAGGTTTATAGACTGGTGTTTTTCTTTAAATACAGACAAGCTAGGGCTATTGGACAGTCTGTCCATATTTATTAAAACCACATTTACTTGGTTACCAGTCTTGGTTACAAAACTGCTGCTGTAACCATAAGATCATATGGAAAATTCTCACCTAATGTTAAGGATTGTTTGACTTTATAGTATACAGGTATAATGTTTTATTATTGCACTATATGCAGTGACATGGAACGCCAGGGATGGGTTCCCTTTTAAATGGCCTTTTAAATGGCCTTCCTCTCAAGTTTATCTTTCTCAATGCTTATCTTTTCTTAGGGAGTTCGTTCTTACCACAGTCGTATTCACTTGTTCAATAGGGATCTAAAGCTACATTTCCATAGAGCTGGTTCATGACAGTGTGTTGTTAAAAGAGATATAAAAATAATATTTAATTCAGGTGAACTGATTCAAATCTCATGTAAATTATCACATTAAATCAGCAGATAGAGAAAAAAACAATGTATTCTGTATCTCATTAAGGTATACCCTTGCCAAAGTTACATGCTAATACAGTACTGAGCAGAAGTATTAATCCATCCCTTATTTTTTAATATTAAATGATGTAGATTAAATTAAAGAAATAGGAACACATGTTTTAATGTTACAGGCTGCAAAGTGCTTAAAGTTATGTAAAAATTGTTTGTTTACGTAACAACCTCAGCAGCAACCTCATTTCCCTTCTCGTCTGTTCCAACACTTAGCATTCACCAGAATACTAATCACCGGCCTAATCATCTGTCATCATGTGCACTTGAATGATTTATAGGTCACTGTGTGGCTTAACAAACACAAAACATTCCTCTGAAACAGGTCAGGTACAGGGACTGGACTGAAAATGTAAGGTTGGAGAACCATTCCTCAATACTACGGTACATTAACAATACAAGTAAGTCTGACTATTTAGAAGCAAAATATGAAATAAAGTAAAAAAAAAAAAAAAAAACTTAAATTTATCAATGACAAAAGTATACTGTCATTGTGGAGGGTCAGATGTGTCTATGGTGCTGGATAGGCTTGCTTCTTTTAGACGCAGTCTTTCCTTCTGTTATGAAAAAAAAAAAGAAAACAGCGTTTTGCTTGGCCTTCATAAGTTTCAGTTTCTTTTACACAATATTTATAATTACACACTACATAGAACCTAAGATGATCTTCTCTGACAGCAAATGGTTGTGACCCTGAAAATGAACCCAAAATGACTTTTAAATCATTGGTTATAGAAACAGGAAAGATGGACATTGTTTCCCCTCATAATTACAGTCTGGTCAAATTTGGTTTTGGGGGCCTGCTTCAACAAACAGTATATTCCACAAGTAGAAATTAACCATGAATCTTAACTGGCTACTGTGATGGTAATTCTATCACGTCTTTATTCAAATTCTTAATGACCATCCATAGGTGACTGTCTATAGATAAGTGTCTCAAAGTTGGGCTCTTACCAGACCGTTTGCATTGACCTGCTTGGTCTCCACTTTTTTGTCTGCAGTGATGTTGCGGACTGATTGCTGGGCTTCTTTCAGTCTGGAATGCAGGGAAATAGTTTGGATAAAAATAAAGGCCACACGATTTTCCCATAACCACAAATTTAATCATTCGCCACGGTGTAACAAACAGTGATGTTTATATTTCTAACAATAAAAGGAATTGTATGTTGCATAGAAAAACCTTTAATAGACTATAAAAGAGTCAAAGAGTGAAAAAAATAAGCAATTTAAATCCAGACCAATGTTAAAGCTTTAGGCAACTATGGGAAAACACTGCTTTATTTTATTTTATTTTTTTTTACCTCTTATTTGAAATGGCCTTGTTCTCCCTCTTCCATCTGGTCTTGAAGTCATTGCAGAACTCAAACCAGAGCATAAAAACATGTCCTGGAAGGACATCCTGCTCGCCAGAACGGGGCTTCATCCCAAAATACTGCACCAGGTCATGGAAGCTAAGAGAATGAGTAAGAATGAAAGTAGAGATGAAATACAGTATATGTAGAAAGTCTTAATCTCATTACACAAACATATGCAAGACCTACTGTACGTCACACTATGAGCATTGTTTATTTTATGAAACTAAATACTTTGATAATTAACAATACAGTTTAATAAGGACTAAGGATTAAGGACTGATACATTTTCTGCAATAGCATCTCTGATGAGTGGTGTTCAAGTCAAAGCGGGACTTTTGATTGTACAGAATAACAGAATACAGTTATGAAGGTAAAACTACCTTTATTTCTCTATATAATCTCTTGCTACACGGATACAATAAGAGTCTCATCACCTTAACGTGCTTGAAGTCTTCTTTAAAGGTCAATTTAACATTTTCATTCAAGAGAAATTTCATCACAATTCCCGGTTTGACTTGAACACCACTTGTAGTTTCATATCAGTACACTCCTATTAATATGTTTTCAATTCTGCAGTAACTTAAAAAGGAGGCAGATGCTCCACATTAACAGACTGAAAACATGTTTGATAAAAACAGTTGTTTGGTAGCAAAGTTTACTTTAATGTAATAATTTTCTTTTTTTCAAATTTTCAATTTAGCATTTATGGTCTCCAGTAAAAGTGTTTGTAACAGACAGGGGTAAAGCTGTGGCAGTAACATTACAAAAGTGTTTTTAAAACTGAGGAGTTTATAGTTTTTTACTATATACAGTATGAACAGCTTTTCGTCATATGCTGTCATTTAAAAAAATTTTATGAAACGAGACAATAGCTTCATAAAAAGCACAAAATAATATCATAATAACAAAAAATAAAAAATAACAATTATAAAAATAATATTATACCTTTTTTGGGCAGATAAGAGATGATGTTCAGTTGCTATTTTTTCTTTTTGAGCTGCAAAAACAACAGAATCGTTCTGTGTAATGAAGCATTTACCTTTGAAACATTCATCTGCACCAAAATTTTAGAATGAACACACATTGAACTTAATTTTCCCAATTAGTGTCTAAATGTGACAATTACAGATGGTGCTGTGACATTCAGACTATCACATGACAGTAAATTATTTCTTCAGTCATATTCTTGAAGTGCTTCACTATAGAGGCTTTTCTCAACTTTTAAAGAAACTCTAAGAGTAAGGTTGAAACAAATAAGTCGAGTCACTTAGAGGTCTTGTTCATTGCCAAAACCTCTGCGATCCCTATCTGTCTTGTCTGCCTTCTGAACCTGACTGCTAGCTATCTCACACAGGTAGAGAAGACCACAGACAGTTATCAGGTCCCCAAAAGGGCCAATCACAGATATTCTCCAAGGCAACTGAATGAGATCTTTAGTGTGCATCAGAGATAATGAAGTAATTATTGTGAACATTTCAGTCTGTATTGCTTCAGTCTTGGTAAGCTTTACCGCAGTTTGTAATATAAAGTGGTTTTGGAGATGTTGATTGTTCTTGCATAATTTATTCTACACACAATAAACCGTCAAAACAAATAACGTCAAAAAAAAACTAGTTTGTATGCATTCATGTATGTACACTTGCCGATTGTATGTAACAATGCTAATCCTTGTAGAGATCCTTGTAGAAACATTTTTGGCAACATTTACAGCTTCTCTACTTTTTGAGTCTACTACTTTGCAATCCTTTGCCCAGTCCTTCCTATTCTTCCTAGCAGATCCTCTCAAACGATTTTACAGGGAGCATCTATCAACTGCCATCTTCAGGTCTATCGATAGATGTATTCCAGGTTCAGACCTGGTCTTTTGCTGAGTCACTCAATGACATTTAAACATTTGTCCCAAAGTCATCCGTACTTTGTCTTGGCTATACTGTATGATCTGGGTTGCTGAAGGATTAAACTTCGCCCCAGTCTGACAGTATATGCTAGGGTGGAACATGTTTTCTTGGTTTGATGAAGTATTTCTGAGGTGGTTTCACTAGGGTAAGTTCTCAGTGCAGTGCTCTGCAGTGGACTTCTAAAGCTCTACTAGGGGCCAATGGATTTTTGATTATCTTCCTATAGCCTGGGTACAGAGTTTACCCAGATGGTCAGAGCAATCTTTGTGGTTCCAAAGTTGTTCACAGTTGGAATATATGTTTTTTAAAGACAATTTGAACACATTGTGGTCTTGAAGATGTTCTTAGATATTTTAATACTTGGCTTACCACTGGAGATAAAAGTTTCCATTTTCTCCTTGAAGGGATGGATGTATTCCTGAGATGATGTTAAGCACACACTTTGGACATCCTTCTCACAACCTGTATGACAAAAAAAAGCACCATCCAAAAATAGCCCGACTATTACTTAGTTAGTTATGTAATATAGTAGTATAGTACTGCAATTGTTGTGAATATTTACTAAATCATTAGACATTTTGTTTAACAAAATTAGCCATAAAATTAATTAGCCAAAATTATATTATTATAATTAGCCAGTGGTTACCAGTTAGCTTGTGAGCTTAGATTACTGGTTGTGTGGAGATTCTGGGTATGTATGGTCGCCACATGCATTTCCTCTGGCTTCTCTAGTATCCTCCCATCTCCAAAAACATGTCAACAGGAGGTTTGGCTACAATAAATTACCCCTAGGTATGAATGATTGCGTGAATAAAAGTGTATGTGGTGCCCAATGATGGACTGGGTGTCTTTCGTCCTTGTGACTGTGTTGTGGAATAGGCTTCAGAATCACTGCAACTCTCACCATGATAAAGCAGTTACTGGAGCTAAAGTGAATATTATTCACTTTTTAAAACTACCTGACAACATATCATTAAAACATGATGAATATTTTTAACTGTCCTTCATAGCTTACTGTATTCTCAAAGCACAAGGAAGGTATAGTAAGTGTACAATTTTTCAAATCAGGCAGGTTAAGAAGCTGCACCTATGGAGAAGTCGGAGGTTCAGAGCCTGTCTTGTGGCACCACTGATGGCGGCAGCAGATATCTGCTACTCCCCCCCTGTGGCACCAGGCTGCGCCGTTTGTTCATCGTCAGTTCAGTCCAATCCGAGGATCAGAGGGGCCAGACTGCTGTCCCAGTCATAATAGAGAGCGATGGGAACCCAGGCCTGCTGGATTCAGTCCATCTGCATCTGCCTCTGATAAGACTCTCATGCCACTGTTTTCATTCAGCATTTGTGTAAACTGTAGGGTGGCTAGTTATGTAATAAAACCCCCAGGATACAGAAGAAGATTACTTAAGCAGTCTTCCAGAATGTAAACAGTGTCATATGTGTAACTGACATTTCTTTTTCAAAGATGTCAATGATACTGAGTGGTTATTCCATAATGCATTAAGAGACCTAAATGCAAAAATTGCCATATGCAACATTTACAAAATATGATTATTGCACAAAACAATACAATTCGCATTCATTTAAATATCAGAAATCCCCTGTACGACTGAATAGCATAATAGTACTCTGAATAGATAGAGCACGAGAGAACAAGCATAAACTATGTGCATGGGGCAAACAAACTAAACATGCCATTGCAAAACAAAACAAAAGCATATAAAACAAAAAAAAGACATGGTTCATTGCAGGCATAAGGGTTAGTTCAAACAGTGAGACAAAGGGGAGAACGTGATGGGCCAGATTTGGCAGTCTCTCAGTCGCCTGATAAGAAGGGCTTGTTGAGAGCTAAAGAAAGGAATCTCTGACACAAATCTTCAGGGCCACACTGAACTGAATCTGATACAGTGTAACAGGAGAACTGTGGTGCATCTGTGCAGAGATAGAGAGCGGCCTGCGGGAAGATAAGCTGCTCTTCCCTCAGATTACATAAGAACAGCAGCACTACAAGCCTGCGACCCTCTGAGATGACATATGCAACAAAGCCTTGAAATCATACAATACCAGAAAGCATCAGATGGGCAGGATTAAAGACATATCTAAAAGGCGCCATGGCAAAATCACAGAGACTCCACTTTGTCTAACACACACACACACACACACACACACACACACACACACACACACACACACACACACACACACACACACACACACACACACACACACACACACACAGACAGAGGAAAATCTCTAGGTTTTGCAGTTGTGTGTCGTGCCATATGGACACATTACAAAGAGGTACACATAACACTGTAAATAAACTAAAACATAGTGAAAGGTAAAATATGCAAAGAAAAGAAATCCAGGAAGCAAAAATATATTCAAGTAAGCCTTCCATCCTAACATCACTCTGAAATGTGAGCAATGTCTAAGAACCAAACTTGCTGCAATAAAATGTTTTTCATGTCTATTCTGATTTGTGTAAAGTGTTGTAACTTTTCCAGTCTTGGGAAAGCAAATCACTGTGAAATACTAACCATGAAAAAGAAGCAATCAGAGCAGTGAATCACACAACACAACTAAGACAATGCAAAAACAGGACAAAACCTGGATTACAGACACTTTAACAATATTTACTAAATATATCTTTAGTACAGTGATTACTAGATCTCATGACAGTAGCTAGAATTGTTAAAAAAAAAAAACAGTGTATGGTAAGTTTTGTTAGATTTTGAAAGGCCATTGCTCTCACCTTCAACATCTTTGCTCAGCTTCCGGAGCTCTTTGGAAAGATCTTCGAACTTAACTTGAGAAGCAAGGAAGACATCCTGAGGCTCAGGCAATGGAAACACACAGTTTTCTGTCCCAACATTCTAATAAGATTAGATAAGAAAAAGCAAAATATTGTTTATGCAGTTCATGTAAAAACATAAAATTTAATAGGAAAAAAAAATCTACATTTTTACCTTATCAAGATTGTGTAGATAGTAAGACACAACATAATCCACCAAACTTATGCAGTTATCCTATGGAGGATGTTTTACAAAAAAATGTCATTAAAAGTAATCATGACTATATCATCATGAGTGCATGATGTCACTACAGAGAAACACAATCTGATCGAACTAATAACATACAAGGGATCAAGTGATCAAAGGTACACACTGCATTCCCCGTCAAATATAACGCGATGGGAGCCCAAAATTCATTGTGAAATTTGTGACATGAGACATGAATGTGGGGTCCAAACACTATCTAAATTCAAGCCGAATTAGATCAGATAATGGACTGACCCAATTTGTCCTAGATCTGGCAAACCATCTGACATGATTTATGTTAACCCTATATTAATATATTAAGTATAAAAAAAATTAATATTAATTATAGACAAGAATAGATTTAGTGTGTAATTTTATTTAAAGAGCAAATCGCCTGTACAATCTCATCTGCTTAATGAGACTAGCTTTTGAAGTTGTGAACAAATTTCATTTACTTTCATCAGCCTGCTCTGTGAATGAGTCAATAAAAAAAAAAAAAAAAAAAAAACTCAGTACGTTTGATAAGGATCTAAGACTACAACAGTACTTGTGTTATTAACTTATAGTCAAACTGTGTTTCTCTATACAACAAGCCCAATGACCAAGCTTCTCATGTGTCTTTTATATTGTTGGGTGTGCTCTAATCAAGGTATGAGAATGTGCAAAATGTTTATTTCCATCATATTCAGGGTAAAGCCTACCCTGCTCTTAACGTCTTTGAGCTTGGGGAGAATCTCAAGGTCAAAGCCATCTGCCTGGCCTCTGTGTCTGCTCCCACCATTCATGTAGTTTCCAAAGGCAAGGACAAGCCCCAGTACATCTCTCACACTCTCTCTCTCCAGGAGACCCTGTCACAGGTTAACACATCACTATTAATATTCAAGCCCACTCCTTCTGTGCCAATGACACCAGTAGACTACCTGAACCTTAACTTAAAGTCATACTGCTCTTAGATGTTCTACGTAAGGCATTTACAATGAATATACTGTAGGATCTTTTGAAATAGTTCTCCAAAAAGTCTTGCATAATAAAAAGTCTTGTCTAATTAAAAGTAATGTCTTATCACTGTAAGCAACACTGTACCTCGCACACTTGGAGCACAATGTTTGTTTTGCGCTGAATAGAGGCCACAGCATCAGTGAATGTGGACTGGAGAATGATACAGCGTGCTCTCAGAGAGAACTGAGGGATCAGAGAGAGCTCATACAGGAACCTGCAAACATAAGTACATAGTATTAATACTACAGTACTGTGCTGCATTACATTTCACAGTTTGATCCCACAGAACGAACACCTAAAATGAACAATTTTAATCTTTATATCTTCAAAACATTTGGACATTGAACTTGGATTTAGCTGGTCATCTATACCATTTGTTCAACATGTTCTAATGTTGTTGTTCATGTAGTTTTATAATCCCTGGCATGATGTGCCTGTTTTATGTCAAAAGTGAAAATGTTATCTGTAGTGTCTTACTGTTCAGGTTTGTCCAACAGTCTGACATGCTCTTCATCTGAGGTTTCATAGTGTTTACTTATTTTGGCCAACTCCTCAGGCTGAGCACTCTGACAACCATAAAAAAACACAGACACCCAGCTAACAAAGTGAACAGGACATGCAAACATACAGCTATTAAGTTTAAAAGTTTGTCGAGAAAAAAAAGTGTGCTTTTTAAACAAAGCATAAGAAAATACTTAGTAATACAGTAAAACTACCAGTCACTTCTAGCCTACATAGTAGTCTGGGTATCACTTTAATGTTAAAGCTCATGTTAACAGCTTATTGTAACAAGGCTTCTGCAATAACAACTAGTCTTACACCATTTCTGTTTACGTAAAAAAATTATAGAACTTTGTGCATGTTTTATAGAAATCGGTGTGTCCTAAAGTTTCAGAAGCCACATAATCAAGTCTTTATAGGGTGACTTTAGAACTTGGCTTTGTTTGAGATGAGTGTGTGAAATGTAAGTCTATAAATTGCTTGTTACTCACATTACTTAACGTTAACGTCATTAGGTTTGGAGCTAGTGTAAAAACCAAAGAAGCAAACTTTATGCACCAAATAAAATGTCTTGGCTAAGGAGCTAAATATGGGGTTTAGGCAGCTATTTCTTCATAATTAATAGGCCTAGTTAGCAATTTTCCATTCTTGTTAATATGTGAGCTGGCAGTGTAAACACTTTAATAGCATGGCACTGATTAATGTTGTCTCCCCACACCTAATTACCATACAAATATGAAGTGTGGAAAGGACACTTACGTTCTCGTACAGGGCTTCAATAGCATCCAGATCAACCCCAGAGTTGTCCATCATCAAAATAGCTATGAGGGGGGAAAAGTACTGTTTATTAGTTTCACATATTAGATTTGACATTTTGCACAAATCAAATGTTAAAATGTCACTTCCATGAATGGATATTGTTGAGAATCTTTTCTGACATACTATCCATCCATCCAGGAACCGTGGAGGACAATTATTACTGTATTTATTCCCATATTTTCACAACCATGATAGAACCTCCAGTCAGTATTCACACACTATGGGCGATTTGGGAACACCGATTAGCCTAACCTCAATGTCTTTGGACTGTGGCAGATTACCCAGAGGAAATCCACCAAGCAATGGGAGAACATGCAAACTCCATGCCCACAGACCTGAAACAGGAATCGAACCCAGATCCTGGACCACAGTGGCTAACCACTTCGCCACCCTGCTGCCATAACATACTGTACCTTGACTATAAGTCCATATTAACTACTTGCTGGACCTACTAACATCCAGTCTATACACTGTATATTATTCCTGTTTTAAAATAGTTTTTCCTCAATTTTAATCTCACTACTATTAAAACTACTAGTTATATTCAAAATCCCACACATATACCTGCTTATAAGGTCTGTACTGTACTTACTGTAAGACTGACCCCCTAGCTGCCTATTCATAAATAGGCAGCTAGGGGGCAGTCTTACCTGAATTGGTAGTGCAATGCAAACTTATAGGGAGGGAAAGAGGACAAGGAATGTAGAGAGAGATAAACAGCAAGATGGATGTGAAGGAGACATGTAAAGAAAGAGAGCTGTATGGTCAGTTTAGATATAGACTAGATAGATATAGATAATGTAGTGCATCTTGTTTACTTTGAATTCAGGTAGGTCTGAGTTCATACAGGAATGTCAACAAGTTTTAGAAAATGTGTGTCAGTGTGTGAGGTCTGAGGCTCATGGGAATGTCTGGTGTTTTGAAGTGTGTAATTTTATACTTTTCTACATGTTTTTTATATTACAGATGAGACATGCATGACCTACCATGCAAAGTAATTCAGTGTAAGATCTGGTGAACTGATTTAGTTTGGATCTTAGAAATATAATGTTTGATCTTAGGTTTTAACAGCTGGTGCTGTTTGAAGGTTTAAGGATTTGTGGAGTGGTGGACTCCATGCTCCTACACCCCTCTCACATATGCTCTAGCATATAGACACAGCATGCAGCAAGACACTCCTACTCAGAGAGTTGTGATTAGTTGTGCGCTAAACTACTATCAAGTTTTTGAATTAGGTTTCAGTTGTCAGTTTTTTGTGTATGTGGATGCACGTATACTGTGGAGAGAAAGTGGAAACATGGTAAACAAAAACAGATGCAGATAAAAAAAACCTTTTTGATCCATGTTGGCTGGTGATGATTATGATAAAGAGGAGAATGAATGGTTTTGAGATGGCAGGTACTCACAGCATAGCTAACTAAATAAAGCTAAGGAATGGTTATATTATTTTATTATTCATTTAACCTTAATTAAGAAAATATTTGTTTGTGCTAGCAATTTTAAGCAGCAGAAAAAATTCTTAACGTTATAAAATATGCCGAAGTGGATAAGCAACAAAGTGTTACTGGTCTGATGAAAAAGAGGTGGAATAGGCTATTTGATCTGTGTGAGTGGGCGATCTCAATTTCAGGAACTTTTTGCTTTTTCTTGGTGAACCTGAGGCCGATGTGGAAAGGACCATGTGGTTATGTAACACAAGCCATGCGGTTATGTTTCCAAATAAGGCATTTCAAAACTATTATACAGACAAGGCATTTCAACTAAGCAGAATAAAGGGCCAAAACCAAACTTCTGTGGATGCTGTCTAAAATCAACTGGTTAATTGGCTTTCATTGAACATTCAGCCCAAACGTGAATCTAAGGCCCAAATACATTTTCTCATATTCCACTATGAGAATTTGTCGTTTCTAGCTATGTATTCCATTACAATGGAAGAAAACTGATATATGGTGTCTTGATTGTGGGGTGACATGGTTTTTACATGTTGTGTTGGGCTCTTTCTGTAAAACCTCTCACCCTTCTGTATGTCCTTCATCTCTAGGTGGAGACTTGAGATTAAGATGCCCACAGCTTGAGAACGCTTGCTGTCCAACGCCTTAATAATCTGAAGAGACAGAAAGGTTAAAATACAGATGTCATCTGATTAAGTTAAATAAAAAAAAATTAAAAATAAGGCTTTGTCTTAGCCGGGTCCGGGGATAGCTAATAACTGCAAATGGAAAAAAAAGTTTGCTGCCAAGAGTAATAGTCATGGAATTATCTTTAATAAACTCCTAAATGATCTGAAGGGAATTTGTGACTTTTTATCCCAACATAATTACATATGTTAGACTTAGGAAATGTGGTTGTGGCCTCAGTCAAATTTATCTTGCCTGAAATAGTAAGAATATAGTAATTTAAGTATTAAAATCATCAACAACAACATAAAAACAGTGAAATCATACTATGACCATCTACTTAAAATAAAAAACAAAACTGTTTTTATATCAATTATATAAGCCATACAGTATAAAGTATCCCTTAATCCCCATTATCCTGAGGATTAGAAAGGATTTTATACCTTTTTGCCTTTGGCTGTCTTGTTGTAGGATTCAGATAAGGGTTTTCTTTTGATAGGGGAAGCCATTTTAGCAAACATCTCAGCAAACTCATTAGTATTTACTATGTCCGGCTCCTTTAGTAAGCTCCACAGTGTATCATTTCTAGGACAAGACATAGAGATTAAGACAGACATCCAGACACCACTCAGCTTTGGTTTCTATAAGTCATTCTCCCTCACCCTGTTTTTAACATAATCCTGAATAATGGAAGGTTTTTCTTCTCATCGCAAAAGGCTTGCAAGATTCATTTTTCACACTTCAAAGACAGAAGGCAGGCAGCCTACCAAATACTAAGCAAATTCAAAAACTAATGGAAATAATAACACTGTTACTGTTTCTGAGTAACCATGCCTAAAACCCCATAAAATCAGTAGGGGGTCAAATACAAGTGTTCTGCCTTGCTAAACTTTTGCTCCCATGAAAACAATTAGAAAGCCAGCAAGGCGCTGCAAGGCTAAGCTTGACTGGGTTCGGCTTTGGCTTGCTGGTTGCTCAGTGAGGGAAGAAGGCTTTCAAGACGAGTCAAATAACAGAGCAACAGCAGAGCAAGGGCCTGGAAACAGGATCCCACAGAAATCTATACCACCACTAGAGGTCCTGGAAGGCCTGCTTATTCTACTACTGGCCCCAAAGACAGACTTCAGGCTGCTGTGGTTAAATTTAAACCGCCCCGGTGCCTGATCAGGAAGTCTTGAAAATGTCTCCTTCCTGCTTTCACACACAGATCTGTCTTTCTTTGAAGGGAGTGATAAATGATAATTGTTATGTCTCTGTGTCTCTGCAATAAAAATATTATTATGCATGTGTGAACAGGGTTTAACAGAAAAAAAATCCATAGTTCAATAATACCGTATACTGTAGTTCGGTTCATTTTGAACTGAAAAAACTTTTAAAAAATCTGTAGCTTAAAGATTTCTATATAGACCCCTGCAAAGGAGTATTTCCCTTCCACTTATGGTTACAAATAAAACCCTATAAGTCAGCTAGAAAATCTATCCAATGATTTTTATTTAATAACAAACTGGATTTTTACAAATTTCTCATGTGCATATTGATGATGTGAGTGATATGAGTGCCTCAAGAACTACCTGCTGTTTTGAATCTGTATCCGTGTCCAGTAAAGTGGCTTCATTGGACAGATGGGTTCCACTCTTGGCTTTCGTTGTGGTCTCTCTTCAGCTCTAGAGAGAAACAAGCCACCTCCAAAGGGAGGGGGGGGTACAGGGCCTGGTAGGGGTGGTGGATGAAAAAGACCAGCACTGAGTGCTGGTGGAGGTGGTGGACCATTGCCTTGTGTGAGTGATGGGCTCTTTACTGATAGAGCAGGTTTCGAAGAACACTCAGATGGACTAGGCAGTGATGGTGAAGGCTTTGAAGTTGTTTCACTATCAAAACCTGATTGAACAGAGAGTGGTGGTGGTGGTGGTGGTGGCAAAGGCAGTAATGGTGGCAATGGCAGTGGTGGTGGCGGAGAAGGCTCCTGTTTGCCTGAAAGGCTGTTGGTGATTGATGCAAGATCAAGTTTTTTAGGGACATTTGGTTCAGGGCAAAGGTCTTTGTTTAACTCTGGTTCCTCCACAGGCTTAATAAACGTTTCTCGGTCTGTCTGAATGCACACAGTGCGAAACATGCGAGGTGGGAAGTTGTCTTCTGTTGACACAGCCACATCTTTGAGTTCACCATGCAAGCATTTGGCAGTCTTCTTCAGATCCGCAACTACTGCTTGCAGTCTGGACACAGATTCTTCTTTTTCCTCTTTTAGGTGGTAGAGCTGGAGCTTAAAGTCAGCCTGTGTAGGATCATTTTAGGGAGCATAGATAAATTACTTAGAATTACAGCACTGCCACTCTCTCACACATTTAATGCTAGCTAGGAACACCCAAATTTCAGTTTAAGATCATGCTTTGTTTGTAACTTGCCTCTAATGCATCCAACTCTTCTTTGCACTCTCGTTTTAGGTGTATAAGAGCTGCCTGATGTTCTGCAAGGATAAAATACTTTACATTGAATTTACACTTTTATGTACTGAGTGATATTTTTGATATGTACAGAGCTGTAAACATTCCATAGTGTATATATTGTATATTATCACATAAGCACTTTACAACTAAGAAGACAAAAAACATCTGATGTATTAGATTATAAGTATGTACGTATAATAGTAACAAATGTAATAAAATGGTTAAGTAATGTACAGATGGGTGATAATGGGGAAAAAATGGGAAAAAAACAGAAGCACCTTCATACCAGGGTATAGTGATGCTATTCTAATTATGTCCCAAGAACTCACTAAGGTACGGTTTCTTTTTTGTTAATCATACATTCCCAACACTAACAAGATATTTTATATTAAAAAGATTAACCAGTATAATCCCAGCCAAAATAGCTTCTTCGGGAAGAAGATCTGAATTTGACAACTATGAGTTTTCCAGACAGACACTGAAATCTTAATGATTTATTGATTGAATGGTGAAATGATTGATTCATTTGTAAGATCATAACTGTGACACAAAGTCACAATATTTACTATACGGACTCATGTTTGTGGACATCCTAGGATGACTCCCATATGTGGTTCTTCGTTAAACAGTTGCCCAGTTTGGAAGCAAACAACTGAATTCCCCATCACTGGAACTAAGGGGCCTAAACCTGTTTCTATACCTCAATGCCTCTGTGCACAAAGCGAGGTCCATGAAGACATAATTTGCCCACAGTTGGACTGGAGTTACAAGAGTGTCTTGCACAGAGTTCTGACCTCCAATGTACCAGAAAACTTTGCTTTTGTGGCTGAACGGACAAATCCAATAAATATAGCTCAAAGATACTGTAGGTGAAACAAAGACATTGACCACTTTCCTTAAGATGGCAGGACCGATAAATGGTTAAAATGTAAAATAGTAAACCATATAAAGGTATAGTTAGCATTGCAACTGAAGCTGGTGCTTTTAATACAAAACTAAACAAATACATTCCTTGTGAAACCAAACCTCTTAGACAACGGGATAGAATATCTGATCGCTAGTATACCACAGGGGGAACTTTCTGAAATGCTAATCAACACAATTAAAGGGAACGTAGAGATATTTTCTTATCCTGATTTGTTGGATATTGGTGGTCCACATGATTAGTTTTTTTCCCTTGTTTGCACGGCATGATGTAGCTACAGTGATCAGATTTGCTTCTCTGAGTTTATAGTATATTGCAACCCATTTGAATATGAGAACTTACAGATTATTACGAAAAGTGGTCCGACAAAAACAATAGCTTACTCCACCTTTAATAAATGGCTTAGTCACATGTGTGATATGACTATTCTTACAGTGTGTACTAAGGTGTGTCTGTAGACTCTGCACCTTTCTGGATTACAGGATGTTTGTCTGGTGGACTACACAGAGAATGTCAATAGAAGTAGCATGTGAGAACAGAATAACAAAATACCCAAAGCTGACCTGGTTTCATTTTACCTGATTAATAGAATAAAATTATAATATAATTTAATGTGAACAGAGTTTGAATATGGAACCATGGAAGATGTGTGAAGAATCTGTTCTGAAAGTTCTGAAGAATCAGTGAGGGTGGAGGTGTGTAAGCATTTGGAGAGTGTTGTTCCATTACCAAATAAGCAAATAGTTCACGCTGGACAAACATTTGCTTTACCTTCCTCACATGTCCATTTGCATGCATGGAAGCCACTTACCAACCTCTGTGTATTTTAACCCAATTTTCTCCTCCTCGTCTTTGGGCTTCGGCGGGGGCCAGACAGCTTGCAAACGGCCCGGTGTCCGCTCCTCACTGTCGGGAGGCTGGAGGAAAGGACATAACATATGATGTGAATTTGTTTAGTACAGCATTACATTTTAAATAGTTGCTTTCTACAATATTGTACTAATGTAATAGTTGGTAAAAATGTTTATAGGTTTAAATGGTATTCAAAATGTTCAATAAACTGTTGACATCATCTCATTGTCATCTATACTGCTTTATCCTGTATTCAGGGTTCCGGGGGCCTGGAGACTATCCCAGGAGACTTAGGGCGGGAACACCCTGGACAGGGTGCCAATCATTCGCAGTGAACACACACATACATACACTAATTGGGAATGCCAGTTAGCCTAATCAGTGTGTCTCCGGACTGTGGGAGGAAACAGAGACGGGTATCAAACCTGGACGGAAATCGAACCCGGACCCTGGAGGTGCAAGGCGACAGTGCTAACCACTAAACTGTTCCATGTTGGCTCTCATTCACTCACTCACTCACTCACTCATCGTCTATACCGCTTTATCCTGTATTCAGGGTCACGGGGACATGGAGCCTATCCCAGGAGACTTAGGGCACGAGGTGGGATACACCCTGGACAGGGTGCCAAACCATTGCAGGGCACACACACATACACACACTCATTCATGCACTATGGGCAATTTGGGAATGCCAGTTACCCTAATCTGCATGTCTTTGGACTGTGGGAGGAAATTTACCAAGCAAGCAAAAGAATATGCAAACTCCATGCACACAGAGACAGGTATTGAACCTGGGCGGGAATCAAACCCAGACCCTGGTGGTGCAAGGCGACAGTGCTAACCACTAAGCTGTTTCATTTAGGCTTCATCCCTTAAATTTAATAATTAAATTTGTTTTCATTTATCCAATTTAAGCAATAAACAATTAATTAATTAATTCATGACTTCATGGTGTATTTAAACATGTGATAGCTAAATACAAAAATACAATAGAGAATAACTTTTCCTCTTATTATTAATTAAGAAAATAGTTAAAACAGTTAAGAATTTTTTTTCTTTCTATTTGGGTAATGCTTCCATTACAGGTTTCATGGAAAATTCTACAGTAGAATATTTCGCAATCAGAGAAGATTCCAATAAGGAATATTACACGTTGTTAAAAATTAGCATAGTTATCTAAGTTGATAAATTTAATATTATTTTAGTTTTTGATCAACAATGATAACTTAATTTTAAGTGCATACTTTGGTATCGAAGACATTCTTGTTGTCTGGAGACTTGGTAGAATTTCTGTCAAAGATAGCTCGGATTGTCTCTGGGTTGAATGCCCTCTTTACAGCATCCAGATCAATATGATCCAAAGTGTCCTTCTTAGCTGGTTTAGGGGTAAAGAAAGCCTTGAATGCACTGAGGGCTGTCTCTGTATTTGTTAATTTGCCACTTTCATCTGATGAAGCCACATCAGAACCCTCAACACTTTCCTCTACAGGAGACATTTCTGCTAGTGGGGCCTCGCTGCTTGGTGAGAGTGGAGGGCTTATTGTGGATTCCTGTGATTTTTTTGCTCCTCCTTTGCCAGCATCAAAGCTTAGGAGTTGCGAGAGCTGCTCAAGGATGCTCCCTTTAGCTTCACTTTTGGAGTGTTTTTCAGAGAAAAGTGCCCGTTTAACAGAGGCCTGTTTCATTAGGAAAGGTCTCTTAGGTTGGTCATGAGCTTCTTTCTGTTGGTCATGGCCTTCTTTTTTTATTCCTTTTAGTCCACTAAAGATAGAGGGTAGATGATGAGGTTTCTCCAACTTTAGGTCTGGGGAGAAGGTGACTCTTTTTGTGGGTTTAGAAGCATTTTCTAGGTTCCCTGGAGAAGTGGGACTATCTAAGAGCTCTGAATTGCTGTCTTCTTGTAATATGTCCTTTTTCTCTTCCTTCAGTTCTTCTTGGTTTTGCTCCACTTTTTGCACCAGCCTATCATTCTCATCTTGATCTTGTTCAACATTGTTCTTCATTTTTAGCTCACTCAATTCTTGTACACCATTTGTTCCTCTCCCTTTTTGTGTTTCATTGAGACAATCTGAAGTTGATGCTTCTAATTTTAATAGTACTTGACCCGACCCAACTTTGAGGAATGTTTCTCCAGTTTCTGAACAGGATTGTCTATCTGTTTCCACATAACATGTGTTCAGACTCAAGGAGCTCAAAGATTCCTCTTTTGGTTGGATCTTATTATTGTCTGTATTTCTATCAAAATCTCCATCAGGTATAATCAGATTACCTTTAAAAATAGGCATGGCCTCACCTGTCTGATCTGAGGCTGCTGCAGTAGAGATTGGATTGATGTCTGTAGAACTGTAGATCTGTTTACTGAAATTGTCTAAGAGATCCATACTTCCGTGAATCTCTGCTGATGCTGTGTTACTCAGACTATCAGTACTACATTTCTGGGTAAATGCTTCGGAGTGCAGGTCAGCTTGATCATCTGCCACCGTTTGTTCACCCTGGTTTAGATGGTTTTGGATGTTGATATCCTGAGGGTCAGTGTCTTTCTCAGACAGGGAACGAAAAAATGAAAGAACTGGTGTATCTTCATCTTTCTCTATACGATTAAAAATATTTGTAAAGTTGTTAAATAATGAATTAACAGGATACCGATCCATTTTTCAGGCAAAAACAGTTTTCATTGCAAGTATGTTATCATTTACATGCAGTCAGTGTCTCATTAAGCAAAACAGTTCCTTTAAGCATTAATCCTGTAATCCAGTTTTGTTGGCCTCATTTGATTACCGAATCCTTGAATGCTAAGTAAATGACATATCGAACTTCTGAAACGTCTAAAAGCCTTCGTATTGTACGTGTTTGTTTACCAGGTCTGGTCTTTAAATCTTTATTCTCCAGTACGTTTGTGGTCAGCTTGATATCCTATTTTCTTACTGAAATGTCCAGAAAGATAAATTGTGAGTCCAAAGGAGATACACAAATAACAATCCACAAATGTTTAAGTGGAGCTGGGAGTAAATCGATTCTCCAAATTATACAGATAATCCAAGATATTTTCCTTTTCCTTCACTCAGTCATCTCTTTGCTTTCATCAGCACATCCTATTGCTTTTAATCCATATGTCACACAGGAACAACGACACAACAAAATGAGATCTTATCCATTTAAGCATTTGGCAGACATTCACGCACACTGTATACACTCTTTTTCACTCTGTGCTCCACCTTCTGTCCTTTTCCTGGTGACACACTGTTTGCATACACCTTTCCACACACTCAAATGCACACAGGCCATGCCTAGGCAGTAAAGCATGCTTTGCTGCAACGATGTCTATTCACTAGACCCCTGCCCTGGTCAGATAGAGAACACAACACCTCAGCACAAAGCAAACTGCCATGGTGATCTAAACCAATTAGCCTCTTTCACCTGGACTATGCACCAGAGGTGTCAAGTAACGAAGTACAAATACTTTGTTACCTTACTTAAGTAGAAATTTTGGGTATCTATACTTTACTTGAGTAATTATTTTTCAGCCGACTTTTTACTTCTACTCCTTACATTTTTAAGCAATTATCTGTACTTTCTACTCCTTACATTTTAAAAACAGCCTCGTTACTCTATTTTTATGATCAGAACGCGCAACCCCCCCGGTCGCATGATAAGAACGCGCACAACGCCCCCCGAAAGAAGTATTTTTGAACCCTAGTATCTATACTTCTACTCAAGTAATGAATGTGAATACTTTTGACACCACTGCTATGCACACACTCCACTGCCAAAGTGCAACATATCTTCAAAAGTTAGCTGCATTTTTCTTCTGTCAAACCAAATAATGAGGAAAAACTGTGACAGGGCAAAACCTTGACCCTATAATAATAAAAATGTTCTTGGTATGGCAAAACTTTTGTTAACCATTTAACTGTTTGCTCAACTGTTTCTACTGAGAATATCAAGAGTATATGAAAAAATTATTGGCAAATTGGTTGTGGTAAGTGCATACAAAAATGTTAGGGCACCAATGCAGGGTATTAAACTTTAGGCACTTTTAACAGCAATGACGATTTGCAGGGTTCTCATTAAAATTACTACAAAGTTTTAATTCATGTTCATTCACGTTATAATAGCAAATACTTAAATGATACATTTTGCTTATTCCTTTTTCCATGGTAAAACCATTCAGTGTGGAACAATATGACTATGCTATATTGACAAGGAAAAATAATCATTGTGCTCTGTTTGATCTAGTTGGGACTGTAGTGTAAATATGACTTAGTATTTACTACAGAAGCAAGACCGGCTGAAATTAAACCTTCTAATCACACAGTGTCACTGTGTGTAAAAAAAGCTCCATATGCAGGACAAAACTATATATACAACACAACTAATATGTGGTTGGGTGTACCTTAGCAAGTTTCATTAGCAGACAACAAACTTCTGAACATACGTCACAAATTTTCAATTAAGTTGAGTTCAAAGATAAGATTAAGTTACAATAAAGTTAGGCTGCTTTATCAGCCACAACCAGCTTTGATGTGTGTTTGGGGTCAGTGTCCTGTTGGAACACAATTTCAACCAACTAGGTGAACAATTATAGTCCTCCTTCTCCGTTATGCCATCCATTTTGTGCAGTGCACCAGTCCCACCCATCCATCCATCCATCCATCCATCCATCCATCCATCCATCCATCCATCCATCCATCTATGCATCCATCCATCCATCCGTCATCCATCCATCCATCTAGCAACCTCTGTAGGTCAACATTCACATGCTCATTCACACACTACAGGCATTTGGGAATGCCAATCAGCCTAAACTGCATGTCTTTGGACTACAGAAAGAAACTGGAGTACCTGGAGGACACACACTAAGCACAGGGAGAACAGCTCCAGAGAATAATGTTACCACCACCATGTTTAACAGCTTTTAGTTTACGGAAATAATCCTGAAATTTGTAGCTGGTGAGAAATATCTCTGAGACATTCCTAACTTTCACACTGTACTGAAATCACTGTGTTGTTAAGTCCAATGCGTGGTGTCAAACAAACGCATTTCTATTTTGCCGAGAGATCATACTACAGTAGCTGTAGTCAACCACAGACACTAACAGAAGTTGAGAGGCATTGGACTCAGTGAAAAAACATATTTGGGGAATTTCAGCATCAACTGATTAATAATTTGGGTGTATGTATCTATCTACTTTTTACCATTTGATGATTATGGATGACCCAAATAAATGAAAATGCACCAAATTCTTAGGGTTTCAATACAAGTGTATTGTACGGTCATTCTGCCCACAAAAAACAATAGTCTTAAGAAATTGAAAGCCCTATATTTCTAATTTATGTTCATGATTAGTATACAATATGTAAACGTCTGTCTGCAACAGCAAAGGTGAAACTATAAGATATAGAACATAGAAATATGAAATTGATAAGAATTCCCACTGGTTCTTCCTGACTGATGTAAAGACTTACAAAACAATTTCTATATGAAGTATCATTTTTAGGTATTAATTAATCAAGATTGATTACATGACGTTCTTGTAAACAATAGTTTGTTATCTTTACAGTTATGAGTATTTGGTAAATATACAAGGTGTATCTTCAAGCCATTAAAGTGTCAGTCTGGTCTGTGCAATAAAATGTCATTATATGTGGACTAATTTCTACGCAGTTCAAAAGCAACCATATATAAGTATACATATTAAAATATGAATGGCATGCATTTTCTTTCCATTTTCCCCCCTAATATTGATATTGTTTTACACTTATTACCAGTTTGGGCGAGGTAACTGGGTCACTGGTGGTACCTTTCTCAGCAGAAAGTATTCTTAGGAAGTCAGAGTGTGTGTGTCTGAAGGTGTAATCCATGGATTTGCAGCAGGACAGACATTGAGCCTCACACAATATCCATGTGTCCTCTCCTGTATAGATAAATTAAAAGGTTAATATGTTTAATATATTTTGTGAGAAGCATATAGAAATAGTGTCTGATTACGGTTATAATATTTATAGCAGGAAAATTCATAAATTTAATACCAATGATAGATTGGCTCTACCATCAGAATTGCTAGGATGCCCCTTAATGGATATGAAGAGGTACTGCATGTGCTGTCCTTTGCCAGGTTTAGATACCATAACCCTAAATTTCCATACACCATATAGTTACAGCATCTACCACAGTTTTATAAAAGAAGTGTTGTGTAAATTTTTGACAACTGCTTATAGAACTGGCCAAGCCTGTGGTCCTGTTAAAAAATTACAGTATAATTAATAAAGCTTTCTATAATAAAAGCGTATTCTTATTTTGTTTTTATTGTTTTAACCTCATTGCTTGAATTAAATTTGTTTAATCCAAACCTCAACAAATCAAAAACAAGTAGACCTATGTAAGGAACCTCATGTTCGTTCATGGGATGAGCTCTGGATAGGCTCTGGCTTTTGACCAGAGTACAGTAAATGATGGATAACTGAATGTAATGATAATAATAATAATAATAATAATACCTAATCATCATCATCATCATCATCATCCTTATATTACTTCATTATTGCAGTAGTATGTCCCCTAATCAAATTAATGACACACCTATGCAAAGGCATTCCTGGGTGTATTTGCTGTAGAGGAGGTACACAAAACAGTATAATTTTTAATTAGTTTACATGTTTTTCCAACCCCACTGTTGGGGTTTTTGGAAATTCAGTGCCACTATATGATATTGTTCGTTTAAAAAGAATTACTTTTAAGAGAATGCTTTCTGTTTTCAATGTAGTATGAATAAACATTGGCCACTATGCTCATCTCAAATACAGTGGTGTGAAAAACTATTTGCCCCCTTCCTGATTTCTTATTCTTTTGCATGTTTGTCACACTTAAATGTTTCTGCTCATCAAAAACCGTTAACTATTAGTCAAAGATAACATAATTGAACACAAAATGCAGTTTTTAAATGAAGGTTTACGTTATTAAGGGAGGAAAAAAAACTCCAAATCTACATGGCCCTGTGTGAAAAAGTGATTGCCCCCCTTGTTAAAAAATAACTTAACTGTGGTTTATCACACCTGAGTTCAATTTCTGTAGTCACCCCCAGGCCTGATTACTGCCACACCTGTTTCAATCAAGAAATCACTTAAATAGGAGCTACCTGACACAGAGAAGTAGACCAAAAGCACCTCAAAAGCTACACATCATGCCAAGATCCAAAGAAATTCAGGAACAAAAGTAATTGAGATCTATCAGTCTGGTAAAGGTTATAAAACCATTTCTAAAGCTTTGGGACTCCAGTGAACCTCAGTGAGAGCCATTATCCACAAATGGCAAAAAGATGGAACGGTGGTGAACCTTCCCAGGAGTGGCCGGCCGACCAAAATTACCCCAAGAGCGCAGAGACAACTCAGCCGAGAGGCCACAAAAGACCCCAGGACGACATCTAAAGAACTGCAGGCCTCACTTGCCTCAATTAAGGTCAGTGTTCACGACTCCACCATAAGAAAGAGACTGGGCAAAAACGGCCTGCATGGCAGATTTCCAAGGCGCAAACCACTTTTAAGCAAAAAGAACATTAAAGCTCGTCTCAATTTTGCTAAAAAACATCTCAATGATTGCCAAGACTTTTGGGAAAATACCTTGTGGACCGACGAGACAAAAGTTGAACTTTTTGGAAGGTGCGTGTCCCGTTACATCTGGTGTAAAAGTAACACAGCATTTCAGAAAAAGAACATCATACCAACAGTAAAATATGGTGGTGGTAGTGTGATGGTCTGGGGTTGTTTTGCTGCTTCAGGACCTGGAGGGCTTGCTGTGATAGATGGAACCATGAATTCTACTGTCTACCAAAAAATCCTGAAGGAGAATGTCCGGCCATCTGTTCGTCAACTCAAGCTGAAGCGATCTTGGGTGCTGCAGGAGGACAATGACCCAAAACACACCAGCAAATCCACCTCTGAATGGCTGAAGAAAAACAAAATGAAGACTTTGGAGTGGCCTAGTCAAAGTCCTGACCTGAATCCTATTGAGATGTTGTGGCATGACCTTAAAAAGGCAGTTCATGCTAGAAAACCCTCAAATAAAGCTGAATTACAACAATTCTGCAAAGATGAGTGGGCCAAAATTCCTCCAGAGCGCTGTAAAAGACTCGTTGCAAGTTATCGCAAACGCTTGATTGCAGTTATTGCTGCTAAGGGTGGCCCAACCAGTTATTAGGTTCAGGGGGCAATTACTTTTTCACACAGGGCTATGTAGGTTTGGATTTTTTTTCTCCCTAAATAATAAAACCCCTCATTTAAAAACTGCATTTTGTGTTTACTTGTGTTATCTTTGACTAATAGTTAAATGTGTTTGATGATCAGAAACATTTTGTGTGACAAACATGCAAAAGAATAAGAAATCAGGAGGGGGCAAATAGTTTTTCACACCACTGTATACTTCAAATAGATTTTATTGCCAAGCACAGAGACATAGATGTGTCCCTGCTGTGTCACAATACACACACTAATCTCTCTGTCTGGTACTAATCGCATTACAGATCAGGGGTGTCTTGGGAGATTTCATTTCCTCAAAGACTGATGAGAAAGGAGCATTATTGGATGCCTGTCCCATAGCTGCAGGTGAGGTAGCGTGGGAAACCTCCGCTTTCTAAAAGTGCTCGGCATACATACAGGTAATATGTAGGCTAGCATGACTAGAACTGGCAACGGCTCAAGTGCAGGTGCTGCACAATGTACTAATACTATATACTACATTTAAAGTGAACATTGGTGGTGTGGGATATACAGTATACAGGATAACAGTTTGGGTGAGAGGATTGTTTATACACAAGACGAACTTTTTTAATACAAGAAGACATATTTTACTTTTTTATATGTTTACAGTTATGATTCATATTAAGGAACATGTCCAAAACAAGTTAGTTCCTGTTTTTGATTACTTTAAAACACATATTATAAACAGTAATGCCCTCTGTCAATATGTATTGCTGATTAATACAAATAATTTTTCCATACATGGAGACAAATGGGGATAATGAGAAACAAGCAAATATCAGCATATATTGCTCACATTGAGAAAACATTTTATAGTGAACATTCACTATGCAAGTCCCTATATGTAAACTGTTACCATAGAAACAATAGCATATTAGAGCAAAAGCATTCATATAATTCTTGCACTACGATCAGCACCATACTGCAAAAAATCTATCAACACTCTGACCAACCAGAATTGACCATTTAAATTCTCTAAGGTACATTGTATAAGATACACATGATATATGACTTTAGGGAAAGTTATTGGGTAACAGAACAACATCAGTGTGGAAGAAGACTGCAGAAGACTTTGAAAAGGAGTGAAATTTCACTTGCAAATGAGGTGCCAGAAGCATTTAGCTCTTCAAAGCAAGAAAACCCTACTTCAAAGATCCTGGTGATCTAAATCTCTTTATAGTTTTATTGCATGACATTACATGTACCAACAGCGCAAAAAAATCTATTTTCCAAACATTGTTTATATACAATTATTGTACCCAATTATTGTATATGAACCCTACTGTTCATATACATTCATTCATTCATTCATTCATCTTCTATACCGCTTTATCCTGTATTAGGGTCTCGGGGACCTGGAGCCTACAGTGGTGTGAAAAACTATTTGCCCCCTCCTGATTTCTTATTCTTTTGCATGTTTGTCACACAAAATGTTTCTGATCATCAAACACATTTAACTATTAGTCAAAGATAACACAAGTAAACACAAAATGCAGTTTTTAAATGAGGGGTTTTATTATTTAGGGAGAAAAAAAATCCAAACCTACATGGCCCTGTGTGAAAAAGTAATTGCCCCCTGAACCTAATAACTGGTTGGGCCACCCTTAGCAGCAATAACTGCAATCAAGCGTTTGCGATAACTTGCAACGAGTCTTTTACAGCGCTCTGGAGGAATTTTGGCCCACTCATCTTTGCAGAATTGTTGTAATTCAGCTTTATTTGAGGGTTTTCTAGCATGAACTGCCTTTTTAAGGTCATGCCACAACATCTCAATAGGATTCAGGTCAGGACTTTGACTAGGCCACTCCAAAGTCTTCATTTTGTTTTTCTTCAGCCATTCAGAGGTGGATTTGCTGGTGTGTTTTGGGTCATTGTCCTCCTGCAGCACCCAAGATCGCTTCAGCTTGAGTTGACGAACAGATGGCCGGACATTCTCCTTCAGGATTTTTTGGTAGACAGTAGAATTCATGGTTCCATCTATCACAGCAAGCCCTCCAGGTCCTGAAGCAGCAAAACAACCCCAGACCATCACACTACCACCACCATATTTTACTGTTGGTATGATGTTCTTTTTCTGAAATGCTGTGTTACTTTTACACCAGATGTAACGGGACACGCACCTTCCAAAAAGTTCAACTTTTGTCTCGTCGGTCCACAAGGTATTTTCCCAAAAGTCTTGGCAATCATTGAGATGTTTTTTAGCAAAATTGAGACGAGCTTTAATGTTCTTTTTGCTTAAAAGTGGTTTGCGCCTTGGAAATCTGCCATGCAGGCCGTTTTTGCCCAGTCTCTTTCTTATGGTGGAGTCGTGAACACTGACCTTAATTGAGGCAAGTGAGGCCTGCAGTTCTTTAGATGTCGTCCTGGGGTCTTTTGTGGCCTCTCGGCTGAGTTGTCTCTGCGCTCTTGGGGTAATTTTGGTCGGCCGGCCACTCCTGGGAAGGTTCACCACCGTTCCATCTTTTTGCCATTTGTGGATAATGGCTCTCACTGAGGTTCACTGGAGTCCCAAAGCTTTAGAAATGGTTTTATAACCTTTACCAGACTGATAGATCTCAATTACTTTTGTTCCTGAATTTCTTTGGATCTTGGCATGATGTGTAGCTTTTGAGGTGCTTTTGGTCTACTTCTCTGTGTCAGGTAGCTCCTATTTAAGTGATTTCTTGATTGAAACAGGTGTGGCAGTAATCAGGCCTGGGGGTGACTACAGAAATTGAACTCAGGTGTGATAAACCACAGTTAAGTTATTTTTTAACAAGGGGGGCAATCACTTTTTCACACAGGGCCATGTAGATTTGGAGTTTTTTTTCCTCCCTTAATAACGTAAACCTTCATTTAAAAACTGCATTTTGTGTTCAATTATGTTATCTTTGACTAATAGTTAACGGTTTTTGATGAGCAGAAACATTTAAGTGTGACAAACATGCAAAAGAATAAGAAATCAGGAAGGGGGCAAATAGTTTTTCACACCACTGTATATCTCAGGAGACTCTGGGCACAAGGAAGGGTACACCCTGGACAGCATGCCAATCCATCTGTTCATATACAATTTGTGCAAAAGTTTTTATGCATATGGCAAAGAGGAAACCTTCCAGCAACTTCTTACATTAAGCCAAGAGCGGAACAGTTTTGGCCTTTTATTGAAAGATTACATAATACTCAATTATATAAATTATAATCATTTAAACATAATGTATATGCTATGCCTAGGTATTTTTAGAAAGTAAAAAAAAAAATATGCCCACCTTCAACAAGTGAGATGACTGACATGACTGGTAACATAGTATTCTGCTCATTGCTGATCAGCCTTTGAGCTGTCGCGGTCGTTCTAACATTGCTAGAATCCACTGCTGCATTGTCATTTTGCAATTTCAGCCTCCTTTTGCTCTCCTTTCTAGGCAGGAATGGGATGCTTAGCTGTAAGATTGATATTCCCAAGGGACTAGGAGAAACAAATGGAGGCTCCCTGCCTGTGCTGCAGGATCTGAATAAGTGTGTAGAGCCAGACAGAATAAATACATTCTCCGAACTTGGTTTGATGTTAAATCTTCTGTGTGTAAAATCCACTGGCTTCTTTTGGCAGATGAATATCCCTATCCATTTTTGCTTTAAAGTACCTAGTTCTTGCCCATATGCTGCATCCATGCTAAAGTCTTCCATTTGACACTGCCTAGTATAATCAGGTTTCTTGCTGTACTTCGCAAACAGCATGTCTTGCTTGAGAACTCTCTGGATATTTTGGTTTAGATTTTTTTCCTTAACATGAAGCCTTCTCAAGGGGATCCTTTCCTGATAGCGCACTGATCCTGGTATGGATATTTTGTTGTCTATGGTTTTCAGCACATCTGCACTTGAAGGATGGACTATAACCTGGTCAAAAACAATGATGTGGGCTTGTTGCATGACATCCTTCACCCTCTTCTTGACCCCAAACCCAAAAGTCAAACAGGTGTTTTTCGCTATCTCATCGCTCACCAAAATGCCCAGCTTTGTGAAACTAATCATTAAGCTCCTTAGCTTGATATCATCTTGTAAATCCACGGACTCTCCTGTAGTCCACATCACAAATAGACTTCAGTGTTAAATCCTGTAATCTTGTCATTTAAGTCTCCGTCCATTACAGCATTTCTGGTGTCCTCTTGAGGGCAGGATGCATGTCCTTCTGTGCCATGTGATCTGTTGGAGATTACATAAGAAATACACAGAATTATAAATCATTATACAAATGTTAAGTTCAGAATGTGGGAATACTTCCTTGATAAGCTTTGATAACCTGTAATTAACTTTGCAAGAGTAGCTCAACTGCTGTATCACATGCATAGTGAACTCTAACACAGCTTCAGCATAATCAAAGCATTCATCATGCAGAGCCTTTTTCAGCCTCTGTAGGATGTTCACAAGGACTATGAAGAGATATGAAGTTTACTGTAGGGTGCTGGAACGGCTCAACTGCTGTCCTTATTGTCAGACGCTCTGGAATTCCTAGTTGTTAGGGAGACCAGAATTCTCGTTGCCCCGTTGATTCCCCATAGCAACATTGGCTTTATAACCTGCAAACAGTCAATAGGTCCTTCATTCATTGTGGTTCTGTAAGCACCTCTTCTGCCTTCATCTGTCTTACCAAGAACGGTACTCTTTGCTCTTAATAGTCCCTCCTTCTTAAAGCCATGTGCAATTCTCACATGGGATAAAACCTTCCTGAGAGTAGTCTTTACTCCACCTGTTTTCTGATATATGTGTTAATGTTAAATGGGGTGTTAGGTGTACCATAGTATTACCATAGTTAACTCGAGAACAAATAGAAATGCTATTTATTTAGAACATTTTTCCCCTTATAGTTGCTACTCCTGCATGTACTTTAAGACTTCATTGAAACAATGAAGATTCCACCCCACAATGTTCAATGTTCACAATCACAAATATATGGATAAATAAACATGTGGTGGTGCGGAAGAATTCCATCAAATGTGTCTGTGGCTGAATTCTGGTAAACTGTCGAAAACAAGTTTGAATAATATATGTATATTTAATAATGTAATTTGGCATCTCTAATTTATGGAAATCATACATATATTTTATTCTTATAATAACACCTCAGTGTATATATGCAAAGATGTGTCAGTTTATCAGTGAATTTAAATTATTTGAAAAAAATACATGCTGCAAACAGTTCATTTAACTGACATACATGAACAATGTAGATATATTTCAGTACAGCAAAGCCTATAGTTTTTCAGAAAGATACACTATATGGGCAAAAGTATTTGGCCAACCTGAAATTATTGAATTTAGGTGTTGAAATCAGGACCCTTATCCCCAGTGGAGGGCAATTATGATGCTTCAGCATACCAAGACATCTTGAACAATTGTATGCTTAAATTGTTTTTGGGAATAGTTTGGGAAAGTTTTTTTTTCATTGCGAGTGCCTGATCTCATAAATGCTCTACAGAATGAATGCATGAATTCCCACAGAAAAACTCAAAACAAAATCTTGAGGACAGCCTTCCAAGAAGAGTGTAAGCTGTTATATCTACAAAAAGGGGACCAACTTCATATTGAAGTCTATGTATTTGTATACAATGTCATTGCAGACTTGGCTAAATACTTTTGTCCATATAGTGAAAACCACCTGTTTTGGTAGTATCTGCTTGGCATTGGCTATGGTTACGTTCCCAGTGGTCAAAACAGTGGCTCCAATTTCCCCACCAGATGGCCATGTTGCTCAAAGAATAGAGCTGTTCTCTGGACCAGGCTGCATTAGGACGTGTGTATGGTAATGTAGGTAATAAAGAAATAACAGCCTACACAAAGAAAAGCATGTGTATGAAATGTAACGTTATTAGTTTTTGTGTCCGCTCTGGCATGCAAAAAATAAATAAAATAAAGCTAATCGAATGCTTTGGCATTTTTATGTTTTATATTTATGCAGGGTAAATCTCTAGAGGAGGTAATGGTGGCTATGTTACAGTAGTTGTGCATAGTTTAAGATTAGTACTGTTCTCCAAATCTACAAACACCTTTACAAATCTGTATCCAACCTGTTAGTAAATGAGCTGGATTATGCGAGTGCCAATGTCAGGGCATGGCTGGGGGGGGGGGGGGGGGGGTGACTGACAGGAGCATTGGAGTGCCATCAGTGGTCAGTGTAAGTGCCAGTCTCCACTGGTCCTGCCTGCTCTGCCCTATATGGCTCTGAATGGAGCTGTGCGCACATATCGCGCTGTCAGCGGTGCTTCTCTCAGTCTACAGCGCCAGGCTCAGCCACTACAGCCATGGCTGATGGGGGAGAAGGGGAAGATGAAATCCAGTTCTTGCGAACTGTAAGTACAAAAACACGCTTCTGGTTATCATTCAAGTCGTTTAAAAAAATCGTTTGTAAATGCATGCTCTAAAAAAAAAAAAAAAAAGACATTCCGCGCAAAAGATCAGATTTCAGAAGGCTGGGGATGATTTTCACCCTCAGGCTTGATTTGCATGCGTGTTCTGCTAGTAAGGTTAATGTGATAGTAAAGCTTTTAAGGTGAATCAGTAAGCCGACTCCGGTGCGAGTTGCACGCGCATGTGACGCACCTGCAGTTAAAAAAGGTTGCGGGTGCGAACGTGGGATGATCCCTCTATGTGCACACAAGAAACTTAACCAGACTTGCTTCTAGGTCTTGTTGAAAAGTTTTGCCCTCCAGTTCATATAGCTTTTTTTGTTTTGCTTTTTTCAACTTAAAAGAAATATGTCCTATAGCTATTGCTCGTTTCCCCCTATTATGCAGAATAGACGCAGTTGACAATGCATCTGCTCACTATCACGGTCAAAGCGTCTTAAATCTATTGACTCCTGATTTGACAAGCTGTGTGTTCATGCATGCTTGTTAGTGAGTTCAAGTTCACTGTAGGTATTTTCTATTTCGGTTGTCCGACCAAGATTAAAGACATTGGCTGCAGTTTTCTCTGTGATCGATACGAGGCAGAGAGCTTGTCCAGTTGTAGTGGCTCGTTTTGTTTGGTAACCATAAAAAATATGGAGTTTACATTCAGATGTGTTCTTGGTGATATGACATACCAGTCTCACTCAACCAATGCATCTGTATATGGTAGTGTAGTTATAAAAGGCACCTACTGCATACTTGGCTCTTTGCTGATTTACAGTACAATGTAATATCTGCCTTAGTAAGTCTTCATTATTAAGGAGGAAAAAAAATAATTTAGCTGTGGTTTGATTTCTCCCATAATATTAGCTGTTTCAGCTGACTGAGATTCCCCAGGGTTAATAATTGTCACCTTTAAGTGTTTGGCATGCTCGCTGTACATGCTTGCTTAATGTAACCCACAACACACACATTCCATTTGTCAGTGGCATGCTAGCAATCTGAACACATTACAAATTGTGATATAATCCCCTGAGTGAATGATGACCATAATGGTTGTTAACCAACAAGGTCATGGTCAAAAACAATCTATATTTGTATGCCTGAGTGGGGGATTTATTGCATATGCATCCAAGAAGGAAATAACTGTTCTAATCCAATACTCAGTCTAAATTTTCTTCCCCCATCAACGAAATAATTTATTTTTATTATAACTTTTTAACCAAACATATAATTTGGAAAAGTAAATATCTGTGAGGATATTCTCCACTCAGACCATATAGCCCTACAGATGTTGCACATTTACTTTGTGCAAATAAGCACTTCATTGATTAAAATCAAGATTTGAAACCAATGTCATGTAATATTTATTGATTACAGAAATGTACAGTAGGGTGTACATTTAGGATATGGAACATTTTCTTGTGGTTGAGATCCAGCTTGACTGTGCACAAAATAATTTACAATGCTGTGTTAAAAAAATTCTAACAGATAGGAAGATCCTGCATGGGTCAGGTGTGCAACCAGTGTTTTGCCATGCTGTTAAGGTGTTAAGGTGGGAAAGTTGGCAGTGAAGAGGTTTACTCTGACATGGGAAGTACTTAAAGGATATGAGCAGTATGAACATTTACTCTGGTATCTTATACACCAAATATCTTTCTTATGATCTGTGCCTTTTTGATTTCAAAGGCATGAAACATTTACTTGATTTGATATTTTCCACTAATTTGTGCTATATATGACATTATTATAGCACATGGTCATGCTTTCTGTGAGTACAGTATAGAGAAAATTTCAGAGGTTTTAGGTAGTGTAGCCTTGGTTTTTGTTCTGTGCATCTGTATGTTTATCAATTGTGGCACTGGCATGATAAAAAAAAAATACTTTGCTTAAATTGCTATACAGGTCCTCTTAGCACACTTGCCTAATCTCACATTTTGGTGCGATTTAATAAACTTTAATAAAAGAGAGAGTTTCTGGCATTACCGGTACAGGAGCACTGGGCTTATTTGGTGTTTATGTTGTTTTGGTAGGCATATACATTCTTACAGAAGATTCTGGGGTTTAAATTTAGCCTCCTTTCCACCTCACATATTCTGGCATCAGCCCACACATGGATCATTGCATCAGCTATCTCAGTCAAATTGGCTGGCCACTAAACTTTCAAACTAAACCAACAGCTAGTACAAAATAAACAAATAAAAAAATAAAAAAATAAAAAATAAATAATAAAAAAAATATATATATAATATTTCATTTAGGAAATATATTAATAAACATCCACTATAGTTTTTCAGCAACCAGGACATTTTTAATTCATGACAGTTTTAGAGAGTTGCACTGTGAAAAAACAATATTGACAGAATGTAGAATACTAATCCATAACATTATATTAAATCAAATTCAAATTCAAATTTTATTAGTCACATACACAATCATACACAGTATAATATGCAGTGAAATGCTTTTATACGACCGCCAGTGACCTTAAAAAAAAAAGAAAATAAGAAAATAAAATCTTGTACGTAAAATAAATAATCAATAAAAAGGAAATACTAAGAAATAATTTTAACTAGTAAAATTTGTAAAATTAACTGTGCATAAGGGCATAATAAAATATTGCAAAAATATAGAAATATGGTATTAAAGTGTCCGTGGTTGTGCAAATATGCATGAAAGGTGACATGTGCAATTGTCCAGATGTATGAGTATTTAGTGCAAGTGTGTATGAATGTGTCCATGATTGTCCAGTCAGTGTTGTGAGCTTAAAAGATGTTATTAGTCCTGTGTGGAGGTGTGATTGAGAGACCTTATCGCCTGCGGGAAGAAGCTCCTCCTCAGTCTCTCTGTGTTGGCCTTTAGGGAGCGGAATCTCTTCCCAGACCGCAACAAAGAGAACAGTCCATTACTGGGGTGACTGAGGTCCTTCATGATCTTCCTGGCCTTAGTCCAGCACCGCTTGCTGTAGATCGAGTGCAGGTCAGGGAGCTCAGTGCGGATGATGCATTCGGCTGATCGCACCACCCTCTGTAGAGCTCGTCTGTCCTGCATGGTGCTGTTCCCGAACCAGGTCGTGATGTTTTCCGTCAGGATGCTCTCTATGGTGCAGGAGTAGAAGTTCCTGAGCACCTTGGAGGGCAGTCTAAAGTCTCTCAAGCGTCTGAGGTGGTAGAGACGCTGCCGGGCTTTTTTCACCACGGTGTTGATGTGACAGGACCATGATAGGTCCTGCGTGATGTGAACACCGAGGTATCTGAAGCTGTCCACTCTCTCCACTGGGCTCCTGTTGATGACGGGGGTCTGGTAGTTCCTCTCCTGCTTTGTACTAAAGTCCACTATCAGCTCCTTTGTCTTACTGACGTTCAGGAGGAGATTGTTCCTCTGGCAAATATTATTAAATATTTATATTTAATTAATTATCCTCAGATATAATTTAGACAGATACAGTAATAGCTATGGTAATAAATAATAAATAAATGTAGAAATGAATAGTATAATAAAATTACACAGAACCCATGAATTATTTACAAATTATTAATAAGTCCAGTAAGTCTGTTATTTTTTGTAAACATTTTTGCAAAAAATTTACTCTGACTGCATTTGGATTGATGTAGGTAATTTCATCAAGCATTAATAAATAATTTCTAAATGTTTTTGCTTCTCCTCTACTCATTTGAATGGCAAAATGCTTTAAAGACTGTTCTCGTACAATGGACGATTTTCAGCTATATTGACTGTATATGTACCGTATAAAAGCAATGTATACAATGAGATTTAAAAATTTGCTCTATCAGACTTCAAAGGGTTTTTCTTTTCTTCCAGGCTGCTCTTAATTGAGGTAAATGATAAACAACCAGACTGTTTCTATTTCCTGTTTTGCTCTAGTCACCTTGTAGCCCAAGGTGACCATTTTTCATGCCCAGTGAAGGTTTCTTCTAAATCGATATACAATACATGTGGCGTTTCAGGTTGACTCTACCACATCGCTGCTAAGTATTTCTGATGTCACACAAAACTGTGTTGATGACTTTAGCTAGAGTATCTCAGATCAGTACCAGAAGTGCAGACAAGGCATATGACAGATTCATTTTGGAGCTATTCCTGCTTGTCAGTGTGTAGTGGACACTCTGCAGCTGTGTCCACTCACGAAAAGACAAGGTGCTGAGTGAAGATTTCTGGCTGTGATTTGAAATGAAGAAATGCCCAGGTAAAAGCTTAGGACCAGTGATGAAATTCTACAATATGTGAGCAGATCGTCTCGTTGTATCATGTGATTCAATGTTTCCTGGGGCTTCTGACCTTTTCCAGCTGCATGTGTTGAATTTAGTTTCCTACGCATTGATTAAAAACAGAGTCTGACATCACTGCCTTGGTGTGATCCCTGCCGTTGGTTTGGTCCTGAAGGTTTGGGAGCCATCTGTGCTGAAGGACAAAATGTCATCTTCTATACATCACTTTCACGTTGTTGAATCAGGTTTTAATATGTACAGTGTGTAATTGACTCGAGGTGATCCTCGAAGATACCTTTGGATTAAAATTGCGGTTTGCATGAATACACTGATCTTTTTCAGTTCTTAATCTCAACCTGACGGATGCTTTAAAGAATATAGCTGTACTGTACAGTACAGTCAGCTTTTAACTTGTAGGATTTTCACAAAGATATTTCAGTTCTTTCAAGGCTATGTTCTGTCTTTTAAAATGTCGTGTATTTTCTGCATTTGATGGATTGCTGCTTTATTTAGCAATAAAGCTCTTTCTGTTTATTTCACTATGAGGCAAAGGATTAATGTGAGAGATATCGGATACTGTGTGTGGTCAGATCTGAGCCTGTGTTGACAGATTAACTGGACACACAAGGTATTGCAACGGTAGCCTACAACCTCACAGTTTCCTGTCATAAGCAACCATATCCAAACCTAGTACCAAAACCACTACTGTACTGTATATATCTGAAATCAGTAAATTTACATATAATGTAAAAAACAACAACAACAACAACAACATGACATGACATAGGAATCATTATCCAAATGTTCAGTTTTTACTGTATGTTACATCTTGCTTTATAGGATCTCCATACCATTTAATGTACATGAAATTCCATTTCATTATATCAGCACATTTATGAGCTACGTAAAACATTACAGTATAAGCAGCTTGTCAAATACTTCAATATCTATGTAGTTTGTCATTGCGTTCAAAATTCATTATTGCAGTATGGGTATTGCTACATTAGGTTGCTATTCCAACTGCAGATGTACTAATCTGCGCATGGATTTACACATCATAAAAGTGTTATCTGTGGTGTACTGTGTAACATTGCTGTCCAGGGTTCTGGTTCAGTCCCGAGTTCGGGTTACTTTCAGTGTGGATTTTCGCATGTTTTTCTGTCCTTGATGGTTTCCTATTGGTTTTTTATTCTTTAATTCTCTCACTCATTCTTTTTTATTCTTTAATTCTCTCAGTCATTCTGTATACCGCTTATCCATCCATCCAAGGGGACTTAGGCAATGGACTGGACAGGGTGCCAGTCTGTTGCAGGGTGCACTAGCACATACTCAGTCAAACTATAGACAATTTGGAAACATAAGTTAGCCTACTCTGCATATCTTTGGAGGGTGGGAGGAAACCAGAAAACCTGGTGGAAGCACATGCAGAACCTGCAAACTCCAGGTTAACAGACCCAAGGCAAGATGCAAACCCTGGGTGCTGGAGGTTTGGGGTTCTTCCATTTTCTCATACTTTCAAAATCATGCAGGTAGGTGTACTGGCTTCAATAAGTTGCTCCTTGTTGAGCATATTAATATGCATGTACAAGGGGCGTTGTAATTAACTGGCATCCTTTCCATGGTGTGGAATTCATGTCTCACACCCATTGTTTCCTGGACAGGCTCTTGATCCACTATTATGTTGACCAGGATGAAGTCGTTACTGAAGATAAATAAATAAATGAAAACGTCATGGTCATGTTGAAGGTCTATATCCATACCCTGGCTAACATGCTGCTAAATATCTTTCTTTCATCCAGAGCTTATCCTTGCAACACTGGGTGTGAGGTAGGAATTCATGTACACACACATTCACATACATCTAGGAACGATTTTTTGCATGGCCAGTCCACCTTCTTACATGCTTTTTGGGTGGTGCGGAAAAAGCTTAGGAGCACCTCAAGGAACCCATTAAAAAATGAGGAGAACATGAGAAACCTATGGATTGAACCCTGAATCACTACCCACTGCGCATATCATCTCATACCTCTTAATATCTCGATTAACTGAATCAGCTGTTCTAGGTTACAGCTAAAGTTAAATATTTTAGTACAAATTTTACCTTTAATCTTTGCGCATTGCACATTGCTTCCCACAGGAGGCTATGATCCTATTTGCTTGATACCATTAGGTATACGAGGGCTGTACAGAAAGTATTGCAAATTGCATATGTTGGTACAGCAAATCTTATTCTATACAAAGGTGCTACTCAACAAAGTCTCCATTAACATGCAATGACATTGATGTGCACAGAAGATAAAACATCCAACGGAAGACCATCGACTGTTTGAAAGGGGATTAGAGAGTTAGATTTACTCTACAAACATATGCAATTTGAACAATCTATGTCGATTAAAAAAAAAAGCCCACCATTACATTACTTTCCATATAGTGTGTAGTTGCATTTCTTTATTAAACAATTTTGCAACAATCGTGCATGCAGATTCATATTGCTTTATTTTTTGTTAAGTGCTTTTAATAATAATAAAAATAAAAATAACAATAATAATAATATAAAACCCCTCCTTTTTCCAATTTTACCTTGTGCCTGTGTCTGGCAGTGTCATTTTTCACTGTTGATGGAAGTTGCTCAGCCGTGCTTACGGGCCATTTCTCTTGTTTCACGAGACTGTTTTACAGCAATATGCATAGAAAGTAAGACTGAGAAAACCCAATTTGTAATTCTGTTGGGCTGGTAAACCTCTGCGGTCTTATTTTAAGATGAATGCGTCTATATTAAAATTTTGGAATGTGCCTTTTGCTGTATCATTCACAGAGGCGAGATGAAAATCTCCCCATTGGCATGAATGACCATATTAGTGTAATGGCATTTTTCATGCATTGCATTATTTCCCTCTTTATGTCGACGCCTCTGAAGGGATGGTCACAGTTTAAGATCTTCAAGAATCTTATTAGTAAATGAAGTTAAGTTGTTGATATGGGTTGGTGGGTAGTGTTCCTGATGTAAGACTCAGTATATTTAAAAGTTATATTATTTAAAAGATACCTTTAATTAAATATCCATAAGAAAAAAATATCATAATTAACCTTAATAACCTTAAAATAACCTTGGAATTACTTCTTAAGAATAATCCTTTAATCAACACAGCTGATGGATAAATGGTTCTGAAATAATATGCATATGGCATTAATTTGTTAGTCTACTGTTCTTCAGCCCCCCACACCCCTGCCCGCCCCATGGGGAGAGAGTTTTTATTCACAACATGTGGGAAGGCTGCAGTAAACAGAGGTGGCAGAGATTTAAGCAGCATGTAGTGAGCTATCTCATTAATCTGTCAGACACAGGAGTGGGAGCAGCCTGACCGCAGTTGTTCACTGGATGGCGAAAAATATGAGTTGTTTACAGAGGAGAAAGTCTGAGGAATTCGTTGTTTTCCTGCTATTATCTTTTGTCTGTTAAATTGCATGCCAACCCTAATAAGACACAGTCAATCCAGATAAACAGAAAAAGACAGGTTTAAGGCTAAAACTCGATATACACATGACCACAAAGCCTCAGCTCAATCTAATCTTAGTATTTTCCCATTTTTACATTCACAGTTATACTGTATGTTATATGTCATACAGTAATGTGGCAAAATACACTAAAAACTTCTAATGTGATACCACCTCTTATCACCTTGCCTGACATTTATGAGCACAGTCATTCTGGGATGTAGCGTTTATATCTTAACATGTATGCGTGTATGTTAGTGTGTAAGGAGGGGGTTTTGAAAGTTATGTCCAGAACAAATATTCACTGCCATTTGTCCAATTCAGTTTTTCTGTTTAAGCTTCTGCTGTTGTGAGCATGTGCATACCATGTGTATTAAAATAGCAAGCTTAAGGCAGATTTAGTATATTCACCTTTTCTCAAGTTCAAGTCAGTGACAGGGGCTGGGTGGTGACTTGCGAGCTTGCTTGGTACTGAAAAACATCAGGAGCTCTCGGGTTACGGGCTCTCAAGACACCTGCTCATGTCCTTAAAGACATACTCTGAGCTGGGAGGAAGAAAGGGGGGATTTTGAGAAGCCCAGGGTCTCTCACTAACACCTGCTCTTTAAATCCACAGGCATGATATTGGGAATATGACAAGAATTAGGGTAGACTACCATCATGATAACTTGGAGTAATAACTTGGACATAGAGTCTCACTGGCTGTGGATCTAAACCACCCAATAATAAAAAAATAAAATAAAATAAAAAAGCAATCTCAACTGTGTTTCACTGATGGCACTTAGTTAGTAACCTAGTAACCCAGTGTAAGTTTCTATCTAATGACGGAAACTTCAAAGCACTTTTTGTAAGTTCCTCTGGATAAGAGCGTCTGCCAAATGCCTAAATGTAAATCTAAAGACAGCAGACAGGGGTCACCCTTAGAATGGACCTCCTCTCTCCCTGGGCACCTTTCACACACCCCTCCCCATGACCCTATAGATAGCCTGTGATGCTGACTCTTAGCTCTCTAGCAGATGGTTCTGCCGCTGCCCCTGGATCACTTTGCCGCAGATTCACCAGATTCCTTGGCACAAGATCCATTTAAGCAAGAAGATAGGGGCCTAGAGGTCTCTTCTAGATGTGGACTACAGTAGCATTGGTTTTATAATTACAATCTTGCTCTGGCTAGGACTTGGATTGTTCTGTGTTTATTATATAAACCCTACATTACTACATTACATAACTAGGGCTGTCGATATTAATGCGACAATGCATCTGTTAATCTAGAAATTTTAACACGTTACTATTTTTTTAAGCAAAAATTTATCATATGACCGAGTTTGACCGCAATGGCTTCCCATAATCGTAGTGCAGTTACCCGGCTGTTTGTGATAATAGGAGATTTAATGTGGATACTATGGTGATTAAGGAAAGATCACCAGGTGTAATGAATGGTAAGTTTAATTACAAAAAGCTTCCAGAAGGAAGTTTTGTTAAAACGAAAGTTGTGTGCTCAAGCTACCTTTGACAGGAACTATTCTTACAAAAACACATGAACCCTATGACAATGAAAAAGGCAGTGAAAGTGAAGCAGTTTGTATAAGCTACTTTTATTGCACTTACTATAGACAACTGGATATCCGTAAGGAACCGTAAGTACCTTGGTGTAACAGCACATTTAATCAATGACAAAGGATAACTGCACTCATGGAGCACCCCTGGTCTACGTGCTACTGTAGGATACTAACACAATTGGCTAAACACAGTATAAATTAACATGTTCCATGATCTTGTCCTTGTTCTTTAGAATCGTTGAATGATTCATGTTAAAAGAACAAACAGTGTCTGCCATCTTTTTACTTCGCTCCATTCTCTCACTTTTGTCTCCATCGTTACTGCGTGGCACTTTTTAGCAGTACCAGCTTCATTATTGCTGCTTTCACGCTGGCTTCCGGACATCATGGCATGCACGCTGCATACAAGTGACAATGTACAGTACATCGGACATGTAATCTACCTTCCACCATTTAACATGTGCAAATGCATGTCGTATCTGCGAAAGTCCATAACTCGAATGTTTGTATGTAGGGGACTTAGTGTATTAAGCAGAAAGTAAAATTGTGTGGTGTTAATGGCTGGTATCGAACAAAAAGTGTCAAAGGATGAACAACCAGACAGCAGCAGTATAATGTTGTGGGCAATGAACTGCTAAGAAATCTTGTTTCCTGTCATTCATTTGGATGTTACTTGGCAATGTACCATCTATCTAAACATTACTGCAGGCCAAGAACTTTATTGCAATGGTATTCCCTATTGGTAGTGCTTCTTTCAGCAGTATAATCCAACGTGCCATGCTGCAAAAATGATACCTTCAAATTTAAGTTGATGGTGTTGACTTGATTTCCAAATTCTTTAGATCTCAATCTGATCAAGCATCTGTACTTTGTGCTGTACAAACATATCTTAAAGGAGTTCCTGGGAAATTTTAGAATTTTAGCATGAAGCAGGCATTAAGGCTCTGGCCATTCTGCACAATCAAAAGTCCCGATTTGAGTGTATTGTACACTTCATCCCAAGCCTCTCAAATGTTGAAACTGGAGTCAGTAAGTGATTTTTGGGGGAATTCCCACAAGGCTAAAAGCAATGCAGAGATAAAGATATTAAAATGTTTGGAAATGCTTTGTAAGTGTATTTTGGCATAATATTTATTTTTGGTTCTTATAGTAGCCCTGATGCAACAAAGGGTTAAAGGTCACTTTATTAAAATTCTGTGAACCACTAATTTCCATATTCATTTATTTTGTGGAATTTATTTTGTAATCTGCTAAATACATTATGGAAAACAATTCATGCATAAATGATTTTTGCATGTGTTTGTTATGCATAACCAGCAAAGACCTGAAAATCACTGAAAGCATCATTAATACTTTGTGTTTTACAGCAGGAACAGGCTAATTGATTTTTTTTCCCCATAGTTGTTTTATTTTATTCACAGCATACAATATGTCTCTTGAGTTCAAAAGGTGTCTGATCAGCCAGCCAAAGATCAGAAGAGTTATTTGTTAGAGCTTTCAAACTGTGAGCTAATACGGTGTAGTAATAATCGTTGGATTAACCAGGCATAAAATTAGCCAGAAAATGGCTGCAGTCAAAAGCGCAAATGTGATTAGTGTGGGAAATTCAATTCACACTTTGGTCTTTAAGTGTGTTTAGGAGAATATGAACATGTTTTTCTCTATTAAAGGCCTGAAAACAAACAAAAAAATGTATTTTTTGCTCAAACCAATTATACATAAGCTGGTTGAGGCATTTTAGCATCTGGGACGAAAACCATAATTACATTCAGATGTTCTAACTGAGAGCATGAAACTACCAGTGCAGAATTATATGTAAATGAAGAAATTCTTTTAGAGCTTCATTAAAAACATTGTTCTTTTTCCAGTCTTTTTATTCTCCAATGTTGGTGAGCCTGCACTCACTGAAACTTTATAGTCCTATTTTGATGGAAATAAGTAAAATACTGTCTTCTGATAATGTAGACTATTTGCTCCAAGATTAGGGGATGCTATGAATTTTGGGTGGCTGTTCTGTTCATCATGGCAGTAAGGTGTGTTTTTAGTAACCACAGCATTCCTCCATGTCTTGTTTATGTCTCTGTAAATCTGTTTCCTGTTTGAGTTTTGTTGTTGCACATTTTTATAATACCGTACAGCAACATGCATGAAGATCAGTAGTTTCTGATATACACAAAACAGTGCGTCTGGCACTAGTAACCATGCCAGAGTAAAAGTCACTAAGATCTCATTTTCCACATTCTGATATTAGATGAGAATATTATTTGAAGCTCTTCAGCTATGCATTAATGAGATATGAAAGTGGACAGAGGAATTCTAATGATTATTGCCTGAAAATATTTCATCATGGGAAAAAAAGTCAGAGGATGATTTCTGTGGCTTTAAATATTCATGTCACCTCTTGGAGATTCTAGCTTGTCCATATATCATGTTGATGGCTGAGATGTATCTCATTTTGGTGGTTGAATTTTGAATGATATCCCTTCTATGGCAAGGCTGTGTTTAATGTATGGCTATTACCCTGATAGTAATGTAGACCTGATAGGTCTCAGCTTAGATTAATGTAGTCAATGTGGAAGCATTAAAGAGCACAGCCACGCAGGAAAAGCCACTGAGACCTAAATCAATAACACTCGCTTGAGTGAAATCTTGCTATAGGCTGTAGTGATGGAGTCACTGTCTGCTAAGATCCAACACATGATTTCTCTTCCTCAGTGAAAGTCTTGAGGAAATTCTCACTAGACACTTATCTTGGCAAACAATATCTCACCGTCCCTTTGCTGACAGTGGTTTTTACTGTTGCAATTGTAATTTTGGATAATATTTTTACATTACATTATTACATTATTAATTTTATTAATTATATATAATAGGTAAAAATACCGTATATAATTATCTTCAGGAAATTGAGATTCAGCTTTTTGTTAAAACTGACTTGTAGAATATTTAAAATACTTGCACTGAAGATAATTACACTGCAACAGGGTTAAATAAATGATAAAAAAAACATATTTAAATATTTACTGATTATAAAAATGTAGTTATAATGAACTGTTGTGGTGCATGTATTGTTAAGGTTTTAAATAATTTACCAGAAACATGAACATAAAATGTAAAGGATATGTATTGTTTTATGTGTAAAATATGTATTTTTATAGTGGCTTAATAGTTAGCACACCTTATACCTCCAGGGTCCGGCTTCGATTTCCATCTTGGCTCTGTGTGCATGGAGTTTGCATGTTTTCCCCGCCTTTGGACGGTTCATTTTGGATACTCCAGTCTCCTCCCACAGTTCAAACACACACAGATTAGCCTAATAAGTGACCCCAAATTCCCCCTAGGGTGTGAATGAGTGTGTGACGGTGTATGTATGTGTGTGCCCCTCCAGGGTTTCCCCCTGCCTCATGCCGTAAGTCTCCTGAGATGGGCTCCAAATGCTCTGTGACCCTATATAAAGGATAATGCGCTATAGATGATGAGTGAGTGAGTGACGACATATTTGTGAATGTAATAAAATGTAATATCAGTAGGCAGCACCCAGTCAGGGAACCTCTTTGCTCCTGATGTCTGCATTGCCCCTATAAAGTATACAGTGTATATATATATATATATATTATTTTTTATAAAATACTCTGGCTGTAGGCAGTATTAGTAAAGTAGAGATTAGTATTGTGGATATTTACAGACTGTTAATTGTATGCCTGATGTTGTGTTGTTTTGAAAGTGTTGTACAGTGTTGGAAAATTGTGTACTCAGGATCAGTGCTGGCTGAATAGAGATTTTGTAATTTTTTTTATGGTTTGTGAGTTTGTATGCAGTTTGTGTCGTCAGAAATACTAGTATTTTTACTCAAACCTGTTGCGTTCAGTTTAAATCTGAAATAAATTTGATTATGTGCCATTTATTTCTTAAAGATCTAAAATATGTAGTATATGATTTGATAACTGGCACTTTATCATATTCTGTTTGTATATTGGTTGCTGTATTTCATGCTGTCACTGGTGTTTTTTAAAGCTTAATCAACATGTCTTGATTTATTTTTGAACACCTTCCCATCTAAGGTTCTCTTCACAGCTCTGCTACAGGGATTTGTCTTATTTTTGATTGAGGTAGAATGCTAAACTGTGCAGTCTATGATACTTTGGCACTGGAGTCTGACACTGCTGACTAATTACATTTTCAAAGTTTTGACTTTCAGATTGTTTAACTAACCAGTTCTTCCACCTGTGTTCCTGCTTGGCAGGATGATGAAGTGGTGCTCCAGTGTGTTGCTACCATTCAGAAGGAGAATCGTAAATTCTGCCTGTCTGCAGAGGGACTTGGAAATCGACTGTGTTACCTTGAGCCCACCTCAGAAGCTAAGGTATGATTGGCGAGAATTAGACAGTTTATTATAACAATCTGCATAGACCAAGCATATTATCACCACATGCAAGGAAATTAATAATTAATACTGTACATTTCTCATTTAGAATGCAGATAACACATTTACTTACATATTTAAATTTAAACATATGCAATTATATAAAAACAAATTATTGAGCAGTCGCATTTTTCTTTTAAATGCAGTAGGAATTTATTATTATGTTCAAAAATACTAGTGTTCTCATCAGGGTAATGGGAAAAAATGTGTTTAGTGAGAACCATGGCAACACCAACACATTTTAACCCTCTGCACTTTTTTGCATCTAGAAATGCAAGATGAGTTAATTTTCATAGCTTTATTAATGAGTTAATAAAGAACAAGAAAGATGAGTTAATTTTCATAGCTTTATAGAAATATACTATGTTTAGCATTATTTAAGAAGAGGTCATTTTTTACTTTAAGTGACTTTCAGAAAATACGTAGTTATATAATTGTATTTATAATACTGGGCCGGATATACAGTACAGATGCCCACAGGGCAAACAAGAATGGGCTCAGAGCCGATCCTTGAGGCAGACCCACGTCCATCTTGAACTCACAAGCCATTCTCTATAGCACTTCTCAGATCTGTCTTACAGCCCTCATACATGTCCTGCACTACTATAACATACTTCTCTCTCTCTCTCACTTATCCCTCTCTTTACAGTATATATACAGAGGTGGAAAGAGTAATAAAATTTTGTACTTAAGTAAAAGTTCTGTTACTTTAGTGAACTTTTACTGAAGTACAAGTAAAGTTACCCTTATAAGAATCTACTCAAGTAAAAAGTAGCTCATTAAAAATTTACTCAGAGTAAAGGTTACTGAGTTACTTTTTTTTTTTTAACAGCGAGGGTGGGATGGGGGCTGGAACACCCTCGCATAATAAATCTGTTCCCTTTGTTGTGCTTGAAATCAAAGTGGTCACTTAAATATGACCAGGGGTTTGATCATAAGAATTTGTTGGCATTTCACTTTCAGCTGTGTCTGCATTTCTGGCATCTGTTCTGTTCATCTCCATCGTTCTTGTGAATTTAGCGCGTTTGTTCTCCATCAATCAATCAGTGCAGTGGTTTCCGGGGTGCAATTTTTTTCCTTCCCCGTTGTATTATTTGTATTATTTTTAATTTTCATTCATTTATTTTTTACTCAGTAGCGAATATGATTTAAAATGTAGTGAAGTACAATACTTTAAACAAAACATACTTAAGTAAAAGTAAAATTACAGATTTTAAAAACTACTTAGTATAACTACTAAGTATAAGTACACAAAAAATCTACTCAATTACAGTAATGCGAGTAAATGTAATTCATTACTTTCCACCTCTGTATATATATATATATATATATATATATATATATATATATATATATATATATACACACACCAGCCCCATTGTAAATGATTGGTCAAATTGACTGAAATTAGTGCTTTGCTTAACTTTAAAATGTAGAACATTATTCTTCATTGTCTATTATAATTTATTTAGAATTACATAGGAAATGTGTGCAGTTAGTAGGAAGAAGTATAGCTCCTGAACACTGTTGAGGTTAATATGTATAATCACTCCGGGAACTGAACAAAGTTGTACTGTACTGTACATCAGCATTATACTAGCAAAAATGAGGAGATGAATCCTTAAGGGATTTCTAATCATCTTGGCTATTATTCTAAAACAGAGATGTGTAATAGAGTTTTTTGTGCCGTTGAATCTAATTTGAATTTCATATGCAGCTGTAATATATGAGTTAAATACTATGACCTTGTAGCACTCAGTCTCTGCTTCTTGCCCTCTCTGCAGTATGTTCCTCCTGACCTGTGCATTTGTAACTTTGTGCTGGAGCAGTCTCTGTCTGTGCGAGCCCTGCAGGAGATGCTGGCTAACACAGATCAAAATGGGGAAGGTGTAAGTAGCCATATGTCACCTCAGTCACTGTTCTAGCCATGTTTGTAGAAAGTCAGACAACTTTATGTAACACAGTTGATATAATACTGCCAGAGTACTGTGAACTGTGACATAGCCAGGGTGTCATTTTAGGACAAGGAATTATGGTAAATAATATCACTGTGATCTATATAATTAAAATGAGAAATGTGACATCATATATAAAAAAAAGGCTGTGATGACCAAAATGTTTATTGTTATATATCTAATATGTAATAATAAACACAATGGTATTTATCACAATTCATCACCATTGGCCACCACAGACCCTAGTTGGACTACAGAGGTTCCTAGATGGATGGGGAGATCTAATGTGATATTAGACAGGCTTTCAATATAAATAACAAAATACCTTTTTGACAGTTCCACTGCAAAATATTAAAAGTTAAAATAACATAATGTGCTAATAAAAGAGAAACATATAAAAAACAAACAAACAAAAAAAAAATTAGATTCCAGTACCTCTATATACTGTACACAGTGTTTTTTTGCTGGCTGGTAGCTTTCATAGGTAAATGGGAAAATGCATGGTGCTGATTGGTTAATACTATCTGGGAACTGAGTCATGTAACGGGACTACTTACGTATTAGGTAGAAACGTTTCACTGCTCATCCCAGTACTTCATACGGGAGGAGCTACTTCAATGATCAGTAAAATGTAAAATATAACATTTATAAAGTTGTAACCTCACCTGGATGATCTCTGTGAGATTGTCACAGACATTGGTTAAGAGTGTTTTTCACTATTTAAACCTCTAATCTGTAGATATGTTTCTGGTTGTATATTGAATTATTTCTTATTGTGATACTTGATTATAGATATTGATTATTAAGGTTTTTTTCATATATGTTATAATACCTTTACCTCAACTGACTCAAAAAGGATCTACCACTGTTGTAAATTTCACACAAAGATATAAAGTATATACAGTCTTGTCCAAATGTATTGAAACAACAGGACCAGGCCTTACAAATATGAGAAGAAAGCTTTCATTTTCTAAGAACATGCACCTTTAGTGACAGACCACAGAATGTGTGGTATAGGTATTGGAGCTGATAATGTTAAAGTAAATGTGCTGTCATCTTGCAGCACACTCGTCTTGTGGTTTACATGCTGTACTTAGATAAAAAAAAAGATCACACCAATATCTTTTCCCTGTAATGCTACTTCTCTTGTCTATGGCTACGGGTAAGTCATTATTTTTCATAATATTTATTTAGCACTGACCACCTGTAATTCTCAACGAGCACTTCCCATTGCTACTAATGTTCACCTTGAGAATATTTTTGGAATAATGGTTATTACAATAAAAGTTCTAGGAATTACCATATTATAAGTTCTACAGTATACAAGGTCTTGTATCGTCCTCCATACACCATACATGCCCACTTAATTATCACAAATTCCCCTTACTAACACTTCAAGTAAGGTACTTACTATCATAAGGAACCCAATGGAAGTTATGTTGGTATTGTACCTCACTCATTAGCTGTTTATCTAAATCAACTTCTGTGAACTACCAGAATGGCTTGATATGCAGTTATGCTGATTTTTTTTTTGCAGCAAATTCACAAAATCTGTTTTTATTAATTAAAAATTGTATTAAATTAGTTTTTATAAAATACTTCAAATATTGTTTCAGCAGTTCCCGACATATGGTTTATATGTACCAAGATGTACCAGTATCAATAAACAATTTATCAATTTATAGAATTTAAAACATTTGTAAGATTATTTTAAGTATTCAATCATCACTAACAGAAATCTGATATACTGAGCTGCGACTTCATCATGGATAGCAAGTTAGAACAAAGAGCAAATGTGAAATTCTGTGTGAAACTGGGCAAATCGGCCACAGAGACTTTTGACATGAATCGACAAGTTTACGGCAATGCATTAGTGAGGGTGTTTTGAGTGGCACGTGCACTTAAGAACATTACTGGAAGATGATGATAGATCAGAAAGACCTTCAACGAGATTAAACCCCCTAAAAATATCTAAACCATTCAGCAACTTGTACATGATGATCTTCAGAGAACTTCCGCACCCATTTTACCCACCAGTATTAATACAGTAAGTAATATGTAATAAAGTACAGTACTTTCTTGCAAACACCTTCTTTTAAACCACCTCGAATAACAACATGACTACTGATATCAGTGATAAAAGCTTGTCTAATTGTAAGCATTACTCCACAGTACAGTTATGTAACTTACATCTCATAGTAACAATCTGCTCTGCTTGTCTATCATCGATTACTTCTTTTAAAAATGTTAGTAATGTCAGTTGCCTTTTCCCACTCTGTCCATAATGCGCACTGATAATTGAAGCATTCTGGTGGATTAGTGGCTATCATGAAATGCTGTCACTGCTACTGCCACAGCTCGTGCACACCTATTCCCAGCCCCAAGCCTGGATAAACTAGGAAGGTGTTGGATCAAGAAGGGCATCCAGACCTGGTGACCCAAAAATGAGGAGCACATGAAAGAGAAACAACAAAGTTTTTTATTACATTGAAATAAGTAGCTGGGCATCTGATCCATGTGCCAGATCCTGTTTCAGCACAATATGATACAAGCAATACATATCAAACAATGAGCAGCGAGCCATCGAGGCCTGTGGATGAGGGGCTAGGTATCTTGGAAGAGACCATGGCCATCAGGATGTTGGAAATGTTTCATTATAGGACAAAGGTCATCATACAGATCAACTTTGTGTTGATTTACAGTGACTTTTCTCTTAAACGAGACTAAAACATGCCCCTACTGCGTAATATAGCTACCAGTTTTCCTTTATTGTATCACATCTCTGACGCGTTTGAAACTTAATTGAGATTTTTTTATCTAACATGTGTTAATATTGGTATACTGTAATTGGTAATATAACAGACTTTTATGTTTGTGACTGTTGAAATGCTTATTGACTACAACATCACAATTCCAATCTTAGCTGTAATGATCAAATTAGTAAATGCATTATTAACTTTATTAACTTTAAATCTGTATTTTTTGTTCAACATGGCTAGAAACCTGATCATGAGCGATGGGTATGTTATGTCTTCAGTTCATTACCTTGAATTCATTTCGACAAAATGCACGAAGGCTAATAAAAAGTTAATAAACCGAACAACTAACCTTCATGTGGTCCAGAACTGCCTCACCGATAAATCAGCCACATTTAATACTCAAATATATTTATTTTTCTTTTGCCTGTAGTATTTGTTAGAATCACAAGAGGTTATTGAGACACTAACCAAACTAATACGTAACCAATCCAATTAGTCTCAGAGCATCAACACTCTCTTTTCACAGAAAAACAGACAATCTGGGCACTTTACTGTATACTGGCTGTAAAGGGCAATTACAAATAAATTGGAAAAAAAGTGCAACCGGCTAAAGCAGATTTTTTTATGTTAGGAAAGTCTAACAGTGAGAAATCAATGTGTTGATGTAGAACATTTTCCAAAGTAAAATGCTTTAGCTACAACTAATGTTGCACAAACTAATATGGAAAACAAGCGTGCAGTACTCATCACCATGGCCCTTAGGGGTATACAGTACATGCTCTATGTGATAACTAAATTGTTCAGAAACGAGAGTGTTGAGTTTCTTTTTCATCTATTTTGTCTCAGTTCTGTGCAGCCCATTTTCTAACGTTACTATTTATAACACCACAAAACCTATTAGACTATCACAACACAAACCTAATAAAAAACAGTAACAAATAATACAACACACGCACTGCAGCACAGTTTACATCTGACATGAGCTGTCATTTTGCTAGAAATACTGGTTAAGATTCCTCTTAATAAGCTGCAAGACTTCCTGTGTCCTAAATGTCCAGAACTAGACTTTGTTGAGTTTTAACATCTTCCTTCTCACAGCTGAAATATGAACCAGTCAAATTTCATGGGTACCAAAGAGGAGGAAATGTCCTGGAATGTTGATTCCAGAGTGGAAATCCTTCACACAAATCCACAAAATATTTTCTACTTTTTTTTGTTTTTAGCCCACATTCCCCATCTCCTTTTGTCCAAATCTGTATAAATTGTTTTCTTTTTTTTTTCTATGAACATTTCATAACAGATGGTTAAGTGCTTTTTAGGCTGCACTAAAGATCATATTCATTTTCTTGTTACAGATTTTACAGTATACCCTTACAGGAAAGTCATACAAGCTTCACTTGTGAATTATGACAAATTTCATACCTGACACTTAAACATGTTACATGTTACTACCCACTCGTATTTCACATGATGTTTTTACAAGATCTTTGTCATATTATTTATTTTAAATAATTTGTTTATTTTCTCATCAGTTTTTTGGTAATTTTTCAGTTCATTTATTTTCACAAGTTTACACACGTTTCATATTCCCATAATGTTTTACACAATTTATTTATTGTGATTTTTTGACATTTTTAAAATATTTTTTTAATAGTTTAATAGTTTTCCAGTTTCCGGGAACAACACAACAGGCATATGATCAGATGTAAAAACTATCTGATTTTCCTGTAAGGGGTTTGCAAATGAAACAAAATTTTTTTTATAGCAAGATATCAGAGAGAGCAGCAACCAAAGATGACTAACCCTGATGCAATGCGTCAGCCAAAAAATATGTAGCACAGCTTTAAAATAACAGCTGGGAATGGTAACTCTGCATTTCATTCTTAAAAAAAAAAACTCATTTCTGTCTTTTGAATAATACATCTTAGGTTGCTTTCAGCAACGTTTTTCAGTTCACGGTATTTTGGTGTTGCCGATATTTTGAAAAATGTTATAATAAAGATTTTTCCCCTAATGCTTTCAGAAGTTTATAAGACGGGTAAGTAGTTTTATAGCTTTAATTATATATTTGTTATTATTTAATCTGCATTATTATTTACAAGTTTGGTACTGTTATAACTTTTGCAAAAAATATTAGGAAATCATTATGCATTTTTGAGAAATTTTTTCTTTACATTTCCTCATCTACGGTACAACGAAATTTTTTCCTGTTCAGTGTAATGAACAGGAAATATTCTCCTAAAACATGCAACTGAGTGACCCAGCATGTGCTCGGTTCAGTGTTTTCATGAAAATGGCTCATACTTCTAAAGTGACAAAAGATTTTCTAGTCTCTTGTCCTACTTTTACAGGCAATCACTTGCTATGAAAATAGTATTTCCTTCCATCAGTATTCACACTGCTTCTTCTTGCTAACTCTCTCTCTCTCTCTCGCTGTCTCTCTGCAGGCAGGACAGGGGGGAGGACATCGGACACTGCTATATGGTCACGCCATCCTACTAAGGCATTCGTTCAGTGGAATGGTGAGAATGTGCCACACCGATTAAAGACACTGAGGGGAGGATTACCCTGTTTCAACCACAAATCGTATCATCCGGGTCGGCTGTATAATCCATACAAACAGACTTCATATAAATGCATAAATAAAACAATCAACTCAGTCAATTTTACTATGATTAGTGAATAGAACGTTTTTGTTAATACATTTATATGCTGGATTTGAGCAGATTCTGATATTTTCATAATTTATCAGCATATTTGACACGTCAATGTTGTAGAAATGTTATTAAGTCTTGTTGATATTTGAGTTGCCCTAATGTGACCTCATGTCTTCATGTCTATTCCCCTAACAGTATCTAGCCTGTCTAAAGACGTCAAGGTCTCTGACAGACAAGCTATCATTTGATGTAGGATTACAGGAGGACTCGACAGGTATTTCAGAATCAGATATAAAATATTGTTCAACTTAAGGCTTGTTTCGACTTTGTTTCTGTCCTTTGTGACATTCCAACCAAAAAAAAAAAAGTGAAGCAACTTCATTCATTGGTTCAATGTTCAGCTCTTAGACACACGCCGAGCCTTTACTATTTTTATATATTGAGGACGTCGGATGGGTTTATTTGAGAAGGCTTCACTGGAACATATGGAACACTGGAACATATGTGATATGTTGATATGCATCTACAGTACGGAAATGTCCTTCAGTTGGCCAGGGGCAAAATTTATATTTTAATCATAGTAATCACAGTATAGTTAATCACATACTATGATTTATTCACAGTTGTGAAATGTTGATAAAGGTAGCTATGACTTTATTCCTCTGTTCATGAGCATTTATTTGTTTGGCTTCTTTCTCAAAGGCGAGGCCTGTTGGTGGACAATCCATCCAGCCTCGAAACAGAGGTCTGAGGGTGAAAAGGTTCGCATTGGTGATGATCTCATTTTGGTTAGTGTGTCCTCAGAGAGATACCTGGTAAGAATCATTTTACAATACACTGCAAGCAGTAATTGGGCATGATTATGTGTTTAAATTAGATATTTTGTTGAATTATCTTTAGACTTTTATTATGCTGAGCACTATGCTCTATATGCTGTACAGGCTCTTAAATATGTGTATATTCCAAATACATATTGGCATAATAATCTAAATACTGCACATTCTGTACTATGTATTTACTACTTTAATATTAGTTTTTTCCCCTAACATTTAGAATATATTATTAGTAGCATTATTTATATAATTCTAAGCTTTTTTCATTGAGCACAAATCTTACCACCACTAAAACACTATATAAAAGTATACAAATGTACTGTATACTGTGCCCAAATGAAGCATTATCACGTGAGACAACGTGCTGTTGTACCGAATATCGCTGTCGTGTGCTTGTAGACTAGAGGGTACAACCTGAGTGTGATATTGCTTTTATACAACAGTTCAACAAAAGCTATTTATTATCAAGACAATCTTGTTTAGGATGACATAACATTATCATTAACATTCACATTATCATGTGTTTTCTTACTGAATTTGCTTCCATGGCTGGTTTTGAAAATGCTCTCCAATTTTGTCAGTACTGCAAACCGTGCCAAGCCTACATTCCCTACGCTGGCGACCGACTCGTAATTAATGACTGTTAGAACACCTGGGACGCAGAGCGATATACCGTATGTAGTTAAACGCCCCGGTGGTGTTACAGGCTGTTATCACCACTCATGGAATGCCTGTCCTCCAATGAGATTATTTGTTCGAGTTAACAATCAGATGTATAGTCAAAACTGTATACATTCTTTATGGAGACACACACACACACACACACATACATACTACCTAAAATAATTAAATCTGTTATTTTTCAGCATCTTTCTATCTCCAACGGAAACATACAAGTGGATGCTTCTTTTATGCAAACACTGTGGAATGCGCAGCCCACCTGTTCTGGCAGCAATGTGGCAGTGGGTCAGTTAATTTCATATTTGTAAGAATAAAAACAATATTTTCCCTCACCAGGCTGTTTTTTATTATAAACAAGCGATTTTTACTGCTGCATTTATACAGCAGTTCGGGTGATGTTTGACCCTTGTTTCAAGAATCAGTTGACCTTGTGTTTTTAGGATATTTATTGGGGGGCCATGTGATTCGCCTGTTTCATGGACACGATGAGAGCCTGACTATACCAGGATCGGAGCAGTCCGCCGAGCAGCAGAGGTGTGATGCTATACTTGAACTGTTAAATAAGCATTTTAAATGACAGCCATTAATGGTAAAATAGTTGCACATTATGTTCGAGTTATGGATATGTGTAGCTTTGCTGCAGTGTGAGTTAGACACCACCAGCCGCTAAGTGCAGTGTTTTTCTTCAGGCTGGTGAACTTTGAGACTGGGAAATCAGGGTCCAGGGCTAGGTCTCTGTGGAGGATAGAGCCACTTCGGATCAGGTGACACACACACACACACACACACACACACACACACACACACACACACACACACACACACACACACACACACACACACACACACACACACACACATTTTTAAACACAAACATTTACTTTTCTATTATCTTGAAGTTCTTGCATGAACTTAATGTTAGTGAACATAAAGAAAGTATTTTTTCATTTTTACTTATATATTATAAAGCTGTTGCTTTCTTCAAATGTCACCACAAAGGCAAAACTGTCAGCTTCCCCAGTGATTGCTCAATTTTATATGACCTACACATCTTAAATGTAATCAAGTTTCTAAGCTGTCTCATCCAATTATGCATGAACAAGTAGCTCAGTCAGCAATGCCTTCTATACAAATCACTTTACCGTGATGCTGTAACGTGTGACTGGATTGGACACTTGATGTTGAATCTGTTGTACAGAGGTGACTAAAATATTTATTTCAAAGTTTACTTTATTGAGTCAATATTAAATTGATTTGATGAATTGATTGCACAGTGGAACAGCCAGTATTGTTCCTGCTTTAAAGCACCAATTAAGCATCACTAAATGCAGTCTATTTGAGTATGGTTGATGATCCTGTGCATCCCTTTATGATCACATATTCACCCTAATGGCTACTTTCAGCCTGATAATAAATTGATTTGTTTGCAAAGCTCAAATCATCACAAACTGGTTCTCAACATGACAATAAAAGGTCCATGTCCTCACCATTCATCAGATGTGAAGACTATAGAGCGTCTTTAGAATGCAAGAGAGCAAGAGATATGCAGAATTAATGTACAGCTGAGAAATCTGCAGTGTTCATGTACACAATGAACACAATTATGACAATATGCACTACAATCTCAAAGAAATTTACACACACACACACACACACACCACACACACAAATTCAATATGGACCAGAATCTTAAAGGAATTTTTATATATTGTCATAATTGTGTTATGTACATGAATATACTTACATATACTTATATATGATATATTGTCAGGTCCATGAAATTTGGAACAAACATATAACTTTTTAGAATGTGGCCTGAGTACACCATCACATTGAAGTGGAAATAAAACACTCAAGATGTGAGAGAAGTCTAGACATTTAGATTTAATTCCAGGGGGCTGATAAAATTTTGGAATTAACCATTTGGGAATTACAGCCATTATCAGAAACATAAATAAATGGAACAAATGGCTGATAAGTACTGTAGTTGCATGGCAAGGTGTGCCCTTGTTACTCCATGATTAATTGGAGATAATTCCAAGTGTTACATTTGCATTTGTTAAAACTCAACATGAAATGAAGATGGCCATCATTAGGCTGAAAGTAAAACCAAAACAAAATAAATCATCAGAGAAATAGCCAATACAACAGGTTGGATCTTTCTTAAAATGCAGGAATTAACTGGCAAGCTCAGAAACAAAAGGCCTACAGAAGGCAACTAAAGCAGGTGACTATAGAATCATTTCCATGGTGAGTAAGAGCTCTTTATGGAGCGATATCGCGGACAATATTCAAATGCAATTTCAAATTGCATTTGCGTTTCCCATATGTGGACGCACAAAGTGTGCCATAATTCAAATGCAATTGCAAACTTTGCATTACCATTTGCTGATTCGCCTTTGCGAGCGCACACTGACTGCCAAATTTCAAATGAAAAAGCAAAGTCCATTTGCATTTGTATTTCCCAGGTCTTACACGTCATGAACCTGTCATATTTAAATATCAAAATCAATCACCACGTTTGCTTTTTCACTTTCTCTGCGCCGCGCGTCAAGCCGGCCAAAATTCAAACGCAATCGCTAATCCATTTGCAATTGCATTTCCAACATGTTACACAGAAACCTGTCAATCAGCGTCAGGGGCGGGTCTATACTGTGGGGCGGGATTGTATGGGGAGTGACGTCACTCGCACTCGCCGACCAAGAGGGGGATATTTGAGCACTGGAGGTGAAACGAGATTATCTCATTTGTTTATCAAGAAATAAAGACACAAAAATGACAAATCGCATATTTTCTTGCTCTGGAGTGGACAGAGAAGTTTTTACAAATAAAAATATTTTTAGATCTTCTCCTGTTACAGCCTGCTGGATCTAAATCTTTCAGAAAGGCTGCGTACTGGCGCTTTATACCGATGGAGTCACTAGGGCTACGTTTACACTGCAGGTCTCGATGCTTAATTCCGATTTGTTGCCTATATCTGATTTTTTTGACCGTCTGTTTACACGTTATTTCCACTATGACCAGAGGTGGAAAGTAACCAATTACATTTACTCGCGTTACTGTAATTGAGTAGCTTTTTTGTGTATTTCTACTTTTTAAAGTAGTTTTAAAAATCTGTAATTTTACTTTTACTTAAGTACGTTTTGTTTGAAGTATTGTAATTCGCTACATTTTAAATCATATTCGCTACTGAGTAAAAAAAATAAATGAATGAAAATGCTAAATTAATAAAAATATTATGCTTTGTATAAATGCTCCGTTGCGCCGCGTGTGTGTATCATGTCCTGGTCGCGCGCCGCTCCAGACTCCAGAGATCCAGGTTTTCTGACATCGGCATCTACCTGACCTTCCACACGGCCGCTTCCGCCTTGAGTGACGTCATCGACTAGCGCGAACATCTATAAACCGGAGAGAGACGCGGGAAAGATGAAAGAGGTTGTGATTTTGGCGTTTTGATATTTGGTGGTGTATTCTGGTTTTTACTTTTTGCCTCCAATTGACTTTGATTATTGCTTTGTTCCTTTGGTTTGGTTGGTCTTTGTATATATTTGTAGATAATTTCACTGTTTTTGGTTTAGGGAGTCCGGGAAGGTACCTGTACTTTTGTTTGTGTGTGTTTTTTTTTTTTTTGTTTTGCAGGTAATCTAGCTACTAAATATAAACACCATTTTGTTTATTATTTTGGCCTGGGTCCACCCTGAATCTGATCCTCCTCCTGTTGTGTGTGTGTGTATACAAACCTCATTATTTCATCAGTTAATGATTGGATCTAGTTCTTTCTGCCATATGCCACCATTTCCATACAGTTTAAAATAGAACCCTGAACCATTCTTTTGCTTTATGACCCTAGACTGGGACGTAACACCATATTTAAGTGACCACTTTGATTTTCAAGCACAAGAAAGACAACAGTTAAAAACAACTAGTTTGGAATGGTTCAGTTAAAAACAACTAGTTTGAGATTTATATCTGCTCATCTTTTTTGAACTACGCTAGAATGCCTCAACCCACCCCCGCTGTTAAAAAAATTAAAAAGTAACTAGGTAACTTTTACTCTGAGTAAATTTTTTAATGAGCTACTTTTTACTTTTACTTGAGTAGATTTTTATAAGGGTAACTTTACTTGTACTTAAGTAAAATTTCACTGAAGTAACAGTACTTGTACTTGAGTACAAAATTTTATTACTCTTTCCACCTCTGACTATGACTCATATCCGATTCACGTGTTTACACTTGCCACACCATCTGAAACATCGCGCATAAGGGAGGTTCTTGCGCTGCATTACGTCATTAAACCGCGAAGATGTCGCAGTTTTAATGACGTTCAGAACACAATGCCTCAGGAAATCCGATCTGTCTGTTTACACGACAATCACATTAGCACATATCTGATTTATATCCGATTTATTTCCACATATGAAGGAGGCCTGAAACCGATCTTGAAATATCGGAATGCATGCGTTTTTTTCCTGTTTACACGGACATAGAACATATCCGATATGTGTCACATATGAGCAAAAAATCGGAGTTGGGTCACATTTACCTGGCAGTGTAAACGTAGCCTAGGGGACTGTCGAAAAAGTGCATGACCAAGACCCAAGCGTTTATTTACAGAAGAATACCTCAGAGGTCATCAAATATATTACACTGTTAGGCTACAGTATGGATTATTTGTTTATTTATTTTAGTTTGTTTAATTGATTTATAATTATTTTAATGTACATTTTCAAATAAATGATTACACAGACAATTCTTGTGGCAATAAAACAGAATTTGTTAAATGAGAGTCAGGGTGTTTTTTATTATTAAAATAATAATAATAATTGTAAAGATAAAAAAATGACAGTTAAATCAACAAAATCCAATAACTTTTTTTCCTATAGAAATTTCAAATGTAAAACCAACTGTACTATAATACACTCTACCCTTGCTCATAACTACAACCATTCCCTTTGCAATATTCAGTTTGATATTAATTCAGTTGTTAATTTTTTTAATACATTTTTTGCAAAAAGAAAAGAAAAATGAAATCAAACTTAATGAGAAAAATGTTGTAGTTATTAGCAGTGATAGAGTGGATTATAGTACAACTGGTTTTACATGTGTAATCCACATAATGAAAAAGCTATTGATTTTTTTTGTAATGTTATGCACTAAAATGCCTCCCTGCCAGGGATTGCCCCCCCCAACATAACCTCAATCAAATATTATATTACAACATAAATTAATAGTTTTATGATTGATTAGGTGATGATTGATTATAAAATAAGCTATATAAAAAAACATGTAGTATATGTTTATATACTATATGGGGAAAATATATTAATTATATATATATATTTTTTCATATACATGTATATTTTGTATATTTCTTATTTATAATAAAAATCGCTTCGTGTAATTTATCAAATATAATTTAACAATATTTGTTTAGGGTAAACATTTTTGTATTCCATGGCAAACCCCTGCAAATTAAATGTGCCACAAAATAAACATTATATGAGAATTTGTATTATGTGTCTTAATTTCCGTGTATTAATATGTCACGTGCCTAGGGTTAATTATAATAGAAATAATATATTTGATAATACTCATATAATATATTTGATAATAATAATATGATTTTTTGATTGTGATGTCCTAATATATTTGACAGAGATTTTGTGGGGGTGCAATCAGTGGCAGGGGGGCATTTTAGCGCACAACACCTTACCGCGGTTCACCTCCAGTGCTCAAATATCCCCCTCTTGGTCGGCGAGTGCAAGTGACGTCACTCCCCATACAATCCCGCCCCACAGAATAGACCCGCCCCTGACGCTGATTGACAGGTTTCTGTGTAACGTGTTGGAAATGCAATTGCAAATGGATTAGCGATTGCGTTTGAGTTTTGGCCGGCTTGACGCGCGGCGCAGAGAAAGTGAAAAAGCAAACGTGGTGATTGATTTTGATATTTAAATATGACAGGTTCATGACGTGTAAGACCTGGGAAATACAAATGCAAATGGACTTTGTTTTTTCATTTGAAATTTGGCAGTCAGTGTGCGCTCGCAAAGGCGAATCAGCAAATGGTAATGCAAAGTTTGCAATTGCATTTGAATTATGGCACACTTTGTGCGTCCACGTATGGGAAACGCAATTGCAAATGCAATTTGCAATTGCATTTGAATATTGTCCGCGATATCGCTCCATAGCTCTTTAACAACATCTGGCCAAGTCAATAAACACTCTTGAGGTAGGCATGTCATTGGCAAGTCTACAGTCAAGAGATGGATTTGTGAAGTAAATACAGACATTTAACAGCAACATGCAAACCTCTGGTAACACTCAAATACAGAAAGGCCAGATTAGACATTGCCAGAAAACTTTGTCAGATTCTCTGGCTTGATGAAACCAAAATTCATTTGTACTAGAATGATGGTCGGAGAAAAATATATAAAAAAGAAAGAAATAACTCATGATCCAAAGAATACCTGGATCTGTTAAACATGGTGGAGGAAGTGTTATGACATAAGCATGTTTGACTGCCAATGGAACCATGTCACAGGTGTTTACTGTTGACATGACCGCTGATGAAAGTAGCAAGATACATTTTAAAATGTATTGGACTATATAGTCTATTCTGAGATCGAGACAAATGCTGCAAAACTGATATTGTGCATGGATAATGCGCATGGATGATCCAAACCATGCAGTGAAAGCTACCCAAGGCAAAAAAAAGGATATTCTTCCCCAGCCAAGTCAGCCACACAACTCTTAACCCAATATGACCCAAAAGTGTTTCACCTTTTGAAGACGAGACTAAAGGCAGAAGCTGCAGTAAAGGCCTGGCAAAGCATCTTGAGGGAGGAAACTCGGCATTTGGTCATGTCCATGGGTTCCAAACATCATGCTGTCATTGACTGCAAAGGACTTTCTTCCAAGTATTAAAATCAATTCTTCCGTTTGTAATTATGCTAGTTTGTTCCATCACCTATGAGATCCAAAATTGGTGTGTATAAAAATAGCTGTAATTACTGAATGGTTAACACCACAATTCTGTCAAACCCCTTGAATTAAAGCTGAACGTCATGACTTTCACATCTTGGGTGTTTTATTTCATATGAATGTGGTGGTGTACAGAGGCCAAAAGCCAAAAAACTTAGTATGTTCAAAAATGTATGAACCTGACTATACTACATCTGTTTCACCCAGATGAGGATGGGTTCCCTGTCGAGTCTGGTTCCTCTCAAGGTTTCTTCCTATTACCATCTCAGGGAGTTTTTCCTTGCCACTGTCGCCCTCGGGCTTGCTCACCAGGGAATATCTGAACATTTTGATTCATACACATTCACATTCCATACAAACTTAAATAATTCTTTTGATTGTGTAAAGGTGTTTTGAGACAATGTCAATTGTTAAAAGCGCTATACAAATAAAACTGAATTGAATTGAATTGAATATGTTAATTACAGGGAAACTTACATATACTTTTTTTTTTTCCTGTGGGCTCTTTTATGTCACACAGCTGGAGCGGGAGCCATATTCGTTGGGGACAGCCCTTCCGCCTGCGCCATCTCTCCACTGGCCACTACCTAGGTCAGACAGAGGACCGTGGCCTGGTGCTGCTGGACAGAGAGAAGTCTGACACTGCTGCTACATCATTCTGCTTCAGGCCAAGCAAGGTTTGCTATAAAACCTACATATCAGTTTAGGGAGGGTTTTAAAACTCATGTCACCTGCTGTGATAAATCATTTTCAAAATAGGTGATATCAATAACTTACATGGTGCAGTGTGTCTCACACACACACACACACACACACACACACACACACATACTTCATGCATAGTGAGAGAGAACCTGTCTGTATCTGTTCCAGAGATGTAGTTTCTATAGTGGCGTTCCAGTTATTTAATCCTAAACAGCGAATTCATCATTATTGTAGACATTAATTAGTCACGACTTAGCTGGAAGAAGTTGTTATGCAGAAAGGTCATTGGCCTGCCTTTCTCTGCATGTGATTTATTCAGTCTTAACAGCATTTGCTTTTGCACTTAGAAATTGCTGTCAACTTAATTTAGTGCTTCAAATATTTTTGAAGTCAATAACGGCAAATATTCCAGATGGGGAGATTGAGGGCACTACAATTTCACAGTCTTTCTAATTGTTTATTTTCCATCTTTTGCAGGAGAAAGTTGACACTGGGCCAAAGCGGGACATTGAAGGCATGGGGGTGGCAGAGATCAAGTATGGCGATTCAGTCTGTTTCATCCTGCATGTGGCGACAGGGTTGTGGCTGTCCTATCAGGCGCCGGATGCAAAATCCTCTCGCCTCGGACCGCTCAAGAGAAGGGTGAGGAGACAAATCTGGTTTAAATGTTTAAATTGTGCACCATGCACCTCACCCTATAAGCTCATGATGTCTGGAAAGGAAAGTTGACGCTCTTAGATCACATCTCTGCATCTGTGTATGCCCAAGCTATGACCTAAGCGCTGATCTGATGGCTTGTGAGACAGGCGACTGTTAGCATGTGTATGCGTAACTGCAGTAGCCTCTGGTTCCATACCATGCTTTAAATGTGATCAGAGGTGGAAAGAGTAATAAAATGTTGTACTCAAGTACAAGTACTGTTACTTCAGTGAAATTTACAAGTAAAGTTACCCTTATAAAAATCTACTCAAATAAAAGTAAAAAGTAGCTCATTAAAAAATTTACTCAGAGTAAAAGTTACCGAGTACATGACTTTTTTATTTTAATTTTTTTAACAGCGGGGGTGATTCTTTTGCTGAATTGTTTTGCCCTTGGGTGTTTCCATGTTCACTCTTATATTAACAGATTATTGCATATTGATCTGGCTCTGCTTATTTTTTATTTTTTTGTTAAATCTAAAAAAAAAAAAAACACACAGCGGGGGTGAGATGAGGCATTCTAGCGTAGTTCAAAAAAGATGAGCAGATATAAATCTCAAACTAGTTGTTTTTAACTGAAGGAACACCTTTGCATAATAAAGCTGTTGTCTTTGTTGTGCTCGAGAATCAAAGTGGTCATTTAAATATGGCGTTACGTCCCAGTCTAGGGCCATACAGCAAAAGGGTTCAGGGTTCTATTTTAAACTGTATGGAAATGGTGGCATATGGCAGAAAGAACTAGATCCAATCATTAACTGATGAAATAATGAGGTTTGTATATACAAACAAACACACACACACACACACACACAACAGGAGGAGGAGGAGGAGGATCAGATTCAGGATGGACCCAGGCCAAAATAACAAACAAAATGGTATTTATATTTAGTAGCTAGATTACCTGCAAAAAGAAACAACAACAAAAAAAACCCCAGAAACAAAAATACAGGTACCTTCCCGGACTCCCTAAACCAAAAACAGTGAAATTATCTACAAATATATACAAAGCAATAATCAAAGTCAATTGGAGGCAAAAAGTCAATCCGGAATACACAACCAAATATCAAAACGCCAAAATCACAACCTCTTTCATCTTTCCCGCGTCTCTCTCCGGTTTATATTGTATGTGGTCGTGCTAGTCGATGACGTCACTCAGGGCGGAAGCGACCGTGTGGAAGGTCAGGTAGATGCCGATGTCAGAAAACCTGGAGTGGAGTCTGGAGCGGCGCGCAACCAGGACATGATACACACACGAGCGCAACGAAGCATTTATACAAAGCATAATATTTTTATTATTTAATCATTTTCATTCATTTATTTTTTACTCAGTAGCGAATATGATTTAAAATGTAGCGAATTACAATACTTCAAACAAAACGTACTTAAGTAAAAGTAAAATTACAGATTTTTAAAACTACTTAAAAAAGTAGAAATACACAAAAAAGCTACTCAATTACAGTAACGCGAGTAAATGTAATTCGTTACTTTCCACCTCTGAATGTGATAATGCTCAGGGCATAGTAACAGTATTTTGTGAGAATGGTCTGAGTTAGAGGTTGCTTCCTCAGCGCTGTGGCATGCAGCTTGGTTCTGGGACAAAATCCAGAAACAACACCACCACTTCTGAGAACATATTGAACAATTACCTAATTAATAGACATCAAAACCTCCTAGAGCAGGGGTGCTGAACTTCACTTCTGGTGGGCTCCCAAGTGGAAGGTTTTTGGTCCAGTAAGATCACATCCCAAGGTATTTTATACCTCAGAAATTGGTATATTGTTACCTTGTTAATGAATGAAATTACATTCTTATTTAACGATGGAAGACTTTCCTCTATTCTTGCAGTAAGTGGAACATAATATGTATATCATGACTGGAAAACAATTAGATGTGAAAATCAATCAGATTTAGGAAATTACCAGTTTGTCTGATTATTCATATTCATACAGTAACACAATGTCTAGCCCCGGTTCTGAAGCAGGTAACATTTGATTTAACACTCTCAAAGTTTGGAATTATTACAGATTGCTATAGCATTTGCTGATGTAAATGCCTCATAGCTTTTATTTCTTCGCTGTTTTCAATATACTGTACGTAAATGTACTTTTTTGTAATGATCTTATAAAGGAGGACTCTACTTGAAGACTCTTTCTCTGGATACTGTAAATACGTTTGTGAGCAAGTGTGTATGTTGTATGCAGGCCTTCCTCTATCCAGAGGGCCATATGGATGATGGACTAATCCTGCAGCTCTGCCAACATGAGGAGTCCAGAGCAGCTCGCATCATCCGCAACACCACACAACTCTTTACCCAGTTCATCAGGTACGTTTTTATTACCTTACTGTAGGTGTGCGTTACATATATCAAAGGGTTCTTCACCAAGAATTTGGGAGCAGTTAAGCAGTTACAGTAGTTATCTTTTTTGAGCTAAAGTGATGTGTTCTGCAGAAAGTGTTTCAATAGCATAAATACTGTATATTTGCAAGCCCCGGTAATGATCCTCGACATGAAGGACGGGTCATTCACGGCAGACTTGGCAGACTTCGATGCGATGTTCTTTTTACTCCTGGGTCAGCAGCCTGGGGATGAACTTGGCAGCAACATAGCGTATGTTTAAATCACACATGAGGATTGTCTGCCTGTTCAGAATGACCCACCGAAAATGGTTGCAATGTTGTGGATTTTTCTCTGATAATCATCATGCTGATCAAGTTGCTGAAAGGTTTCCATATTTTTGGAGGTTGAGCTTTTGGAAGATCTTCCTGATCTCTCGTCATCCTCCAGTGATGTTCCTCCGCGCTTGCCATTAAAAAACCTCAAGTGACTCATTGTAGTTAACTTGCAGAATTATAGACTCTTCATGAAAAAAATGTGGCAGGAATTCATGCAGAATTTCCAGTTTACTCATTGTTCTAACTTGCTGTCCATGATGAAATAGGAAATGTGGTACATTGGTCAGAATAGCACCAGTTGCATAGCTCCTGATGTACACTGGTCGATGTCTTTTGGCACACTGACTTATGAAGTTCTGTGCTCCCTGTGACTGTGATGCTGCCATCTTTTGGGTTGTTACAAAACTAGTCTCAAAACTTCGATAGCACCTTATATATAGCCAAAAGTATGTGGACCCCTTTCCTAATTATTGAGTTCAGGCTTGCTTTTCATCCACACCCATTGCATACATAACATGTAATAGCCATGTCATTTCCTTTTTTTTTTGGATTTTACCTTAATTTAGTCGTATCCAATTCCTCCTCGTCTCTAGGGCGCTTACACATTAAGGCTAGCTCTACCACTCAGTCAGGAGGGCAGAAGACTATTACATGTTTCCCCCGAACCATGTGACGCCAGCCCCGTGAGCACTTTACCACTGCGCCACTCGGAGGTCATTAGCACATGTCATTTCCATAGTCAAAAGAAGGCAGTAGAAGGGTTATACTAATAGGTTGGTGACTTTTGATGTCGCACTCTCATAGAATGCCACCTTCTAAACAAGACTATTAATTACATTTCTGCACTGTTGGATCTGTCCTTGTTAACTTCAAATACAATTATTGTGAAATGGAAGCATCTACAGTAGTTGCGACTATAGCTCAGCTACAACGTGATAGACCAGTGGGCTTCTTAGTGCTGAAGCACACAACATGTCTTCTGTTGCATCACAATTTACAGTTGCAGAGTTGCCTGGTTTGGAAGTGAGTTTTCATGACAAGCAGCTTCACGCAAGCCTAAGATCATTACGCACATTGCCAAGATTTGGTTGGAGAATGCCACCATTGGACTCTAAAGTATTGAAAATGTGTTTCCTGGAGTTATAAATCACATTTCACTACCTGGCAGTCAAATGGATGGAGGTTTCCAGGAAAAGGATACCTACTAGAATGCATTGTGCCAACAGTTTTTTTTTACAGGTTTAAAACCCTGAGCCAGGCCTCGCTTCAGTGCCAGAAAATGTTCTTTCAACTGAATGGGCACAAATTCCCCCAGACACACAACAAAATCTAGTGGAAAGTCTTCATGTAAGAGCAGAGGCTCTTATAACTGCAAAGGTGAACCAGCGGCTTAAAATAAAAATGCCATGGATTTGAATAGGATGTCCAACAAGCTTATATAGGTGTCATAGTCATAGTGTAACAACGTCTTGAATGAATGCAAGAACTGGTCATTATAAGAAAACTCACACATGTGCTTACATTCATATATACATATATTTCTTGTCTTCAAGAAAATCCTGAAGAGTTTTTTTACTTCCCCATATTAAATATTCCTTATATTGCTTTTCCATAATGCACTTGTCCTGGGATGTACAGTATGATAAAATTAATATTTTGAAATTATATATTGATATATTGATTTATTGATGTAAAACCATAAAATTTACTTTCGCACTCTTCATGTGTCGCCAGAGGGCTGGATGAACTGAAGTGGGAGAAAGCATCAGGGGTGAGTCTGCCGGTGGGAGAGGTACTACAGACCCTGGAGGACCTCATCACTTACTTCCAACAGCCTGACTCGGAGCTAGAACATGAGGAGAAACAGAGGCAACTTCGCTCGCTCATCAAACGCCAGGACCTTTTCAAAGAGGAGGTAAGATCATTACCTTCTTAAAAAGCACATCATATGTTTTAAAAGAAATGGCAGTGTTCTTCAACCTATCAACAGCTGTTGCATTTTCACATATTTCTCTGTACTACTACGTGGTGTAATGAAATTCCACTGTGTGTATACAGCATCTGTATCTGACTTTGTCTGACATTGGTTAGTAGATACGAATTTCTCTTTTGGATCTCGTAAAAAATTAGTTTTTCAGCCTCATAATGCACCGGACAGTTTTGCCCATTTTACTAATAGGCTGTTTTGAACCACTGCTTTTTTGAGTCCCATGGGGCCCCTGATGTGTGTCTTTTATTCATATCTGTATTTGCATAATCTGTTCAATCTGAATAATGTGTTTGTATTCTGTTACAGTGTTGTCATTAATTAGCATGTAATGAAAAGTGATAAATGTTAAAGGATTATAATAAATATTCACAAAAAACATACAAACCGGATTCCAAAAAAGTTGGGACACTAAACAAATTGTGATTAAAAACTGAATGCAATGATGTGGAGATGGCAAATGTCAATATTTTATTCAGAATAGAACATAGATGACAGATCAAAAGTTTAATCCGAGAAAATGTATCATTTTAAAGGAAAAACATGTTGATTCCAAATTTCACGGTGTTAACAAATCCCAAAAAAGTTGGGACAAGTAGCAATAAGAGGCTGGAAAAAGTTAATTTGAGCATAACGAAGAGCTGGAAGACCAATTAACAGTAATTAGGTTAATTGGCAACATGATTGGGTATAAAAAGAGCTTCTCAGAGTGGCAGTGTCTCTCAGAAGCCAAGATGGGTAGAGGATCACCAATTCCCACAATGTTGCGCAGAAAGATAGTGGAGCAATATCAGAAAGGTGTTACCCAGCGAAAAATTGCAAAGACTTTGCAGTTATCATCATCAACTGTGCATAATATCATCCAAAGATTAAGAGAATCTGGAGCAATCTCTGTGCGTAAGGGTCAAGGGCGTAAAACCATACTGGATGCCCGTGATCTCCGGGCCCTTAAACGACACTGCACCACAAACAGGAATGCTACTGTAAAGGAAATCACAGAATGGGCTCAGGAATACTTCCAGAAACCATTGTCAGTGAACACAATCCACCGTGCCATCCGCCGTCGCCAGCTGAAACTCTACAGTGCAAAGAAGAAGCCATTTCTAAGCAAGATCCACAAGCACAGGCGTTTTCATTGGGCCAGGGATCATTTAAAATGGAGTGTGGCAAAATGGAAGACTGTTCTGTGGTCAGACGAGTCATGATTCGAAGTTCTTGTTGGAAATGTGGGACGCCATGTCATCCGGACCAAAGAGGACAAGGACAACCCAAGTTGTTATCAACGCTCAGTTCAGAAGCCTGCATCTCTGATGGTATGGGGTTGCATGAGTGCGTGTGATTTGTTGACACCATGACATTTTGATTCACCATATTTTTCCCTTAAAATGATACATTTTCTCAGTTTAAACTTTTGTTCCGTGATTTATGTTCTATTCTGAATAAAATATTGACATTTACCATCTCCACATCATTGCATTCAGTTTTTATTCACAATTTGTTTAGTGTCCCAACTTTTTTGGAATCCGGTTTGTACATAAAAAAACATGCATCCCCCCTTTTGTATTCATTTATTAATTTCAGCTTGGGGCACTGCAAGCTTTTACTGGAAACTAGAAACATTGGGTATAAGTTGGGAGAACACCCTAACTGAGATGGCAGTCAATTGCAATGAGCACACACACACACACACACACACACACACACACACACACACACACACACACACACACACACACACACACACACACACACACACACACACTTGGGTTCAGGATCGAACTGGGGTCCCTAGAGGAACACGATGTACTCCACAAAAAAATAAAGTTACATTAAGATTAATAAAACACAATAAGACTGAGAATTGTACTGTAGTGATGGATGATGTCCTTCTTTTTCTTTCTATTTTTAGGGAATGCTTACACTGGTCTCTATCTGTATCGACCGGCTCAATGTGTACAACAGTGCTGCTGAGTTTGAGGAATTTGCTGGGGAAGAGGCAGGAGAGGCCTGGAAGGACATCTTAAACCTCCTCTATGAGTTGCTTGGTAGGCGTGCCATCACATGATATGTACACACATACACACGTGCACACATTCCTTCGTGATAGGATTGATGGCAGAAAGCTGATGACATTTACGTGTACTTTAAGGCGTAAAATGTAACGGTGATGTTTGATGTTGCTGTGAAGGATATCACTCATTCATCATCTATACCGCTTCATCCCGTATATGGGGTCATAAGGGCATGGGGTGGGGTACACTCTGCACGGGATGCCATGCCATCATGGTGCACACATACACACACCCAAAAGCTCATTCTCACACTATGGACATTTTAGCCTAATTTGCATGTCCTTGGACAGTGGGAGGAAACCAGAGTACCTAGAGAAAATCCACCAACCTTTGGGTGAATAATACAAACCCATGCACACAGACCTGAGGTGGGAACCGGACCCTGACCACGGAGGTGCAAGGGTACTAAGCCACCAAATGTTCCTACGCTTGACTTATGACTTATATCCCAGTTGCGAGTTGACAGCATACATTAATCCAGTATACAGTATATGAACTGTACCTTTATTTAACTGTGTATGAGGTCATATAATTAACATGGTAGCAAGGTTTCAACAAATTTTTCATCTCAACTAAATCTCAAGAACTACACAAAAAGCCTGATTCTAGCCAAAAATTTATACATTGGGAAAAGAAGATATTTTTCTGTTTTTCTGTCCAGCCTTCACATGGTCTACAAATTATCCGCACCACAGCTAATGCATTGGCCTGTATGAGTGATTGTTGCAGTTCTCATTTTTCATCACTAGGGCAGGCAAATAAATGGAAAAGCAGTTTATATCTGTCAAATAGAAACATTAAAAAAACATTACTCGTAACTTCAAAGACATAAGCAGTTCAATGCAATTTATTGAATGGCTGATGTACTGTAAACGATGTCCCTGTCTGCCTGACCTGCAATTTGTTCCAGTGGACAAGCTTCCACTGATTAGTAAAAAAATAAAAAACATTATGGCCCTGTTTTATAGCTTTGGATTCAGGTTTCCATTTTCTGTGCTTTGCGTTTACTTTGCAGATGTTTATCTCTTTATACTATATATTTGTTTTAGCATTATATTTTACTGAGATAACTAAATATGACTTTTACAAGCAAAAAAACGCAAAACAGGGGTGCCACCCTCCAGGGTTTGATTCCCTCCTCTGGGCCTGTGTGCATGGAGTTTAAATGTTCTCCCTGGGCCTAAATGGAGGTATGAGTATGTATGTGTGCCCTGTGATGGATTGGCACCTATTCCAGGGTGTACCTTGCCTCATGCCCTAAGTCTCCTGGGATAGGCTCTACGCCCCTGCGACCATGAATACAGAATAAAGCGGAATAGAAAATAAATGAGTGAGTGTGAGCGTGTAAAATGCTAAGGCCTTTTACAGTTGTCTTTTTACATTTATCCAACTACAGCTTTTATTTATATTACTCTGTGGGTAAAAATCTGCTTTTTTGTGACAATTTGAGGTTTTGTTGTGAGGTTGCTATTGTGAAAAACTGCCATGGTTCACTTCATCAGGTCACTATGGCAACAACAAACAAGCCTCTCTCACAGCAAAATGTGCAGGTGACCCTCAGGAGAGGCTGAAGTGCAGGACTATAGGCATGATGCATCAGTCTGCTGACATCAGCCCGTTTTTGTGTCTTGGACAGATTCATGTATTGCCTTACTGTTTGGACGTGTTAATTTTAGAGTGACAAAAGACATTTGGATCGACTACCACAATTGTATATTTTTTAACAGTATATTTTTCTTTGCACCAATATTTTTCCAAAAATTTGTTCCCAAATTACTTAGAACTTATCTTCACTTTTGAGCATCTAATAGAGCTTTAATATTTTGTTTAACTGAACAATCAACCTATAGTAATGAGTCAAGTACTACAGTCCTGATGGAACACATTGAAGCGTGAGGCAGTATGATGTCCACTCAGTGGTTCTTTCTTTAGACTTAGTGAGAGCTCATGGCTGATTAGTAAACACAGGATGAGAAGGCCATCAGGGGCAAACATGGTATTGACAACTAGCCAGTCATTATAGGCAATCAGCATTCACAAAGCAATCAAAGGTCAACAGAGAGGACAGAAAATGTGAAACAGAAAAAAAAGAGACTAGGAGCAAGAACAGAGCAGTGCCAGGTGATACAGGAGGAAAATAGCACAAATAACCGGTCACTGCTGTGCATGTATTCATCAGGAAATAATAACCATTTTCTTACATTTACCTCATTTAGGCATTTGGCAGATGCTCTTATCCAGAGCGACTTACGAAAAGTGCTTTAAAGTTTACGTCACTGGATACATACTTTTTCTTACTCACTCATAATCTATATCACTTTATCCTGTATTCAGGGTCACGGGGGGCCTGGAGCCTATTCCAGGAGACTTAGGGCACAAAGCAGAGTACACCCTGGACAGGGTGCCAATCCATCACAGGTCACACACACATGCAAACACAATGCAGAAAGAGACAGGAATCGAACCTGGACCCTGGAGGTGCAAGGCGACAGTGCTAACCAGGCGAATGCACAAACTGACATTATGGAGTGCATACTTTTACTACAGTATTGTCAATTGTCAATTCATTGACTTCCGGTTCCGGTGAGAGTACGCTGTGCGCGTTTGGCTGCCGCTTCTTGCTGGAACGTTTCTCGTGTTTGTTTTCTTGTGTTTGTGTTTGTTTTCTCTGTTTGAGTACGTTGTGTGCGGATTGTGTTGTTTTGTTCGAACGTTTACGTGTCTGTTTTAGTTTTGCCGCGTTTTGCCGCGTTCTCCTTCCCGTCCATTTTCTTCTCTCCTCCTCTCACCATCTGGATTGTTTATGGCCCTACTGTTGTTATCTCACTATGGATTATAACTCTAATTGATCGCCCTTGCTATATCTTCTGTCCTGGACACCTGACTCTGCTGGATTATTGTTTATGACTCTACTGTTGTTCTTTCACTGTGGATTATACTCCGACTGGATTGCCTCTACCCATCGCTAGCTACCTGCAAAACTCTGCTCTGCTGCTACCTGTTCGGCCTTCGCGCTCCTTCGGGCCTCCTAGATAGCTGACGGGTGAGTCTCCACTCCTTCGGACCGTATTGCGCTAATCATTCGTCGACAAGAATGTTGCGGCTCTCCTGCATTTTATTGTGAGAGAAGTGTGTTCCTCATCTGTCAGTGATGTTGTGCTTTCGCATCTAACCATGTCTCTCACCGCTCGCAAAGTTCCTGCACCTGCTTTGCTCAGAGTTTTAACACTGGGCTTATTACTTCGCTGCGTTGTTGTCATGGCACTCAGCTACTCGCTATCTCAACTACGAAGCCTGAATTCACACCCTCGTCTCGACGCATCTACATACAGGCTCTGCAAGGAACTTGGGATCACTAGACGGCCGCGCTACGTTCATCGTTCCAGTCGCCACTATCTCTCATCGCGCTGTGTGACATTCTCGTCTATTCCTTCTATTTGGTCCAACCGTTCGAATATACTGTACGCTATTCTATGCTGCCGGCCAACCACCGTGGTATCAATCGTACTGCATTAATTACTGTATCTCAGTCTCCATTTGCTCTACAGACACGCAATGATTGTGCGCTTCGTCCTGCATTAGCGCTGTTCAACTGCTGCTCACTTACTAACAAGGCTACTGTGCTCTCCGCGCTGTTAACTGATAAAAACCTGGACTTCTTGCTGCTTACTGAAACATGGCAAATACCAAATGACTATTTCCACCTAAATCTTCTCACCCCCTCTGGATACAGCTACCTGACCAAACCCCGTCTTACATCGAGGGGCGGCAGTCTGGCTGCCGTCTATCGTAGTAACATTCCTGTTAAAACCATTGACTTTCATGCAACTTCAACCTTTGAGTACCTAGTTCTCAAAATCTCTGGTACATTTCCTATGATTGCAATTCTCTTGTATCGTCCACCCAAATCAATGTCAAATTTTTTCACTGAACTGCATGAGCTATTAACCCTTACATGTGCGATGTCTTCTTCTATAGATCTTTCCAAGATGGCGCCGGTGAGGTCGGCTGCCGTCACGACTGCTCCGACCACCTTTTCTTTGTTTTTGTTCTTTAAGTTAGTTTTCAGTGTTTTAAAATCGGCAAAATCATCACCATTGAGTACATTAGGTATGATAGAGACACTCTTGTTTCTATTGGTATACAATGTACTCACAATTCGATGTTTTTAACTCCGGATCCGAGCTGGCCGAGTGAGATCCTGAGGGAGAACAATGGACGCGACGCGAAGCGACGGACCCGAGGGAGACGAGCTGGCGTGAGGAACCGGCTCAGAGCCCGTGCACACCGCACACCTCTGCCTAGCATCCTGCTCGCCAACGTCCAGTCACTGGAGAACAAACTTGATGACCTCAGGGCCAGGATAAAGTTCCAGAGAGACATTCGGGACTGCAATCTCCTCTGCTTCACCGAGACATGGCTGAACCCAGCGGTGCCAGACCACGCCATACAACCAGCCGAGTTCTTCTCGGTTCACCGCATGGACAGGACGCGGGACTCGGGGAAGTCAAGGGGAGGCGGCGTGTGCTTAATGGTGAACAACAGCTGGTGCAACAGCGTGAGCGTTGTTCCTCTTACACGCTCCTGCACACCAAACCTGGAACTACTGTCCATCATGTGTCATCCATTTTATCTTCCACGGGAGTTCACATCGGTCATAATCAGTGCCGTTTACATCCCTCCACAAGCAGACACAGACATTGCCTTATGCGAGCTGCATGAGGCGCTCACACAGCACCAGACACAACACTGGGACGCTGCGCTCATTGTGGCGGGGGATTTTAATAGTGCCAACCTCAAACGCGCAGCGCTGAACTTTCATCAGCACATCACCTGCCCCACCAGGGGAGAAAGGATACTGGACCATTGTTATACCACGGTCAAAGACGGTTACAAGGCACAATCTCGTCCAGCGTTTGGTAAATCCGACCACGCCGCCATCTTCCTCATGCCAAAATATAAACAAAGGCTGAAACAGGAAGTTCCGGTTCAGAGGGAGGTCGCGCGCTGGATGGACCAATCGGTGGCCGCGTTACAGGACGCACTCGATGACGCAGACTGGGACATGTTCAGAAACAGCTCCGATGATGACGTCAGCGTGTTTACCGAAGCGGTTGTGGGATTTATTGGGAAGCTAGTGGACGATACGGTGGAGAAAAAGACTATCAGAACGTTTCCCAACCAGAAGCCGTGGGTGGATAAAACCATCCGCGACGCTCTGAGATCTCGCACCGCTGCCTACAACACGGGACTTGCGTCGGGGGACATGGAACCGTACAAGGCTGCGTCATATAACGTCCGGAAGGCGGTGAAAGAGGCGAAGCAGCGCTACGGGAGAAAACTAGAGTCACAGCTTCAACAGAGTGACTCTAGGAGCCTATGGCAGGGACTAAGAACAATAACGGACTATAAAGCACCAGCATCCGGTATGACGAACGCGAACGCGACTCTGGCAGACGAGCTTAACACCTTCTATGCTCGCTTCGAGGCTGCAGCTAAAGACGCTAGCGATGCTAATGCTAACGGCGCTAATGCTAACGGCGCTAATGCTAGCGGCGCTAACGGCTGCAGACAGGAAGACACAACCAGCACCGGGAACGCGCTCATCATCTCCGAGCACGACGTGAGGAGAGCCTTCAAGAGAGTGAACACCAGGAAAGCAGCAGGACCAGACGGCATCTCAGGTCATATTCTCAGAGCCTGCGCAGACCAGCTAGCACCTGTGTTCACTGAGATATTCAACATCTCTTTATCTCAGTCGGTGATGCCCACATGCTTCAAAGAGTCCATCATTGTTCCTGTCCCGAAGAAACCACATCCTGCTTCCCTCAATGACTATCGCCCTGTAGCCCTCACCTCAGTAGTGATGAAGTGCTTTGAACGCCTTATCAGAGACTTCATCATTTCTTCACTACCCGACACACTGGACCCACTACAGTTTGCATACCGTCAGAACCGCTCCACAGACGATGTAATCTCTCATCTCCTCCATACATCACTCACTCACCTGGACACTAGGAAAGGGAATTATGTTAAAATGCTCTTCATCGACTACAGCTCTGCTTTTAATACCATAATTCCCTCCACACTCACCACCAAGCTGGAGCACCTGGGACTGAGCTCATCTATATGTCAGTGGATGTCCAATTTTCTGACTGGCAGACCACAGGCAGTAAGGATGGGCGGACATGTCTCAGCCACATTCACTCTCAGCACTGGAGCCCCCCAGGGTTGTGTTCTGAGCCCCCTGCTGTACTCTTTGTACACCCACGACTGCGTGGCCACTACCAACTCCACCTCCATCATCAAGTTTGCTGACGACACCGTCGTGGTCGGACTGATCACCAACAATGATGAGTCGGACTACCTAGAGGAGATTGGAAATCTGGAGAACTGGTGCCAGAGGAACAATCTCCTCCTGAACGTCAGTAAGACAAAGGAGCTGATAGTGGACTTTAGTACAAAGCAAGAGAGGAACTACCAGACCCCCGTCATCAACAGGAGCCCAGTGGAGAGAGTGGATAGCTTCAGATACCTCGGTGTTCACATCACGCAGGACCTGTCATGGTCCTGTCACATCAACACCGTGGTGAAAAAAGCCCGGCAGCGTCTCAGACGCTTGAGAGACTTTAGACTGCCCTCCAAGGTGCTCAGGAACTTCTACTCCTGCACCATAGAGAGCATCCTGACGGGAAACATCACGACCTGGTTCGGGAACAGCACCATGCAGGACAGACGAGCTCTACAGAGGGTGGTGCGATCAGCATCATCCGCACTGAGCTCCCTGACCTGCACTCCATCTACAGCAAGCGGTGCTGGACTAAGGCCAGGAAGATCATGAAGGACCTCAGTCACCCCAGTAATGGACTGTTCTCTTTGTTGCGGTCTGGGAAGAGATTCCGCTCCCTAAAGGCCAACACAGAGAGGCTGAGGAGGAGCTTCTTCCCGCAGGCGATAAGGTCTCTTAATCACACCTCCACACAGGACTAATAACATATTTTAAGCTCACAACACTGACTGGACAATCATGGACACATTCATACACACTTGCACTAAATACTCATACATCTGGACAATTGCACATGTCACCTTTCATGCATATTTGCACAACCACTGACACTTTAATTCTATATACATATATACTCTATCTACCCTATATTTCTATATTTTTGCAATATTTTATTATGCCCTTATTGTACAGTTAATTTTACTAGTTAAAATTATTTCTTTAGTATTTCCTTTTTATTGATTATTTATTTTACGTACAAGCTTTTATTTTCTTTTTTTTTAAGGTCACTGGCGGTCGTATAAGCATTTCACTGCATATTATACTGTGTATGACTGTGTATGTGACTAATAAAATTTGAATTTGAATTTGAATTTATAATCTTACTTGGTGATTTCAACATACATGTTAACAAAGATTGTGCAGACTCCCGTGAACTTATGTCAGTTTTTGAATGCTTTAATCTTGTACAGCACATTAATTTTCCTACACATCTAAAAGGTCACACACTGGATTTAATTTGTACAACTGGTCTACGTAATGTTTCTGTGTATGGATCTCAGATTGGACTTTCTGATCACCTTCTCATTGAACTCAGTTGTGAAATGCCTCTCCCCTGCCTCAGGGTAAAATCAACCATTACTTTTCGTAAAATTACTTCTGTTGATCACTGTTTACTGATTCTGTACAGACACATCTTTCAGATATTACTGAACACAGCTCTGCTCTTGATATTCTTGCCAAATATAATAACGCTCTTTCTACCGCCCTTAATATTCACGCCCCACTCAAATGCAGAATCGTACCTTCTACACATACATCACCCTGGTTTACCCCCTCACTTCGCAAATTGAAAACCACTGGTCGTCGCCTGGAATGCCTTTATAGGAAAACTGGCTTGACCGTGCATCTTCTTTTACATTTACATTTAGGCATTTGGCAGACGCTCTTATCCAGAGCGACTTACATTTTTAACTCATTACACATCTGAGCAGTTGAGGGTTAAGGGCCTTGCTCAAGGACCCAACAGTGGCAACTTGGTGGTTGTGGGGTTTGAACCTGGGATCTTCCGAACCGTAGTCCAATGCCTTAACCACTGAGCTACCCCTGGCCCTTCTTTTCAATTCAATTCAATTTTATTTATATAGCGCTTTTAACAATGGTCATTGTCTCAAAGCAGCTTCACAAAAATTAAAGAAATTTAACAAAAAAAAAAAAAAATAATAAAAAAAAAATAATAATAAATAAAAATAAATAAATAATAATAATAATAATAATAATAATAATAATTATAGAAAATAAAATAATTGGAAGTGTGGATGTGTGAGAAAAATGTGCAGATAATAATGAAACGAATGAATGAAATTTCTCTGATGAGCAAGCCAAGGGTGACGGCGACGGTGGTAAGGAAAAACTCCCTGGGATGGCATTAGGAAGAAACCTTGAGAGGAACCAGACTCAACAGGGAACCCATCCTCATTTGGGCGATAACAGATAGAAATGATATAACATCTTGTGTGTTGTGCAGGTGAAAATTCAATATGTCAGAAATTATTTAAATTGACATGAAGACCAGTTCAGCATAGGGACGAGTCAGTAGGTGCAGAGGGCAGATGAGGTCTGGATCACTGGAAGCACAGGAGCAGCATGTGTAGCTCCAACCATCATAAAGCTGAATCCAGCTGGAGCTGGTCCTTCTCTGGATGCCTCAGGAACCTCGCAGGGTCGGCCTTTGTCTACTGAAGCTGGCAAAATCCCCCGATGCCTCGGGATGGGTAGAGAAATACAGAACAGATGGGGAGAATTAGCGTAGTTGCCATTCGGTATAGGTGTACTGGAGTATGAGATTATGGGATGAGTTATGTGTGTGCCAGATTAAAAAGATGCGTCTTGAGTCTACTTTTGAACTGAGAAACCGTGTCTGCTCCCCGAACACTGTCTGGAAGGCTATTCCAAAGCTTTGGAGCTAAATATGAAAAAGCCCTACCCCCTTTTGTAGATTTTGAAATTCTGGGAACTACCAGAAGTCCGGAGCTTTGTGATCTTAAGGCGCGTGGTGGATTGTAGCGCAACAGAAGACTGGTTAGGTATGTGGGAGCTAAACCATTTAAGGCCTTGTATGTAAGTAATACTATTTTGTAATTTATTCTAAACTGAACAGTTAGCCAGTGCAGGGATGATAATATTGGGGTTATATTATCATATTTTCTGGATCTAGTGAGAACCCTGGCAGCTGCATTTTGGATTAACTAAAGCTTGTTTATTGAGGATGCAGGACAACCTAGTAATGCATTACAATAGTCCAGTCTGGAGGTCATGAATGCATGAACTAGTTTTTCTGCATCAGATACGGATAATATGTTCCTAAGTTTAGCAATATTTCGAAGATGGAAAAAGGCTGTTTTTGTGATATTTGAAATGTGATTTTCAAAAGACAAGTTACTGTCTAATATTACGCCCAGGTCTTTTACTGCTGAGCTGGTAGTAACAGTACATCCTTCTAAGCGCAGGCTGAATTGTGAAAGCTGTTGTGTGCTGGTTTTTGGGCCAATAAGTAATATCTCTGTCTTATCTGAATTTAATAAAAGAAAGTTATTGGTCATCCAATCTTTTATGTCCTGGACACACTCAGTTAATCTAGACAACTTAGGTATTTCGTCTGGTTTAGTTGAGATATATAATTGGGTATCATCAGCATAACAATGGAAACTAATCCCATGTCTTCTAATGATGTTACCCAAGGGAAGCATGTATATTGAGAACAACAGAGGTCCTAAAACTGACCCTTGTGGGACCCCATATTTCACTGGCATTACACCAGACGGTTCTCCATTTAGATCTACAAAATGGTAGCGATCAGACAGGTAAGATCTAAACCATTTTAATGCCTGTCCCTGAATACCTATATAATTTTGTAAGCGATCTATGAGAATATTATGATCTATAGTGTCGAACACAGCACTAATATCGAGCAGGACTAGCAATGAGATGCACCCTTGGTCTGAAGCTAAAAACAAGTCGTTTGTAATCTTAACTAGTGCAGTTTCTGTGCTATGATGGGGCCTGAAACCTGACTGAAATTCTTCAAGGATGTTGTTATCCTGCAAGAATGTGCAAATTTGAGCTGATACTACTTTTTCTAGTATTTTTGATATGAACGGAAGGTTTGAAATCGGTCTGTAATTTGTTATTTCATTCGCGTCCAAATTAGATTTTTTAAGAAGCGGCTTAATAACTGCTAACTGGAAAGGTTTAGGGACGTGACCTAGATGTAATGAAGAATTAATAATGTTTAGAAGTGGCTCTCCAACCGTAAGCATCACTTCTTTTAAAAATCTGGTTGGGATTGGGTCTAACAGGCACATTGTTGATTTAGCCGAGGTGATAAGTTTATACAGCTCTTCGTGTCCTATACCTGTAAAGCAGTGAAAATCTAAATGTGAAGCTATAGGCTGAACTGGATCGTGAGATACTATTAGAGGTTCAACCTCCATTATTTTCTTCCTGATATTATTGATTTTTTCATTAAAGAAGTCCATAAAGTCTTCACTTCTAAACTGTGATGGGATACTCTCTGCAGGCATCTTAGGTTTTGTTAGGCGAGCCACTGTACTAAATAAGAACCTGGGATTGTTTTGGTTTCTTGCTATCAGTTGGCTAAGATGCTCAGTCCTAGCAGTTTTTAGAGCCTGTCTATAGCTGCACATACTGTCTTTACATGCTATTCGAAAAACTTCTAATTTAGTTTTCCTCCATTTTCGCTCGAGGTTACGGGTTGCTCTCTTTAGGGCGCGAGTATGACTGTTGTACCACGGTGCAAATGTTTTATCTCTGACTTTTTTTAATCTGATGGGAGCAACAGTGTCTAATGTACTGGTAAAAATAGTGCCCTTGCTGCTAGTCACTTCATCTAGATCATCTGCATTTAGGGGTCTAATAAGAAATTGGGACAGATCAGGCAGATTACTTGTGAATCTGTCTTTAGTAGTGGGATTCATATTTCTAACAGATTGATAACGTGGGGAGACACAGCTAATCTGTTCTACGGGTAGAGTATATGTCAGGAGGTGATGATCTGTGATATCATCACTTTGAGGTATGATCTCTATATTAGAGACATCTATACCATGGGATATAATTAAAGCGGTGAGTTGCTCCAATTATATTTTGCTTAACCCCAAAGGAATTTAGTAAATCCATAAATGTGAGTGCTAAAGCGTCGTTAGCATCATCTACATGAATGTTAAAGTCTCCTACTATCAACACTTTGTCAGAGTTAACCAATAGGTCTGATAGCAGATGTCCAAATTCTTTAAGAAAATCACCATATGGCCCCGGGGGTCTGTACACGGTGGCCAGGGTAAAATATAGCAAGGGTTTATTACGTATTTCATTTAGTGCAACATTAATGACAAGCACTTCAAATGAATTAAACCTGGGCCTTATTTTCTGGGTAACAGTGAGTACATCATTGTAGATAGTGGCGACACCAACACCGCGACCAATTAGACGGGGCTCGTGCTTATAGAAATATCCTGGCGGAGTAGACTCATTCAGACCAAAATATTCATTTGGTTTAAGCCAGGTTTCGGTGAGACAGAGTGCGTCAAGGCAATAATCTGAGATAATTTCATTAACAATAAGTGCTTTAGGCACAAGGGATCTAATGTTGAGTAGTCCAAACTTTAGAGGTGGATTTTGACTACTTATTTTGCCTTTTTCTGATTTTCTGGTTATCAGATTGTTTCGGGCAAATTTAACAAATTTATTATTTTTTTCTCAGTATTCGGGGAACAGACAGTTTCTATAGGACAAGCTATGTGTGTGCGTCTATCACTACGGTGAGTTGTGATGTGGCTAATAATGTTTGGAATCTACAGTATGACTTACCGCCAGTCAGATGGTTCGTAGTGTTCTGGAGATGTTGTCAGAGAGGACCGCTGCTCCAGCTCTGCTAGGGTGTAGGCCATCAGTGTGGTAGAGCCTAGAACTCTCCCAGAAAACATTCCAGTTATCAACAAAGCGTAATTTCTGTTGTTGACACCAAGATTGTAACCATTCATTAAAGGCAAATAATCTACTGAACTTCTCGATTCCTCGCTGAAATGTGGGAAGCGGTCCAGATACGATGATCCTTGTCGTGGGTGATGTGCTGCGGACCTTCTCGACCAGGCTCCTGAAGTCCTTCTTTAGGATCTCCGTCTGCCTCAGCCTGGTGTCGTTCGTGCCGGCATGAAGAACCAGAGCTCCAATGTTCTTCCTCAGGGCAGCAGGCACCTGTGCAACAACATCAAGAACACGTGCACCAGGTAAACAGCGTGTGTGCACCTTACCTTTAGCCGTGGTAGCACGCACGTGACGAACGATGGAGTCTCCGATGACCAGGACGTCGTGTGCCGTCTCGCGGATAGGAGCGAAGCGGTTTCGGGTCGAGATGTCGAAGACGGGTGGTGGCGGAGGGGGAGAGGTCCTCGCCCGGGGCTTGGCGTGCTTCTTCCGCTGCTGCTGTATCCAGGGTCCGTGGTATCCCGGCGCCGGGGTGTAGGAAAACTGGGCTGGCTGCGTCCTTGGTGTGTTGGACCTGGGCAGAGAAACATGCGGGGTTGAGGTTGTCGGAGAGATTGTGTCACGCCGAGAATTTACCTGGGACAGGTGAGCGTCGGTCCGTGACGATTCCAGCGTGGCTTTCCGCTGCTGTAGCCGGGCCAGCTTCACCTGTAGCTCACGGATCAGCTTCTCCACGGCCTCCAGCTCCAAATCCACCGAGTGCAGCTCCAATGTCTCCTCACCTGCACTCAGAGGCAGAATCACAACCGACATGGTGTCTAAACACAGAAAATAATCGATGTGAAGAAGCGAAAACAAACTTTACAAACAAACGTGATAGCCGGGCTAACGGGCTAGCGATGCTAATGCCGGCTAAAAGCCGTGTGCTGCAAAACAATTAAAACTTAACGATATAACACGCGTTTCGAGTAAATATATTATAAGATACTTATCCGTTTTATGTACACTCTTCGTAAGGGGACGAAAAAGTTTAAAAGTTGGTCAGTATGGCGGAGCTCGGAAAAAAAGCAGCGTCTCAGCGTCCTCGTACAAGGGTTGCCAGATCAGTCCTTCTTGCATACAAGGATCACATTCAGCTATATAAATTAGCTTTAAATAAGACACGCTCCAGCTATTATTCTACTCTGATCACAAATGCTCTTCCCGTCCTAAAACACTGTTTTCTGTAGTTAACAAACTCACTAGCCCTCCTGTCCCTCTTATGACCAACTCTGTAGATCTCTGTGAGTCATTCTTACATTACTTCCAAAATAAAATAACTCGTATACATTCTCTCTTTTCAACAGTATACTCCCCTATTAACTCAAATAACTTCCCCATGGACTTTGCAACTGGTATTTTTACTGATTTCGATCCTCCAACTCCTGCTTTTATTTCTGAGTTACTCAGTAAAGTCAGTCCTTCTTTCTCTCACCTTGATCCTGCCCCTACGTCCCTGCTTAAATACTCTGTACCTGTTATTTCACGGCCTATTTCACTTCTCATTTCTAAAATCTTGAACACTGGTGTTATTCCTCTTGAATTAAAAACTGCAGCTGTCACACCAGTCTTAAAGAAACCTGGCCTTGACCCGGCTGATATGGCCAACTACCGACCAATTTCAAATCTTCCGCTACTCTCAAAAATACTTGAAAAAGTTGTTGCTGTTCAACTACAGTCCTATTTGTCATCTCATAATCTGTATGAATGTTTCCAATCCAGTTTTTGCCCTTACCACAGTACAGAGACAGCGCTTCTTAAGGTTGTCAATGACCTTCTTATGGCTTCTGATGCTGGCTCTGCTAGCATTTTGATCCTGTTAGATCTTTCTTCTGCATTTGATACTATCTCTCACAGTATTCTCATCTCACGACTCTCTGCTCTTGGTATTTCTGGAACTGCCTTATCCTGTTTCGCTTCTTATCTGTCTGACCGCCAACACTATATTACTATCCGCCAGTCTAAATCTTCTACCGCTCCTGTTTCTCATGGTGTTCCACAGGGCTCTATTCTTGGCCCACTACTGTTCATCATCTACATGCTTCCTCTAGGTAAAATCATCCGCCGTCATGGTTTCAATTTCCACTGTTATGCAGACGACACTCAACTCTATATCAGTTTTCGACACTACCATCCCTTTCCCACTAACTCCGTTTCAGATTGTGTTGATGACATAAATGCTTGGATGACTAGTAACCTTCTCAAGCTCAATACTGATAAAACATATTTTTTACTTGTTGGTTCACCTAAAACCGTTGCAGCTCTCTGTACTGATACTGTTAACATTTCCGGTACCTTGGTTAGATCTTCCACCATCGTTAAAAATCTGGGTATAACTTTTGACTCCCATCTTTCCTTTCTACCTCACATTTCTTCACTTACTAAATCTGCCTTCTATCACCTCCGTAATATAGCTTGTCTACGGCCCTTCTTAGACATCAAGGATGCTGAGACACTGGTCCACGCTTTCATTACTTCTCGACTTGACTACTGTAATTCTCTTTTTTATGGTCTACCAAATACAACATTAAATAAGCTCCAATACATTCAGAACTCTGCTGCTAGGGTCCTCACTTATTCAAAGAAATCCTCACACATCACTCCCATCCTACACAAACTTCATTGGCTACCCATTCGCTCTCGCATCCAATACAAGATTCTCCTTATCACCTTCAAAGCACTCCATGGTCTTGCCCCTCCATATATCTCGGATCTTATTCATACTTACTCCTCTGCTCGCACACTCCGATCTGCAGATGATGGTCTACTGGTAATTTCTCGTCATAGATTAGCATAATTTGGAGGACGAGCATTTAGTATTTCTGCCCCCACACTCTGGAATTCTATTCCCAAACACATCTGTGATCTTTCTTCATTACAGGATTTCAAAACCCACCTTAAAACATATCTTTTCTCGTCCTGTTTTTCCACTCTTTGAATATGTGTTAGATAAATACTACCGGTTTTCATGTTTATCTATATTTTCTTCTGATGTCTTTCAAATGTCTCTTTCTATGTGTTATTGTAAAGCGACCTTGAGTCTCTTGAAAGGCGCTATATAAAATAAACTTATTATTAAATAAATAAACTTATTATTAACCACTACACCACCTTAACCATTTTCTTTACAATTATATCCGTGGAAAGGATGCCATCTATACAATGTTTCAACGTTTTACTACTGTACAGTATGTACTGTAGTATTTATCAAAACTGCTAAAATCATCGCAGGACCTTGGAAGCTGTTATAAATGTGCTTCTGTCTTTATTCTTCCAAGTGGAAGAATTCAGTTTACCTCATACAGCACATTGGTAAATAGATTTTAAGCAGATGAATAACTCTCAGTGTAAAGGACATGACAAATGCATGATTGTGGCTTTGCTATGAATTGAGAAAACTCAACATCTTTTTGCAATCTTTTTTTTCAATCTCTTGTCCTCCAGCCGCCCTGATCCGAGGGAACAGACCCAACTGTACACAGTTCTCACGCAAACTGGACTGGCTAATCAGCAAACTGGAGCGGCTGGAGTCCTCCTCAGGTACCTCACAGGCAGAGTTTATAACTGTTCTTATTTTGTATGCAGTACCTTAGTTTAGTGTCCTGTCACATGGTCCACTAGCCGCAGCTGCACGAATAATTGGTTTTTGTTGCTTCCTGGCTCAGATCACATTAGGAGGAAGCTGCAGTATGCTTAACCAACACTCTCTGCGCTTTGCTTGTGCCTCGACATTATTTCATTGTAAGAGTGTACAGACTTATAATACTAAACAGCCTGTGTTATAAGCAAGTGTTTTTTCTGTGCAGGCATCCTGGAGGCGCTGCACTGTATCCTCACAGAGAGTCCAGAGGCTCTAAACATCATCCAGAAAGACCACATTAGATCCATCATTTCCCTTCTCTATAAACATGGACGCAACCACAAGGTCAGTTTAGCCTCACTTCACACACACGCGCAGACACACACACACACACACACACACACACACACACACACACACACACACACACACACACACACACACACACACACACACAGTGAAAATGTAAAGGTGCATCAAAATGGACTGTTTGGAGCTTCTGCCTCCGATTTTTCAGTGGCATGTAACAGGACAAATTTCAACAATCTTAACATTGTAAACATCCTAACAACTATAAACCTAATCTTACTGTTAGGTTTTAACACCAAAAAAAGCAAGAGCTTTTTTTTCTTTAGAAAAGCCAATTAAGCACAGCCCGCTGCGCATGGGTCTTAGCAGATAAAGAACCCAAGGCTGCTGACCTGACCTCATATCTCCCCAGAGGCCAATCCGATCAAGCACTCATGGGATGTGCCCGACAAACAAATTCAAACCACGCAGACTCCGCCCCGCCGCCCATAGCACCCAAAGGATCTGCTGCCAATGTCCTGGTGCCAGGCACCACAGCACAGTGCCAGAGGTCATGCAGAGGTCATGCGGGCGCACGCCTCCCCAATGGCGCAAAGGAATATACACTATATTGGGCATAATGCTTTGCGTTGTAATATTATTGTTGATGTGTATATATTTTGTGTGTGGATGAAATACAGTGCAGCTACTGTATATGACACAGTAACAAGCTACTACATACTGCGAACTTTACATATTGTGATGTACAAAAGGAATCTGAATTATTTTAACTGTCTGAGTGCACACACACACACACACGCACACACACACACACACACACACACACGCACACACGCACACACACACACACACACACAGACAGAAAGAGAAAGAGATTTTATATTGCAGTCAGTACATCCCAAGAAAGTAGAAGTGGAATGTATAACGCTGGGTCATTTAGAACTGATAGATCTTCTAATGTTTTAATGGCAGCTCTAATGCCTGAGTATTAAAAAGCTCTTTGTCTCAACCGCTTCTCTGCAGATTCTGGATATCCTCTGCTCTCTTTGTGTCTGTAATGGAGTGGCAGTCCGAGCCAATCAGAACATCATCTGTGACCATCTGCTTCCAAGAAGGGATCTGCTGCTCCAAACACGTTTGGTTAATGATGTGCAAAGGTAAGAACAATGTACTGGTGTATACTGTACTGTACATATACATATACTGTATATGTATGTATGGTCAATAGTAGAGGCTATAGTGTACTATAGTATATGTAGTAAACTTGTACATTTTTTCTACTGTTAACAGCATCAGGCCAAACATCTTCCTGGGTATAAGTGAGGGATCAGCTCAATATAAGAAGTGGTACTTTGAGCTGATGATTGATCAGGTGGACCATTTTGTCACAAGTGAATCCACTCATCTGCGTGTAGGCTGGGCCAGCACGAAAGGATATGCTCCCTACCCTGGGGGTGGAGAGGGCTGGGGGGGCAACGGTGTTGGCGATGATCTCTACTCTTACGCCTTCGATGGACTTCATCTGTGGTCAGGTGTGTTGTATTCACTGTGTGTGTGTATCAACAAAGATGGCATATCAATAGTGAACAGTATTAGTGAGTAATAACTAATACTTACTCAGTCACTCACTCACTCACTCACTATACCTCTTTATCCTGTATACAGGGTCACAAGGGGCCCTGGAGCCTATCCCAAGGCACAAAGCGGGTCACAGGGCACACACATACTGTATACGCACTCATGCATCATTCACACACTACACGCAATTCGGGAACGCCAATTAGCCTAATCTGCATGTCTTTGGACTGTGGGGGGATTTTAGATGTGAGTGGTTAGATCTGTGGCCTCGCACCTTCAGGGTTGAGGGTTTGATTCTCACCTCAGGTCTGTGTGAGTGTTGTGGGAGTTTTGTATGTTCTGCCTGTGCTTGGTGGGTTTCATCCAGGGACTCAGATTTCCTCCCACAGTCCACAGACCTGCAGACTAGGCTAACTGGCGTTCCCAAAATGCCTGTAGTATGTGAAAGACATGGCGGATCTAAATTCTCCACAGTGAGTAAACGTATGCTCGAGTTCCCTGAGATGGATTGGCACTCCATCCAGGGTTTACCCCAACTTGTGCCATCAGGCTCTAGGCCTTTCATGACCCTGTACAGGATGAGGGGAATAGTGAGTGAGTGATATTTTACCCAAAAAGCCTTCCAAAACAAAAACATATACTTGTGTAAAATAATTGTCCTGAGGTATTTCAGTCTTACGTCTCACCCACAATTACATTATAAATTAATAAATATATAAATGTGCCATACAAGCACTGTCGCCTTGCACCTCCAGGGTCTGGGTTCGATTCCCCGGCCAGGCCCGATTCCCGTCTCTGTGTGCATGGAGTTTGCATGTTCTCCCCGTGCTTGGTGGGTTTCCTCCGGGTTCTCCGGTTTCCTCCCACAGTCCAAAGACATGCAGGTTAGGCTAAATGGCGTTCCCAAATTGCCCGTAGTGTGTGAATGGATGGGTGAATGTGTGTGTGTGTGTGCCCTGCGATGGATTGGCACCCTGTCCAGGGTGTACCCTGCCTTGTGCCCGAAAGCCTCCTGGGATAGGCTCCAGGCCCCCCGCGACCCTGATCACAGGATAAAGCGGTATAGAAGATGAATGAATGAATGAATGTGCCATACAGTACACAATATCTAACACAAATATGTTGGTATTTATTATTACTTTTACCAGGTAATTATAAAAAAATATTATTAAAAGATTTAGAGTATGCTAGGCTATTCATTTCAATATAGTTTGTTAATATGTTTAAATCAATTTAAGGATTTCAGAATTTTTTTTAAGTAATTGTTTTTTACTTTTATTATTATTTTTTAAGTAAATGTCCATCTAAATGGCTTTTGCACGGATGACCTCAAGTATGTGTCAAGTGTTCAAACCTTCGATTTTGGTTACTCACATTGGCTTTTAAATTATTCCATACATAATACATAAGTCATTATGTAGCCTTCATGTTACAGTTTATTTCAACTTATTATTTCTAGGTCTAGATTCTAACAAATATTTGTGGAAATTCATTATTAGCATTGCTCCACTTTTAGTAAAACAGGTTGAATAAAATATATGGGCTAAAGGTACAGTAAACTCAGATAATGGTGCAGCTCAGCATGACTCCATGATAATGTGTTGCAGGGCGAATTCCGCGGGCCGTGGCCTCCATTAACCAGCACTTGCTGACCTCTGAAGACGTGGTGAGCTGTTGTCTGGACCTCGGCGCCCCCAGCATGTCCTTCCGCATTAATGGCCAGCCCGTGCAGGGAATGTTCGAGGACTTCAACACGGACGGTTTCTTCTTCCCTGTTGTCAGCTTCTCAGCAGGGGTCAAGTGAGTCACGCAGTCAGCATCACCACATGCTCCTCACCTCTCCTGCTTTATTATATTTCTACATAAATAACTGCCACGAATATGAGGACTATACATACGCACCTGTAGGTGAAATTATGAAAATGAACAAAACAAGTGAAGGGTTTGTTTTGACATTGCTCAAACTTGCATGTGTTTAAATGGTTTGAGGTGGGACAAGAGACAGGTGTATTCAGTCACAATTAATGATGGGGACACAGGGTCCTGTAGAACTGCTCAAAGGTAAATGTCTGCCTATATTTAGGTCAACATTGAACTTGGAGGTTGACATTGAACCTGCAGACATTTTTCCACTGGGCTTTTTTCCTATCCATTATCTTTCACCTTGAGACTGCAGACAGGATTTTAGTGATTTATTACCTACTGAGCCTCATACTTTACTTTACACTCTTTCTCCACAACCAAGGTGTTGCTGGAAAATGTGTATTCATAATAATGGGGATGCGAACCAGACAATACGAATAATCAGTGCCCACCTTTACGTCTTTCACTAGGGTTCGTTTCTTGTTGGGTGGTCGCCATGGTGATTTTAAATTCCTACCCCCTGGTGGCTATGCGCCTTGTTATGAAGCCCTTCTCCCCAAAGAAAAGATGCGGGTGGAGCCAGTGAAGGAGTATAAGAGAGATGCAGACGGAGTGAGGGACTTGCTGGGAACCACCCAATTCCTATCTCAAGCGACCTTCATTCCCATTCCTGTCAATACTGGCCAGGTGAAACCTTAACAACTCATTTTTTAATTTCTCATCAATATATATTATTTTATCTTTCACTCTATGCTGTACATTTAGATACTTTCCATTTAAAAAAATGACACACCAATGACTATAAATATCATCTTTGTATTTGTCAGATTGTTATGCCTCCACACCTTGAAAATGTACGTGATAAGCTAGCAGAGAACATCCACGAACTCTGGGGTATGAACAAAATTGAGCTCGGCTGGACCTATGGCAAGGTAAGGCATCTATATTGACATTCTGTAGACACACCAGAATATCACTGCAATCAAAGGAATTCCCATCTTAAACCAAAGTACTGCGTAGGTAGTGACACCATCTCATTCAGATATTTATCTCCGTTTCATACATACCGTTCACTTCTCCCTCAAACACTGACCAGCTAGATAAAACCAGGGGAGTGTAAATGAAAAAGTCACCCTGAATTCAGAGTGTCCGATTAATCTTAAACATCCCAAATAGCTACCCAGCAGATGGGCATGTAGATCTCATTTTCAGATAATCGGGCGAAGAATGATGAGAGTGCACGGAGGTAATGTGTGTCTGCTTTGTGCAGCAGCAGCTCTGTCTAAACTGCTGACACTCACACACACACACACACACACACACACACACACACACACACACACACACACACACACACACACACACACACACACACACACACACACACACACACACACACACACACACACACACACACACAGTATATACAGTAGGTGGAGCTCATTGCAGCAGAGCTTTGGACCCCAATGGCTAATAAAGCAAACTCACTGAGTGGCACATCGGCTCAGCAGGAGAAATTCATTAGGCGTTATCACTTTCATTACTCCAAAGGTGCTACGTGATCACTTAATTTAGATGGGGGATTTTATCATTCTAGATGTTTACAGGGCTTCAATGACAGCTCATTAGCCCAATGTGACATTGTTCTGCACTTCTGGTTAGAACTTACCTCTAGAAGTGACATCCAATTAGGCATGGGATGGCTTTCTTGACTTGCCTTAATATTTCATTCCCAAAAGACACAGAATTGATTTCAGATTTTCAGACCGAAATTAAATTTCTACATAAGGCAGTCAGACATGTTGCACACAGGTGACAATACTGTGTGCAACATGAAGAACAAGGCTAGAATCCAGAAGTACAAGAAGTTCATCAATTGCTGTTTCTAAGTCCTTTTTAAAAAAATCTTTTTTTCCCTTCTTTTTTTAAGGTACGTGATGACAACAAAAGGCAGCATCCTTGCCTGGTTGACTTCTCCAAGCTGCCTGAAACTGAAAAAAATTATAACCTACAAATGTCAACAGAAACATTAAAGTGAGTGCATATGAAGAGCAGGACCTTTGGAGTTTAGAGTTAAATTCTTATATTGTGGCTTTTGCACTATTGATTGGTCTGTGAACTAAGTTTAGGCATTTTATTAATTAAATGGTTTTTGAATCAGCATTATATATGCATTACTGGTACTGTGGCTTAGAGTTTAGCACTGTCACCTGCCACCTCCCTGGTTGAGGGTTTCAAATCTGTGTGTGTGGAGTTTTCATGTTTGGTGGGTTCCCTCTTGGTACTCTGGTTTCCTTCCACAGTTTAAACACAAAAGATGTAGGCTGATTGTTTTTTTCCAAATCGCCCATAGTGTATGGTTGAGTGTGTGTTCCTGTGCCATCGGATCAGTTTGCACCCCATCTAGGGTGTACTCTTCATTGTTCTTTGGAATATATATATATATACTGTATATATGAGGGTGAGTCGACATTATCCAGCTCTGGTTATATTAAAACTCCTGTTTGTCTTATCAGCGCTTTCCGTTCAAGGCTGCTGTCTCTCCAGTCACTGCTGTGCAGGTGTGGACATGTTACATCAGATCATTTGTAATTGCTGTGCGAGCAAAAATGGATGTCCCTCTTGTGATTTGCATGAAAGAAGAGCAGCGTGCAATGATTAATTTTTTGCGATCCGAAGGTGTACCTGGTACCGAAACACCTCAGGAAAGAGCATAAGCAGAAGCGTTTGGATATCTGTAAACAAAATAGACTGATACTCTAAGGAAGGTGAAAGTATTTTTTACTCATTTAATTACTACGAACCTGAGAGTCAATGCCAGAGTATGGAACAGGAACATCCTCAGTCGTCGACCAAGAAAAAATTCTAAAGGCAACCATTAGCTGGAAAATTGATGTTCACAGTTTTCTGGGATTCTCAAGGGCCACTACTGACCCATTATCAGGAAAAGGTTGAACAATTAACAGTGCTCATTAAATTGAGATGCTTATTTAAGATCTAAAGCTGAAACTTCAGATTAACATTAAATTCAGCCTTACAGTATATTAGTCACATATACATTACTGCACAGGTGAATTCTTTATTCTTCAAATATCCCAGCTTTTTAGGCTGGGGTCATGGTGCCGGGCACCCCCCTATATTCCTGATCTTGCTTCATCAGATTTCCACCTCTCTGGAACCCTGAAAGCACCCATATGAGGATGAAGATTCACGTCTGATGAAGAAGTGAAGACAGCTTGTGGCTTGCAGCTCAGTCGAAAACATTTTTAATGAGGCAATACGAATGCTTGTTGACAGATTATGTAAAAAAAATTAATTTTTCTTTTTTAAAAGTTCATTAAATTAAATTCTACAGCCAGAGCGCAGATACTTTTTAACTCATCCTCGTATTTTATACTAGGCAAGTTTCTAACAAAACAGCTGTTGTTGTTGTTTTTTTTTTTTTTTGCTGCAGCATTTAACCTTTTTACATCCACACTAAAAGATGAGCACTGGAATCTTTTTTTCCCTTTCATTTCTAATATCTTTGATGCAATAGTAACAAAAATCTAAGTTTCTTTTTCTAAACAGCCTTCAGTAAATGGTAAAAATAAGAGAAATAAGAAAAAGCCTATCAACATCTAGTGAACTGTTTTAAGATAGCAGCGTATGTTTGAATGCTTATGATTACTGTATGAATCTGTAAACTTTTTTTTTTCCTCCCGGTAATGCAGGACCTTACTAGCTTTGGGATGTCACGTTGTACAAATTAATGTTAATGCTGAAGATGAACTGAAGAAGATCAAACTTCCCAAAGAGTAAGTCCCTACAGTACATATACTGCTTCACTGGCCTGTAACAATGCGTAAAATAAAGAAAGTAATGGGATATACAGTATGACTGGCACGGTGGCTTAGTGGTTAGCACAGTGGCTTTGCACCTCCAAGGTGTGGGATTCGATTCCTGCACTGGGTCTGTGTGCATGGAGTTTGCATGTTCCCTCTTTGCTTGGTGGGTTTTCTCCAGATGATATGCACATTAGACTAATTGGTGTTCCCAAATTGCCCTTAGTGTGTGAGTGTATGTGTGTGTGCTCTGTGATGGATTGGCACCCTGTCCAGGGTGTACCCCACCTTGTGCCCTAAGCCTCCTGGGATAGGCTCCAGGCCCCCCGCGACCCTGAATACAGGTTGAAGCGGTGTAGAAGATGAGTGAGTGAGTATCTCCAGGGTGGGGAGTCTCCAACATCTGATCTGCCGAACGGACCAAAATACTAAAAACAAGTGGAATATACATTCCAGGGTGTTTTATTTAATGTAATGCATTAATAACATTTTGGGATTTATACTTCAAACACGTAAATTAAAACAGTAAGCAAATGAAACGAACAAGAGACAGAACAAGAGAAAACAGTGACAGCATGAAAACGACATTCGTCCATCAGTAGTTTGTATGAGTGCCACTTGACGCCACTATTGTTTATTGTTTAAGCCCTCTGGCCTGCCAGCCTCAGGCTCTGTGTTTGTGTGATGTACTACATTCCAGCAAAAAAGGTATGATGGAGCTGCTGACTGTTAGCTCATTGAAGTGTCTCCTAATGTTGCCATCCAAATTCAGCTGTGTGGCTGCTCACAGAACAAATCTGTTGCCTTTTCTATTAATCTATTCAGTAACGATTTTAGACTCTCAAGAAATAGAAATGTACATGAGTGATGGTTCTAAGTTGTCTTTCTTTTTTGTTCAGATATGTGATGTCGAATGGTTATAAGCCTTTGCCACTAGAGCTTTCTGATGTGAAACTGACACCTGGTCAGGAAGTTCTGGTTGATAAACTGGCTGAAAACGCTCATAACGTTTGGGCCAAAGATCGCATTAAACAAGGATGGACTTATGGAATTCAGCAGGTAAATTTATACTGTAATGCTTGAAAATGGTGTAAATGTAATAAAAACTACCAGTAAATCCACGATGAAAACAAAACACTGTTGGCATATATGAAGTAAAATGTTCTTTTTTTTCCCCTCTCCAAAGGATTTAAAGAGCAGGCGCAATCCTCGTTTGGTGCCATATTCTTTGTTAGATGAGCGCACAAAGAAGTCTAACAGAGACAGCCTTCGAGAGGCCATCCGAACACTAATTGGATATGGATACAACATTGAGCCCCCAGATCAAGAGGGTATGCATGGATCTCAAACTCTCATTATACAAACCACCATTTTGTATTTTGTCAAAAGACAATGAAAGTCATAGCCAGGTTATAATGTCACCACTTTGTCCACAGCTGCCCATGTGGTGGAAAAAATAAGTGTTGAAAACATCCGTTTCTTCCGTGTGGAGAAGAGTTATGCAGTGAAATCAGGGAAATGGTATTTTGAGTTTGAGGCTGTGACCGCAGGAGAAATGTGCGTAGGCTGGGCTCGGCCCAGTTGCAGACCTGACGTCAGCTTGGGCATGGATGACCAGGCCTATGTTTTTGATGGTTTCCGAGTAAGTGTTCCTATAGTGATGTTCCAGCAGATTATCTATTCAGGTTTGGTCGTTTCTTTAAAGTGAAACCTGTCTTGCAGGGTCGACAGGTACACATGGGCAGCCACTTCTTTGGGAGAACATGGAACAAAGGTGACGTGGTGGGATGCATGATTAACATGGAGGATAAATCCATGATATTTACTCTCAATGGAGAGATCCTTATTACCAACAAGGGTTCTGAGCTCTGCTTCACTGACTTTGAGACTGAAGATGGTGCGTTGTGAAAGTCACATAATTAATTTCATGTTTATTTTACTGGTCCATTCAGAGAATGTGATGAATCAGTAATTATGCTAGAGTTTAATAAAGTTTCCTTTCTTCAGGCTTCATCCCAGTTTGCAGCCTTGGGCTTTCCCAGATTGGCCATATGAATCTGGGAAAAGATGCTAACAACTTTAAGTATTACACCATGTGTGGCCTTCAGGAGGGCTTTGAGCCTTTTGCTGTCAACATGAACCGAGAGGTTACGATGTGGTTCAGCAAACGCCTTCCTACATTTGTTAATGTGCCAATGGACCATGAGCACATTGAGGTACTGCTAATCCGAACAGGAAAATATCATGAATTTTCTTTATTGCCTTTATCATGAATTAAGCACGCAACTGTACATTTAAACAACATCTTCATGATAGGTGACTAGAATTGATGGGACTGTGGACTCTCCACCATGTCTGAAGGTGAGCCATAAGACATTTGGGACACAGGCTAGCAACAACGACATGATATATTGCCGCTTGAGCATGCCTGTTGAGTTTTATTCCAGTCCCAGAAAAATCACAGATATAAACGAGATGATCGGTGATGGCCAAAGAGCTAAGAAGGTTGACAGTGGAAAGACTGATTATAGCAGCATTACGAAGGTATGAATTTAAATCTCACATTAATTGACATGAATTGATATTGTAGACACGGTTCTTGTTAATAATCTAAAGCAGCTCATATAACAAATTCAATGCATTTTTCTTATTTGCTTGTGTTTTAGTATTTCTACTCAGTGAGGGTGTTTGCAGGTCAGGATCCTGCCTCAGTATGGGTAGGCTGGGTAACACCAGACTACCACTACTACAGCAAGAAATTTAACCTGAGCAAAGTCCGCACAGTGACTGTAACTCTTGGGGATGAACGTGGCCGCGTTCATGAGAGGTCAGTACATTACCCACAAGGTCAGAATGCACATACAGTGGTGTGAAAAACTATTTGCCCCCTTCCTGATTTCTTATTCTTTTGCATGTTTGTCACACTTAAATGTTTCTGCTCATCAAAAACCGTTAACTATTAGTCAAAGGTAACATAATTTAACAAAAAATGCAGTTTTTAAATGAAGGTTTACGTTATTAATGGAAAAAAAAACTCCAAATCTACATGGCCCTGTGTGAAAAAGTGATTGCCCCCCTTGTTAAAAAATAACTTAACTGTGGTTTATTACACCTGAGTTCAATTTCTGTAGTCACCCCCAGGCCTGATTACTGCCACACCTGTTTCAATCAAGAAATCACTTAAATAGGAGCTACCTGACACAGAGAAGTAGACCAAAAGCACCTCAAAAGCTAGACATCATGCCAAGATCCAAAGAAATTCAGGAACAAATGAGAACAAAAGTAATTGAGATCTATCAGTCTGGTAAAGGTTATAAAGCCATTTCTAAAGCTTTGGGACTCCAGCGAACCACAGTGAGAGCCATTATCCACAAATGGCAAAAACATGGAACAGTGGTGAACCTTCCCAGGAGTGGCCGGCCGACCAAAATTACCCCAAGAGCGCAGAGACAACTCATCCGAGAGGCCACAAAAGACCCCAGGACAACATCTAAAGAACTGCAGGCCTCACTTGCCTCAATTAAGGTCAGTGTTCACGACTCCACCATAAGAAAGAGACTGGGCAAAAACGGACTGCATGGCAGATTTCCAAGGCGCAAACCACTTAAGCAAAAAGAACATTAAGGCTCGTCTCAATTTTGCTAAAAAAACATCTCAATGATTGCCAAGACTTTTGGGAAAATACCTTGTGGACCGACGAGACAAAAGTTGAACTTTTTGGAAGGTGCGTGTCCCGTTACATCTGGCGTAAAAGTAACACAGCATTTCAGAAAAAGAACATCATACCAACAGTAAAATATGGTGGTGGTAGTGTGATGGTCTGGGGTTGTTTTGCTGCTTCAGGACCTGGAAGGCTTGCTGTGATAGATGGAACCATGAATTCTACTGTCTACCAAAAAATCCTGAAGGAGAATGTCCGGCCATCTGTTCGTCAACTCAAGCTGAAGCGATCTTGGGTGCTGCAGCAGGACAATGACCCAAAACACACCAGCAAATCCACCTCTGAATGGCTGAAGAAAAACAAAATGAAGACTTTGGAGTGGCCTAGTCAAAGTCCTGACCTGAATCCTATTGAGATGTTGTGGCATGACCTTAAAAAGGCGGTTCATGCTAGAAAACCCTCAAATAAAACTGAATTACAACAATTCTTTCAAAGATGAGTGGGCCAAAATTCCTCCAGAGCGCTGTAAAAGACTCGTTGCAAGTTATCGCAAACGCTTGATTGCAGTTATTGCTGCTAAGGGTGGCCCAACCAGTTATTAGGTTCAGGGGGCAATTACTTTTTCACACAGGGCCATGTAGGTTTGGATTTTTTTTCTCCCTAAATAATAAAACCCCTCATTTAAAAACTGCATTTTGTGTTTACTTGTGTTATCTTTGACTAATAGTTAAATGTGTTTGATGATCAGAAACATTTTGTGTGACAAACATGCAAAAGAATAAGAAATCAGGAAGGGGGCAAATAGTTTTTCACACCACTGTATTAGTGTAAGTTAATGCTATTTAACAAGATGTGGCAGAATAGTTCTAACAACAATAGCATTGGTAGCCTGTAAATTGTAGAAATCACGAAGCAACCCGGTGCAGTACTGTATGTGTACTTCTGACAGTCTCACCTCTACTGTAGGCCTACTCCAGATTATTGTCACAAGGTAGAAAAGAACCCCACAATCGTCTAGAATGTCTTCTATAACATTAACATTTCCCCTTTCCTGGAACCAAGGAGCCCGAACAGTCAGTGCTTTTGTGCACATATGATTTACCACGGTTGGAGTGAAATAACTGGAGTGACCTAACCACAACCCCAGTGAATACCTTTGGGATGAATTTCTATGCTGACAGCGTGCCAAGTCTCCTGAACTGACATCAGTGCTTAACCTCACAAATGCTGTTGTTGCAAAGCATACATCAGATACTTCCAAAAAGAACAAAAAATGACTATAAAAGCAAAAAAGGGATGTGGCATAGGTGGGGGGGTTAAATCTATAAACGGATGCTCAACAAGCACATACTGTACAGGTGTGACTGGTCAGAGGTCTTCCTATTTTTAGCCATATAGCGTATGAACATTATATTTTACGCCGTGCTCTGATTCACTCATTGTGTTTTATCTGTGCTGTTTCTCCAGTGTTAGAAGGAGCAATTGCTACATGGTGTGCGCTGGTGACATTTCTAGTAGTTCATCTGGACGAAGTAACGTCGACCTCATAATTGGATGTCATATTGATCTGGCCTCTGGCCTTGTCTCATTCACTGCCAACAACAAGGAGCTGCCTATTGCATATCAGGTTCTTTTGATTTATGAATCTTATTTAAATAATTGAGTAATTTAGTCATCACTGTAGTTCGAAACATTTGTCATAAGACCTGTTGTTAATATCCAGTTGCAGAATTATGTTGTGCAGATTTTTAACTTGCTTTTCAATGTAATCCATTCAGATTACAGACATTCATTCAATTTACAGTATGAAACTGAGCTTGCCAGTTATTTTTTCCATTCTTTGGCCATGGGTTTTTGCAACCTTTATACCATATGCAGATTGAAGAAGCATATGAATAAACATGGAAGTCTGAGAATATAAAGAGGGTGATGATCATGGCATGTTCTCATCACAACATTTGTGTGTCCACTGTCACTCATTTGCTGTGAATTTAATACCCCCATCTGGCTCAGTACATATTGCAAAAGGAAGAAGTTCATAGGTTTAAAGTCTCAATGGAGGAAAAATATGAAACATCCTTCCATTATACATGTAGACAAGCGTAACTGTCTAAGCAATACTTAAAGCCATAGTCAATTCTGAAATGTAGCAAACAATATAAAAGAACTTCTTTGATATGAGCAACCAGTCAGTCTGCCTTACATGAATAAAGCTCTAATGTGCTCTCTTATCTTAGTTTGCCTGGGGCTTTAAATCAAAATGCTGAACCAGTTCCAGATTCTAATTGGTGCTAGGGAGCAATATGAATTTATTATACTGTCTCAGAGAAGAACACATTGTCTGTGATAATATAAGTATACAAGTCAGATGTATATATTTTTATTGCTTTTTCATATCTCATAAGTCATTATCTATCAGGTGGAACCCAACACAAAACTGTTCCCTGCGGTGTTTGTTGAGCCCACAAGCCCAAACCTGTGTCAATTTGAGTTTCCAAAGATCAAAGTAAGTCCTTCCTTGTAGAATAACTTTCAAACATTTAAGAAGATTTAAAAGTTAATTATATCTAATAATAATAATAATAATAATAATAATATTTATTCCACGTAGGATGCTATGCCACTGTCATCGGCCATTTTCAAAAGTCTTCATAGTAACCCAGAACCACAGTGTCCTCCAAGGTTGGATGTACAGACCATTGTAGCTGTTCTCTGGAGCAGGATGCCCAATACTTTCCTCTCAGTGGAAACAGCACGTGTCAGCGAGAGGCACGGCTGGGTGGTGCAGTGTCTGGAGCCGCTGCAGATGATGGCAGTGCATATTCCTGAGGAAAACAGGCAAGTGATGTTTTATTTTATTTTTTAAAAATCTCATGAACATAATTATAAGTAAATTTTATAAAATGAGAAATTAGGAAAATAGGTGCTTATACTGAAGAGTGGAGGCTGCAAAGGAGGACTACATCTGGAAAAGGGCTTGTGCAGCTACATCACATTGTCACATGATTTTTGCCGCTACACCCATCTTGCTGGTCGTACTCAAACCTCTACAGTTGTCAACCTGCCAAGTCCTTGTCAAAGACTTGTCACAATTTTTTATTCTTAATCAAATACACCTTTGACAAGCCAGAGTTATTATTTCATACACTATCAAACTGTAGAACTACAAGATACAGTAAAGTGAATATTATTTCAGTCTGCACTCTCCGTTAGACCAGTGGTAGACAGCCGTATGTTAAATGTGTGAGATTTAAGTATCTGACTCCAAAACATTTAATTAATTCTGACTCCAAAGACTTGCTTTCATGCATGCATTAAACAGCGAACAGCTATTATGCCTAGCTCTCAGGTTTTAAGTCTGCTTTTTATGTTCCTTAAAATAACCTTGTTTAAAATCTTGGAGTACAATTTTACATCTATATTATAAATATATGTGATTAAAGGCTTGCTGCTGGACTTTTCAGCGGAAAGTCTTGTACAAAGTTAATGCTCCTTTTTAATCCTCTCTTGTTCATTGTGTGCATTACAATAATCCATAAGACTGCATTTCGTACTAATTTAAGTCTTCAAAAGGGGATAAAAGCTCATACCTTCATGATAGACATGGATAATAATAATAATAATAATAACAACAACAACAACAACAACAACAATAATAATAATAATAATAATAATAATAATAATATTATTATTATTATTATTATTTAATATTAATCAATTTAGGTAATGACTATTAAGCATAGGCAGTGTTGGGGGACGTTACTTTTTAAAGTAACTAATCACATTACAAAATTACTGTCTTTAAAAAGTAATCAGTTACACTACAGCATTACTTTCTGATAAAAGTAACTACTGTAGTTCGAGTACTCTTCCATTTCGGAATAATTATTTTACCATCATCCCTCAGCGAAATTTGGCCCATAATCTGTTAACTACTAATACTGTATTCCTATCTCACCTACGCGGTTTCGTGCTGTCATGCGATCATGATTCACTGCGAGTTTTGCCGCTGTGATTAAATTTCCATCTTTCCGCATCGGCCCTCGCGGAAGCTCACGGACCTTACACCGCTTCTCACCGCAAGTCAAACCACATATACTGTAGGGGGGCGGGTTATCCGGGTCGGAACTTGTACGACAGCTTTCACACACACACACACACTAACGGAATGACTGCTGTCTGGCTCACGGATTACATACTGTAAATTGTCTGAATAATGGATTACATTTTTGAAAATATAATTAAATAACTGAGTACTTAAATGGTGGACCTAGTACTCTAAGGCATTACAAAGTAACCCACTGACCATTGGTGAAACTTTTTTTTATTAACCAGGTTCCGTTATTCTGCAAAATCAAAAGTCTCATTTTAAATTGAATGCCTTTTGTATTTTTTCATTATCCCTGCCTTTTCCTGCAAATAAGTGTGTGAATTTTCTTCCCTAATGGCCTCAAGGTGCATAGACATCATGGAGCTCTCAGAATACGAGGACCTGCGACAGTTCCACTACCACACTCTGAAACTCTACTGCGCTCTCTGTGCTTTGGGAAACACTCGTGTGGCCCATGCTCTCTGCAGCCACCTCGACCAGTCACAGCTCCTTTACACCATTGACAACCAGTACTTGACAGGACAGCTACGTGAGGGATTTTATGACGTTCTTATCAGCATCCACCTGGAGACAGCAAAAGAAGCACGACTCATGATGAAGAATGAGTTTATCATACCCATCACAGACGACACCCGCAGCATCCGCCTCTTTTCTGATGACTCCAAACACCACTCGTTGCCTGGCGTAGGACTGAGCACGTCACTCAGCCCTCGGCTTAACTTCTCACCGCCGTGCTTCATCAACACTAAGCGCGAGTACTTATACAGTCCAGAGATCCCACTGGGCATTCTGAAGGAGAAGGCCATCAGCATGCTGACAGAGGCAGTGCAGGGCGGAGGGACTCATATCCGTGACCCTGTAGGGGGCAGTGTGGAATACCAGTTTGTGCCCATACTCAAGCTGATTGCCACTCTGTTGATTATGGGCTCTCTGAGTAGTGAGGAGGTGCGAATCATCCTCCTGCTTGTGGAACCCAATGTTTTTGGGCAAAGCAAGGAGGAGGAGACACAACTTGTGGCTGTAGAGGAGTCGGCCGAGAAAGAAGAGGCAAGCAGTAATGAGGAGAAAGCTGTGGAGGCAGGGGAGGAAGAGAGCAAAGAGCACAAGCAGCCACCCAAAGGTCTTTTGGAGAAGAGCCTGCCTGAATCAGTCAAACATCAGGTCAAAGTCAATTTGTAATTCGGTGCAAGCAATACGCTTTCTAGAGAAGTGGTTCTCAAAGTGTTCAGGGGTAGAGTTATAATTTGACGACGGGAAAAAAAAACAATTCTTTTGTAAGGGTCTATGCTAAAACATTATTCTTAGACTGTTTTATTAATTACCAATGCAGTACTTGTTACAGTGAGTTATTTGTATTCTAAGCCTACTTGACTTAATTACGTCTTTTTATGTTTATATACAGTACATACAGTATATACAAATCTAAGCTGAGACCTCTGACTGCAAGAAGTTTGAGAACCCTGATCTAGAGAAGCTGTATTTGTTCAAATTTATTCAGTCATGATGGTTTATTAAAGTGATTTCACCACCTTGTGTTTATCGTACAGATGTGTGAACTCCTGCACTATTTCTGTGACTGTGAGCTGAAGCAGCGTATTGAGGCCATCGTGGCTTTCTCAGATAGTTTTGTGTCCAAACTGCAGTACAACCAAAAGTTCCGCTACAATGAGCTCATGCTGGCCCTCAACATGTCCGCTGCTATCACGGCCAAGAAGACCAAGGAATTCCGCTCACCTCCTCAAGAGCAGGTAGAATCTGTGCATTCAACATTAAACCACACACATAAATCTCATTTACTGTACTGTTCTAGTCGAGTCAATGGTGTCTGCTTTAGTCATTTCTCTCACTTTGGTACGAATTAACAATTCCTACAGTAGGAGCCTTTACATTTTGGTTTGTAATCGCACCTCCGCTGAAGAGCAGATTTATTATCCTTTCTAATAAACACTGATCCACTGACAATGACAGAGCCGTGGTTTGCTTTTTTTCCAAGATCAATCTTTTTTTAATATCTCGCTCACAAATTGTGCCATATTACACACTGGCTAGAAATTAAACTCAACTCAATGTGTAACCAGGGCAACTGACAGATCTGTCACTGAAGAGATGCAGCAATTTAATATTTGCAGTTTCCCAACCCTGTATACTTTATTTGCTTATTTAAATCCACCACCCATTTGCCATATGACAGCAACCTGTTCAGAGACCTGCATTTGAGCTCAACTCTGGCCTTTTATCCAGATTAACATGCTTCTGGACTTTGCTTCTGGAGAGGATTGTCCCTGTCCTGAGGACATCCAAGAGGAACTTTATGCCTTCCATGATGACCTGAGAATCCACTGTGGTATGACTCTTGTTACCTTTTTTTTTTTTTTTACCTTTTTACTACCCCCCTCCACTCACGCATAATACACAGTATATTATATTGTTCTGTATGTTCTTTTCTCATGCGTATCATATGTGTGAATAAATAAAACTAGTAAAATGAAATAGAAATGTTTGTGTTGGTGTGCTCCTTCAGGTATTCCCATAGAAGAAGAAGAGGAGGAACCTGATACATCTATAAAAGGCCGTCTGCTCTCCTTGTTATATAAAATCAAAGGTCGCCCACAGAAAACTGAGGAACACCCATCAGAGGAAGAGCAAGCAGCTCCAAGTAAGTCAGTATGACTATATAAAACCGGGGCTTCTTTATTCCGTTGTCTCTCGTCTTTCTTCGCCTGGTCTTTGTTCATAGTTTTCGTTACCGCATTTGAATATGTGCTTTATATAGAGACGAATTTCAGTATAATGCAAGCAAAAAAATTCATGTCAGTCACTCATGAGAAGGAACACATTCAAAACCAGTTTAATATTTGCTTGTGGGTTCGTATTTAATTTCATTAAAATAATTTTTAATTGTACCACATGAATGCTAACAAAGAGTGGAATAACTTCCTTAGTTATATTCATACAGTAGCATTGAATTGAAAGCATTCGTTTAATTTAGTAGCGGATTTAAGGATAAAATCACTTGACAAAAGATAATGAATATAATCACATAAATTGTGAACTAACTGACACTAAATGCTGACTTAAATGTTATAATTTTAAGCAATTCAGGAAGTGATGACCAAAAGGTTACCTGATGAATAAAGAACCTTTTCTGCTGCATTTGCTCTAATGGGCTCCGAGATTAATCCTGCTCTCCGATGCAAGAAAGCATAAAAAATGTTCAGCTGAGAGAGCAACTTTTCTCTCTTAAAAATAATGAAGTGTAGCTGATCCCTTAAGCAATGCAGGTAAAAATGTGTCATGTTTGCTTCCTCGTCATCCATTTTAAAATATATGCCTAGAGAAACCTAGGAAGACAAGAAGATACACAGCAGATTTATGACTCTGATGTACAACTCAGCCATCAGCTTTTTTTTTACCTACACACTGATGTTTTATTTATCATTGTATAATTTTTCCTTCCAGGAGCTGCTACACAGACCAACATATACATCATATTATAAAATCAAAAATTAATTACTATGTCCATCTCTTAACGTTATTATTGTAGACATGCTACTCTAGCAGTTACACACAGTACTACCACTACCATGGTGCTTTAATGTGTGGCGCACCCAGTGGGGTCCAGAGATCCCTGGGGTCTCTGAAGCATATTGGTGGAAAATTTGACAATTATCAATATCACTGGATTTATTACTCAATTCTCATTGGGACATTTTCAGTTGTAAACACGAAGTTGTGCTTACAATTAATAATTGGAACAAAATGAGGTACAGAGTAATAATATATAATGCACCAGGTGTTATTTTGTAAGCTGCAGAATATTGAGGTGGATACCATATTTAAAAAATGAAGTGTTATTAGGACTATCCATGTAACAGTATATTGCCAAATATATATACACATTCATCTCCACTGCCTGGCCAAAAAAAAAGGTGCCATTTCAGAAGGGTTAAATTATTGGGCTGCACCGAGCAAAGAAAACAAAGGCAATTTGAAAGGATTGAGTTATCAGAACTTTTTTCGACACATGATCAACACCTGAAAGGATAGCACTAAACCGTCAACTGTGTGGAAGGGATGTGATCAGAAGAAAAATCATGAATAGAGATCACTTAAACACTTGGTAAAGTTGCTTTATAGCGATGTTTAATAGTGAAAGTAAGAGCATCTCCATACTCCCAAAGTGTGATGAGAACTCATAGGATTAGGAGTAAACAGCTGTGTAGCCTTACTAATCAGAATCAACTGAATTTGCTAGGAAGAAAAAGAAATATACCTGGGAACATTGGAGAAAGGTCATGTGGTCTGATGAGTTTTGAGTGTCAATTTTCCAGAGTGATTTTTGAATTAATTTAGGAAGGGATGCATGCATAGTGACCACTGTACGAGCCTCTGGAGGCAGTGATGAGGTCATCACATCAGTTGAGTTCTTCTTTCCTTGGCCAGGCATTGCACTGTACATACATACATGATCTGAATAACTTTAAATGTATTTTAATGGTGAATGTAGTATGCCCTTGTTAAAGACACCATGGTCTGTCTGTGCGTCTTGTCTCATACAGCCAATTTATTTAACTGATTGTTTAAGAAGAATATCTCATAGTTACTCTGAATTCTCTTACTCCATTAGCAAACCTGAAGGAGCTGATCTCTCAGACAATGGTAAGCTGGGCTCAGGAATGCAAAATCCAGAACCCAGCATTGGTGCGGAGCATGTTCAGTCTACTCCGGAGGCAGTACGATGGCATTGGTGAACTGCTGCGTGCTATGAGAAAAAGCTACACTGTCAGCGACAAGTCTGTGCAGGACTCCATTAACCTGCTGGCCTCACTGGGACAGATCCGCTCTTTGCTCAGTGTGAGAATGGGTGAAGAGGAGGGCCAGCTCATGATCGATGGCCTGGGGTAGGGGCATCTGAGATAGACACATTCCATGTACTGTAGCTTTGGAACTTTAAAAAGGGTTTAGGAGTGGACAAAATCTTTTGGTACAACTGATGTTAAAATACTTTTCACTTTATGTCTCATAGGGATATCATGAACAACAAAGTGTTTTATCAGCATCCAAATCTGATGCGGGTTCTGGGCATGCACGAGACAGTCATGGAGGTCATGGTCAATGTGCTAGGAGGAGATAAATCTAAGGTACAGTTTCCTTTCTATTGCATTTGTCCATGTTCAGTCTGTGTTCAGTATATTTAGTAATATTCAGTTAGTAAATTTTGTAAAATTCCAACCTTGATGTGAACTATGTACTTTTGACTATCATATAGCAATAGTAGTATCTTATGATGGTGGAGTATTACATACCATTACCCCTCCAGAATATACTTAAATTGGTCATATTAATTGTTCATTTGCTAACTAATTACGTATAATAATATTCTTAATAAATTATGCCTGACTTTTGAGGGAAAACCACTGTTCTAAAACCACTAAAGCTACTTGATGTACAGTATAAGGCTTGTATCTGCTGTGGTTTAAAAAAAAATGTGATTAAAGTAAAAAAAAAAAGTCCAGGAGATAAATAGACTTGCAAACTCTAACCACTTAATACTCATGATGATTGAAGGTGAGAAGGTGATCTCTGATGCCGCTCCTTTTTGGGCAACACCAGGTGCCAGGCCTATAATTTAATGGCAACAGAGAACGTGTAGATGCTTTTTGGGGTTAGAGATACTGCGGTGATACATCACCCTACTACTTCTCATGTCATCTTGGCAGCTTCATCAAGGGGGCCTCAAGATGGAACACCAGATACATGAGCTGAGACCAAGCACTTACATTTCTCATGAACATCTGTGTAAACCTTAAATGTGTTGCTTACAGGCCTGGCCGAGTCTGATACCTTGAATTTGGAACTATAAAAAAAAACAGAACAAACGCATCTTTTTAAAAGATTATTATTATAAGACCAATTACTTGGTTGACAATGTGAGCAATGCAAAGTATCTGGATAAGCTGTAAGGATTAATACCTCTATGGAGTAAAGACAATTTATACAAGTTGGAGTATGTTGGACACAACTAGATTAGAGTTGTCAGTGTGGGGATATCGGCAAGCTGAAATAAGGGAGGTCCCACCTTTTTGTATGTATGTAGTGTTACAAAGTTTTCTTTTTCTTTTTTTTTTAAATCTCTGCAGGAGATTGCTTTCCCCAAAATGGTTGCCAGTTGCTGCCGCTTTCTCTGCTACTTCTGCCGCATCAGCCGTGAGAATCAGAAAGCAATGTTTGAACATTTGAGCTACCTATTGGAGAACAGCAGTGTGGGATTGGGTAAAGAACACACACACACACACACACACACACACACACACACACACACACACACACACACACACACACACACACACATACACACACACACACACACATACAACGAGGCACTTTTTATGTTCCATGCATCTAGGAACCTCTGTAGTCCAGCTAGGGATCGTGGACGCCAATGATGATTATTGTATTTATTCCGTTATGTGGTATTTAGAGTATGGTCATACACCGCATACTGTAGACAGAATGCTGTATGGTGTATTTTTTATAACTAGATATCATACTATCCTTCATGCTATCCTTCATTTCATGTTATAGAAATCAGTCTTAAGTGGAAAATGTGACTGGCGCACTCACTGCACATGTCTGGTGTACAATGCGACACTGATTAACATGGGAGTGTATAGGGAAGCGTGCTGTTCTTGGCGGTTCTTGAGTTGAGTTGTTACTGTGAGGTATGAGTCTGACTGCTAAGGCTGTCTGACTCTGCAGGAAACTTTACCCATCTCTGTATCTCAGCAGTATTGCTCAGCCTAGAGCAAATTCTCATTTTCCTCCTGTCAGGAACTAGCAAGCAGTCAAATAATTACAACGAACTCTAAAGCCGAACTTGGCCATGTGGTCTGTTTAAAATAAGAAACCGATCATTTATAACTGAGCGGCTAGGGAAATTTTATTACTATTTTATTACTACTTGAAGTAGGGTTGGGGGGATGGGGGGAGGGAGGGTGATAAGAACGAACATAAAAAAAAAATCATTTACATGCTGTTCATTTTTCAGCTGGCTTATACAGTATTTGTTTCGGGGGAACAATGTGTACCTTTTAGCTTTTAAAAAAAATATATTTTCATATGCAGAGAAATTATTTGTAAAATAGTGCACACATTCAGGCACATTTTAAATGCATATCCTGCAGCATTCAGAGCACATGAAAATCCCACAAAGAAAATTTTTGGAAAGATTGAAATCTTTCCATTTCACCTCAGTATTAACACTGCCTTCCTTGACAGTTACATTTTAAGGAACGTCGGAAGTGGAATTTGCTCATTTCTGGGCTAATATAAGCAAAATATATGCGGAAATATCATGGTTTCTCAAACGTCTTTCCGTCGTTGTAATATTTTCAAAAATAAAATACAGTGCACTGCCCCCTTAAAATGCATGCTTATTCACAGAAATAGCCTAAAGAAGATTCAGGGATGCCTCCCAAACCTACTATGATACTGTAGCAAGTGTAGCAAAATACTGTAGATTTTTGTCTTTGTTTTTGTACTCCATTTGCACAAAGGTGTGAAAAGACTGCACCCTGCTGGTGAAAATACTAACATGCTTAAAGGACAAACCATAACTGCCTTGTGCTTTTTTTATACAGCTTGTCCAGCCATGAGGGGCTCCACTCCCCTGGATGTGGCCGCATCCTCCGTGATGGATAACAATAGTCTTGCCCTGGCCTTAGAGGAACCAGACCTGGAAAAGGTACACATACATGATGATATGATGATTAAATAGCATTCCAGCTCTAAAATAGTATTAAAAGGAATGCAATGTGCATAAATAGAATATACAGTACAGTAAAGTTCTGCATTAGGATTTTTCTAATAGACTTTAAATAGAAGACTCATTACCATGATGTGTACGCACACATTTATTTTGTTCAGGTGGTGACATACTTGGCTGGTTGTGGTCTTCAGAGCTGCCCCATGCTGGTAGCTAAGGGATACCCTGATATCGGCTGGAACCCTATAGAAGGAGAACGTTACCTGTCTTTCCTCCGTTTCGCTGTCTTTGTCAATGGTGCGCTTTGTTTCAGTATCTCAGATCTCCTGCTATTGTCTAATGAGACCACCGATATGCATCAGGCTACTTGAATGTTTGCTTTTGTTTTCTTCAGGTGAGAGCGTAGAGGAGAATGCTAATGTGGTGGTTAAGTTGTTGATCAGGCGTCCAGAGTGCTTCGGGCCTGCTCTGAGGGGAGAGGGGGGGCAAGGTCTGTTGGCTGCCATGCTAGAAGCCATTAAAATCTCTGAGGACCCAGCTCTTGATCTGCCCGGTGAAGGAGGAGCAACTGTGTAAGATCACAAATCCTGTCTGCCACCAAAGTTTACATTTAATATTCATTTATTGCAGCTCAAATATATCAGACAGGTACTCTAAATCTCTGTGACACAACTTTTTCCAAGCCATTAGCTCTTAGTCTAACCAGATTGGATTTGATCTAATGCATTTCCTTTTGCCCTGCTGATGACCTCCAGTTGAAAGCCATGAATGTGACTGATTAAACGTGTACTCTTTGTGTATGGTGTGTGTGTTTGTGTGTGCATGTGTGAGACAGGTCTGAGGAGGATGGTGAGGAGGAAGAGGTGGCACACATGGGCAACTCTATCATGTCATTCTACTCAGGCCTTATTGATCTGCTGGGACGCTGTGCTCCTGAAATGCATGTAAGTTCTGCCCAACTTTACTGAAACAAAACAACTATTCATTTAAAAGCTTTAAGCCTGTTTTCTGTACCAATTTTAGAGAATCGATTTACAAACTTACTTTCAGTAAGGCACAATTCATACTGTGTATGAACATCGTATTGTTTATGTTCCACAGTTAATCAACACAGGCAAGGGTGAAGCTCTGCGTATTCGTGCCATCCTGCGTTCTCTAGTGCCTACTAAAGACTTAGTGGGCATCATCAGCATACCACTCAAAGTGCCTGTTATTAATAAAGGTTAGACACATTTCTTGCTTGGGAATATTGTTGATCATTCAGCAATAGGGTTGTATTTAAGGGCGTTTTCTCACTGGGGTCCTGGGAACCATTTCCGAGAACACTTGGTCCTGGGATGAGTTTTTTGTCAGTTGTTCCAAGCTCGGGTAATAATCTCTGCAATCTCATAGAATATAGTAACTTATTCCAAGTGTTATTTATATGAATATCAAAAATCTATTATCTCAAAATATTAGAATATTTCATTTCGAGTTTGAGGAAATTACTGTTCATAAAGTATAAATACTCTCTCTTAGTCTGGTTCATTACACACAACCACAATCATGGGGAGGAATGCTGACTTGACAGTTGTCAGGATCATCTACACCCTCCGCAAGGAGAATAAAGTCATTTTCATTGCTGAAAGGGCAGGCTATTTGCAGAGAGCCTGTATCAAAGCATATTAACGCAAAGTTGACTGGAAGGGAAAACTGTGGAAGAAAAAGATGCACAAACAACAGGGATGACCGGATCCTTAATTAGACTGCCAAGCAAAACCAATTCAAGAACTTACGTGAGCTTCAAAGGGAGTGGAGTGAGGCTGGAGTAAGTGCATTAAGAGCCATCATGCACAGATAACAGATATCTTCTGGAAATGGGCTGCACCTGTTGCATTCATAGTATCAAGCCACTCCTGAACCAGACACAAGGCCAGAATCATCTTACCTGGGCTAAGAAGAAAGAGAACTGGACCATTGCTCAGTCATACAAAGTCCTCATTTTAGATGAAAGTAAATTTTGCATTTCATTTGGAAATCAAGGTTCCAGGAAGAGTTGAGGTTGCTTGACATCCAGTGTGAAAAGTATCTACAGTCTGTGATGATTTGGGGTGCCATTTCATCTGCTGGCATTGATCCACCATGTTTTATCCAAGTCCAAAGTTAATTCAGCCATCTACCTGGAGAGTTTAGAGGACTTCATGTCTCTCTGAAAAGCTTTATGGAGATGCTGATTTCCTTTTCCATTAGTACTTAGCACCTCTCCACAGTGCCAAAAAGACCACTAACTGGTTTCCTGTCCATGATATCACTGTCTTAATTGGTCAGGTCACCTGACCTGCATCCCATAGAGCATATATGGAGTAATGTCAAGAGGGAGATGAGAAACACCTGACCCAATAATACAGATAAGCCTGATATTAAAGCAACCTGGTTTTCAATAACATCTCAGCAGCATCTCAGCATCCCCATCACTTCCAGGCCATATTTTTCAGAAGTTGTCTATTTCTCAATGGTAAATCCCTTTCTGATGGATATTAGGAAATAATATTTTGAAAGTTTGAGGATTTTCATGAGATATAAGCTATTCATAATAAAATTCAACCAAAATTTGCTTAAAATATGTTTAATGAGTCTAGACTACTGGATATGTTAAACTTCTCAATACTCATTTTGGAAAAAATCAGGTTAAATCTCGATGGACGGATGGAGTCTTGCCAAACATTCTTCCCTGATCAGACACCTTACTGATACTACATCTGTTGCATATGATGTGTTCCATTTTTTCCCCTTGCTAAAATATTTTTCGTTGTCTTTCCAGATGGCAGTGTGACAGAGCCAGACATGAATGCTAGTTTCTGTCCCGAGCACAAGTCACCAATGGTGCTCTTCCTGGACCGTGTGTATGGTATTGAGGACCAAAGCTTCTTGCTAAACCTGTTGGAGGTGGGCTTCCTGCCAGATTTCAGAGTCTCAGCATCACTGGACACAGTAAGCGGTTACCAGCTTTCTTTTTTCTTTTCCTAGTTGGAGTTATAATTGAGTTACAGCCTTTTAGTCGAATGCAATTAGTGTAATACCAGAATGCAGACGTTCTGAGCTCCATTTGCAGAATGAAACATGATGGGATTTTAATATATTTATGAGTCAGTATTCAGTACTATTCAATGCATGTTTAGCAACTGTTTATGTCTTAGATTTTTTTGCAATGATCTTACTGATTTTTTTATAACAGCACTCAAATTAATTTAGCACAGAAGGAATGAGCAAATGAATTATCATTCATTAAAGTTATCTTTTGCTTTACTGCAACTAGGAGGTGTTGAGCACCACAGAGACAGCACTAGCCTTAAACCGGTATATCGGCTCAGCTGTCCTGCCTTTGCTGACACGATGTGCATCTCTCTTTGCTCATACGGAGCACTACGCCACACTCATGGACTCCACGCTTCACACGATCTACAGACTGTCCAAGGGCCGGTCGCTCACCAAGGCCCAAAGAGACTCCATAGAGCAGTGCCTACTTGCCATCTGCAAGTAAGAGCTACGTATGGTCTAATCCAGACATTCATGTGGAAAAGTACTAGTTCCGTATATCGTTTCAGAGTCTGTAAAAAAATTTTAAATTTCTGATCTACTTAGACACCTGCGGCCATCTATGCTGCAGCAGCTTTTGCGCCGTCTGGTCTTTGATGTTCCACAACTAACAGAATACTGCAAGATGCCCATACAGGTGAGCCTTTCTTAGTTACTTGATTATTATTATTTAATCGCATTTCTAAATAAGACTTATAGAGTGTATGTTTATGTTTACATTATTCTTTTCTATTTAAAATGCACATCAGTACCATACCCAGCACCAGGGATGCAAATTTGCTATTAACCCTATACAGTAGGCTTCTATATGTGTAATGCATATTGGAAGGCTCAGTGCCAAATAAAAGTGTTAGTACTTTCACACCTACCATTACACATCCACATTTACTCATGCACACCAAGGGCACTCAAGTCACCTGATCCAACTGTCAGCATGGACCTGTCATGATATTTTGTATAGTAGGTGCAAAAATATAGGTATACTCTTGGCATCTCAACTACCCTTGTGTAACAGCAACCTGCTGACTGCTGCCAGTCTCACACTGAGCCAGTCAGCTGCCACTATGGTTGAAGATCTACATAAGACTTTAGTTACCTCTTAAAAGCTATTGATCATTACCGTTCATATTTAGCTGAGTAAAATAATAAACCTTAATTTTCAGGCACTATTTTTATTTTAATTGCATGTGCAAATAGTGGCCGTGTTGAGTTGTGATTTATGTAGATTGGATATCTTTGTGGAATATGTGTTTGGAAGCCATAGTATTTTCAGAAATTTAAGTATAAAGATGCTTGAATATGCTTTGTTTAAATACCACTAGAAGGTCAATATCTGCAGAAACTAAGGGCTCACTGCCTCAGCACTGACTTTATTAAAGATGCAGTGTGGTTCATACATCTCCTGTGCTGTGACACCAGTGCTTTTCAAGGCTGATAATGACCTGTCAGTTGAACTGCCATGTTCTCCATTCTTAGTAATGCCTCCAAATAGGCTTGCCTGTTTGTATGCAGTGCTGACTGACTCTAAAGTAGCTACACCAGTCACCCTCTAAATACTTACAGCTCAGTTGGTTTTCACTATGACACATAAAAGGATTTTATGAAGGAAATTAAAAAGGGATTTGAACAAAGCTCAACACTATCCTGATTCAGGAGGATTCTGAAAGGGGCACAGTACCTTTATCTACTATTATTCAACAGGAGCTTAGTGTGGAATCTCTCCATTTTAACAATAAAGCTCCTCCATAGGGGGTTAAACAACATGTATTGAAAATTGCCCCTTTCCTAGCAAAAAAGACACCGTGCTTTAGTTGGACCAGATGTGACCTTCTGAGCTGGTTGTACTGTATAACTCAATATGGTCTAATGATCTCATTTAAGATAATCTATTGACCTTGAAGCTTTCAATGAAAGTACGTCTGTAGGAAGTTACTTGCAGTGCCCAGTATGTGGATCCTATTCAGACCAGACCTACTTAGACCACCTGGTGACCATCTAATCTGAAAAACTGTTTATTTGTTCTGGAGGAAAAAGATCAGGTTTCCTTTTCAAACAGAAAGTGGCTCATTCAATTGATCACATCAGCACTATGGTTTATATACAAGTATTTGTGACATGGCACACAGTATCCTTACTCACGTTACTTAGCTGTGGTCAAGATGTCTTTTAATGCAAAAAGTGCATTTTAAATATTCAGGTATCCTTATTGAGAAATGCATATACTTCGTTATAGTTCAGTAGTATAAAGGAAATATATAAACAAAGAATTATATATACAGTATATACAGTACCGTACAAAAGTCTTAGGCACCATATTATATGCTGTTCCTGTATACTGTATAAAGAAGTTAAAGCTTGGTCACAAATGGTTCTTTAAAATGGGCAATCACATCATGCTTGCTTCCAAAGTAGTTTCTAAACTAGTGGTTTAAGGACAACAAAGTCGAGGTATTGGAGTGGCCCTGACCTCAATTCAATAGAAAAATAGAAAAGGCAGAAGTGAAAATGTGTGTGTGAGAAAGGAGGCCTATAAACCTGACACACTTATACCAGTTCTGTCAGAAAGAATAAGATACAATTCCAGCAACATATTGTAAGACGTTTGTGGAAGGTGACCTGAAACAGTTGATCCAAGTTAAACAATTTAAAGACAATATTACCACATACTGACAAATTGTATTCCCACTGGGAATGTGATGAAAGGAATATGAGCTGAAGTAACACTTTAATTTTCTTAAAAATAAAATACTGATCTTATCTAAAACATCAGAAAATATATTTACATTTTTAACATGCTTAGAGCAAAATGAGATGTTCCAAAATATCGAATTTCAAGTGTGCCGCACATTAATATGGATGCAAGTGCACATTAGTATGCTTTGACATACATAAATGTAATATACTTTTTTTTCCACCAGGCTCACCTTATTAGGAGTAGAGAGATTTTAGAAAATTTTATTATTAAAATAGTGAATCCTCCATGTGAGAAGAAATATTATGTTGCTATACAAAGCATTATTTATTAATGAATTAATAAAAAAAACATTGTAACATTTTTGCATTTTTTGTTATTGTAGCTTTTGACCAATCACTATGAACAGAACTGGAAATACTACTGCCTGCCCTCAGGCCTGGGAAGTTATGGCATGGCATCAGAGGAGGAGCTCCATCTCACCAAGAAACTCTTCTGGGGTCTTTTTGATGCCCTCTCTCAGAAGGTACTGAACAGTCCATCAGCCAACCAGATAGCATTTTACATACAATTTCATATTTTATAAATTACTATACAGTTGCAACATTTTTCTTATATGTATTCCAAAAATAAACCTCTATATTACTTTGCAGTTGATTTTTTATTTTTTTGCATTTGTCCAAGTCTTGAACCTAGGCCTGAGCTGTACACCCAGAATCACTGAGACATTCCTGCATGCTCACTTGTATCTGTAATGGACCTTAATCAAAAGTCAAGCATATAGTAAATTATTTCCTTTACAAGAACTCACACCATGTTTGTCTCCAGGGAGTCTATGTGCTCACTCAGCCTTTACCCCTGCTTACTATTCATAGACTGGGACAGCACACAGTTACAGTACCTCATTACAGTACCTTTCCTTCCATAATTTCTCCTGCAGAAATATGACGCAGAGCTTTTTAAAATGGCTATGATGTGTCTAAGTGCCATAAGTGGAGCCCTCCCACCTGATTATGTAGACATGAGCCCAGCAACTACTCTGGTGAAGCAGGTCTCTGTGGATGCCCAAGGAAACTTTGATCCCAAGCCTATCAGCACTGCCAAGTAAGCACTAAAGTGTAATAATAAATCCACCTGAAATTCATGTCATGGCTGAATATGTGCATATTTGATTTTTAGGCTTCATAAGGGTAGTGTTGTAGAAATTAAAATCGGAAAACTTTTTTTTGATTAAATTCAACTTTAAATCAATTACAAAGAGTACAAACTTTCCATTATTTATAACATTGCATTTCTCTTATCTTGTAAATGTAACTATTTTTAGCATCTCACTGCCTGAAAAACTGGATTACATTGCCAGCAAATATGCTGAGCATTGCCATGAGAAGTGGTCTTCTGAGAAGGTAAATTACTGACTGTTCACATGATACTGTACAACATCTCAACTGTTTCAGGCGTTAACTTAATTACATAAATAAACACTCAGTGTACAGTATGATCTGATGTCCTGTTATCTGACAGTTATCACTAGGCTGGACTGCAGGTGAGAAAGTGGATGAGCAAGCCAAAACTCACCCTCTCCTGAAAGCATATAAATCACTGAGTGAGAAGGTATGCATGCCTTTCTAAAATTATCCAGTGTAAAGTCATTATTCAGACAGATGTTAATGTAATTAATCATAATGTGTTGGAAATGATCTAGGAGAGAGAAACCTACCGCTACCCAGTGAAGGAATCTCTGAAGAGCATGTTGGCTATGGGTTGGACCATTGAGAGAACCAAAGAAGGGGAGGCCATATTACAGCAGCGCGAGGCAGAGAAGCAGATCTCGGAGGCTTCTCAGGTAGGATCGTTTAAGATTAAGAATGAGACAGAAAATCTAAAAACCCAAAAGTAACAAAGATTATTTAGCTGAGATGTATTTGATGCATGTGTGTTTTTTTTTTTTTTTTGTCTTTTAAAGGGAGACAGATTTCATCCAGTACCTGTGGATTTGGACAATGTAACCTTGTCTAGAGAGCTACAGGTAAGGTTTGCATAGAGGTTAGCACCGTGTCCTTTCACCTCCAGAGTCGAGGGTTTGATTCCTGTCTTGGGCCTTTGTGTGTATGTGTGTATGTGTGTGTGTTGAGTTTGCATGTTCTTCCCGTGCTTGGTGGATTTCCTCCAGGTGCACTGGTTTCCTCCCGCAGTCCAAAGATATGCAGATTAGACTTGTGTGCCCTGCGATGGATTGGCACCCTTTCTAGGGTTGACCCTACCTACAGTAGTCCCCTGGGGTAGTCTCCAGGCTTCTTGCGAGTCATGACCCTGTACAGTTTTAAAACCTTTTAATAATGTAAAAACTGCTTTTTGGTAAACGATTTTTACACTTAGTTCTGAGCTGCTTTAACGGCTTCATTTGCTGAGGAACTTTTCTTATAAAAAAAAAATAGACATAACACACAATGTAAATGAAAACAAAAATATTTGACCCATACCAGACTACATGAAAAAGATTTTATATTTCTTAGATGTAACCTATTTCCAAACACTTGAACAATCCTTCCCATATGTGCTCATTCCCAACAATCATTCCCAATATTGCTCAAATCCCATTGTAGATTTCCTCCCTGTTTGCTGTTATATTTTTCACATTCCTGAGAAACAATACACGATTATTGTTTTCATGTTTTCATCTTGTGAATAAATGTCTTTCGACACTGTCTGCAGAGTATGGTGGAGACTGTTGCAGAAAATTACCACAATATTTGGGCGAAGAAAAAGAAAATAGAACTAAGCAGCAAAGGTAGCATTGTTTCCTCAGAGTTTCCTCCAAAACCTGTATACTCTAAGGTTTCGCCATGTACCACATGAGGTGTGTTTCTATTTGCAGGAGGTGGGACTCACCCACTGCTGGTACCCTATGACACATTGACTGCAAAGGAGAAGTTCAGAGACAGAGAGAAGGCTCAGGAGCTCTTTAAATTCCTGCAGGTCAATGGATATGCAACAAGCAGGTACAGTATGTGTGTCTCTGCAAGCTCTTCTTCTTCTTCCATGTGTGTATTTTTGCTGTCTACAACAAGAATGCAAGCATTTTGTGAATAGTTTATGCGTTTTGTCATCAACACGCCATACAGTAATGATGCATGTTGGATATCTATTGTATTGATCATCATCTGATTTTTCTTACTAGAGGTTTGAAGGACTTGGAGCAGGATTCCTCTTCTATGGAAAAGAGGATCGCCTACAAGTTATTAAAGAGGCTTTTAAGTTACGTAGACTCAGCACAGGAATTCATAGCCCATTTAGGTGAGTTGCAATTATCTATATTATCAGTACTTTAAACGATAATAATTACTCACTACATTCTTTCAATTAAGTAAAATAAACAATAAATTAGACATGTTACCCCACACCGAGAAAAGAACAGATCCACTAATCAGCCATGACATCAGCTAGGTTTTGGGTTCCACAGTTGCCCTCCTGGGAGCATGACTGTGCAGGACCTCTTGGGGTACCAGGATGTTGGCAGCAGATTCTTTGGGTGCTAAGGTTTCTTCATTTCTTCATCCTTCATGGATCAGACTTGTTTGTTTAGTACATTCCATTGGCGCTCAATTGGATTGGGATCTGGGCAGTTTGGGGACCAGGTTGGCAGATTTGGGCTCCTAGCCTGTTGAGCCGCATGCCTGCTACAGTATGTCTCCTACAGTATATTGCTTATCTTGTGCACATGGTGGTGGTGGGGCTGGAGCCTATCCCAGGAGACCTAGGGAATGAGCGGGTTACACCTTGGATGGAGTGTATACTTTTGACTGTGGGCGAAAATTGGAGTACCCAGAGTAAACCACACACATACGAATCCTTGACAAAATGCATACAATACAAATTCAAAATAACCCAAAATAATTTTGTTAGAGCCTCTTATTTGAGAACTTACCTTTATAAAACGTTTACAGAGGCCATGGCCACCAGTGGAAAAACTGACAAATCACCTCATGAGCAAGAGATAAAGTTCTTTGCAAAGGTAAGTTAATCTACAGATAAATTTTCTTAAACATACTTATATACACATACAATAGATCAAATAAATATCCACCATATTTGCGATATGTAAATATTGTTATTTATGTATGTCTGATTCTGATGCTTGGTTTCCTGCAGGTCCTGCTGCCGTTGCTTGACCAGTACTTTAAAAATCACTGCCTTTACTTCCTGTCTTCTCCCAGTATCAACCTGAGCAGCAGTGGTTATGCTTCTAACAAAGAGAAGGAGATGATCACCAGGTATCTTTTTTTTTTTTTTTTTTTTTAATTATTATTCATTTATTTTAAAATGTGCATGTATAAGTAGGATCAGTTATTAAGACAACAAGGCATGATTGCTCATTAGAAGTTAATTGAAAGTGCGAGTGCTTATTTTCTCATTGCTGTCTTTGACCCTCTCCTTTCTACAGTCTTTTCTGCAAGTTGGCTTCTCTGGTTAGACATAGGATTTCTCTGTTTGGTAAGCCCAAATAAGACTTCATTGTTAATCAAAGATTGATTATCATATTTATTCTTGGCCTTCTTTTGTAACAACCATGTCAGGAAGTGACTCTGCTACCATGGTGAGCTGTCTTCACATCTTGGCACATTCACTGGACTTCAGGTAAGAGCTTCAGGGTTTTTTTTTTGTTTTGTTAATGTTTTTTGTTTTTGGGGAGGGAGGGGTGGAAAGTAATATTTAATTTTTCACTTTGAAAAATAAGTGATACATTCTTGCTTTTGTAGCAGTGAATGAAATGAATAAAGTTTCATGTTTTTAAAACTTTACAGTATTCTGCAAAAGTCAAAAAAATGTGTACACACACACACACACACACACACACACACATACTTCTATTTTAATAATAAATAATATGCTGTTTTATTTTCTGTCATACAAATATTTTTTATTATCCAGTGTCTTCTTGTGCCAGTCCCAAGTCTGGATAAATGCAGAGGGTTGTGTCAAGAAGGGCATCCGACGTAAAACATTTGCCAAATCAATGATGCAAATCAGAAATATCATTTCCATACCGAATCGGTCGCGGCCCGGGTTAACAACGACCGCCACCAGTGCTGTTGACTTACAGAGTGCCGGTGGACATTGGGCTACTGTTAGTCAAAGAAGGAGAGGAGGAAGGCGTGTTCGAAAGCAGAGAGAGAAGAGGAAAGGCAAGAGTTTAGGAGTGAAAGTAGGGACCTTGAATGTTGGGACCATGACAGGGAAGGGAAGAGAGTTGGTTGATATGATGCAGAGAAGGAAGGTGGATAATACTGTGTGTCCAGGAGACCAGGTGGAAAGGTAGCAAAGCTAGAAGCTTAGGATCAGGGTTCAAGTTGTTACTCCTCCATGGTAACATGGTGTGGATAGGAAAAGAAATGGAGGAGTTATTCTGAAAGAGGAGTTTGTAAGGAATGTTCTAGAGGTGAAGAGAGTATCAGATAGGGTGATGAGTCTGAAGCTGGAAATTGATGGTGTGATGTTCAATGTTGTTAGTGGTTATGCTCCACAGGTAGGATGTGAGTTAGAAGAGAAGGAGACATTCTGGAGTGAGTTAGATGAAGTGATGCAGAGCATCCCCAGAGGTGAGAGAGTTGTGATTGGTGCAGACTTCAATCGACATGTTGGGGAAGGGAAGAGAGGGGATGAAAATGTGATGGGCAGGTTTGGTCTTCAGGACAGGAATGTAGAAGGACAGATGGTGGTGGACTTTGCAAAGAGGATGGAAATGGCATCAGTAAATACTTTCTTCCAGAAGAGGCAGGAACATAGGGTGACATATAAGAGCGGAGGCAGAAGCAGTCAGGTAGACTACATCTTGTGACGACGTTGTAATCCGAAAGAGATCAGTGACTGCAAGGTGTTGGTAGGGGAGAGTGTGGCCAGACAACACAGAATGGTGGTGTGTAAAATAACCCTGGTGGTGAGGAAGGTGAAGAGGACAAAGGCAGAGGACAAAGTGGTGGAAGCTAAGAAAGGAAGACTGTTGTGCAGTCTTCAGGGAGGAGTTGAGACAAGCTATGGGTGGTCAGGAGGTGCTTTCAGTTGACTGGACAACTACAGCCAATGTGATCAGGGAGACGGGTAAGAGAGTACTTGGTGTTAAGGGAAAATGGGACAAGGAGACTTGGTGGTAGAATGAGGAAGTCCAGGAGTGTACAGTATACAGGGAAAGAGGCTAGCTAAGAAGAAGTGGGACACTGAGAGGACTGAAGAGAGTAGACAGGAGTACAGGGAGATGCACCGTAAGGTGAAGGTAGAAGTGGCAAAGGCCAAACAAAGAGCATATGAGAACTTGTATGCTAGGCTGGACAGTTAGGAGGGAGAGGTGGATTTGTACAGGTTGGTGAGGCAAAGAGATAGAGATGGGAAGGATGTGCAGCAGATTAGAGTGATTAAAGATAGAGATGGAAATGTACTGACAGATGCCAGGAGGATGATTGGAAGATGGAAGGAGTACTTTGAGGAGTTGATGAATGAGGAAAACGAAAGAGAACAAAGAGTAGAAGAGGTGAATGTTGTGGAGCAGGAAGTAGCAAATATTAGTAAAAGTGAGGTGAGAAGGGCGTTGAAGAGGATGAAGAGTGGAAAGGCTGTTGGTCCTGATGACATATCTGTGGAGGTATGGAAGGTAGGAGAGGTAGCAGAAGAATTTCTGACTAGTATGTTTAACGAGATCTTTTTAAGAACAAGGGAGATGTGCAGAGCTGTGGCAATTACAGAGGTATAAAGCTAATGAGCCATACAATGAAGCTGTGGGAAAGAGTAGTGGAAGCTAGGTTAAGGGCAGAGGTGAGAATTTGTGAGCAGCAATATGGTTTCATGAATAGAAAGAGTAAATCAGATTTGAGGATGCTGGTGGAGAAGTACAGAGAAGGTAATAAAGGTAATAAAGAGTTGCACTGTGTCTTTGTAGATTTAGAGAAAGCGTATGACAGGGTGCCGAGAGAGGAGCTGTGGTGTTGTATGAGGAAGTCTGGAGTCGCAGAGAAGTATGTTAGAGTGGTGCAGGACATATATGAGAGCTGTAAGACAGTGGTAAGATGTGCTGTAGGTGTGACAGAAGAGTTCAAGGTGGATGTGGGTCTGCATCAAGGATCGGCTCTAAGCCCCTTTTTGTTTGCTCTAGTGATGGACGGGATGACAGATGAAGTTAGACAGGAGTCTCCATAGACTATGATGTTTGCAGATGACATTGTGCTTTGTAGCGAGAGCAGGGAACAGGTGGAGGAAAATTTGGAGAGGTGGAGTTACGCTCTGGAAAGCAGAGGAATGAAGGTTAGCCGCAGCAAGACGGAATACATGTGTATGAATGAGAGGGACCCAAAAGGAACAGTGAGGCTACAGGGAGCAGAGGTAAAGAAGGTGCAGGATTTTAAGTACTTAGGTTCAACGGTCGAGAGCAACGGAGAGTGTTCAAAGGAGGTGAAGAGACGAGTACAGGCAGGTTGGAATGGGTGGAGAAAAATGTCAGGTGTGTGATAAAAGAGTATCAGCGAAAATGAAAGGAAAGGTGTACAGGACAGTGGTGAGACCAGCAATGCTCTACGGCTTAGAGACAGTGGCACTGAAGAAAAGACAGGAGGCAGAGCTAGAGGTAGCAGAGCTGAAGATGTTGAGGTTCTCTTTGGGATTGACAAGGATGGATAGGATCAAGAATGAGTTCATCAGAGGGACAACCCATGTTAGATGTTTTGGAGATAAAGTCAGAGAGGCCAGATTGAGGTGGTTTGGACATGTTCAGAGGAGAGATGGTGAATATATCGGTAGAAGGATGCTGAGGTTGGAACTGCCAGGCAGGAAGTCTAGAGGAAGACCAAAGAGGAGATTTATGGATGCAGTGAGAGAGGACATGAAGTTAGTTGGTGTGAGAGAAGAGGATGCAGAGGATAGGGTTAGATGTGGCGACCCCTGAAAGGGAACAGCCGAAAGAAGAAGAAGAAGATATAAATCTATAAAATAATTACACAGAGTGCCTAAGATTTTTGCATAGGACTGTATTTTTAAAATACATTAAATGACTAATTTGTTGCATATTAATTTTCTGCAAAAAAATATAATTTGCAAGAAAAATTTATTTTAGTTTTCATTGTAATTCTTCAAAGTTAAATAGGACAGCTCTTATGTCATGGTAATTATGTTATATTACATAAATGCTCAAACAGGGCAGCGCAGCAAGCAGCTCATAGCTCCAGAGTTGCTGTAGAGGTTTGTTCTATAACTCATGGTCAGAGGGGATGAACTGATCGTGTCCTGAATTGTATTTGTTGATCATTATAATCATTTTAGAGCGTAAGAGTTTGCACGGCTGATGATGTGGTCCCCTTTCCTAGGACAGTGATGAAGTCTGGCTCTGAGCTGGTAAAGGCCGGAGTCAGGACATTCTTTGATAATGCTGCAGAAGACTTGGAAAAGACTGTAGAGAACCTGAAGCTGGGCAAACTTGGCCAATCTCGCACTCAGATGAAGGGAGTGGCACAGATCATCAATTACACCTCAGTCGCACTGTTGCCCATTCTTACTGCACTCTTTCAGCACATCACTGAGCACCACTTTGGGGCGGACTTGCTGTGTAAGTAAACAGTTAGCAGGTCATTAATCACATATCCTAAATAATAAGCAGCTACAAAAATGAGATTTATCAATTATATACAACAATACAGAGCAAATGGTGCAAAATACTGAAAAGACCACTGCATTAAACCTTCTCAGAAAGTTCATCTGGGGCCCTTAAGGGTCACTAAAATTATTCTTTATTATGTTTCTTACAAAGGACACACCCTTAAATATTTGTATAGTGCTGTCAATCGATTACAAATTTTTAATCTAGTTAATCATAGACATAATCCGTGATTAATCATGATTATTCACAATTTTTAAATACTTCCATTTACTTGTATTATAACTTGCAATGTTGGAATAAAGAAATGAATGGCAAACTGCTTAAAGGAAATGCAGGAATATGTAGTTTTATATTATCTAAAATATTAACATTCAACAAATGTTAAATTAAAATCTCTCAAATGGGCCCGGCACTGCATGCAGTGGGGTAGTATAGGGTGTGGCCACCCACCAATGGGGGCTTGAACCCAGATCCTAAAAATCAATAACTCAATAATAGCTTTTGTCACTTGAGCCACCATACCCACATATTATATTTAATGTATTATTATTATTATTATTATTATTATTATTATTATAATGGGTTCTAGTTCCGCCAGGGGCTGCGATTATGGGAAGCCACTAGTGTCAAACTTTATATGTCATATGTTTAATCTGTGTTAAAAAAAAAAGTAATGTGTTAAAATTTCTAGATTTATTACATTGACAGCCCTAATTTATACCATACCATAACATTGAAAATTAAATGTTTTCTCTTAAATGAAAGAATTAATATTGTTTGATGTCACTGCATTACAGTGGATGATGTTCAACTGTCCTGCTATCGAATTCTGACCAGCCTGTACTCTCTGGGAACTGGCAAAAACATCTACGTTGAAAAGTAATGTTCCTTTCTAAATGCGTTGTTAATCAGACTATTGGCTCTTGTCTCCTATTTATTCATGTCTGGGTTCTGCATCTAAAAAAAACAGGCAGCTTCCTGTGCTGGGAGAATGCTTGGCTACTCTGGTGGGAGCGATGCCTGTGGCTTTCCTGGAACCTCATCTGAACATGCACAACCCACGCTCTGTCTTCAACACCAAAACACCACGAGAGAGAGCAAGTGAGTTAACATACTGTAGTGTTATGGTAAATCCTTATATTGGTTATTTGTAATCAACTAGTTCATTGAAGATTCCTATTGTTATAACAATGTTGGACTTGTTCTCTAGTCCTGAGCATGCCTGATACTGTGGAGGAGATGTGTCCTGAGATGCCATGTCTGGACGGCCTGATGAAAGACATTCATGACATTTCTGAGTCTGGGGCTCGCTACACGGAGATGCCCCATGTCATCGAAGTCATTTTGCCCTCGCTGTGTAACTATCTTTCTTACTGGTGGGAAAAGGGCCCCGAGAACTCCCCCAGTCATGTGAGCTGCTGTACCACTGTCACCTCTGAGCACCTCAGCCTCATCCTTGGCAACATTCTCAAGATTCTCAACAATAACTTGGGCATAGATGAAGCCTCCTGGATGAAAAGGCTTGCAGGTGAGATTATCAATTAAGAGCAAATAATGGGGTGTTCAAATCAAACTGGGACTGGACTTCTGATTGTGCTGTATCTATAATACTGTGCAAAAGTCTTAGGCACCTTAAAAAATATATTTTTATTATACATGTTCATTTTATAAAGTAAAACTATGCATCTGATTTGATTTGGGTGGACATGGTCTCGTACCTCTTCAGGATCGATGGATTGGCACCTTATTCAGGGTGTACATCCTGTTCAAGGGCTCAACAGTGGCAACTTGGTGGTTGTGGGGTTTGAACCTGGGATCTTCCGAACCGTAGTCCAATGCCTTAACCCAGTGGTTCTCAAACTTTTTCTGTCATTCCCCACTTAAGGGGGTGAGCGAATTTTCAAGCCCCACTTGTTAACAAAATAATAACGAAATCGGCCAAGTTTACTGTTTATTGAAATATCAATTTCTAAACCAATAAGATCAAACAACACCAAGTTAAAAACAGATAAAATACACGTGCAATTGTTATAAAAGGCTTACGTTGTCGCTTATCTTTGCATAATTGACCCCATGTTTATTAGCTGCTCAGCAATCGTTTGTAGTTTTTTTGCACTGGCCAATTCTGTATGCAACTTTGAATGAAGCCATTTGTGCTTTGCTGTCCACTGATTCAGATGTTACCATGCGATTCTCCTGCTGTCTGTATTCTCCCAGCTTTCTTTGAAAGAAGTCGAGTGGCTTATTAACGTGACTGTGAATGTGTTGTCTCTAAGTGTCTTCCTACTTTGTTGGGTCTCATGCGGTCTGCCAGCGGTTTAAGACACAAAACACACACGTGTCTCTCTTCTGCCCCCACCATACCCACCATGAATCCAAGCTCAAGATAGGCTTCAGTAGGGGTGGGTGATATAACCAAAATCTTCTATCACAGTAGAAGCAATTTTCTACCTCGATAATGATCACAATCACAATTGCTATATCACAATATAGCAATTTGTATCTGAAAACACATAAATAAAAATTCAAACACAAAGAAACTGTTTTACATAATGTAATTTTATTTAATCTGTGAATTGCTGGGGTTTGCCGCATTTTTTATTTTTTTTTACTTTGGCCATATTCGTTTGGATGCTTGGATTTCAGATGATAGAAAAGGTTTGACGTGTTTCCACCACTTGTTAAAACAGTGCACTTGAGTACCTCACAAATCACGTTCATCTCATTCGTATCACTTTTCTTATACCCAAACCAATTCCACACCACAGACGAGGCACCTTTTTTCTTTACAATCTCCCCGTTCTTGGTTTCGTCACATGTAAGCAAACTCACTGCTGCTGCAGCGTCTTCTTCCATTGTCGAAGTGTATGTGAAGCCAAACACGTCAAAAGTGGGACGAAACCGCGGCACCCAATTGAACCAAATATCTGCGCAAATACAGCGCAGCGCGACTATCTGGATAAGCGCAGTGATGATCTGGTTTGATCGCGCAGCGCCGCTCGAGTCACAAACCTGCGCGACCCACTGTGTTTTATTTAAAAACTATTTACTTAAAATGTCAGGACTGTTTAATATTGTTTCCGCCTGGCCATGCCTGGATTGTACGTGCGCATCCCAGTGGGGTAAAATGTATTTTGATGGTCGGCGCGGTTTATTTCTGTCAGAGTGGCGCAGTGCTGCCCAGTGGGTCGCGAAGGTTTGTGATTCGAGCAGCGCTGCTCAAGTTTGTCCGACGTTAAACCGTTATTGTTCCACTATGGTTCCACTTTTTCTCCCGACCCCCAACTGATGTTATGTTAAATTTACTTGTATTAATGATCCATTTATTTGTGTGTGATTGTTTAGTTTTTTCCTATTATTTTCCACCAATTTCCACCCGTTCATTGCGCCCCACCTGTCATGTCTGTATTCCCCACTAGTGGGGCGCGCCCCACAGTTTGAGAACCACTGCCTTAACCACTGAGCTACCCCTGGCCCTGCACTGTCTACAGTACAGCACTTATTTACATATGCCTAAGGCTTTTGCACAGTACTGTAAATATACATATACACACTGATCAGGAAAATCATTAGCACCACATAGCATTAACACATTAACATTGATTATCACATATATATCATTAAACTGGTAACAGGATTATGTACCGAAGGCTCACTCATGCTCACGAGGACCAAAAACCAGTCAAATCTCACAGAAAAGCCAAAGCACAAATAGCTGAGAAATGTCAATGCTGGCCTTAGTAGAAAGTATCAGAGCACCCACCCAAGCATTGCAATCCACCCAACAGGCAAAATATAATTACATATAAACGCTTCATATGATTTTACAGGAAATAAAAACTGCATGCAAAAAAAATAAATCAACACATTGCATTATTTATTTTGAAAATCATTATTGGTTGATAGTTTAATTACTTTACTGGCTCTATGCCAGGGGAACAACAGGGAGAATATATTATTGGATGGCTGTTTACGAGAATCTGACTTGAAGTGGTTCTGCAATTTACATATCGCATTTGGCAGACACCCTTGTCCAAAGCAACTTACTTTTTTTTTTTCTTTCTGATTATACACCTGTTATACAGCAGTGGAGGGTTAGGGGTCTTGTTCAATGACCTGGCAGTGGCAGCTTGGTGGTTCTAGGGTTTCCGATCAGTAGTCCAACACCTTACCCACTGAGCTACCCCTCCACATCTGTGATTACTCCTTCATGAGAGCCGACAATGAACTAAATATACTGTATTTTATTCGTCAATACTATATATGAAATTTTTAACAGTGTTATCATAGAGACATTATTCATTCAGTTTTCATCATACTTTTTTTTTCTTCATGCTTCTTTTTTAACGGGAAATATAATAGCAGTCAAGGTAGAGAACACAAGAGAACACATTTTGTTACTCTTAAATGCATGAACAAAGTGATTGCCTTCAATGCAAGAATTTTATTTCCATACAGTGTACTCACAGCCGATCATTAGCAAGGCAGGAGGAGACCTCCTACGAACTCACTTCCTCCCCACACTGGAGAAGCTGAAGAAGAAGACAGTGAAGGTTGTGGCTGAGGAGGAGATGATAAGGGCTGAGAGCAAGGCTGACACCCAGGAGGCCGAGCTGCAGATCCTGGATGAGTTTGCTGTCCTATGCAGGGACCTGTACGCTTTTTACCCCATGCTCATTCGCTACGTGGACAACAACAGGTATCAGCACTGTTTCATCACTGATTAAGCTACTGAATCAAACACAAAGACAAAAATGAAAGCTAGAACTCCTTAACAGATGACATTTATAAAAATAAGAACATTTTATGAAACCAGTATTTAAAGTGGTGAATATTTTTTTAAAGAGTAAATATAAGTATAAGTAAAAAGAAGTAAGCCCCATTTGCAGGCAGTGTCTTGAGTCATGAACCCTCTCTTCTACGCAGGTCCAAATGGCTGAAGAAACCAACTTCAGATTCAACAGAGCTCTTCAAAATGGTGTCTGAGATTTTCATTCTCTGGTGTAAATCTCATGTAAGATCTTTAACTTTTGATGGATTGTTTTTTATTGTGATCTACAGATGTCCACCACATTTCTTGCTTTTTGCAGAATTTCAAAAGGGAGGAGCAAAATTTTGTGGTGCAGAATGAAATCAACAACCTTGCCTTCCTCACTGGAGACACCAAGACCAAGATGTCAAAGGTGAGATACTGTCAAATTTATCCAGTCATCTATCGGGAAAAGTCAAAAACTCTGTACTATTTTGTAAAAAGCTTTTAGATTTGCCCATCAATATGTGTCTGCATTTTTTTATGTCAAAGTTTTCTGAGAGCTATGCTGATCAAACTGAAATGGTAATACAGTTTTAAATATATTCCCTATTGCTTTGTATAACTTTGCCCAGAATTATGTCATTTTTGTGTTATCAAGTTTTAAAATTTTTTTTTATTTTTAACCACTATATTCTCTCACTATGTTCTCACTTTCTCTATGTGTGAAAAGTCATAAAGCAAATATATATATACTCAGCAAAAAAAGAAACGCCCCTTTTTCAGGACTGTGTATTTATATTGTATAAATCCAAATAACTTTACAGATCTTCATTGTAAAGGGTTTAAACAATGTTTTCCATGCATGTTCAATTAACCATAATCAATTAATTAACATGCACCTGTGGAATGGTCGTTAAGATCTTAACAGTTTACAGAAAGTAGGCATTTAAGGTCACAGTTCTAAAAACGCAGGACACTAAAGAGACTTGTCTACCGACTGTGAAAAACACCCAAAGAAAGATGCCCAGGGTCCCTGCTCATCTGCGTGAATGTGCATTAGGCATGCTGCAGGGAGGCATGAGGACTGCTGATGTGGCTAGGGCAATAAATCGCCATGTCCGCACTGTGAGGCGCCTAAGACAGCGCTACAGGGAGACAGGAAGGACAGCTGATCATCCTCGCAGTGGAAGACCACGTGTCACAACACCTGCACAGGATGGGTACATCCGAATATCACACCTGCGTGACAGGTACAGGATGGCCACAACAACTGCCCGAGTCACACCAGAAACACACAATCCCTCCATCTCACAGCAAGAACTGACAAATCTGGTCCAGTCCATGAGGAGGAGATGCACTGCAGTACTTCAAGCAGCTGGTGGCCACCAGATACTGACTGGTACTGACTGATTTTGAGCCTCCCTTCATTCAGGGACACATTGTGAAACATTTTTAGTTTATGTCTTATGGTGTTGACTCTTTTAGTGTTCATACAAATATTTACACATTAAGTTTACTGAAAGTAAAAACAGTTGAAAGTCAGAGGACGTTTCTTTTTTTGCTGATTATATATACAGTAAAATACTCTGTGGAGAGCTGTGATAAATCACTGATTATCACTGTATGTAATATCTGTGCTAAAGGAAAAAGGAATTATTACTGAAAAAATAATTTGAGACTATCTGAGATTTTGTGTTTGGCTCTGTCCTATTCAAATATGTTATTTTTAAAGTCTTTGCAATATTATTTAGCCTATATACAGTACACAGATCAGCCATAACATTAACGTGGATTATCAACTATATACCAGTAAACTTGTGACAGGATCGTGGGGACCGAAGGCTCTCCCATGCCGGCAGAGACCAAAAGCCACTCTGTCTGGTCTTATCAAACAGAAAGGCCAATGCAGCATAAATCGGCACAATGCTGGCCACGATAGATAGGCATTAGAACATCAAGTGGCCTAGCACACATGTGACCCAGCAGCCAGAGTCCAAGGCTGTAAATTCCTCAGATCCCGATTCCAAGTACCTATGGAATTTGCCAGACAAACATGTCTGATCCATGGTAGACCCATCCAACAATCCACAGCACAAAAAGCATAAACCTCTTGCAAGAGGCAACCTGCATAATACTGGGCATAATGGCTTTTGTTGTAATTCTGTAGTTCTGTGTGTAGTTCCGCTTGATTAAAATGTAAATCTGAGACCAATACAAAACTTTAAATTATCAAACCAAACGTGTGCTACCTGGGGTGTACATTCTTATGCCTCGGAAGAGATTAAATTAAATTTAATTAAGTAAGTCAACCAATGCCTCCATGTGTATTAATAAACAGTATCCAGTAAAAAAACATTTTGTGTATGTAATGTGTTGCAGTCAGGCGGCCAGGATCAGGAGAGGAGAGGGAAGAAGAGAAAAAGAGAATTGTACTCTGTTCAGACATCTTTAATTGTGGCAGCTCACAAGAAACTGCTGCCTGTCGGCCTCAACATGTGCACGGCTGGAGACCAGGAGCTCATCTCCCTGGCCAAGATTCGCTACAGTCTGGTGAGCACGGCTTTAATTTTATATTCAGCTGAAATTATCTGAATACACTAGCTGATTTTATTTTACACTATTTTAAGTTCTCGAAAATGATTGGTGTCAAGGTGTTGATAAACTTTCAATAACAGCTGATTTGACAGTAGTGCCAGCAGCAGTCCTCATTTTTATTCATTATAATTTTCAAAATTCTATACCTCATTCATGCGGCACAATGGTGTAGTGGTTAGCACTCTGTCCTCGCACCTCCGGGGTCGAGGGTTCGATCCCTGTCTTGGGTCGGTGTGTCTGGAGTTTCCATGCAGTTCCCATGCTCGGTGGGTTTCTTCCGTGTAATCTGGTTTTCTCCCTCAGTCCAAAAACATCCAGATTAGGTTTAGTTGGCATTCCCAAATTGCCAGGTGTGTGTGTGCTCTGTGATGCATTGGAAGGGTGTATCCCGCCTCATGCTCTAAGTTTAAGTCTGGATAAGTTTAAGTCCTATACCCAGGATAACCGATATAGAAGATGAATAAATGAATGACGGCTGGTCCACATACGCTAATACTAATGAATAACCTGCTGATCATTAATAAAGAAAAACATATAATTATTAATATTGTGAGGTTTTCTGTGAGAAAACTTTTATTTAAATCCTAAATGTTTTGTCTTTTACAGAAAGATACCGATGACGAGGTGAAGGATCAACTTAGACAAAACCTCCATCTTCAAGAGAAGGCAAGTGTATATCATGTGTACAGTATATACAGTAATCATCATATGATAATGTGGCATAAGTTAATTAGAGAAATCTTTACATGGTATACAGACAGAGGACCCGGCAGTGCAGTGGCAGCTAAACCTCTATAAGGATGTTGAGGTGAAGAGTGAGGAGCGGCAAAATACCGAACACATTCTCGAGAAGATTCAAGGCATCTCATCCGCTGTCTTCCATCTTGAGCAGGTTAGAGATCATCTTTTTGCCATAGCAAATTCACCATCTTTTCTGAATACACCAATCCTCAAATGCATAAGTATCATCATACTATCTCAGTGATCAACTATATTGAAATGTAGGAAACTTATGGACAGTCTCCACACTGGACTTTACCCCACAGGTTGAGCAGCCGCTCAGGTGTAAAAAACTGGTATGGCAGAAGCAGCTGTCCAAACAGCGCAAGCGTGCTGTGGTTGCTTGTTTCCGCATGGCACCTCTTTACAAGCTACCTAGGTGAGTGCTGAAGGAACGTTCTTCATGAACTGTTCACCAGCAAAACAGATGTGTGTTTTAGGTATATACAGTAGAGGTAGATTACATGCTATAAACTTTCTTGATGTTAACCTGTATGACATACTATTCACCATCTATTTATGTTAGAATATATGACCGATTGTAATATTTGCTCTTTTCATTTATAGACCTATTTTCTAACCCAAACCATGTTTTCCTTTAATATCTTGTCTGGCAATGTGAAATGTCCAGTGTTTCAGTAGAGGCCATTCCATACATCTTTCCCATTAGGTCTAAAACATTTCTCCTCTTTGTTGTCTCTATAATACACTTTAGATTCAAAAATAATAATTACTTCCTGAATGGCTATGGGTACGTTTGGCTGGAAAAGTTGTACCAAACCTCCAGCTTTGACGGTCTGTTCTCCATGCTAACGGTAAAGTGAGCCTAAAAGACCTCATGATTCCAACATCTCCCTCCAGTCCATTTTCCAACCTAAGGACTAAGCACAAGCATTCGATTTATACTGTCATTCTGAATGGTCACCTTCCAGTGCTGTCCTTTACTGTTAGATTCATAAACTTTCCAAACATTTGATATGGTGAGTATTTAGGCAAAGCAGCTTGTTGCAATAAATGTAGGACTAGGTGAGAAACCAGACTAATTTTCACTTACTTATATTTAAATTGTGCTGATTTACTAGGTGTACCTCACTCAGTTATTGAGGTGGCCAATCAGATGAGGCCATGGGCTGTACATCTCTCTCACTCCCTCCCAGAATGCACCCCTTTTCCTATTCCCATTTCCCACCATTTCTTTTACCCTGCCTCTATCCTTCCTAACCTCCCTTTCCCCTGAATCTTCAGGCATCGCTCTATTAACCTCTTCCTCATGGGCTATCAGAAACTTTGGATAGTAGCAGAGGAGTACTCCTTTGAGGAGAAGCTAGTGCAGGACCTGGCAGTAAGTACCGGGCCAGCCTTGGCGCTGCCCTGTGTGCCGTGTGTGCCCGCTGGTGCCCTCTCTGTCACTGTTTGCCCTGCGGCCAGCACCTTGCCCGCTGAAATGCGGCAGCGCGTTCCTGCTCGCCTCACGTCTTCGTCCTGGCCCGTGTTTGGCTCAGCTGGTTGTGTGCGCAGCAGACAGGCCCTGCATGAGTTTGGGCTGAGCCTGAGGCTGCGTAGAGCAGTGTATCTCAGCATAGCTGTGGTAAGGGGGCAGGTCTGCCCTGTGACACTCTGCCTCTCTGTTGGGTGTCGTCTTCCCTTTCGTAAGTCTCGTATTGTAAATTGTGAGAGTGAGTGGCATGTTCACCTCATCTAGAAAATCACGTCTCTGTGTAGGTGCAGGCAGTACAGTTGCTTTAAATGTCACAAGTGTTGAATGCATACTCAAGCATTTTTCAAATGTCATATACTATAGCTCTTGTGAGAATACCACTGACAAGAATTTTTTTACCTTTTTGCCTGTACTGAAAAAAATGGAATGAAAATTTTTTATTATTTAAAGGCACTTGTCATATTAAAAGTTGAGTTACATACAATAAAGTTAAGAACTAATGCCTGAGCTAAGAACTTGAGTTCTAATTGTACAGTAGCACATAAATTATGTTTATTATCCAAAATGTAGGCACATAACTTTTTCAGTCCTAAATAGTTTCTTGCTTTTATGAGGTACAAAAAACAAATACCACGTCTGTTGTTCATTCTGCATTTTGTGTCCTGTTTTGTTTAAATGAGATTTTCTTTAAAAATCGCGTTCTTGGAAACATCTGGCGAATTCATGACTAAATTAAATAAACATGAGCTGAAGACATAATTTGCATTAACCGAATGGATAGCCAAGAAAATTGTCTAAAGCACATGCATAATCTGACTCGTAGCCCATAAAGCTCAGAGCATTTCAACCATCATTTGTCTTGCTGTTTTTTTAATAAACATACAGTATATACAGTAGGGCTTGGGATTGTACAGTATAGAGCGTAATGTCCTTTTTTCAGCACTAAATAGGCGATATGATTAACTGAATTTCAGTTTGTTAACCAGTGGTCCTACCACGGTCCTACAAATGGGAATAAAGACTGTACAATAGTCCCCTTTGTCCCCACTGGCCTCCACAGTCCCTAGTTGGACTACAGAGGTTCCTAGACATATGAATGGGTGGAATGTTAGTTCATTTTAACCGACTACCCAAACAAGACTGAGCGAAAAATAAGGCAAAGGAATTGCGCAGTTACACATGATCTCATGTTTTTTTCCCGGTTGTTTCTATGTCCAAAAATCATAATAATATGCTTCTTTTGAGATTTTTACAACATCAGTCCCAGTCGGGTAGTTGTAATGTAATGATAACTTTTGTTCTACATGACATCCTCAAACCCAAATACAGAGTTTGAAGTCTGAAGCCTCCCCCATTTAACACACACCAGCAATGCTTCCATATAAGCACATACATGTTTTTAAATCGTTATTGACCCATGCCGCTTGAGCTTTAAGAATTTTAATATTAAATTCAGACAATTTCCTCTGCATGATTATTGACATAAATTTTGGTTTTCAAAAATAGGAATTTGTGGTTATACATTTCTTAAATAATCAATGTAGTTTAAAAGAAATACTTCATTTTGCTTTACTGCCTAAATGTTTATATCCAGCTTTTTTCCTGTATTGCTTCAGTGGTCAAATGTTGGATAAATTACAGCTATTGTAAGAAAATATTTCATGACTTTCATAGTTATCCTAACAATTATCCAATACTTATATATTTCTCATCGTATTTATTTATTTAGCACTGGGAGTCGAAATCATTGTCAGTGGCAATCACACATACACTATAGATGCAGTGGATAGAAACTTGGTGGAAAATCTTGAGTATTCCTTTAAACTTGGTTCTGACTGATAAACTAGCTACTCTAGAACTAGGGCACTACAGGTAATAGGGCATAATTATAGTGTACTGTACATTATGTATATTAATGAGTAGTGAAGCTCAAGCATTATCCAAACAGCTAAACAAACGTCTTTGTGTGTACTGCCTAATATTTAACAAGCGCCTCAGTAAAATAGTTTAATTTATATGAAAAAAAAACCCCACCAGATTATCACTATGCTTCATGGGACATGCACTGCACTGCCATTTTCATTAATGTATGAGCACATAACATTGCATGTCTTTCATGAGCTGGTCATTGACACATTAATGGTATCATCCCCTGGACATAGTCCTGGAGCATCACATCAGGCAATGGCCATGCTCTTCTCTGGCATGTCACCTAAAGAAGTGCTTCTCAACTCTGGCCTTCACTGTAAATGGAATGAAATTTTTACCTCATTTAGACCTGGTTGTTTATTCCATAGTAAGATTTTAACGACATTCACAGTTCCATTTTTATGTACGAGATCCACATAGAGAATCAATTATGTAAACATATATACATAATTACATAATTTACATTATGAATGGTTATTTTCATGGATTTAACTTTGTTTTAGGACACATGCTATAACCAGGTCAAAGATTGGTCTTGTAGTATTACATATACCAGTCATTTGTAAAAGTTAGTGCTTCTCATTTAATTCTGTTTTTTTTTTTTTTTTTGGTGTGCCTTCTTAGCACACACCTGAAAGATCCAAACTAGCAAACTGCCAAAACATCTGCTGATGATCAGTTAATCAAGGGCTAATGATTAGCAGCACCTGGCTGCAACTTACCCTTTTAAATCCTGTGGAAGCAGTAAGGGGGTACTTAGTATTGCATGCATTTGTTTTTTATTATTTATTTTTTATATAAATATATATTAAAAAAAAGTTATACTATACTGTATGTTGTTTTTCGTCTAAGGTTCTGCTTGGCTAAGACCTGCTACAATCAGATGTTTTTTTTTTATTATGCTTTTACACACACACACAAAAAAACCCACAGGATTAAAATAGGGGGCACTAACTTTTACACATGACTATATAAACAATTACATATTTATTACTTTTGGATTTTCAGATGTGCTTATCATGTACCATAAGTACATCGTACTATTCCGTAGGTCAAGGGAAGAGAGACACTATCTTAAATAACATTTCATTGATTTTGCCATCATGTGAAAGTGGAAATAAAACTGCATGTGAGTTATGTGTGAACAAGCTGGTCTCCGTTGAAAAGTGACAGAAAGCATGAGTATAATGTGTGTATAGACAGTAGAGAGCAGGTGCCCTGTTTCAAACGAATGGTAAAGTATGAAAAGTATCCCGTGAATTGTTCAGAGGGCCTGAGTAAAGAATGGTGTATAAGTCTTGTTTGAGGAAGCCATTGTGCTGAAATATTATAGAATGTGCTTTTTGTCTTTGTGTGTTTGTGTCCAAAGCTTAAGCCTATGGATTTGCTCCGTGACAGTATAGCGAGTGAGTCAGTGGTTCTCACAGTGTCTGAGTGAGAGACTGTTTTAAGAGAGAAATGAAAATGTCTTAAGTGTTGTTGCTGTTGTTGTTGTTGTTGTTGTTAGTGAAGGATGAGCATGTGTACAGTATGTGTGAAATGTGGGCTGAAGGCTTGTGTGACTTGTGTGGCTCTGCCTGCAGAAAACCCCCATGGTTGCGGAAAAGGAAGAGGAGGAAGCAGAGGCTGAGGTTCAGCCGGATCCTCTTAACCAGCTCATCCTCCACTTCAGTCATAATGCCCTGACTGAGAGAAGGTCCCATACAATCCTACACATGCATACCCATGAGGAACCTGTTTTATTCTATTTTTAAAAAAGAATGCTTGAAGTAATGTACTTTTTGCCTTTATTGTCTAGTGTCCTGGAAGTAGATCCCTTGTATATTGCGTATGCAGATATGATGGCAAAGGTATTTCTTTTGTTCTGTTGTTTAATCAATTGCACATTGCAAGAATATTGCACACAGTGAGAGCTAAATACAAAATATACTCTTTGTAGAGTTGTGCTGAGGATGAAGAAGAGGAAGAGGAAGAAGGAAAAGAAAAGACATTTGAGGTACGTGTGAAGCCGGATATCTTTTATTTATTATTTAAGAACACAAAAAGACAGGAATGTAATGCTTGACTGTCAAAGAAATTATGCATGGGAGGTGCATCGTTGAAATCCTATTGCTCTGCTGTCTAGAGTAATTAAACCCCTAGATGTTGCAACAATCTTCATAGCTTGAAACTAACATCTGTCCACTTGTCAAATTTGGCTTGAGGTAGGATGACCGCCCAAACAAGCTAACATTTATAAAGAATTATGAACTCAATAAGGTAAAATATCAGTTATAATTGCAGGCTGTTCTTAATTGCATAAATATAGAGTAGATACATGTGTACCTTCATGGTTAAACATCTAGTTCAGCACTAATTATAATTACCTACAGTACATATTGATGCATCCAATGTCCATTCAGTCATGATTTGTCATATGCTTCTTCCAACAACATAGCTGAACTGCCTAATTGAATTTCATAAATGTAGCCAAATTGCCAACTGGTTACAGATCTGATTTGTACATATGTGTATATGCACATTTTTCATCACAGGAGAAAGAGATGGAGAAGCAAAAAATTCTGTATCAGCAGGCCAGGCTACATGCTCGAGGAGCAGCTGAGATGGTGCTCCAGATGATCAGTGCTAGCAAAGGTAAATCCAACTGCTACCTTCTCAAACTAGTCTTTACTAGTCTTTTTTATTTTAGGTTTAGGCAAATTTTTTGCTGATGTCTTAATGGTACATATAAACAATGCAAGCTTGCTATTTTGTTTCAGGACGACTAGGCCCTATGGTGACATTCACTCTGAAATTGGGTATCTCTATTCTCAATGGAGGCAATGTTGTTGTTCAGCAGGTACATCAGTGCAACTCAATCCACTTTCATTTACTGACTTAGAGTGAAACTCTTAAGCAATTTATGTCGATTATTTTTGCATTACAAAAGCATATACATTGTATCCTTAGAAAATGCTGGACTACCTGAAAGAAAAAAGGGATGCTGGGTTTTTCAAAAGTTTATCTTGGCTAATGCAGTCTTGCAGGTATATAAGATCTACTAATGTGCTTTCTCCCATTTTACTTCACAATCGCTTTACAGTGTTTTATTGTATGTTGTTTAATGTATTGCACATTTCAGCGTGTTGGATCTAAATGCATTTGAGAGACAAAAGAAGGCAGAGAGCCTTGGAATGGTGACCGAAGAAGGTTCAGGTAAGTCCAGTCCATTTAAATTATTTTCGGATGTACAATCACACTGCTTCTGCCAATTTACTCAGTGTTGTGCTACAACCATATTGTCCACAAAGTTTCAACATATTTCGATGTATCTATTCAGAATGGGAGATTTACTGAAATAAGACAGGAGTGACTCGTTACCACAAATTTTTGTGGGACACGACACCATTGATAGTGATGAAGTCTAAAGCAAAATCTATTCTAGAGACTACCATACTTTACTTATGCTATAGACCAGTGGTTCTCATCATTGGTCCTAGAGGACTACCTTGCACATTTTTAGTGCTTTCTTAGTTCCCTGTCCATCTTATTTAACTAATCAGCTAATTAACAACCTTCTCTGAATTGAAGTGGGTGTGATAGTGCAGGAAAAACACTAAAATGTCCAGGGTAGTTTGTCCTCCAGGACTGGAGTTGAGAACCACTGCTAAAGGTTACTGTTGAATGAATTTTTAGAGATTTGGAACTTTACCAAACTAATTTATTTTGAATATGCATGAGAATAACATAAAAAAGGGGTAATTAACTAACTTCCCTGCCTCTCACTCATAAGCAAAATGTTCAATGAGTGACCACGGCGCACAAAGATTTGTAAATTTCTTTTTTGACCATTTACTACAATCATGAATTGGTGCTTAATAATACACTGTTGTTCACTAAAAGAGTGAATAAGTATTTCAAATATACATAGTTGTAAATATAGGTTTTTTTCATAGATTGCTGTAATATTTGTTGAAAGGCTGTGATATATGCCCTACCTGCATACGGTATATAAGGACAAGCCGCCACTTGTAACAAGGAACATTCTAACATGCATAGTGGTCTACAGGAGGATAAATTTTGTTAAATACAAAAAGAAAAATGGGGTTCTTGATGTTCAAAATACATGTCATCTTGAGAACTTATGAGAACTAATATCATACATTAATATAAAAGTCTGCACAAGCCAAATAATAAACTTTTAGAGAAAATTCAAGGTAAGGGGCAACCTCTGGTTCTGAAAAATGAATCCAACAGGGAAGTTCCTTAAATGTCCACTGGGGGCTGGCTTCAAAGGTGAGTCAATCTCCAATGCTCATAGACTCCCATGCTTACATTTCCAACTTCACAACAGAAATAAACAGTTTTGGTCTCCATAGCTAGATTTCAAATTGATGACAACTGTACAGGGCTGATTCTTTTATGTAACACATCAGTTAAAAGTACATTAAGCTGTAAATTTATTAGGGAATTAATGTAAGTACGTTAATTTGTCTGGCAGCTGCGTTGCAGTTTTCAAACTGCCAAAATGCATCGCTTTTGCTAACCAGCTAACTGGAATTGTTGTAGCTTAACTTACCAAAAGAAATGTAAGAGTTGACATGGGATGATGTGCAGGATGAAGAAGTTCAATCGAATTGAAAATGACATTAGCATATAAATTAAAGTTAGCCACCTAAAGCTAATCTAGCTACAGTAGCTTGTAGTAACTGAGGTAAGAATGCATATTCCTACCAACAGTCACACTTCACCCATATTCCCATTTATGGATTAACTAAGGGGTTTAGACAGAGTCAGCACCAGCCAAGATTGAGAGCTCCCACATTTCAGCTTCAAAACCGCTCTCCAGAAAACCTATGGGTGACACATGAAGGATTTCAATCTTATTTATTATGATTTTTAAAGAGACCTAAATACTTAAATCTGATGAAAGCACAAAATCTCTTAAGATTTTTTTTTTTTGTTTTTTTGGTTATTTGCATATCTCTTCCAGTGATTGTGTGATCAAGCAGCAGAGACAGTGAAACACCAGCGTACTGGTGCACCTGTGCGTATTCAGTTGTATTATAAAAATGAGCTAAAGAATGAAAAAGTCACATAACGTTAGCTAGATTGCTACCTAAAATACAAGCTCTGGTTAAAGGGGAAATGGTTGCTCTGCTATAATCTCACAGCGCGCTGCATGCAACAGACTCCACAGTGAATGTAAAGGCTTCACCTGAGACACTACTTATATTCATTTGCTGATATATGAAGCTAGCCTGCTAATGGTGCCTGGTAATTTCCAGTGTTCTACACTTAAACTGTGTCTACTGTGGATTATGTTATCTAAACTGTGGATTTTGTTCTCTAGCCTGACATAAAGTCACAATAGTGTTAGCATTGTTAGTGTTTGTTAAAACCCACACCTGGGGGGGTGCAAATCATGCAATTTGAAACACAAATATCCAAAATTATGGATCAGCACCTATTATTATTATTATTATTATTATTATTATTATTATGCCTCAGGTTTGTGTGCATTGATTTTGCATGTAGATTAGGCTATTTGGCATTCTCAAATTGTCTGTAATTTGTCAATCTGTGTGTGTGCGTATCCTGCGATGGCTTGACACCCCGTCCAGGATTTACCCCACTTCATGCCCTAAGTCTAATGGAATAGGCTCCCCCCCACGACCCTGTATATTGGATAATACATGATGATCTAATTTATTATTGTTATTGATTTAATAATTTTATTATAAAATTAGTAGTAGATGTAATAGTAGTAGTAGTAGTAGTAGTAATAATAATAATAATAATAATAATAATAATAATAATATATAATATATTTTAAATTATTAATTTTTTTCCCATCAGTTAAAACAGCATTGATTGTGAAATTCTCTAACAGTTCAAGAATATCATATTATAAAGTATTTTTCTCATGATTATGTTTTCTTTCATTTCCAACTAACATCTAACACACTGTGGCTAACAGGGAATTAAATGCTGCAAACTACTTATTACAATCAAAAGCTATAAGCTGCTGTAATTTCTACATATTGCAAAGTATAACGAACATATGTTTAATATACCAAATCCAATAATATAAGGATGGTTGTTGTTTGGTTAGGTTCGCATTAGGCATTATGAACAAGTATTTTTAAGGAAATCAATGAAGAGCAACATGTCATAACATGATATACAGTACTGCATATGATTATGACTATATATTAAAAATAAAAGCAGTTCCTTACTGTTAGTTGCACATTTACTTATTTTCCTCATAACTAAACTGATTCAACTAATTCTCCTATAAATCTAACTGTATTACAGCTTAATGAAACATGCTGCGCTATGTGCTGCTGTAAGCAATTTCCCTGACCAGCTTTCCATCTAACACATTTCTACTCTCCTTCTAACCTAATATAACATTAACAGTAACTGCATGTTCTTTAATTACAAATTGTCACATTCTCTCATTTTTGTCTAAATTCCAGTGTCTTCTCCTTTGCTTATGTCTGCTTTCTTTGTGTGTCTTCTATCATTTTATATTCTTGGATGGCAGTCAACGTGAGTGAGCGGGGTAAATAACGTTTCGCTACTCCTCATTCCGCTTTGCTCTCACTTCGCATGTGACCATCTAAAAATCACCTTTTCTTGACCTTTTGCCTCCATTGACCTGGATGTGCTTAGTAGGCTGTCCTGCAGAGATTCATGCATGGTAACATATGACATAGAATGAAGCTAAAGGATCAGGCAGTGTAATTACATAGCTTTATTTGTATCTAAACTAGACTAGAATGTGTTCATTGGTTGAGTTCAGCCTGGTTAACATTACTAAGCACCTGTCATATCGCATTCTCTTAGAGATTATCGTTCTATTCCAGGTCAAATTCTGTCCAAAGCTATGAAATCTGGGGCATATTTCACACAGCTGGTTTTTGTATATACTTTCACAAATATGACATAGTATACGGTATACAACAGTGTATTAACACTATTATATGTGTACAGTATATACACTGTGTGGTGCTTGTGAAAGAAACCTTTTAGAAAACTCCTTCAGTTGTGCGTATTAATTTCCAAGCAATTCCTTCTCTCGTCGGCTCTTTGGATGCAGCTGCAAGCCTGCAATCTAAAGTTCCTTATTTTGGGGCTGTGAGGTTCTAGTGAAGCAATTGATCATGCTTGCTTGACACTCATGTTGAAAGCTATAAGCTTTTAACACACTTCAGTGACTTTTCTATTTTTGTTTTCTTTCAAGGCTCCAAAGTACTACAAAATGATGAATTTACAAAGGATTTATTTAGGTTTTTGCAGCTTTTATGTGAGGGCCACAATGATGGTAAGATTCTTGTACTGTTATTATTGCTTGACATTCATTACAATGATGTGTCCTGTCTTTTTTTCAATCAAATGTTACACCACTTTCAGTTGGAGTAAAGTACAACAGTAAATGTGCAATTTTTTTCAAAACCTGTGTCTATTGAAATCTGCTTGGTTGTATCTGAGTTAGAAAACACAATTGCTCATTATTGTTTTGCAAACTCCCGACAGATTTCCAAAATTTCTTGCGAACTCAAACAGGAAATACAACCACTGTCAACATCATTATTAGCACAGTGGACTACCTCCTACGTTTGCAGGTAAAAAAGTACATACAGTACTGTATGGAACAATAAAAGATCTACAGTACCAACCAAAAGTTTGGACACACCCTCTAATTCAATGTTTTTTTTTGTTTAGTAATTTATTTTTCTACATTTTAGAACTTTACTGGATATTTCAAAACTATAAAATATGGATACAGATATAGAATTATGTAATTAATTAACATCATCAGTCAGTTATTTTAAGACATGGAGGTCAGCTGTTCTGAAATAGTTATTACAGTATTGTCAAAACCCATCAAGCACCACGATGAAACTGGCTTTCATGAAGACCTTAACAAGAAAAGCAAAGACCAAATCTTACCTCTGCTGCAGAGAAGTTAATTTAGAGTTATCATTATTAACATTTAACAATCAACAGCTCAGACTTGAGACGTTCTGAAGGCTTTTTTATGAGATAGCAGACACATTTCAATATCAACTGTTCCAAGGAGATTATTGCCTATTACGGATGCCTTCACCATTGTTTTACAATGTAAAAAGATATATCCAGGAAAGATCATGAAATCAGAGGGTGTGCTCAAACCTTTGACTGGCAGTGTGTACACAATAGCATTTCAACACTACAGTGAAATACATAATGTCTTGGTTTCCAGGAATCCATAAGTGATTTCTACTGGTATTACTCTGGAAAAGATGTAATTGATGACCAAGGACAGATTAACTTCTCTAAAGCACTGGAAGTAGCTAAACAGATCTTCAACTCACTTACAGAGTACATTCAGGTATTCACCATTCAACCGCAAGGAAATTGAATATTGCTATTATGGCATGGTTTCATCTGGTAATGGTTTTATCTTAATCTATTCATCTTAATAATCTATCGATTTTGCCTTTGTAAGTGGTGTAGTTTATATAGGAAAAACACAGCTCTTTACCAGCGCTTTAGCATTGTGCGTGATAATTGCCTTTTCAGGGTCCTTGTATTGGGAACCAGCAGAGTCTGGCTCACAGCAGGCTGTGGGATGCCGTGGTTGGATTCCTGCACGTCTTTGCCAATATGCAAATGAAACTGTCACAGGTATTCCACACATACAGAGTGCTCCAATACATACTGTACAAACACCCATAGAGTGGTCCAGTCCAATAGATTGGACATGCTATGAAGTTTTACACTTTTACACCAAGCATGTGCTTATCAGTAGTTTTTTATGCTGGCAACAAACTCTCATTTTTGCTTTGTACAGGACTCAAGCCAAATCGATCTATTAAAAGAGTTAATGGATTTACAGAAGGATATGGTGGTCATGATGTTATCTCTTCTGGAGGGTACACTCTTTGCCACCTCTTTATCAAACTCATCACGAAAAAGCTTTTGTGAAATAATATAAAATGCATTCAATGACTGAAATCGTTGTTCACAGGTAACGTGGTGAATGGCACAATTGGGAAGCAAATGGTCGACACCTTAGTGGAGTCTTCCAGCAACGTTGAAATGATCCTCAAATTCTTTGATATGTTCCTCAAGCTGAAGGACCTTACTACCTCTGAAAACTTTAAAGAGTACGACCCTGAAGGGAAAGGAATCATTTCTAAAAAGGAGTTCCAGAAGTCAATGGAGAGCCAAAAGCAGTACACACAATCCGAGATCGAGTTTCTTCTCTCTTGTGCAGAGGCAGATGAAAACGACATGTTTAACTATACAGAATTCGTGGAACGTTTTCATGAGCCAGCAAAAGATATTGGCTTCAATATGGCTGTACTGCTCACCAATCTGTCTGAGCACATGCCCAATGAATCACGTCTCGCCACTTTCCTGGACCTCTCTGAGAGTGTACTCAGTTACTTCGAGCCCTACTTGGGACGTATCGAGATCATGGGAGGTGCCAAGCGGATTGAGCGTGTGTACTTTGAGATCAGTGAATCTAGCAGAGAGCAGTGGGAGAAGCCTCAGGTGAAGGAGTCCAAGCGGCAGTTCATTTTTGATATGGTCAATGAGGGCAGTGAAAGTGAAAAGATGGAGCTGTTTGTAAACTTCTGTGAAGACACAATTTTTGAGATGCAGCTGGCTTCCCAGATATCCGAACCAGGGGCTGTCGAACGTCCTGAAGAAGAGGAGGAGGAACCACACAGTCTCTTGGAGGAACTGTGTGAAGAGGAAAATGAATCTCTTGAGTCCGCTTCAGCTTTCACTGTTGCCTGCACTTCTGTAAAGAAAAAGGTATCTCAATTCCGTCAAATGCTGACTCTCAAGAACGCTCGTAAGCGGTTCAAGAAGTTTAAGAAACTGACCATTAGGGAAATGATAACAGGGTTCTTTTCATTTTTCTGGATGCTTTTCATTGGCTTCTTTAAAGGCATTTTTAGCCTGATTTTTGGATTCTTTCATATAATCTGGTCATCAATGTTTGGAGGAGGCCTTGTTGAAGGGGCTAAAAACATGAAGGTGACGGACATCTTGGGCAACATGCCAGATCCCACTCAGTTCGGAATTCATGGTGATGTCACGGAACCAGAGAAAGCAGAAAATGGTGAAATAGTGGTATCTACAGAAATGGTACAGATGGGTGGCACAGTGGACAAACTGGAAACTGATACCATCATAGATCTCATATGTCCACCAACTAAGCGAGAGGGAAAGCACGGAGCTGAGCCTGGACTCGGGGATGTCTCAGAGATTACAACAGAAGCCAGCTCTCAAGTTGAAAAGAAGAAGCGTCAGGTGTGCATTCTCTCAATAGATTTATAAAATATGTGTTATTCAGTCATTCAATCATTTTAAAAATAGGATCTCCCGAGTGTTGACTTGGTAAAATGTTTGCCCTATAGAGGTCGTGTGTTTGAACCTGATAGTGTGGCTGGAAGTTCAAGAGAGCATAACTGACACTGATCAGATATAGTGACAAGTTAGCTCGTTAGATTAATTAATTAATTTATTCATCTTCAGAAACTGCTTTGTCCTAGTCAGGAGTGCAGATGAAATTGCAACATTCACTCAGTTAAAGTCATCTAAAGTATTGTTTTCTTTGTTATACAGAAGCCGGTAGCAGAGGAGTCTGAACCTGAGAAAGCTGAGTAAGTTTTAAAGACATACAATGTTCTGTGTCCTCACTTGGACAGGGTAAATTTTTGCCAGGTTCTGTGAATAAAGTTACACTAACTGTAAATATGAATGGATTGTTATATAAATAGCACAGAGAATCGTGAAAAAGAAGATAAGACCAAAGAAGAAAAGCCTGAAGAGCCAGTAGTGGAGGAGATGCCAGCTACAAGAAAACGACATGGCCCATCAAAAGAGGAACCTCCTGCATTAATGGCCACCTTCTTTGCCGGACTGGAAGTCTATAAGACCAAGATGCTTGTAAGTGATTTATTATATAAGGCATTGCATTTAAGTGAACTTGATCCAAATCCTTTCTTATTTACAGTAATATAAATACATTACCAGTCAAAAATTTGGACAGACCTAATTCACCTTAGTGGTTTAGGTTTTGGTTAGTGATTTATTTTCTAAATTCTAGAACAATACTGGAGATTCCAAAAATCTCATTTTAAGACATGAAGGTTAGCTGTTGTGGAATGGTTCTTTCAAAAACAGTATTATCAAGTGCATTTGCAAAACCCATCAAGCACCATGATGAAACTGGCTCTCTTGAAGACCTTCCCAGGAAAGCAAGACCAAAACTTACCTCTGCTGCAGAGCACTTCATTTAGAGGAGTTTGGACTTACTTGCCTCAGAAATGATCAGTTTAGGCTAGATCTGGTATGAAGGCTTTACAGATCATAAGTCATGGTCACATCTCAATATCAACTGATCAAAGGAGATTGTCACATATTTTGGATTCCTAGAATGGAATAAAAGTAAGGAAAGACCATGAAATTAGGGGTGTCCAAACCGTTGAATAGTAATGTACATTTATAGTACAGTTTGTTGCTAAAAGTGAAGCATTCTATTTTTATTAAAAAAAATATATTTATTTTTTTTTACTGTTATGACCTTTCCAGAACTACTTGGCTCGTAATTTCTACAACCTTCGGATGCTGGCACTGTTCGTTGCATTTGCAATCAACTTCATCCTGCTCTTTTATAAGGTTTGTTTGATATTGTCTTTAATTTAAATGACCAGTATTTCTATAGCTATAAAAAATGTTTCACTAATTGACTTGAAATATTTTTGGGATCTGTAATGGTGTTTATCGTAGGTGTCTGTTGAAGCTGAGGATGAAGAAGATGAGGAGTCCTGGGGTGGAAGTGATGATGATGATGACGATGAAGACAGTGATGTAGAATTTTATGTACTTCAGGAAAGCACTGGCTACATGGCTCCTACATTGACTTTCTTGGCTGTACTACATACTGTCATTTCTTTAGTTTGTGTGGTGGGATATTACTGCCTCAAGGTAAGTCATTAATTTCATCAAAGTGCTATAGAGCATCTAAAGAGATAATCTGATCAAATACTAAAAAAAAAAAAAGCAATGGATCATAACATTTTCCTGTCGCAGGTTCCTTTGGTTGTGTTTAAGCGAGAGAAGGAGATCGCAAGGACGCTTGAGTTCGATGGCTTGTACATCACTGAGCAGCCTTCTGGTGATGACATCAAGGGTCAATGGGATCGTTTGGTTATTGCCACTCCGTAGGGCCCATTTCAAAACATGTTTAAATAATTGTCATATATTTATTTATATTTTTAATAATTGAATCAATTGTCTTTCAGGTCTTTCCCCAATAATTACTGGGACAAATTTGTTAAGAGAAAGGTACGAGGCAAATAATCTTCAGATGAAAGAAATATATCTATACTCACATAATGAGTTTGTATGTTTGTCTGACTCCTGATGTACCTCGTATCTCCAGGTCATCAATAAGTATGGAGATCTGTATGGGGCTGAGCGTATTGCAGAACTCCTCGGTTTGGATAAGAGTGCACTTGACTTCGATCCCACAGAGGAAACTGTAGTGAAAGAGGCTTCTTTGTTGTCATGGTGAGCTTGAATCAAATACGCAGAGTAACATTCAATTCAATTCAATTCAATTCAATTCAGTTTTATTTGTATAGCGCTTTTAACAATTGACATTGTCTCAAAACAGCTTTACACAATCAAAAGAATTATTTACGTTTGTATGGAATGTGAATATGTATGAATCAAAATGTTCAGATATTCCCTGGCGAGCAAGCCCGAGGGCGACAGTGGCAAGGAAAAACTCCCTGAGACGGTAATAGGAAGAAACCTTGAGAGGAACCAGACTCGACAGGGAACCCATCCTCATCTGGGTGAAACAGATAGCAGGAAATGATCTGCATTTATACAGTGTTAAGTGTTAGGTTCAGCTATAATAGTTGATGTTAATTGATGTTATAATACTTGATGTAAAATGGAGTCCAGTAGTTATTCGAGACTCAGATAGACTTGTAGAAAGTTCCAGTCCTGAACTATCGAATTGTCAAGTCCTCAGAGAAACAGCTGACAACACCAGTCGAGGCCAGAACCATCTTCTAAGTATAGAGAATCATCCCCAGACACCAGACGCATCCTAAAGAGACACACGGGGCATCCATGCGATGAGACCTCCAACCAGAAACCGGGCACCAGGATGGATCAGACAGGTCCGGAGGGCAGTGGGAGTCTGGATCACTGGCAGCTCAGGAACCACATGTGTAGCTCGACAGAGAGAGAGAGAGAAAGAGTGAAAGGGGGAGACAGGGGGAGAGAGGAAAGAGAAAGAGGGGGAGGAAGAGAAGAGGAGGAGAGATTGCAATTAGGTATGGTCACAGTCACAATGTCTAATGTGAATGTATATTTACTGTAGAGTGCAAGCAGGGACTCCGGCAGGACTAACTATGACAGCATAACTAAAAGGGAGTGCCAGAAGGAAACACAAACATGAGGGCTCCCTGAGATGTAAAGCAAACAATCACCTCACCGTCAACAAACCTGAGTGATCAAATGAGACTGAGGAAGACAGCATCTAAACATACCAGTTCACCATAATACTCTACGTCCATGAGTCCCCCAGATCTGCTCCTTTACCTTATGGCAAATCTATTTATAAAAATGCTTGGCTAAATAAATAGGTTTTTAGCCTAGACTTAAACACTGAGACTGTGTCTGAGTCCCGAACACTATTTGGAAGACTATTACATTAACATTAACTGGAAAAGGTTGTTCATAACTTTTTTGGGACATTAATCTCCAATTCAATTCCAGGTTGAGCTCTATTGACACGAAGTACCACATCTGGAAGATGGGAGTCGTCCTAATTGATAATGTATGTAAAACACCAGAAGAGCCTTGTGATACATATACACTCATCTTGTAGTTTAATGGGTACAATGCAAGCATCATGCAAACACAGGTCCAGAGCTTTATTTAATATTTACATCTAAAATTCCAAAGCTCTTGTCATTTCCCTTTAGGATTTGATGCATTGTGGTGATGAAACATAAATGATTGAATTTTAAAAAAGCATTCAAGGAGTATAATGTTTCTTTGAGTGGTCAGTGAGTGTACAGTACATTAATCTAAAAAAATATATATTTTGTTCTCTTGATGCAGTCTTTCCTCTACTTGATCTGGTATACCACAATGTCTATTCTGGGCCATTACAACAACTTCTTCTTTGCTGCTCACTTGTTGGATATTGCCATGGGTTTTAAGACCTTGAGAACGATCCTGTCCTCTGTAACACACAATGGCAAACAGGCAAGTCTCTACCACAAGAGGGTGCATGTGCTGCATGCATTAAAAAAAGCAAAGCTTGTATGCATTTGAATTTTGAATTTAAAATGGACATCCCTCTGCTCCTTATGTAAACAGCTGATGTTGACTGTGGGCCTGTTAGCAGTCGTGGTTTACCTGTACACTGTTGTGGCTTTCAACATCTTCCGCAAGTTCTACAACAAGAGTGAGGATGAGGATGATCCTGACATGAAGTGTGATGATATGATGACGGTGAGTCAAAGCTCAGTCGATTGTTTTACATTTGATAGTAAATGAATAATATTGCACAGAAAATGTACTTGGGTATTAGTAAAAATAAAATATGAAATTCAGCCTATTTAGTGTGCTAATGGTTTAAGAATCATTTGGTAAATAGTTCAGTGAAAGAAGTCACTGTTTCTCCTCAGTGCTACCTGTTCCACATGTATGTGGGCGTTCGAGCTGGTGGAGGCATTGGTGATGAGATTGAGGATCCAGCTGGCGACCCTTACGAGCTTTACCGCATCCTCTTCGACATTACTTTCTTCTTCTTTGTCATTGTCATCCTGTTGGCCATCATCCAGGGTAAGTGCAAGTGGCAGGTCCCTGATGTTATGTGGAGTTTGTTTGTTATGGGCAGAGCCTGTCTAATAGGAAATTTCAATATCCATAATTCTGTACATTATGGAACTTTGGAGAATCCACACTCAAAGGATAGGAATACAATAATCCGATGCTGGTTTAAAACCATGGATTGGCACCTTATTGGACATATAAAAAAAATCACAGATGCATTATATTCTGCCTTACTAGTAAAACAGAGATTGGTTCCTTTTCAAAATTCTAGAAAAATTTAATTGATTTAAGGCGGCATGGTGGCTTAGTGGTTAGCACTTTTGCCTTGCGCCTCCAGGGTCCAGGTTCGATTCCCAGCCATGTTCTTCCCGAGCTTGTAATCAGATGCATGCAGATTAAGACATGCAGATTAGGCTAATTGGCGTGCTCAAACTGACCATATTGTGTGAATGAGTGTGTGTGTGTGTGCCCTGCGATGGATTGGCATCCTGTCCAGGGTGTACCCGGCATCGTGCTATACTGTAAGTCTTATGCGACCAGTAGAGTAATTCAGTAGAGTAAGTAGAGTACAGTAGAGTAATTCCATCTCAAATCAACCAGTGGAAGAGAAATTTTCCACCATCACTTCTCAGGACAATTAATTTTTGATGATTTCTATAAAACAGGGCAAAACACACCCCTGGTTTTTATTTATTTTCAAGATGAGGTGATGTGAAGTAACCCCTATTTTTTTGAGTAACATATATACATGCAGAGCTTGGGTTCTGGGGGCTCGAAAAGTTTTTTTTTTTTTTTTAAGAAATATCTCCATAACCGCAAGAGATTCTGATTGCAGAATCTGAATCTACATAAACAAATGACATAAATACACCCAGTTTCATCTCCATATGACATATAGCAAGTGAGTTAAGGAAAAGAGGATTTCAAAAAGGGGCGTGGCATGTCTCGAATCGGGTAGAGGCCAAAAATCAAGATGGCTGCTATTTTTTAACGAGCGGGAATTGGGACAAAAAAATTGGGGGGTTTTATTTTCATGCCAATACCAACAATTGGTGAAAAAATCAGCAAAATCTGTGATCATGTGGTGGCACCCACTGGTTGATTTGAGATGGAATCACCCAGTACAGGAATACTATTTCATAATTAGGCCTTCTTTAAATAAAATGGAGAAATTCTCTATTTAAACATCACTTGATGAAATTATAACTATTTGCACCAGAACTGGTTGCTATTGCCATTTGCTTTACATTCCACAGGTTTGATTATCGATGCCTTTGGCGAGTTAAGAGATCAGCAGGAGCAAGTAAAGGAAGACATGGAAGTAAGTGCTCTGTGTGAATTTCTTTATTTTGTTAAATTTAATGTACTGATAAGTTATACCACAGCTCTGGTGAATATTAAACGTTGATATATTTTAAATAAGAGCACGGCTCTGAAAATTAAGATTAGAAGAGGATTGTTCACTGCAGACCAGGACTTCTGTGGAACACTTAATCCTTGAAAATCGACAGATAACGTGAACTTGCAGAAAAGAATTTTGTCTGTGGGAACTACACACACAATCATTCATGAACACCACTTGCACATTACAGGAACTCTTCCTCAGAGTTACTGCCACATCCCAGTACAGTTGTGACCTCACTCACATGAATTTCCACATGTTTGGGCCATTAAATATGTTCTTGAAGGGACAGCCTTTCAGACATGAAGTAGACAGTCTGATCATGTCTCCAGCATACTGAGAAGACTTTCTACCTAGATGGTATCACCGTACTAGTGAAATGCTGGGAGAAGTGAATTAGTGTAGCAAAGTTGAGATTATAGCAAAGCATTATATAGAGAAATAAAGCTAGTTTTTACTCTTATACTGTGCTTGTGCTCTGAACGGTTTCTACAGCATAACAGCTTACAGAGGGACTAATTATACAGTCCGCTTTTAAATTGTTGATTATGGCAAGGCTTATTGAGCATTTTTAAAGCTTATCTCCATTGTCAGCACTGTCAGAGATAAAGCTCTAAGTTTACACTTTCTGGTTTCTTGGCAACATGACATGCTTTATTTTTTGTTAAGAGAGAAATCATGCTGGTCAGGAAATCGCTGATTACAGCTGTCGTAATATTTGCCAATCAGCCATAACACCAGAACAACTGAAAATAGAAAGCGGGCAGAACTCTCAGTGCGTCAGACTGCTGGTTATGGGGCTGCATAGCTGCAGACTAGTCAGTTCCCATTCTGACCCCTGTTCATGACCCAAAGAATCTGTAATGGGCATGTACGCAACAGAATAGGACCCTGGAGCAATGAGAGAATGCACAATAAAGAGATGGGTTAGTGGCGTCTGGGCAGTGATCGGCTGGGAAATCCTGGGTCCTCATATACACGTGGCTGTTATTTTAATATGTACCACCTACCTAAACTTGCTGCCGACCAAGTAAAGGAACATGGCAAAAGAGTTAAAGAGAGTGTTGAATTGGCCTTCAAGTCAGTGTTCTGGGTGAAGTCCATGTCTTGATTGGTCATAATTATTATGGCTGCCAAATTGCTGTGCTACACGAAATATACTGTAAAACATTCTGGGATATGCTGTTGTTAAAAAAATAATCCACTATGGTGTTGTAAAACTCAACTTGCACAACGCACTTATTACCTAAGCAATGTGAAGACTAACTCTGTTTAAATGTTTTCCCCTTCTTAAAATAGACAAAATGTTTTATATGTGGGATTGGTAACGACTACTTTGACACCACACCGCATGGCTTCGAGACCCACACTCTACAGGAGCACAACCTGGCCAACTATCTGTGAGCGTGCATCCTCCATTACACCTACAGAAGGACTATCTGTCCTTCTCTTAGATTGTACCGTTTCTGAAATTGAGCATTTGCTGAAATAGAAACTGTCAAACGTTAGTATGTACATTCTTCACTTCACAATGCTTAGAAGACTTGTTCATTTCTCGTGTCTCCTTTGACAGGTTCTTCCTGATGTACCTCATTAATAAAGATGAAACTGAACATACGGGTCAGGTGCGTCTACAGGGTAACCCTTCCATTTCTTGAATAAAACAAAAATGACGAAAAAAGTTGTGATTTCACTGTGATGTTCTCATTTATCCACAGGAGTCCTATGTATGGAAGATGTATCAGGAGAGGTGCTGGGACTTCTTCCCTGCTGGAGACTGCTTCCGCAAACAATACGAGGACCAGTTGGGCTAGAGGGAACATAACTACCCTTTACCCCCCCCCCCCCCCCATGTTTATACGTTTAGAAACTCCAAACTAAACCAGAAATTCAAACTAGTACAAAACATGCTGCTGACGATCCTTTCCATTGAAAAGAACGGCTACTGGATATGAAATCACCTATTTAAGACAAAGACATTGAGCCACAAACGTCAATCGTAAACACACACAACCACAAATATGGTGCCAAATTTTAACCTGCCGAAACATGACATTTAATCTTTTAAAGACCTTTCTGATCATTTTGACTTTTATCTGCTGGTATTTAAACAAACTGCATAGTGAGCTGAGCACACACACACACACACACACACACCTGAGAAATGTTATACCAAAAAAAAAAAAAAAAAAATATATATATATATATATATAAAAAAGGCAAAACAAACATTAAAAAAAAGAACATGTCACATATAGCTATCAGTGAATGATGCTAGTCAGGACCAGTTGGCCCGCTGTATTTCAAATAATGCTAACAGGAACCTACCAGCTACTTATCATTAATAGCTGAAATATCTTTGAGTGGAGAATTCCTTAGACATGCTGAGTGAATGAACAAGTATGCACTCCCTTTTCTTGTTATTCAAATAAAGAATGAACATTTATGTCTTAGAATGTACAACACCTTATAAAACATAAGGCGGAACGTAGATCCATGAACTCATTAGACTAGTTCAAGTGCCTTATGAAAAAGACTATGCAAAATCTTGTCCCTCCTCATGTGTAGCAAACCTGTATTTTAGGTGAACTTACAAAATGTAGATTAGTTTTGTGGCTTTAAGTAAGGATGTTTAAAGTAAAATGCACAACTGCTTTTATGTTTTATTTTCGGTTTCTTTTTAAATCGCCAATGCTTAGAAGCTTAATATCTTTGCTGGCATTAAAGGAAATCAATATGACAACCCAAAGCTGAAAACATTAAGGTAACACATTATTTAACAGAAGCAAGACAAAACTGTAAACCATTACTCTATGTAAAAGCTTTGGTGAATTGTGTTTTAGTTGGGAAGAAGACGACAAAAACACAATAAAGTGATCAATGCAATAAATCCTGCCTGTCATTTACTGCACAGTTACATCCAGACTGCACTAATTCACACCCTACATCAGTAATGACCTCTTTAGTGACATTGACTCTCTCATCTCATGGAAGCTCGGAGATAAAGCATCATCAGGAGGACTTTAGAAACATGTAGGTGCTGCGGCAATTAGCAGTGCGGTCTCATTTCTCAGGTCCAGAATTGCATTTCAACACACTCAAGAGTTGCGCTGGCTTGTTTAGGAGATCATACTGTCTAGCCAGTCTTCAAGATCTTCCTCAGTCATCTCCTGCTTCACTGGCTCGGATTTATGCTGCAACTCTTCAGGCTTCTGCTGGTTTCTGCTAGTATCTTCTTTATCTGCTTTTGCCTGATCAATCACCTGTTCTTCATTCTCCTCTACCACTGATGGAGCTGAAATGAGGAAATATCAAGACAAGTTCACAAATGGTATGGGATATCATTTGTCATGGGCCACTGTAGAAAAAGCCATTACAACCCTTGAACTGATTTATTTTCAATAATAGCACTTCCCAAAAGTTATTACACTCATACTACAACAAAGTTGGCAACAATTACAAATTTATTAACAAATGACATGCTTTTATGAATAAATAAATAAATAATGTACACATGGTGTACCAAGAGTAGGATTAGATACTGAACTTCGATATTTTTATGGCACTGACTGAATTGCTTCAAAACTACTGTGTCTTAAATTTTGATTCAGTGAGCCAATAAGGATGCAGCATGCTAATTACAACACAATGAGGCAGGGCTCAACTGTATTGTATTTTGAGAGTCTTAAAAACAGGTCTCATAGTAGGTATAAAACTGTGTATGTGATGATCAAGAGTATTAATTCATTTTATTATGCTTGATGATTATGCTTGAAGAGAACCTGATACAAAATAAGAATTTAGAAAATAAGGTGTGGTCCCTGGTGATCCCCCTCGACATCTACTTGCCGATTAGATTTATATTTATTTTGTTAGTATTATAATTTTCTAAATATCCCAATTTTTTTGGTTATAATTGTAAATATGCTTAGGAAATAATTTGCACAGATTTACCATCTCAGATGCAAACAAATATGAATTAAAAATAGGTATTAAAAAAAAGGCTCCAGACCCCCTGCGACCCTGTATACAGGATAAAAATCATTAAAAAATGATGAATGAGTTAAGTGAGTTATGGCAGTCATCTGATATTATGAAGCTCCCAAATCATTATGGCTTTTAAACTCAAATAAGAGTTACAAATATCTGTCCATTCTGTGTATAAAATGTCAGATACTCATTCATATTCACAAATCCATTATTATAAAAGATACTCAGATGTTTTAATACTCACTACTGCAAGCATCGACTGCATCATCAACACCACCTGTCCAACAAGATTCATTGTTATAAACACATTTTTATGCATCAGAATGAGAACTCACCTTTCTCTGAGACAGTCATCACTTCCTCTACAGGATCTGAGAGTTTTGACTCGGCTAAAGGAAGGCCTGTGACAGGTTTCTGAAGTCCTAGGAGAAGATCCAGCTCCTCATCCGCGGGACTGGACACTGCAGTGGTGGCGTCAGAGCACATGCTGGTGCCCAAAACAGGCTTTACAGGATGCGATCCATGTGTGACTGCCTCTTTACCCGAGTGTGCTGGAGCAGGAGGCTTAAATCCACAGAGTATAGGATCCACTTTGTTCAGTCCTAATGAGGGGAGTTCTACTGGAGTCACTTCCTGAAAAGTGGAGAGAAAAAAAAAACTCCAAATGAGACACTGATTATAACTGTTATCGTATTCTATGAAAAAAAATTAAACCTGTCATTGTTTTCTAACCTGAACAAGACTGGGCTCCAGGTCAAGCCTCTGGTGCAATGGCAGCTCCTGAAACGAACCAGCTAAAACTTCCAAGTCCACAAAGAGAGCTGGCACCTGCAACCAGACACCAACAACAGCCCATCACTTTCTAGAACAAAACTAAACAAGGAGATCAAAAAAAGAAAGGGGGAAAAAAAAAAACACACACACAGCTCTAGTATCCATGGTTACTCTGATAAAAGTAAAAGTAGCACAGGAGTGCCGTTGGCTTTGAAGTGAAAGCTGGATATGCATGTACCTGATTAGTTCCTAGTGAATCCACCTCCCAGTCTTTCTCCTCAGAAAACCTGAACTGTGTGAAGGAGTCACCTAAAATTGGGGAAGGTAGATACTGATTAAAAATGTATATTTAATTAATTAAAGTCGATAAGATAAATCACAGAAAATACACTTAAGCACATGTACACACAAACGAAGGTGTAGAGTGAGAAGATTGACCAAGAGAGATGATCCAATAGTGTTGAGATGTGGTAATCATTAAACCATTCAGTAACCCATCATACCTTGTGGACAGAACCGAACTCAAATAATAAAAAAAGATGAAAATGGAAAGGAAAACTCATCAGGATTGAAATGCAGAATATACACACTTTTTATTAAACAGATGTAATATTGTCACTAGAGGAAAACTAGGAATTCTGCAGCCACACATGTCTCATCTTCATTTACAATACAAAGCTTGTACGACTTCCATTCTATATTAAAAATAATAATAAATAAATAATAAAAAACAGTGAGAGATGACAGCAGGGCAAAGACACAGCTGCTATGTCACACACAGCTGCATGAGTGAAGAGGAGGATGTGCTGCAGATCTCACTGTTTGTCTGTGCGTGCGTCTCAAAAACAGGCTTTCAGCTGCACCTCGCTTGCCAACTGCACTTGGTGATGTTGCTTTATAGAGATGCGTAGTGAGAGTAGGGGGTCAAGTGCATGCAGCGCTCGCAAGCCTTTGTCTTTTTAATGTTTTCTAGATTTTCGTAGCATGTTAAGAGGTAAACACAGAACTAATTGAATACACACTCATTTGCTGTTTCACTGACATCAAGCAAGGAAGTCAGACCTTACAGATTTCCAGCTTTTTAGTGCTTTTGAGAGATTAACTCAAGGTAATGTTATGTTTTGGTTTTAAGTTTTCTCTATAGTGTGATTTTTTTTGGTTTTGTTCAGCAACGCATCAAACACATGGAGAAAAATGCTTGACTTTTATAGGTAGTATAATTTTTATGTAGTGTCCATTTATTCTTCGGAAAAATAAACAGTTATTTACTTCGGGCAATAAATAGATGTTTTATTTATTACTTTCTGTAGTTAAATTAGAAAAAGGTTAAAAATCCTTGAGATAGCATACATTGGTGTAATGGTCAGGCGTCCACATACTTTTGACCATATCCTCCCCCCCCCCCCAGCTAATTTTAAAAGTGACATTTGCGGAGATGAACAAATCAGTTGCTTGACAAATTTTTTTTTTTACATGCGGTGCAACTCTCTGCCAAAACATTCAGCAACATCTTACTGAATTATTGACTTTTGCACACATATAGAATGCTACATTAGAAACTTAGTTAGAAGAGGATAATTATAATCAATGTGCCTGTATTAAACATACCTATATAGCAAACTACCTCACTCTATACTATTACATTCTGTTAGCCACTACTTTTTAGCCTGGTCAGTGTCTGTGCAACCAAAGAATGAGACTAGATAATGCTAAAGATTTCACGTGTCTGATTGTATGGCTTATAAATGTATAATTTGTCCAACCATGGGAACACATTTTTGTAATAGTTCCCTGTGAACTATTCACTATTCTGCCTCATCTCGGACATCTGCATATAAAAAGGAGAGGATGAGAGGACGGTGAGAAGTGTCATCAAGCAACACAACCCAGCCAGGACCTATTCACATCACTGCCATCTGGCAAAGGCTAGTCGAGCATCCCAGCTGCCTAATGGACAGTTTCAACCTCCAAGTCATCACATTTCTAAACAGGACTTCCTTCCCAGTTCACTTCCTGCACGGTCACTTTAAACATGACTTAAACTTTCACTTATTTAGTATGAACTTTTGCACTTGTCTGTTTAGGTTAATGCTCATATGCATTGTTTAAGGTCTCCAACTTTTTAAAGCACCATCAGTATTTTTGTTGTTTTTCCAAATAGCTTGTCTTTTTATAAAAACTTAATATTATCATCATCATCTTCTGCATGTCCTGCTTAAACGATTTTCCCCATATTAAATGTTATTGTTTAAATAGACATATACTGTAGATACAACTTTATTGTCATTGCATAGTAAAGGTACTCAACAAAATGCAGTTTAACTTCTACCAGGAGTGCAAAAAGTATTGTGTATACACACACACACACACACACACACACACACACACACACACACACACACACACACATCAGTCAATACTGTACATATGTATATTCATTCACCTTCTATACTGCTTATCCTGTGTGGACTCTCTTCCAGGAGGCACAAGGCAGGGTACACCCTGGGATTAAGAAATTTGGGAACATCTATTAGCCTAATCTACATATCTTTGGATTGAGTGAGGAAACTGGAGTACCCGGTGGAATCCCATCAAGTACTGGGAGAACATGCAATCTTCACACACACACAGACCTGAGGCGGGAATTAAATCTGGACCCTGGAGGTGCAAGGCCACAGTGCTAACTACTAAATCACCATGCCACATATGTATAGTAAATATTATAGCATAGCTATAATTTGTTTTAGAATAGATAATGCTATTATATGTGGTTAATAGAAAAAAAAAGTACAGAATTATACAATTTTGAGATGTATTACCAGTAATAAGATGTAAGTGGATTAATGGTGTAGTGTAAGTTTAGCTGTGTGATAGTTGTGGAAAGAAGCTGGACCTGAATCTGGTACCATACCTTCTCTTGGATGAAAAGAAGTCAAAAAGTTTTAGACTTGGGTGGGAGGAGACCCTGATGATGCTCTATAAAAGACCTTTATTATGGTGAATGTGTTCAATGGCTGGTAGCTGGTAAAGCCTATTTAATTACTGTAACCTGATGTACTGCACATCAAAAACAAAATCCATTACTCCTCTATGTATGTTTTTCATAAACGTACCTTTTTAATGTGCCAATGCACAAGAAAATAATATATAGAAGTTTGACTTCTCTATGGATACTGTAACTGCGATTAGCCATAGAGCTTAACTGGGGTTACTCAACATACCAGACTTTTCTATAATTTTCAAAGGATGACTAGCATGAAAATTGGATGCTAAGTAACTGTGAAGCAAATCGTATGATATGACTTATAGAAAACAGAAACAGAAATCCCACCTTGCACCACGCTTGAACAATTGCTGCTCTCATGAACAATGTGTCTGAATACCGGAAGTTGAAATGAACAAGTGGAACAGACGTGTTCTGGGAGATATACTGCCCTTAAAATGACTGTTCCAGTGGACAGTGCTTAAGTACAGTGGGAAGCATAATGGGCCATTAACACCGTGGTTGCAACTCATATCCATCATCAACCAGATGACATTGTGCCACTGCGTGGGCAGACAAGCACACAGATGCTTTCCAATTATTTTCTTTACTGAGAAAATATAATGCCAATGTGTGCGTGTGTATTCAGACACACACTTTAACTTAAGTACTGGTGAGTGCTGAAAATATCTGCTTATGCAACAGAAATCATTTTATTTTACCTGCTCAGGTTTCCACAATAAAGAGAGGTATAATTTCTTCAGTACGCTCAAGCTAATCATTGGATGAGGCTTGGTTAACATAATGGTACTTAAGTTTACATCAGCATCTTTAAACAAGGCTTTAACTATGAGGACACAGAGGTTGAGCTTAGAAAAGTATGTTTTTTAATCTCCCATGTAGTATCTCTAGTCGACTAATTTACTATGGAACCAGCATCATGTTAATAGTGTAGTGGCAAAGTGTAGCCTAATATAAGGAAAATAATACATTTTCCAAAATTCAATAAGCTTTAATTCATAATGTTTAGCCTTCACAACAAGACACTACACTACCTGACTTGTTGAGTTATTTTAAGCCAACATATAATATGACTACAAAATGCAACCAATCAAAGGTTTAGATACATCTTCTAATTCCATGGTCTTTTTCTCTCTCTCATTTCTTTCTACATTCTAAAACATCCAAAACATGCAATAATCTCCTTTGAACAGTTAACGTTGAGATGTTTCTGCTACATTTGTAAAGTCTTCAGAATAGCTTTAATCTGTGGTGTCGTTAATTTTTGATATTTGAGGCTGGTAACTCTAAATGAAAAAATGAACTTCTCCTCTGCAGCAGAGGTAAGTCTTGGCCTTGATTTCCTGGGATGGTCTTCATGAGAGCCAGTTTTATCATGATACTTGATGGGTTTTGCAAATGCATTAGATCTAGCAAGTACTAATCCAGAACAGCTGACGTTCATGTCTTAAAATAACAACTGACTGATGTTGTTGATGTTCCTTAATTGCAAAATTTCGAAATCTCCAGTCTTGTTTTAAAATGTAGAAATTTTAACCACAAAATGAAAAACGCGGTGCCCAAACTTTTGATTGGCACTGTAAATGTTTGCATTTAGGTGTGAATAGATCATATAATTTCCTTATGTGAGCAGTTGGGGGTTTGCAAAATGTGAATCACACATAACAAATCAGCAGTCATGTTAGATGATTGCAGTAACACTCACCGATGTACCCCATGTTAGCTGCATTGTATATACGCATTCTTTTTGTACAATCATTGAGAAAAAACGCAACAGATAAAAAGAGAAGAAAAAAATATATCATCCAAGCAAGATTATCCACTGAAAAACATTTAACTCAATAAAATTATAAGATGCTTTACCCAAATAATTATTGATTACATTGAACAGCTCCCCTAAGACTTCTATAAAAAGTCCTATGTGGAAACTTAAGCCACATGTACAAATACATAATTGTACCACCTTAGGGGAAAAAAGGGTGATTAAAAAAGGGTTTTCTATTAAACCTTTGATAGGTTTAATAGAAAAAAAAAAAAACATTGCATACACCAAAAACCCTCACTCTTTCTCTAGTAGTGACTTGTGGAGCCAGCACCTGGGGAAACGTCTTCCTTGTCTAATCTGGGAAAGTGTGTTGTTGTTGAACTTGCTGAGCTGCAGCCATTTTAAAAGCAACCTGATTTATGTGATGGAAGGTCCAGCTGGTGAAGCAGACAGAATCAGGGCCACAGCCCGCTGCCTGAGGGTCAAAAACCTGAGAGGGAGCCGCTCTCCTACAGGCACACTGTCATCTGCAATCATTCGCAGTACTTTCTCCTCGCTGCAGCACACATGGATGCTCAGACATCTCAAAGTTTACCCAGGCGTGAAACAAGGTTAGGCATGGCACAGAAGGAAGGCTGAATTAGTGACACCCAGGCTACCCCACCCATCGTATAAAGACTGATTATTGCCCGATTTAAAGAACAAATTGTGTGCGGATAGACAGTATAATGCAAGTATAAGTCAGAAATCCTCTACATGATAATTTAGACAAGCACAATGCAATGAAGTCAACTAAAACCCTACTTAAGTAAAGAACTTAGACTATATGACCTGAAGTAAGATGATGGGTGAATGGTGTTTTAGACTGTACACATGTTCGTTAACTGCCACGCACATACACACCTGTGCTTCTACGGAAAAAATGCAAAATGCTAGAAATGAAGCCACAGATTGTGCAATCCCTTTCTTTGTGTGGCTTCTGACAACCTTGATCATTACCCACCCATGTATTTTCATTGTCTGTTAATTGTGCTCTTGTAATCTTAATTTCCCCTCATTGATCTGCTCAAGGTTTTGCTTTGATGCTCAATGATGAAGCAAATTACAGTGATGAGCCAGAGAAAAAAGGACCCTTTAATAGAAAAAAAAGCCCACACTCGTACAAAGTAAGAGGGGTGGCAGATGGCATGGAGAACTTTTCATCTTTTCATATTTTCCATACTTATCCATATATCTTTACCTGCTAAAATAAAAATAGATTACATCAGATTATTTCAAGAAACATTAACATTGTTACTGGAATTAAAGCTGCAATGTAATAACTTATCTTATGTATTTAGTACAAATTTTTACTTTTCTTTCTAGCCATACAACAAGTCATAGCTATCAGCATATAAAGAGATCAACTCAAATTATTTTAATGTGCCAGCGGAAGGTTCATAAGAGTTTTAGCTGAACTTTAGAATGCATTTTTGTATGGAACAAGGGTTGTGGAATTTGGCCCTGATAACTTACACTTTACTCGCGTTCTGAGTAATAACCTTTACCATCGGTGTGCAGATGAATGGCTTGTTTACCAAGGTAATAAAGAAGAAATATTGGCAATAAAAATGATCAGTAACAATCATTTATGCATCGGTTATTAGGATTTTTAAATACATGCACTGCTTATTTTGAATTGGGTCATGATGGCTTATCATGTTTGAAATGTGGGTTCCTAGAAAACACGTCAGCACCTCAATTTTGAACTTAAAAAAAACCCCGAACTGTCCCTTTAAAGCCAGACTGTATTAACATGGCTCACACTGCATGCCGAACTGAAGGAAAGGAATTTTAACATGTGTACCGTTACACCCCTATTAAAAGCACATGCTTGGGCTGTTTACCCACACAGTAAAGCAACAATCAAGTAGGTGTGATTCACAAACTCGCATTCATTATGGCCATTATTTATCAGTCTGCTGTATCTGTGTCATGGTGTAAAATTGATGCTTATTACAATGCTCTCATAAAGTTCCATCAGGCAGTCATGTCTCTCTCTGCGTGCTCTAATTAAAACTAAACGTTTTTATTATGCGTGACCATCTTTGAATTTTATTGGTTGTCTAGACAAGCATTTCCCAAACTTTTTTCCAGGAACCCACTTTTCAAACATGATAAACCATCATGACCCAATTCACAATAAGCAGTATTTATAAATCCTAATAACAGATGCATAAATGATTGTTACTGATTTTTATTGCCAATATTTCTTCTTTATAACCTCGGTAAACCAGCCATTTCTGAGATATATTTAATAAATCAAAACAGCATATGCCTTTGTTACTGAAATCATGTTAATTTTCAAAGTCAACAATAAAACTAGACTTTAGAAATTCAATGAAATAAATGCACTTAGTTTTTTTAAGTCATTTCCTCTCTACTCTTTCTCCAATTGTAGGCAGAATTATGAGCCTTGACAATGGTATAGTAGAACCGGACTAGCTGTGTGACTGAAAGGTGTACTGCAGACATACAATCCCCTGTGGCCCACCTGTTGGTCACAATCTAGTGTCTGGGAACCAATGGTCTGTTCATGTTTGATAATAGAAAAACTGTCTGAAGAATCTGAATCTGCTTAAGTACCTGCTTATCGAAGACCATCTGTGTATTTTTACAGTCATAATATTAATCTGATAATTATCATCTCATGAATGTCTTATTGACTAACAGGCATCTGTAGTGCTAAGATGAAGAATAAGGAATATTCAATGTGAAGCCATAAAAAAAAAACTCCAGCATAAGTACATACCTGGCTAATTATTATTATTTTTTAATTACGTCTTGGTTAAAGAGATAAAATTTTCTTATTCAAGGGGTTTTCTTTTGGTTGTTAGAACACTAGTCCTTACAGTAATTGCACAAATGTGTGTAAAACAGTGACTCATCCTCAGAGACTTGTCAGTCTGAGCTCCAGAATATTGAGGTTTTATGCCATGGAGCCTGTATCTGAATCAGACATTCCTCCACCCATAGAAAGTCTCCTGACTCAAAGTCCTAGTAGGGACGTCATTATTGAAAATCTTGGTACAATTTATCTCTATGAAAGACTATTTCCAAAATGCGAAAGGTGACCATCACTACTACCAAAAACAAACAAGCCATCATCAAGTAAAGCAAACAACTAAGGTGATTTGAAATGACTTAAACTGGGTTAAGAACCCTTCAACCTGAAAGTACAGTGCTGAAACTTCATCATGAAAAATCATGAAAGGAGATAACTTTTGGAGATAACATTTGGTGAAGTTGCATGGTTGAAAACTCAACAGTAAAGACCATTGCTATGTTTAATAATGAAAGTAAGAGCATTTCCCAACACACAGAGTGTGTTAAGAACCCAGAGGATTGGGACTAAACCGCTGTGGTCCATAAGAAAACCACTTGTAGTGAGACTAATCAGAAAAAGGCTTCAATTTGCTAGGGAGAATAAAAATTGGAAACTTTGGAGCAATGGAAAAAGGTCATGTGGCTTGATGAGTTCAGACTGACCATATTCTAGAGTGACTGGTGCACTAGGATAAGGAGAGAAGGGCATGAAGAGATGTACCCATCATGCATAGTGGCCACTGTACAAGCGTTATCATATCTTTGAAGTTTTCCCTGATGGCACGGACATATTCTAGGACCCAAATTGTGAAAGAGTGATTCTGGGAATGAAAAATAATTTTCACACATGAACTGGACAACAGGGTAATGAAAGCTAAAAGTGACTGAAAAAAAATCTTAGTCTGTGTGACTTTTTTTTGGCCAGGCAGTGTATTGTGGTGTGACAGCAGCAAATAAATATTCATCTAAGTAAATTCTTCTGAGATTTGTGAATAATGGAAATGTAGGCTGGTCTGGATCTGGTCCTGATTTCAACTCTTTCACACCCATCAATCAGTTTTGTCAACAGTCTCTCCTCCTCCTCCTTCAGCAGCTACATCACAATGACTATCCTAAATGATGATGAACAGCCCAGCCCCTGTGGGAATGATCTCCTCTCTGCCAGTCAGCGACATATGTGTATTACACACATACACGCGCACAGATGACTGCGCAGAGGCTACAGCAGCAGCAGCTGAGCACCTGATCATCTCCATCCACTTCCAACAAGCATCTGCTCCAACCCCTTAAAACATCATCTTTATTCTCCCGCTGCCTAAAGAGACCCATCCTTCATATTTTGGCTCATCAGAAATTTTTGTGTTTGAGCACCGAAATGCATCTTTTTCCAAAGGATGAAACCTTTAATGTGTACAAACAAAGGATATGCAGCTAAAAGAAATGAGCACTTTGGTGGACTTTTCCATTTGAAGAGTTTCAAGATGAAGATGGTGCGTGATCAATACAAAGATGGACAGACTGACAGTGTAACTGGACACAAACAATAGTAAGTACAGTGAGTAAAAAAAAAAAAGCTATTCTCTTTAGCAGGTTTTCAAGAGTGTGAGCTTTGTAAGAGGTTCTTGAGGTATAGATACTGCTTTTACACAAACTCATGGGAGAAAGTCTGGTGTAATCAAATAGACACAAGACAGACATTGAAATACTAGATCGTAAAATTTCAGTTTAAACCTGGATACACTGTACAAGAAAGGTTTATTGGTAAAGGAGGTTAATTAGTTAATCTCACATTTCCAATATATATTAATATAATAAAACAAAAGAAAAAAAAAATATATAGGAAAAATATATATATTTATTTATTTATTTTATTATATTTTTACAATTATATTATTAACCTCTTCTTGTATTTTATATTTCAGTTTGAAAGGTTCAGAATGATCAGAATGATGTAGTGACAGCATGCACTTGAGCGGGCATGAACTTAGATTTGTGCAAAACCTTATGCTCCATTGTAGAACTGATCCATCGAGTGTCGTCTGAATACATGTTTCAACAGAAGAGATTAGTCATGAGAAAAATCAGATCTTTTTACAAAGCAGGTAACATGGTCAGTTTTGCAGTTTTACAGAAAATAGTGCAGAATATAAATATGCAATATTGAAGATTTTGAAAATGTGCTTTCTTTGTTTTTCAAAATTCTAAAACCTGCTGCTTAAACTTATGGTCTCAGACATTTGAACCCGACACGATATGTTTGCTCCAAGGAAAATCTGACATTTGTTAAACAAAACTACAAATTCTGAGAGAAACTTCTTTTTGTGGTTTACAAAACTGACAATTTAAGCTTTCATGCAAATGCTAAATAAAAGCAGTTGTCCAATAATTAATACATGAATAAAACATAACTTCTAACATAGATGTGCATTATTTAGATACATAATTACTGAACCTTACCTACATTACCATTAAGTACTCAACCCATCCAACCAAAAATATATTACAGATAATATAAGTCTGATTTAGGTGGATATTATCCTGTGGAGACGCATCCTCAGAAAGCAACATTCAGCAGTGAAAGGTGTGTGGGTGTCATCCCTGTTCGGAGGTACTAAATAGCCAAAGCCATCAAGCGGACTATTGTCCTGAGCACACTACCCCTAGCAACAAGGCAACATTAAGTCTGCACAGCTTGGATAACAATGCTGAAATGGAAACTCCCCTCCAGAGAGAACGCAATTTTATGTTTCTAACCTCAACTATGATCAAGGAAGCAATGATGGGTTCAAAATCGACTTTTAATTTCCCCTCGGAGAGGCACGTCTTAAATGGTGTTACTTGCATCATAAATCCCGCTGTGTGGTGACACCATTTAATTAAGGGGCTACTGATAGAATCACAGAGGAGCATTTCCTGGTAAACGGGCTGATTGAGCTCTGTGAAAAGATCATGTCTCCACCCAACAAATGTTCCATTCCACAAGAGAATGCCATCAGCAGTGCAGACCAATTCAGAATGATTTATAATGATTTAAAAGTAAAAAAAAACCAAATAGGTTATAAATACAGCCCATTGTACAGGAAGACACAGACTGACCCTGATAGAATCCTTTAAAAACAGTATTATGATGAATTCAAATCAAGTATTTAAAGTCCTCTTAAGGCTAAGGGGGTACATGAAATAGAGCTTAAAATGAAAATCAAAATAGAAGAGTCAAGCTTTTAGTTAGACTAAATCGACATCTAGATTTTAGTGAGTTACCCCTCACTCTATTCCTCATCCACAGCAGCCTGTAGGTACATATGCAGATCATCATGGGCACAAACCAGATCTGATAGAGCTGCACCAATACGTTGATGCAATAGATTACGTTGATTACATAAATAGGTACTATTAAAATCTGACGTTTAGTAATTCTTTGCGTTCTTTCCCCTAATAAAACGGTGCTCTGTACACACGCGCATCTTAAACGAAAGCACTCTGGTCCTCTTTGACCTCAAAATGAGTGGACAGCAGCCTAAGTGTATATTAGAGTGAGTTTAGTCTGAGTGTTGTGTGCTGTCTGTGCATGGGAGTCACTGCGCTCTTGTCAGTTGTGTTTCAGACAAAAACTCAACAAAAGATTCCTCAGAACAGATGCTAATGGCTAATCTGGCAGCCACACTCTCCAGCGCATTGGCGAGTTGTAAACAGTTGTTTATGCACAAAAGGACTTTTAAAATTAAGCTATGTAAAATTTTTAAAGTTTAAAATTGATTTCATGTTAAGATAAGTGATAGATGCATGAGCCTTTCTTAGAGGAATGCAGTTAATACACATACATTTATATGGTAAATTGACACACACCAGAGTTATTTTTGGTCTCATGTAGTTTTTATATATATATTTTTTTTTTTCCCCAATATCAATTTTGTGAGTATATGCACTCACTATATGGCCACTGGACTTATTAATTCTTGACACTTATCTTTTTTTTATGTGGGAATTTTTGTAAAATATATACAGTGGTGTGAAAAACTATTTGCCCCCTTCTTGATTTCTTATTCTTTTGCATGTTTGTCACACTTAAATGTTTCTGCTCATCAAAAATCGTTAACTATTAGTCAAAGATAACATAATTGAACACAAAATGCAGTTTTTAAATGAAGGTTTACGTTATTAAGGGAGAAATAAAACTCCAAATCTACATGGCCCTGTGTGAAAAAGTGATTGCCCCCCTTGTTAAAGAGTTCAATTTCTGTAGTCACCACCAGGTCTGATTACTGCCACACCTATTTCAATCAAGAAATCACTTAAATAGGAGCTACCTGACACAGAGAAGTAGACCAAAAGCACCTCAAAAGCTAGACATCATGCCAAGAGCCAAAGAAATTCAGGAAAAAATGAGAACAAAAGTAATCTATCAGAGATCTATCAGTCTGGTAAAGGTTATAAAGCCATTTCTAAAGCTTTGGGACTCCAGCGAACCACAGTGAGAGCCACTATCCACAAATGGCAAAAACATGGAACAGTGGTGAACCTTCCCAGGAGTGGCCGGCCGACCAAAATTACCCCAAGAGCGCAGAGACAACTCATCCGAGAGGCCACAAAAGACCCCAGGACAACATCTAAAGAACTGCAGGCCTCACTTGCCTCAATTAAGGTCCGTGTTCATGACTCCACCATAAGAAAGAGACTGGGCAAAAACGGCCTGCATGGCAGATTTCCAAGGCGCAAACCACTTTTAAGCAAAAAGAACATTAAGGCTCGTCTCAATTTTGCTAAAAAACATCTCAATGATTGCCAAGGCTTTTGGGAAAATACCTTGTGGACCGACGAGACAAAAGTTGAACTTTTTGGAAGGTGCGTGTCCCGTTACATCTGGCGTAAAAGTAACACAGCATTTCAGAAAAAGAACATCATACCAACAGTAAAATATGGTGGTGGTAGTGTGATGGTCTGGGGTTGTTTTGCTGCTTCAGGACCTGGAAGGCTTGCTGTGATAGATGGAACCATGAATTCTACTGTATACCAAAAAATCCTGAAGGAGAATGTCCGGCCATCTGTTCGTCAACTCAAGCTGAAGCGATCTTGGGTGCTGCAGCAGGACAATGACCCAAAACACACCAGCAAATCCACCTCTGAATGGCTGAAGAAAAACAAAATGAAGACTTTGGAGTGGCCTAGTCAAAGTCCTGACCTGAATCCTATTGAGATGTTGTGGCATGACCTTAAAAAGGCGGTTCATGCTAGAAAACCCTCAAATAAAGCTGAATTGCAACAATTCTGCAAAGACGAGTGGGCCAAAATTCCTCCAGAGCGCTGTAAAAGACTCATTGCAAGTTATCGCAAACGCTTGATTGCAGTTATTGCTGCTAAGGGTGGCCCAACCAGTTATTAGGTTCAGGGGGCAATTACTTTTTCACACAGGGCCATGTAGGTTTGGATTTTTTTTTCTCCCTAAATAATAAAACCCCTCATTTAAAAACTGCATTTTGTGTTTACTTGTGTTATCTTTGACTAATAGTTAAATGTGTTTGATGATCAGAAACATTCTTTTGCATGTTTGTCACACAAAATAAGAAATCAGGAGGGGGGCAAATAGTTTTTCACACCACTGTATATATATATATATATATATATATATATATATATATATATATTTTTTTTTTTTTTTTTTTAAATGCTCAAATGAAAAGACTACATTAAATTAAGGTTACTGGCAAGTTAATAAAAGGATTATCTGTCCAACAAGAAAATTAGTAGCTTATATGGGAAAATAATTAGACTAATTGACTAAAGACAAATAAAAATAAATAAAAGCTTATAGCTTAGCTGATGAAACAAATTGTTAAGCTAATTAAGGGAAAATAATAAATTAATTAATTAAATTAAATAATTGAATTGAATAATATCTTTAAAAAATGTTGGGCTCAGCCCTAGATCTGATTACCAACCACATAATGTGCTAAATTAAACAGCATAGTGGATAGTAGATTTTCAAAGAAAAAAATTCTAAAAAAAATAAAATACATGTAGTAGCCTATGGAATGATCATCTGCACCTGATCCATGCCTTAAGTTAGATGTGTTTTGTAGGTCACTTTGTGGCATAACACTCGCACCAAAAAATTCCTTTGAAACTGGTCAGGTACAGGGAGTGGACTGAAAAACTTGCCAACGATGAGATCCAGAAAGTCACTCATGAATATATCTCACATACATACAGGACAAACATGTACTGTATGTATGTGAGGTATATTAATATTGTAACACTTCTTGTACTTTCAGACTACGCAAAGAACCCTTGAGTATGGAATCAGTCATAACATTAAAACAACTGAGAGGTGACGAACAACATTGCTTGTTTTTTTTTTTTACAATGGCAACTGTCAAGGGGTGGAATATATTATGCAGCAAATTAACGGTCTGGTTTTGAAGTTTATGGTTTAGTAAAATAGACATGTGGAGTAAGGATCTGAGAGACTGTGTAAGAGCATGCCCAAAATCCTAGGTCTTATGGAGTGTTCGATATGCATTGGTTGCTACAGTATCTACCAAAAGTAGTCCAAGGAAGGACAATTGGTAGTCTGGCAACAAACAGAATAAGCACCCAAGAGCTACTGTATCACAAACTGCTGAAAAAGTTGCTGGGGGACAGAAAGCTCTTATGCCGAGAGAACATTCACAGCTTCAGAGGTCTTGTAGAGTCCATGCCTTATCAAGGCAGAGTTGTTTTGGTGGCATGAGTGGGGCATGCACAATATTAGGCAGTTGGTTTTAATAGTTTTAATCATTCATTATGATCGCTGTACCAAACCATGTTGTGTAATGTCTCGTGATAATAGAAAGCAGAAAATACTGATGCTCTGCTCCAAACGCTAAATGACCTTTGCATCATCAACCAGCCTTAGTTTGCTAAGTTACCAGATGTTAAATGAACTGAAGTGTTTGCTATTTCACCCTGCAGTCTCTTCACGCAACATAAATTCAATACATACTGTAGTCTGCCTTGTACAGGCGATCGATCGATAGATCGATATATAGATAACTGTACAAGAAAAAAAAAAACAACAAAAAGTTTTACAGCATGAATTAGTATTGTCTGAATATATGCCTTAGAATTCCATTTTAAATTGAACTTAAATTAAAACATTCGACAGGATAATCTCTTTTGTCAAATTCAAACGATTTTTCTTTCCTTTCACAGACAGCTCTCTGGTCTTTCTGGTCAGAAGCATAATCCAGGGCTCAATCCAAAAGCAGACATTCAGACCTATTAACTGTTTAAACAATTATTATAATAGGGCACATTAGGGCAACAAGAAACATCAGTCTATCATGTGTTCAAAATGGGTGAATTCAAATAAGGTTCCAATCTAAGCTTAACCATATCTATATACTGTATCTGGAACATACAGTATATAGAAAACAAAAGCTGACATTCTAATCTATCCGTTAATATTCATTTTTATATTTCAAACATTTATCTCAAAATGATGCTTTTTTTTTCTCAATAGGACACATTCTCTTTCCTGACTCATAATTCTATCCACCACTCCTGCAGCAAACACTAATACAAAGCCCCCAATCACAGTCAGGCAGTCCTGCGAAAACACACTGTTGTGCTGGAAATGACCAGAGCGCTTGTGTCCAATTCCTGATTTCAGTTGCCATAGATAACGCCAACAAATTACACCCACATTCAAATAATCAGACTGCACTAAATAAAGTGGTGGTTTCACAGCACAGGAGGTGACTAATTGTTCCTGTGGGCAAAACAAACACAGACGAATAATAGGAATAAGAAGCACACTGTGGGTATAAAATCGCAAATAAATAAAGAGGTTTTCTCTCAGCATGCAGTTGAATAAAAATTGTAACACAAGTACCTGAGTGACAAAACAGTTTGAGTCCAAGATGAGAATATTGATTAGATTAGCATTGTGATATGACAAAGTTAAGCTAATCTAATCAATATTCTCAATATCGTCACTGTGAATAAAATGCAGTGAGAAAAGAAACATGTCATTAACTTGTATTAACAAAATGAAAGTTTAATTAGATTAAAAGTGTCCTGATTTGATTATATGCCAATGGACTCTAGGGGAACAGTTAGGTTTGGAAATTTTGTAATTTTTACAACTGTTAGTTTCGACCAAGTAAAGTGATTGGGCATTCCATTAGTGCTGATATACTGCAGAGTACAACACTAACACTGGGATGTTTAACTATATGCATCACTGCTTCACAGGTGTTCTAATTAAATCAATAATTACACAAGAGTGAGTTCTGTACTGCTGCATATAGCACGTCCTTTAAATCTTCTAAGTTTCTCTTGATATTTCCCCTTATTCCACATTAGAAAAAACAGCATTTTCCAAGTTAAATCACAAATAGCGTTAAATGGAAAACTAGTGCACTGCGGTGTACAAGCCATTTACACACACCAAGCAGTGACCTTGATCAGGAGTTGTACAGGAAATTGGAATTCAGCCTTGAGTTATGAGCTAGTTAGCTTTGCAATCGTAAATAAAAGGACAAAGGTGGTTCAGAAGTGATTTAGGACAACTTCGAAGTAATTCGTGCTTCTATGACTGGATCTGAATGTGTTTTTTTCGGCAGGCAGTTGCTTTCGTCTCAGTCTGGCAGACCATACAGACCTACCATCACACATGCTAGGGAGCAACAGTTAACGGTTAATAGAACTACTCAGATCGGAGTGATGCATACACAGTTAAACGTCCCAGTGGTGTTACCGTCAATTACCACTAAATTTGCAGAATGCCTCTTGTCCAATCATATTGCTCTGTTAAACATAACTGTTTTATAATAATCATTAATTACACTCTCTCATAAGTGTCAAGTAACGAAGTACAAATACTTCGTTACCTTACTTAAGTAGAAATTTTGGGTATCTATACTTGACTGGAGAAATTATTTTTCAGCCGACTTTTTACTTCTACTCCTTACATTTTCATGCAATTATCTGTACTTTCTACTCCTTACATTTGAAAAATAGCCTCGTTACTCCTATTTTACTTCAGCTTGTCATTCAAAAAACAAACAAACAATCAAAAAAACATCCGGATAAATCGTACCATCCGGATGGAGCAAATTTGATTGTGGTTGGATGAGAAGTATAAACATACCATTCCGGCACCCTATTGGTTGGTACGCGATCCATCGCACCTCCACATGACGTCACGTCACACACTCCAGCAAGGACGTTTGAATAAATTAGCATTTTCGGTTGATAAGGTTGTGATAAGTAGACGAAGATGTCCGTGATAGAGATTCGAGCGAAATGTCACAACCAAGCACCAGTATATTTTTTTAGTCACTTTGATTAATCATTCATTCTGCACTTCAATGTTTATTGTAGACAACCACACAAGGGTAATTATTATTAAGCCTGCCCTGGGTACACTAATTTTCTTGTATGTTGCCCTCACAGATTCCTGCAGCTAAGCTTGGATGTACATTTACATTCCAATAAAGGTTACTGATGACATGCCTCTGAAGTTGGACTTTTTGCACCATTAAAATACTTATAGGCAACTAGTTATCATATCTTCTTCTCCATAAAACATGTTAATGCTCAGTAGTACACATACATGGTTCTTTAATGTATTTGCATTGAACTAAAATGCATTCTTTTTCAATTGCCATATACAGTATCCCAAATCACTATGGCCGTTAAAAAATACAACAAAAAAACAACACATTTTTCTTTTTTTATGAGGTGTTAGTGTACAGTAGTATATAGGCCCGTGGCACAGCCTAAGCTTTTATCCTTAATGCTTTTTCCCCCCCTCACGTTACTTTTACTTTTATACTTTAAGTAGTTTTGAAACCAGTACTTTTACACTTTTACTTGAGTAAAAAGCTTGAGTTGATACTTCAACTTCTAAAGAAGTCTTTTTAAACCCTAGTATCTATACTTCTACTCAAGTAATGAATGTGAATACTTTTAACACCACTGCACTATCTGTCAGTCGACAGGTTAATGCTACATTGATAATAAGCTCATTATTTGTGTTACTTAGCAACAGTCAGGTACTGGTCAATTGTAACTACGGATTCACATTGATCATGAAGTTTTCTACTGTTGCCTCGAGTAGAAGGCAGTTGGCTCGACACAGTTCTGTTTTTTGAGTTGTATTACAGTTCTATTACTTGACAAACAATTGAACATGTAGAATAATTCTCATTACCATTTAAAACTATTCCAGAAGCTTCTATACAATAAGTAGGAAACACAGTTTCTTCTAAAAAAAAAAAAAAAAAAAGTAAAGTAAAAATTCAAAGAAGATTAGATGTTTTCTCCTTACTTATACAAAAAACCTAAAAGATATGGAGAACATGATAAAAAAATCTACTAGATTCAATATTCAATATTCAATTAATCGTCATTAACACGCATGTTAATGCAGGATGCAGAGCAAAACGATGCTGTACACCAGTGGTTCTCAAACTTTTTCTGTCATTCCCCACTTAAGGGGGTGAGCGAATTTTCAAGCCCCACTTGTCAACAAAATAATAACGAAATCGGCCAAGTTTACTATTTATTGAAATATCAATTCCTAAACCAATACGATCAAACAACACCAAGTTAAAAAAAGATAAAATACACGTGCAATTGTTACAAGGCTTACGTTGTCACTTATCTTTGCATAATTGACCCCATGTTTATTAGCTGCTCAGCAATCGTTTGTAGTTTTTTTTGCACTGGCCAATTCTGTATGCAACTTTGAATGAAGCCATTTGTGCTTTGCTGTCCACTGATTCAGATGTTACCGTGCGATTCTCCTGCTGTCTGTATTCTGCCAGCTTTCTTTCAAAGACGTCCAGTAGTTTATTAACGTGACTGGAGTGTGTTGTCTCTAAGTGTCTTCCTAATTTGTTGGGTCTCATGCGGTCTGCTGCCAGCAGTTTAAGACACAAAACACACACGGGTCTCTCTTCTGCCCCCACCATCCCCACCATGAATCCAAGCTCAAGATAGGCTTCATTAGTGGTGGGCGATATAACCAAAATCTTCTATCACGGTAGAAGCAATTTTCTAACTCAATAATGATATATATCACAATATAGCAATTTGTATCTGACAATGCATAAATAAAAATGAAAACACAAAGAAATTGTTTTACATAATTTTATTTTTTTATGTAATTTTATTTAAACTGTGAATTGCTGAGGTTTGCCGCATTTTTTTTTACTTTGGCTATATTCGTTTGGAAGCTTGGATTTCAGATGATAGAAAAGGTTTGACGTGTTTCCACCACTTGTTAAAACAGTGCACTTGCGTACCTTCTAAATCACGTTCATCTCATTCGTATCACTTTTCTTATACCCAAACCAATTCCACACCACAGACGATCCACCTTTTTTCTTTATAATCTCCTCTTTGTTGGTTTCATCACATGTAAGTAAACTCACTGCTGCTGCAGCGTCTTCTTCCATTGTCGAAGTGTATCTGAAGCCAAACACATCAAAAGTGGGACGAAACCGCGGCACCTGATTGAACCGAATATCTGCGCAAATACAGCGCAGCGCGACTATCTGGATAGCGCAGTGATGATCTGGTTTATTTGCGCAGCCCGGTGGATCGCGCAGCGCCGCTCGAATCACAAACCTGCGCGACCCACTATGTTTTATTTAAAAACAATTTATTTAAAATGTCAGGAATGTTTAATATTGTTTCCGCCTTGCCATGCCTGGATTGTACGTGCGCATCCCAGCGGGGTAAAATGTATTTTGATGGTCGGCGCGGTTTATTTCTGTCAGAGTCGCGCAGTGCTGCCCAGTGGGTCGCGCAGGTTTGTGATTCGAGCAGCGCTGATGAAGTTTGTCCGACGTTAAACCATTATTGTTCCACTATGGTTCCACTTTTTCTCCCGGCCCCGAACTGATGTTATTTAAAATTTACTTGTATTAATGATCCATTTATTTTGTGTGTGATTGTTTAGTTTTGAGCGTACGCTCTTCATTATCAATAAAGAAAAGCACGAATTAGAATAGGTACTTTCCTGTTATTTTCCACTAATTTCCTCCCGTTCATTGCGCCCCACCTGTCATGTCTGTATTCCCCACTAGTGGGGCGCGCCCCACACTTTGAGAACCACTGCTGTACACCAAGATGCAGAGCAAAATGATATTATGACACAAATAACACAGATAACCAATATGTAAATGCAGTAAATAACACACATACTGTAGATACTGCACAGAAGCCCTTTCATAATTTCACATCATGGAGTTGCAGTCTGTCCATGAGTCTGTGGACGCCACCCTTAAGTCTAATACTACCTTATGCACCTTTACATTACATGCTGAAAATTTGATATTGTACTTGAGCAGAAGATATTGCTTTATCTCAGTGCAAATACTGCAGCGCTTAAACAAGCTCTAAACTGAAGCTAGCAGAAAGTTCAGAAAATCCACAAGAGGGAGTTCAACACCACTGCAGCAAAACCAACAACTTAGGAAAAAAAAAAAAAAAAAAAAAAGAGGACAAAAATAGTCCTAGTGAGTAGTAGTGTGACTGTTGAGGAAGAAGATTGAGGAAATGAGAGGCAAATTAAGCACAGAAAAAAAACTTGAGAGAAAGCAGAACACAGAAAAAGCTTGTTTTGCTGTTCAATAGGAAACCACATAATTAAAATAGTTAACAATACACAAGTAATGCAAAGTATTTAAAGACAAAATGTATAGGATTAAGTTGATCAAATTAAAAACTGATTCCTGTTTTAAGCTCACATATTTGGATAGGAGACTTTCCCTGGGCAGTTTGCAAAAATCTTTTTAAGAATAATAATAAATCATTAACTTTCATTTCATTTCAGTAACATTCAAATTTCATTAAATGTACAGAAATTCATACAGAGAAAAAAATACATGAGTAAACAAAATAAGAAAAACCTGCCACTGTGCTTTGCTCTTAATTAAATAATCGGTAACTATAACAGTAAAACCACCACAACATAACTATACATTGTAAAAGCGGGAACTAAAATAATAATAAAATCCCAGCTACAATGAATCAACTTCAATATTCAGAACGAACAGATAGTGTGTTCTAAACAGGTACGCATACAGATATCAGTAGAAGCCACACTAATCATTTGTTTGCTTGTTTTTCCCGGGAAGGTTTATATGGCATTTGAATAGGACCAGACCTGTGTATCAGTTGCATGAGCAGGTTTTTGATTTCAGGCATGAGTGTGCTGTCAATTACAAAGCTTGTGAGGCAAAGGCAGACAGAAGCAGTGGTTTAAACCAGGCGACAAGTCAACTAAATTCCCTACAAAATATCAGTCAGGTACTAACACAAACCCTACCCTCATGAGTAATAGTTAAAAGGCACTCCAGTAATGAAGCTGAGGCCAAAAAACTGTCAGATTCACAGACCATGCGGAAAGAGAGGCCTGTAATTTTCATCATAGGTAAACCTCAACTATGAAAAACAAAATAAGAAAAAAAAAAAATCCAGAAAATCACATTGTTGGATTTTTAAAATTTTTTTGCTGCAAATTATGGTGATAATTGAAATTATTATAAAAAAGAAGAAGAAAAAAGGCCACACCCACTTCAGGCTTAAATTCAAATTACCCATATGCAAGTAAAATAAACAAACACCTTTAAAGATGTCATTACATCATATTTGTGGTATAACGTTGACAGAAAACATCAAATGTTTTTAATTATCCAATTATAATATGTACTCTGAAATTCAGACATCACCTTTAGGTTATTCAATATAATACATCAACAGAGTACAAATTATATTGATGCATTATGTATAATTGTAGAGGGTATAATGTTATGTTACAGAAAGACTTGTGGCAGAATATCAGAAGTTGTATTTTATCTTTGTCATATTCACTCTTCAGAACACTTCCAAATGACATCCAGCTGTGCACCAAAAATGAAAGCTTGCCTAGGGGTGTTTCTTTTAAAGACTCACATACCACAGCAGGGTCTGATGACTGAAATAATCCTAGACTGGCGGTATGTTTATACCCCCGTGTGAGAGCATTATCTGAGATATGGCTGCACAGCAGAACACTCATTTTATACTGATGAGCAAAGTGAAAGCAGAGCTCCTACCTGCGGAACTGAGGAGGACGTGATAGTCTGTTCCTCTCTGCACAGGAACATCGTCATTCACCTCATCTTTCTCCGATTCCGCATAACGATCCCAGTTGGACTCCAGGTTTCTTCTTGAATAGACTGCTGGCATCTCTTCTTCATTGTTTTCTTTATCATCCTGTTCATCTTGACCCTTAAAAAATAAATTTCATATAAACCATTAACTGTACTGTAGCAAGATGGAGTGTTTTACTAAATAAGTTTTTCAATTATAAATCTTATTTAATGTGGGTCAGTCCGGTGGTGCAGTTAGAAGCAAGGTCACCTCATAAAGTTAGGGTCTACAGTATGTAATGTTTCTGCACTTTTTCTCTGGTTTCTCCCTACACAATATTGAGCAATGTTAGGTGTGCTCACAAAATGTCAGCAAAACAGTAGTTTTTGCATTTGGTGGTGCGTACAATATTGGCAAAATATGTTTTTGATATTGTAAAAAAAATTACATTTAACAAGTACATTTAGGTTTACAACAGGTTTACACACTGCATACATTTTAATATTAAATCAACTGCATATATATAGTACATGATATATATTAAATAATTTCTCATAACTCATTGCCAAAACATTGCTAAGAGCCACATAGTTTAAATGACTAATTTGTGCAAATAAAACCTACTTACAGTACCAGTCAAAAGTTTGGATTTATGTTTAACATACTAGAACAATACTGGATTTTCCCAAAACTATGAAACAACACATGGCATTACATAATTCAGTAACAACAACAACAACAGTCAGTTGTTTATTTGAGACATGAAGCTTTTCTTACATAGTTCTTGCAAGAATAATATTGTCATGTGCATCTGCAAAGCCCATCAAGCACCATGATGAAACTGGGCCTCATGTAGACGTTCGCAGAATAGCAAGACCAAGACTTTCATTTAGAGAAGTTCATTTAGAGTTAACAGCCTTAAAAAAAATCACCAATTAACAGCACCTCAGATAAGAGCGTTATAAAGGCTTTACAGAGCATAAGTAGCAGACATGTATCAAAACTGTTCAGTGAAGATTATTGAATATTTTGCAGGCATTCAGTATTATTTTACAATGTAGAAAAAACATTTAAATCAAGAAAGACCATGGTGTCAGAAGGTGTCTCCAAACTTTTGTGTGGCAGTGCAAGTCGTTAAAAATATCACTGATGAGTCCCCAAAAAAATGGGGCTGGGGGAACTGGTCCTAATGATTTTGGAAGTGTGTGTGTGTGATTTTTTTGAAACAGAATTGAGCGATTCTTTCTCGACAAATCTTCAAGTCACGAGTCGTTCGTTCCTTTGTCACGTGACTCCCATAGACGGTGATTTAAAAGAACGAACGACTCCGACTGGAAGATATGAGAGGTGAGCTACTCATTCTGTTTATTATAATATGTCCCTAGCTGCATTGTAATATTTTCATTACCGGAACTATAGCCAACATTTGTGTATGTAGACGTATTGGGGGTCTTTTTTATTGAAAATGCAACATTTTACTTAATTTCTAAACAAAAGAACGAAATGAACTAAATGACTCAAAAAAAAAAAAAGATTGGTTCATTTTGATGAACGAGATTAAAAGAACTGAGTCACTAAAATGATTCAAATTTCCCATCACTAGTTCTGGGAGCATGAGGAATCGTTTTCACACATGAACTGGACACCACACACACTGTGTGATGTAATTAAAGCTAAAGGCGATGTTGATGAACTGTTTATGTTGATGAGTGTTTATGAGTAGTACACTAGACTGGTTTGGAGCTGTTATTTATTACCCTATATGTTGCACTATAATAATTTTTTTTTAAAAGTCAACAAGTAGACTCGAAACTTTGGCTACACAGTGACTCACTCGACGATAAAAGTCTGCAGCGCCATCCTGGGGAAGCCCGCGGCCTCTTCCGCGATAATGGTCCCGTTTCCCTCTCCCGCGGTGATAGCTGCCTCTCCCGCGCCCCCTCCGCTCTCCGGTACTCCCACTGTCACTACCGCCGGCACCGCCGCCTCTTCTCCACTGACCACCGCGGCCCCTGTTCGGTCTGGCCTCCATCACTGATAAAGCCGACACCTCCTGTAACTCATGTGTGTTACACTAAAAACATTCCCCGATTTCCAAAGTAAGGTTCCACCCAGGGACTGCACGCGACAATGATGTCACGATTTTATGATTAATTTAATTGTTTAATTAATTTTAAAATACTACTACTACTACTACTACTAATAGTGTGATTCTTAGATCTTTATTGCCATATGCACATGCCTTGTACTATTTCAGTACTAGTTCTAGTACTTGTACTAGTTCAGGTTGTCCCACGGATGCTACATCAGATTTCAAATACAAATAAAGGCAAATCTTTAAAGTACATATAATATTTTACAATAAATAACGTTTTTGAAGAAAAAAAACATCATCAACAACAAAACACGTGTTAATTAAACCTTCATGGCACGAATATAATGTTCAGTTGCTACGTATTATTCATAACTAGCTTACGTATCCGTCGTTGACGGGAAAATTGTTTGTAGAAATAGTTGAAAAGGTTAAAGCTGAAAATAAGCTAATCAGCTTTAATGTAGTCAGTGATGTTATTATTTCAGGTTGAAGCCCATGTACTGTACACGTTTGCCTTTCTTTCTGTACAGCAGAATTCTCTAGCTAATTTATTAGTACACAGAAACACAATTTTATATGCCTTGTTTGAGCTAAGTTGTACGTCTTTCAACGTCAGCCAAAGACACTGTTCGGAGAGTGAATTAAAGATAAGAAATTGATAAAGTAGATCGAATAAATATAAGTTTTGTCTTTAAATGATTTAAAACGACTTAAATTTCACTTATACCACTACAGCACTGTTATTATTTTACAAATATTCAGTTTAGTTCTTCTAATTAATATCTATGGGTACAGGTGTAGGTACTGCAAAAGTTTCGTTAAATACTGTCCAGCGGTAAAGAGTAAACAGTCAAATGATGCAGAGTAAACAGTCAAAGCTTGCGTTTTCTAATCTCAAGTCAAGTAGGCTTTTATTGTCACTTCAACCATATACATTTAGTACACAGTGAAACGAAACACTGTTCCTCCAGGACCAAGGTGCTACTGTACAGTGGTGTGAAAAACTATTTGCCCCCTTCTTGATTTCTTATTCTTTTGCATGTTTGTCACACTTAAATGTTTCTGCTCATCAAAAATCGTTAACTATTAGTCAAAGATAACATAATTGAACACAAAATGCAGTTTTTAAATGAAGGTTTACGTTATTAAGGGAGAAATAAAACTCCAAATCTACATGGCCCTGTGTGAAAAAGTGATTGCCCCCCTTGTTAAAGAGTTCAATTTCTGTAGTCACCACCAGGTCTGATTACTGCCACACCTATTTCAATCAAGAAATCACTTAAATAGGAGCTACCTGACACAGAGAAGTAGACCAAAAGCACCTCAAAAGCTAGACATCATGCCAAGAGCCAAAGAAATTCAGGAAAAAATGAGAACAAAAGTAATCTATCAGAGATCTATCAGTCTGGTAAAGGTTATAAAGCCATTTCTAAAGCTTTGGGACTCCAGCGAACCACAGTGAGAGCCACTATCCACAAATGGCAAAAACATGGAACAGTGGTGAACCTTCCCAGGAGTGGCCGGCCGACCAAAATTACCCCAAGAGCGCAGAGACAACTCATCCGAGAGGCCACAAAAGACCCCAGGACAACATCTAAAGAACTGCAGGCCTCACTTGCCTCAATTAAGGTCCGTGTTCATGACTCCACCATAAGAAAGAGACTGGGCAAAAACGGCCTGCATGGCAGATTTCCAAGGCGCAAACCACTTTTAAGCAAAAAGAACATTAAGGCTCGTCTCAATTTTGCTAAAAAACATCTCAATGATTGCCAAGGCTTTTGGGAAAATACCTTGTGGACCGACGAGACAAAAGTTGAACTTTTTGGAAGGTGCGTGTCCCGTTACATCTGGCGTAAAAGTAACACAGCATTTCAGAAAAAGAACATCATACCAACAGTAAAATATGGTGGTGGTAGTGTGATGGTCTGGGGTTGTTTTGCTGCTTCAGGACCTGGAAGGCTTGCTGTGATAGATGGAACCATGAATTCTACTGTATACCAAAAAATCCTGAAGGAGAATGTCCGGCCATCTGTTCGTCAACTCAAGCTGAAGCGATCTTGGGTGCTGCAGCAGGACAATGACCCAAAACACACCAGCAAATCCACCTCTGAATGGCTGAAGAAAAACAAAATGAAGACTTTGGAGTGGCCTAGTCAAAGTCCTGACCTGAATCCTATTGAGATGTTGTGGCATGACCTTAAAAAGGCGGTTCATGCTAGAAAACCCTCAAATAAAGCTGAATTGCAACAATTCTGCAAAGACGAGTGGGCCAAAATTCCTCCAGAGCGCTGTAAAAGACTCATTGCAAGTTATCGCAAACGCTTGATTGCAGTTATTGCTGCTAAGGGTGGCCCAACCAGTTATTAGGTTCAGGGGGCAATTACTTTTTCACACAGGGCCATGTAGGTTTGGATTTTTTTTTCTCCCTAAATAATAAAACCCCTCATTTAAAAACTGCATTTTGTGTTTACTTGTGTTATCTTTGACTAATAGTTAAATGTGTTTGATGATCAGAAACATTCTTTTGCATGTTTGTCACACAAAATAAGAAATCAGGAGGGGGGCAAATAGTTTTTCACACCACTGTACATACAACATACATTTCTCTTTCAACAATATTTTTATTGATTTTAACAGGGATAAAACAGGGTAAACATGTAATATTTTAATGCAGGTTTTATAATCCCCTTATAAACCCTATAGCTCCCACCCCGTCCCTCCCCGACTCCAAGCCAGTTTTACAAGCATATGAAAGGCTAAACGCCAGGCATTGAGAGAAACCAAAAAAGAAAAAAGAATATGGAGCTGGAAGTTTTTTGGTTCTACGTGCAAAAAATAAATAAATAAAGAGGAATAAAAAGGGGAAAGAAAGCAAACAAACAAGTAATTAAATAAGACAGGAATCAAACTATAAATGTATATGAAAAAAGTGAAGGAAGGGCCCCCACACCTGTTGAAATTTAAAGTCTGGGTAATGAATTGAATAGTGAATCTTCTCCAGGGACAGACAGGACATGATATCTCTGAGCCACTGGGCGTGGGTAGGTGACGAGGCATCCTTCCACTTGAATAAAAGAGAACGCCTGGCCAGGAGTGTCGCAAAAGATAACAATCTCTTTTTGGCTGGACTTAGACTCTTACCCTCTTCTCCAGTGACACCAAAAAGAGCAATCAGAGGGTCTGGTTCAAGATTGCAATTCAATATGAAGGACAGGGTCTTAAAAACATCCCTCCAGAATTTTTCCAAATTCGGGCATGTCCAGTACATATGAATAAGAGACGCCTCTCCACTTTTACATTTATTACAGCAAGGATCAATGTCTGGGTAGAAACGGGAGAGTTTAAGTTTGGAGAAATGAGCCCTGTGTACAACCTTAAACTGTAATAAAGAGTGGCGGGCACATAAGGAGGTTGAGTTGATAAGTTTAAGAATTGAATTCCAAGTATCATCTGATAGTGACAAATTTAAATCCTTCTCCCAAGCAGTTTTAATTTTACACAGAGGGGTGTGACTCGAAGCCATCAATCCACCATAAATAGTGGATATTAGGCCTTTACGCAGCGGAGACAAACAGAGGAGGTTATCTAGAATGTTTGCAGCAGGAGCCTCAGGGAAATTTGGTATTAAAGAGCGAATGAAGTGTCTTACTTGCAGATATCTGAAAAAATGAGAATTGGGTAAGTTAAACCTCTCGGAAAGCTGTTCAAATGATGCAAACTTATGGTCAACGAACAGGTCTTTGCAAAGCTTGATGCCCTTATTGTACCATTCCTGAAACACTGAGTCATGTAAAGAAGGTTGGAAGAGATGGTTAGAGACGATAGGACTGGACAGAGAGAAGCCTAGAAGACCGCTGTGCTTTCTGAACTGAGCCCATACTCTCAAGGTATGCACCACTACTGAGTTATTGATTAATTTAATTGAGGGGATGGGGAGAGCAGATCCAAGGAGTGCAGAGACAGAGAGATTTTTGACAGACTTTATCTCCATTTCCACCCAGGCAGGCCGATTAGGTTGGTTCTGAAAATATGACCAAAAGATGACAGATCGAATGTTTGCTGCCCAGTAGTAGAAACGAAAATTAGGTAGAGCCATGCCACCGTCTCTTTTAGATCTTTGAAGTAGGGACTTATTCAATCGTGGATGTTTACCTTTCCAAAGGTAAGAAGATATAATTGAGTCTAAAGCGCCAAAGTAAGATTTGGGAATAAAAACAGGTACAGACTGAAAGAGATATAAAAATTTAGGGAGAATACTCATTTTAATTGCATTAATGCGGCCCACCAGGGACATGGACAGTGGTGACCATCGTCCCAAGTCCTTTCTTGTTTGGTTCAACAACCTAATAAAATTTTCTTTAAAGAGGTGTTTATGTTTCCTTGTGATTGTAATACCAAGATAGGTAAACTGATTTTTCACAATGTTGAATGGAAAATTGTGCATACCAGTTGTTACTGCTGTATTATCTAGCAGAAAAAGTTCACTTTTGTGCAAATTTAATTTATATCCTGAAAAATAGCTAAATTCCCTGAGCAATGACAGCACAGGTGGCAGAGAGGAGACTGGATTCGATAAAAAAAGTAGAAGATCATCTGCATAAAGGGAAACTTTATGTTCTTCTCCCTGCCTCCAAATCCCAGATATATCTCTACAGCTTCGGAATGCAACTGCTAGTGGCTCAATGGCGAGGTTAAAGAGCAATGGGCTAAGGGGACATCCCTGACGAGTTCCCCGCTGAAGACTGAATGGTTGAGACTGCTGAGCATTTGTCAGAACTGAGGCAGTGGGGCTTGAATATAATAATTTAACCCAAGTGATAAAACTTGGACCAAAATTAAATTTTTCTAAAGCCCTGAATAAATACTCCCATTCCACACGATCAAAAGCCTTTTCAGCATCCAAAGAAAGGACACACTCAGGGGTCTCCTCTGATGGTGTGTACAAGATATCCATAAGGCGTCGAATGTTAAAGTAAGAGTAACGATTTTTAACAAAACCGGTCTGGTCCTCAGATATAATAGAGGGTAGCATACAACATACATTTACAATATAAATTAACAGAAACTAACTAGCTAACTAAGAAACCTAATTAGCTGGCTAGCTGAGACAAGACAGATTGACACGACAACATAAATGAACAACATAAAGTAACAAAAAACTAAGTAGCTAACTTAAAGACCAAATTAGCAGTTAACAGGGAACTTCTGGCATCAATCTGGCACATAACAGCTCATAACCTCACTTCTGCTCAACATTTTGATGGCACAGGTTTAAGTTCAGATAAACATCTAAATACTGTAAAAGTTTCGTTAAATTCTAACGGATGCAATTAATCATGTTTATCAATGATCTGTTTTATGTGTCTGATATTTAAATAATTTTTAAATATTTATTATTAATCAGAATTCCTCTAAGCTTTCTGCAAAACCTTCAATGTCTCTGATCATCTTTTAAGTCAAGAAAATAAACCTTAAAGTGTTCAAATCTCTTTTTCTTGTTCTAATTCCAGGTTATCCACTTGTTATTCAAGATGAAGTACAAAAAGGATTATTTCTCAGCCATCAACTCCCATTAGAGCATCACCGGAAAGATGGTTGAACAACTTCACAACTCCACAGCGAGTGGAAACACATCAGCCGTCCCCTCAGGTCCATATAATCTTTGGGAAGTCATCATTGTTGCTACTGTGTCTGCTGTTGCGAGCCTAATCACTATAGTGGGAAACGTTTTGGTGCTGCTTTCTTTCAAAGTGAACAGCCAACTGAAGACAGTGAACAACTATTATTTACTAAGTTTGGCTTTTGCAGACCTAATAATTGGAGTGTTCTCTATGAACCTTTACACTACGTATATTCTGATGGGATACTGGTCTCTGGGAAACTTAGCATGCGATCTGTGGTTAGCTCTGGACTATGTGGCAAGTAATGCATCAGTAATGAACTTGCTGGTGATCAGCTTCGATAGGTATTTCTCCATTACCAGGCCACTTACCTACAGGGCAAAACGAACACCAAAGCGTGCTGGCATTATGATTGGCTTGGCATGGCTTATATCCTTGATGCTATGGGCCCCTCCTATTTTAGGCTGGCAGTATTTTGTGGGAGAGAGGACAGTTCCTCCAGACCAGTGCCAGATTCAGTTCTTCTCAGAACCCGTGATTACATTTGGAACAGCCATAGCAGCGTTTTACATTCCTGTCTCCATTATGACTATTTTATACTGCAGAATCTACAAGGAGACTGAGAAGCGTACAAAAGATTTGGCTGAGCTGCAAGGGATCACGTCTGCAGATAGCCATGACAACCCAAGAACCCAAAAACAACGATCTTGTTTTGCTTTCAACACTGACCGGAACAGACCTCACGGCTCATGGTCTTCATCAAACCAGAGTAATGTGGCTAAGACTATAGCTCAGTCTGAGGACATGTTGGTGAAATCGGATCAGGCTACCACTCTCAATAGTTATACATCGTCTGAGGATGAGGAGCATCCTGTTTTGGAAGCACCATCTCAAGATTCTTACAAAAATCAGGATGAGCCAATGAACTGTTATGAAGAAAGACACTTTCTTACTAAGTCCACCAAGTACTTATCACAGAAGAATAAAAATTGCATCTCATACAAGTTCAAGCCAGTCATGAAGAATATCAGCCCTCAGAAATCCAATAGTGAACCTGTAACACATCTTTGCCCATCTTCTCAACAGTTAACACTTACATCTGCATCTATTTCAGCACAACCTATGGATTCCAGCTTCAAAAGTCAAATCACTAAACGGAAGAGAATGGTTCTCATCAAGGAGAAGAAGGCAGCACAGACACTTAGTGCTATTCTCCTGGCCTTTATTCTTACCTGGACTCCATATAACATCATGGTGCTCATCTCCACCTTCTGCTCTGATTGCATTCCCCTGTCCCTCTGGCACTTGGGCTACTGGCTCTGCTATGTTAACAGCACCATAAACCCCATGTGTTATGCCTTATGCAACAAAACCTTCCAGAAGACCTTTCGAATGTTGCTCTGCTGTAAGTGGAAGAAGAACCCAGGAGAGCAAAAACTGCACTGGTGTGGGCAAAATCCACCAGTCGCCAACAAACTAACACAGCAAATAGACTGAGTAATCCATGTGTATTTTAGGCTTTGTTTTGGTATTTTGCTTCTTTCTACTAAATAAATTGGAATAAGCAAAATTCTATGATAACAGAACAAAACAGCACGAAATTGGTTAAACAAATGTCTAGACGTACACTTTATCTCACATTTGCTATATGTTCATCAAATATCATACAGTATATTTCACAACATAATCTTATATTATCATACTAATAATGAGAGATTTTATACATTTGCCTATATTCAAGATTGTGATATTATTTCCAGTAAAATCAAGTGCCAGCTACAGTATGTAGACATCCTACAATGTGTGTGGTACTGTGTGTGGTACAGTACAGTTTGCTATCTAGTTTGTAATGTATTGTGTACTGCCTATTGTACTCAGCTAAATTAATGTGTTTAAATTTTTCTTTAAAGGGCTGGAATCACATACTTCTATTATCTCATATTATAATAACTGACCAAAATGGCCAAAATCTGCTTAATTAGCATTAGTTTTTACTCAATTTCTTACTCATTCACCATAACTCTGATGATGATGCCAGGGGTAGCTCCGTGGTTAAGGCATTGGACTATGGTTCGGAAGATCCCAGGTTCAAACCCCACAACCACCAAGTTGCCACTGTTGGGCCCTTGAGCAAGGCCCTTAACCCTCAACATGCTCAGATGTGTAATGCGAAAAAAATTGTAAGTCGCTCTGGATAAAAGCGTCTGCCAAATGCCTAAATGTAAATGTAAAAGGTCATGGGCAGCCTGGAACCTATTTCAGGGTACTCATGGCACGAGGCGGGGTACACCCTGGATGTGGTGTCAATCTATAGCAGGGAGTGTTAGATTACACTGATAAACACCAAAACATCTGTTATAGATTTTGATGTTCAAGTGTTAGAGTAGGCACAGATCTGATCTTAGTGTTATATAATCATGTGACAGCAGCAGAATACATAAAATCATACTCCATGACATTAGAAATCCCAGGAGATGTTATGTTATGGTCCATATTGAGTCATGGAGATCACATTTTTGCCAGTTTGTATGTTTTATGTAAATGCTTAAATATATAGGTCCTTCTCAAAAAATTAACATATTGTGATAAAGTTCATTATTTTCTGTAATGTACTGATAAACATTAGACTTTCATATATTTTAGATTTTTTACACACAACTGAAGTAGTTCAAGCCTTTTATTGTTTTAATATTGATGATTGTGGCATACAGCTCATGAAAACCCAAAATCCCTATCTCAAAAAATTAGCATATTTCATCCGACCAATAAAAGAAAAGTGTTTTGAATACAAAAAAAGTCAACCTTCAAATAATTATGTTCAGTTATGCACTCAATACTTGGTCGGGAATCCTTTTGCAGATTCTTGTGTCTCTCAACTTTCTCTTCACAATATCCCACAGATTCTCTATGGGGTTCAGGTCAGGAGAGTTGGCAGGCCAATTGAGCACAGTAATACCATGGTCAGTAAACCATTTACCAGTGGTTTTGGCACTGTGAGCAGGTGCCAGGTCGTGCTGAAAAATGAAATCTTCATCTCCATAAAGCTTTTCAGCAGATGGAAGCATGAAGTGCTCCAAAATCTCCTGATAGCTAGCTGCATTGACCCTGCCCTTGATAAAACACAGTGGATCAACACCAGCAGCTGACATGGCACCCCAGACCATCACTGACTGTGGGTACTTGACACTGGACTTCAGGCATTTTGGCATTTCCCTCTCCCCAGTCTTCCTCCAGACTCTGGCACCTTGATTTCTGAATGACATGCAAAATTTGCAACCTGTAGCCCATTTCCTGCACACGGTGGCTCTGGATGTTTCTACTCCAGACTCAGTCCACTGCTTCCGCAGGTCCCCCACGGTCTGGAATCGGTCCTTCTCCACAATCTTCCTCAGGGCCCGGTCACCTCTTCTTGTTGTGCAGCGTTTTCTGCCACACTTTTTCCTTCCCACAGACTTCCCACTGAGGTGCCTTCATACAGCACTCTGGGAACAGCCTATTCGTTCAGAAAATTCTTTCTGTGCCTTACCCTCTTGCTTGAGGGTGTCAATGATGGCCTTCTGGACAGCAGTCAGGTCGGCAGTCTTACCCATGATTGGGGTTTTGAGTAATGAACCAGGCTGGGAGTTTTTAAAAGCCTCAGGAATCTTTTGCAGGTGTTTAGAGTTAATTAGTTGATTCAGATGATTAGGTTAATAGCTCGTTTAGAGAACCTTTTCATGATACTGGATGCAAATTTTTTGAGATAGGGATTTTGGGTTTTCATGAGCTGTATGCCACAATCAATATTACAACAATAAAAGGCTTGAACTACTTCAGTTGTGTGTAATGAATCTAAAATATATGAAAGTCTAATGTTTATCAGTACATTACAGAAAATAATGAACTTTATCACAATATGCTAATTTTTTGAGAAGGACCTGTATAGCAAAGAGCATTACATCAGTCTGGGGAAAATGTATGGCATGGATATTGGTGTCACATGGGCTATTTGAGTATGTCAGAAACTGCTGGTATCCTGAGATTTTCACACGCAATAGACACTCAACGTTGTTTGCGCACAATAGTCACACAACAAAAAAGTTCCAGTTCTGTGGGAAACATAAAACCCTTTGATCATGAGCATTGCCAGACTGTTTTGAGCTGAAAGGACGACTGTTGTGCCTCAAATCACTACTCTTTCCAACCATGATGAGCAGACAATCATTTCAAAATGTGCAGCATGAACTTTTAAGGGGATATGCAGCAGAACGGAGCAGCATACAGTTCCACTCCTGTGACCCGAGAACATGAATATGATGCTACAGCAGATACGGGATGTAGATTTTTTCATTCTAGTCTTTCCATTCCAGTTTTTCTAAGCTATCTAGTTTCAGTGGGCTTGTGCACATTGTATACTTAGTCGTATTTGAAAATCCCAGGTAATTAATAATTTGGAAATACATAAGCCAGCTTACCCAACACCAACACTGATATTATTATTTTCGAATAGTGATGTTTGATCAACTTAGACTTTTGACGTCTATTGTTGCACGAAACGGTTATACAGCTGTTCCTGTTAAAGTCTCTAATGAATATATTTACCTTAACCAGCAGACCTGTACTGTAGCTAATATAGTTGAAAGCCCAAAGTTTCCATATACTAGATCAAAAATACCAATTAACCAAGAAGCGTATTGGTTATTGCAAGTAACAAAATAGTCATTTGTAGTTTCAGACAATAATAATGAAAACATTATTGAAATTTAATTAACATAAAAACTTGCGTTCCTCTTTCTGAATGTGATACAAATATTGTCTAACAACCCTTTGCCTTTAATTCATTATCCTACATAGAGCTCTTACTGTAGTCCTCTCTTTAGATAGGATGGCAATATTTCAATTTCCTTTAATTCTTAAAAATACTTGTTTGTTGGTGTGTTGTGTTCGTTCATATGTCTTAACGTATTGATTTAAAAGTGTTTTTCAAAAATAAATGATAAAGTAAAATCATGCTTCATTTCTTTAATCCACAGACTATAGAGCTGAAAACCTTTGCACCCTCATGTACAAAAGTTGATGTATAACCATCTTCCTAGATTCTACCTTCACAGTGCCTGGCCAAAAACAAAACAAAAAAAACTTACAAGTTTGAAAATTATTCAAAATGCTCCAAGAACCACAGTGTTATAATTTGATTCCTAGAATAATGTTGTGCCTTAGTTCCAATAACGAACCTGGTCATTCAGTAAATTTAGGTCGTCAGCTGACCTAATTTTTTTGCCACATAACGTTACTGAGCCTAGACCTGACCAGATAAAGCAACCACAGGTCATAACACTGCCTCCAGGGAATTGTACAATATTCACTAGGAATGATAAGGGAAGCAAATGAAGCGATGCCCCGGAAATCATCAGATTTTTATTCGAGGCAAATATAACCTCTAAACATATAACTTTTTCATTGTATCATTAATTATTTAACAAACAAAAAACTCTGGGCAACACTAAGTTATGCTTACTCCTTCCACAGGATTAGGAGGGTAAGTGGCAGCCAGGTGCTGCTGATCATCAGCTCTTGATTAACTGACCATCAGCAGGTATGCAGACCTCTATAAAAGCAGAGGTTTTGGCAGTTTGCTGATCTGGAACATTCAAGTGATGTAACACAATGCCAAGAGGGAAAGATATAAGCAATGGTCTTAGAGAAGCAATTGTTGCTGCACATCAACCTGGAAAGGGCTATAAAACCTTTTCCAACATTCTACAGTGAGAAAGATTATTCACAAACGGAATGCATCCAAGACAGAAGTTCACAACGGCACAATTAGAAGAAGACAGAAGTATGGTTTGCCAGGAAAAAGCCTCTTCTATCTAAAAAGAGGCTCACAAAACTGCATCTGAACAATGCACAGGATTTCTGGACCAACAGAAAACCCCGAACAATTGCGCAGTTGAAAATCTGCATAATGGATGAATGGGGAAACGTGCTACCTAAACTTGATCAACTGAAGTCTCCAGTTCCCTCATGCTCAAGTGTTAAGAACACACCAACTTTTTTGGAGGATGTTAAAATACCAGATTTTAAATGAACCCATATTTTCAACAAACAACAAAATTTACATGTTAAAATTATATTAAAAAAAAAAAAAAGTTTTCAATATTGTAGAAGTCGAAGACATTTTACAGATGACTCAATTTTAGGTTTACATTTTAGTCGATTTAAATACTGTTCCAACTTTTTTGGGGAATTGGGGTTACGTTGTTTGTTCGAGGTGGTATTTGCCTAATACTAGGACCCGCTGCAATCAAAAGGGTTTAAGTGATTTCTGGGAGTCTTTTTAAAAACATATGTCCCTACTGAAACAGTGACTTTTTATTTGGCCAGGGAGTGTAATACTGCATTCAGAGCAATTACATTCTAACCTCTTTATCAACCAATCTGATGGATCACATTTACATTACCAGCACAGAAAGCAGTTATTTTACATTCTGCCCATCCTCATAATTTACATTTAGTGCATCATCTGTGGCAAACTGTCAAATTGTTGTATAATCAGTGTGCAGATCGAACTGAATTTTTATCTAATAAACTTCAATAAAATACATTTCTTGTCATCTTAGAAAAATGGGACACTCTGTGCAGGAAAACATTACACAAAGGTAACAAAATAGTCAAAAGGAGACAAGCAAAATGTCTGTTACAATTTATTAGCATTCAGTTTAAATATGTTTATATTTCTTTGCTAAAATTTTAGGCATTCAACATCTTCATTCACAGTCATATACAAACTTGACACAATATTACTAACTATTTCAAAGTAAAAGCTCTGTTTCAAGTAATTGTGGGTACTGGGTTGGGATTCAAGTGACATTTCAACAAGCCGCAACCCTGAAAAAGATCTTTTATTTTATTTAGAAATCTCCGCCTCAGCAGCAATAAAACCATATATTCCCCTCCTGATGATCTTGGCCCAACTAACCATGAACAAAACTACTGGTGCATTTCTAAATGGTTGTAAATGTTTGCATGTAGATATATTAAAATGTTACATGTGGTGATTATAGCAACTGATAAAAAAAAAAAAAAAAAAGTGAACATAATACACAGCCCTGCCATGTCAAGCTCAAGCTTTTTATCAATTACAGTTAGATTTATTGTGACAAAATAAAAATGAGAAACCGGCCACAAAACAAATTGTACACACACACACACAGAAAAAAAATCCCCATCAGTCTCTGTTAGCAGCACTACCTCCTTTTCAGTGCTGCGTTCCTGCTGCCTTTGTTGCTTCCCCCTGGCTTACTGGACCCCTTAGAGAAGAGCTTGGTCATAAACTCCGAGACATCTGGCAACTCAGGATTGGGGTTTAGCATGTTCATGGACTGCTCCATCTCCTGTTAATAGAAAAGAACAAAACCCATCATCAATAAAAAAAATAAAAAAAAACTTAAGTTTTATTCCTTTTATACGACAGCAACGTTGTAAGAGGGTAACAATAGCATCTACAGACATTATTTCCCTCTATAGCCTCAGTTCTCCCTCTCTTTCTCCCCAAGGAAATCAGGAAAGGAAGACAAAATGGTCTAAAGACTGACCTGGGATTCACATATGTTCAATACGGTTCACATCACTTGTTCTTAAATATTCATATTGTCACACAATACTGAATATAATTAGAGAAACCCATGTAGAATTTACTTTAACCAAGGCTGAAAATATCGTTTTATATTATAGCAATACTATAAATTGCACTTATAATTTTCTAACTGCAGCTAGGGTCATGTGAGTGCAGGCTTTCATTCCAAAATGCAGAAGCCACACCTGTATAATTAGTCATTCTTGGCTTTCAATAGGCTATTAGGTGTAGCTTTTGATTGGTTGGAAGGAAAGCCTGACCTCACATGGCCCATTCTGGATCCAATTTGACACACCTAGACTAGCTGCACCCAAATAGCCTTTTCTGGATCCAGTTTGCCAAACTAAAATCTGTATTTTACCTTACTTGTATTACGTTCAAAGAATTTGGGAGATGCTCCTCTCCAGCGTGACTTACATAATTATTTTGAAGTCTTCAATAAATATATCGTTACACTTCAAGATCGAGATTATTATGTAAAACTTTTTGGAGATCAAGACTTCTCTAATAATGCAGTTAGTGGTGCAGATTGCAACAAAAACAGTAATTGTAAGTGCATGTGTTGTTTCAAAAGTTCTTACATTGTGTAAACTTGATGTCAATCATAAAATTCACTTTCTTATTTACCTTTCTCATTTCTGGGTCGTTGGTATTCACCACTTTTGGAAGCAGAACAATGATTAGTAAGGGAAGGACCATCATCATGACCTATAGGAGATAGAAAGAAGGCAAAGAATACCAAATTTAGGTACTTTAAATCTAAATATTGTTAAGATATTAAAATAAACATGGAAATATAAATATAGTAAAAAGCCGCTACTGCCGTGACATCATCGTAAACGCGCCACAAACAAACACAACAATGGAGCATATCGACGGCATGGTGTACTTCATTCTCGCCAGCGAGACGAATCAGTTTGTTTCAAAAGAGGCCGACGATTAATACAAAAAGGTGCGTGCGATCCTTCTCTGGCTGTTTCTAAATATAGCGGTTCTGTTGTGTCTCGTGTCGCAAGTTCGTTGACGCAGTAATGACGATTTTCTCCGGCTAATCAGTGACCAGCGTGTGTACACGTCACATTTTGGTAACGGGGTGGCGCGCTTGGAACCTCGGCCGAGGTGGTACTGAAAAAAGGACCAGGTACCATGTACTGTTCCCAGTGGCTAACCTCCCAAAAGTGAGTAGAACTGAGCCGTGTCGTACTATGCAGTGGAAAAGCGCCAAAAGTTAGTCCTGCCGGAGTCCCTGCTTGCACTCTACAGTAAATATACATTCACATTATACATTGTGACTGTGACCATACCTAATTGCAATCTCTCCTCCTCTTCTCTTTCTCCCCCTCTTTCTCTTTCCTCTCTCCTCCTGTCTCCCCCTTTCACTCTCTCTCTCTCTCTCTGTCGAGCTACACATGTCGTTCCTGAGCTGCCAGTGATCCAGACTCCCTCTGCCCTCCGGACTTGTCTGATCCATCCTGGTGCCCCGTTTCTGGTTGGAGGTCTCGTCGCATGGATGCCCCGTGTGTCTCTTTGGGATGCGTCTGGTGTCTGGGGATGATTCTATCTACTTAGAAGATGGTTCTGGCCTCGACTGGTGTTGTCAGCTGTTTCTCTGAGGACTTGACAATTCGATAGTTCAGGACTGGAACTTTCTACAAGTCTATCTGAGTCTCCAATAACTACTGGACTCCATTTTACATCAACTATTATAACATCAATTAACATCAACTATTATAGCTGAACCTAACACTTAACACTGTATAAATGCAGATAATTTCCTGCTATCTGCTTCACCCAGATGAGGATGGGTTCCCTGTTGAGTCTGGTTCCTCTCAAGGTTTCTTCCTATTACCGTCTCAGGGAGTTTTTCCTTGCCACCGTCACCCTCGGGCTTGCTCACCAGGAACTATCTGAACATTTTGATTCATACACATTCACATTCCATACAAACTTAAATAATTCTTTTGATTGTGTAAAGCTGTTTTGAGACAATGTCAATTGTTAAAAGCGCTATACAAATAAAATTTAATTGAATGTATCTCGCATGCGCGTCTTGATTTGACGCCGAGCGTCACGTGATCACAACTGAGTCAACGTTTTCTCTCTCGCTTGCGGGTCATCTTCTCCCCTGTTGGGTTGTTGTGCTCAGTACTTACTGGTATAATCAACATCCGTGCGCGTGTGTTTTTCTTTCTCTTGCGCTACACACACTCTCTTTAGTATGTGTCAGTGATTGAGTGCGTGCGTAATTTGACACCGTGCCGGTTCTCTCTCTCGCCTTTAATGTGTATGAAGCAGGGAGGGGGTGCTTGACTCACACACAACCGGAACGGTGTTACGAGCGCGCACACACAACACACACTCAGCAGCGCAAGAGAGAGAAACACACACAGCGCCTGTGCGCATAAATGGAAACTCATCTGTCGGGATTTATTTTTACTTTTTTTTAAGGTAAAGTGCAGGTTCATTTGTTTTATTTTTACTTTATATTTTGTGTTAATTATTTTTATGTATTTATTTTTTTGGGCTGTGGAACGAATAATTAGAATTTCCATTATTTCTAATGGGACGGTTTGCTTTGATTTACGAGTGTTTTGGAACGCAAGCCCGCTTCCAGCACAAATTATGCTCGTAATCTGAGGTTCCACTGAAATAAAATAATTATCCTAAAACTCAGCCTGCTTGCTTAACTTTTGAAGACAAAGCCTACCATTGGATTCATGAGGAAATCGGTCCACCCCCATGTCTCTCGCTTCATGAAGTATGAATGCAGCCCGTTGGCTCTCAACTGCAGGGGGTATGGTTGTCGGACTACCTCTGACGTCTTGATGTAGTTCACCAAGCGAGCCCTGTAGTGAATTATGACAGGCTGAGTACAGTGTCTAGACAAAACAGTAACGAGATGAGGTCTGAAAGTTTGACAGTAAGTGTTACCTCATTTTCCCTTTAGAAGTGATATCTACTCGGGCTGGCTCGAATTTATAAGATGGAGATATGATTTCAACCACATAGGAACCAGATGGAACATCATGCACAGCAAAACTCCCGTCTGTCCTGTAGGAGAGAAGCAACAATGCTGATTTCTGTTTTCCTTTTAAAAAGTACACGTGAAATAAAATGTATTCTTTTATTTTTTTAAAATTATGTAAAAAAACAACACGTTCTTCTTATTATATTGGTAGGCTGGCTTTTTTTTTATTTTTATAAATGAGTATTTTACGAGAAAAGCACAACCAGAAAATTTATTTATTTCATGTCAGCCAACGACAATTTCCCAACCATTACAACTGTTTATGTCTTTGTACTTTTTAACTGCTAAATATAAATACAAATTTTTAGTTGTGGAATGGTTTAGCTCCTTTTTAGACTCACATTATTATATCTACTTTGAGCCTTTGCTTTATGCCTTTATATATTTACCTTGTCATTTGATGTAATTCCTTTTTATAATTACTGCAATTAGTTATGTTTTAAGCTTATTGTGATCCGGTCCTTCAACTTTTGTTTAACATCCTGTGGGATGAATAAAGTACTTCTTGCAAGGGAGCAACTAGATGCATCTACTAGAGAACAGAACAGTGGGAAATAATAAACTTGATATTTTTAACATAGCTAGAGCTGGACTTTTGTCTTCTTACGCACTTTAACACACCGCATATATTATAATATTAAAAGTTTTTCATTTTTAATAAAACGTTAATCTGTTTATTAGTAGTGCATATTAGACCCTACTAATGGGCTGTTACTATGGAAACCGTAATTCCATTATACCGGAAGCTCTGATATAAGCTACTTCCTCCTACAGTAGGAACTACTATCAGAAATGTTATTACAGAAAATTAATCAAGTCTGATAGAACAAAGCTACTGACACGTTTTTCATATCTCTCATATACCCTGCACAATATACTTGCATGTCATGCTGGTCATATAACACCACATAATGTTGAAGATTTTGTATTTCTAAAACAGTTATTGTTATTACAGCTAAAACCCAGGAGTCGGTTCCCACTGCTCCATAAACCGCTAGGGACGTTGCTATGGTTAGCTAACGGCCAGTTAGCTAACTAGCGCTTAGCATAGTAATGAGCACTTGACTACATATTACAAGGTTTAATGCAATTTACCTGAGGAATCCGATATACTCGCCTCCCTCTACTAGGACCCGAGCTGAAGAGACCCAGTCCTGCGCTTTCACACCCGAGACAATCGCCCGGCCCTCGATCTTGAAGCGGTCTCCATTCCCCACAACAGGCCCGGGCTCCGACTCGACGAAACAGTAGGACAGCACGAACGCCGACTGGAAAATAACATACGCGTCCACTATTCCTTTAAGATGCCGCATCGCATCGACTACACTATAAACGCGCTGCTTTAACGTTCAGTAGATATAAGTGACCCTTGAATCAGATGAATTGCTCGGCAGTAAGTGTTCACTCAGGGCATCGAGTCCTAAACCGGAAGTGGAAGCGCTTCGTGATCACGTGATCGAGCCTTCTCAAAACTACTGCATTGTCGTCTCCACCCCTTGGACGCTTGCTTCGACTCCGCCCACTTACTAAGAATCGAATCAGGCGCGACTCCACCCCATTGACTCAGAGCTCTAAATATACAGCTCTTCAATTCATTATGTTGCTCTGTACTGATCAGTAGACAGCGACACTGTGAGCTGAAACAGTCTGTCAACCAAACATATTCAGCCAACAGTGGCTTACTAACCCGATGGCTAGAAATAAAGCTAGAAAACAAAGGTATATGTAAGGTATATAAAGGTATATAAAACAGTATAATCTAAACTTCCCACACGTCAAATAAGCAATGCTAGGGACAATTTTCCTACCTTGAAATAAAAAGGTGTTACACTCATCAATGTCGATACAGTAGTATAGTGATTAGCACTGTCGCCTTGCACCTCCAGGGACAGACCTCGATTCCCGCCTTGGGGTCTGTGTGCATGGACGTTCTCCCTGTGCTCTGGGTTCCCCTGTTTCCTCCCACAGTCCAAAGACATACTGATTAGGCTAACTGGCGTTCCCAATCTGGCTGGAGTGTGTGAATGATCGTGTGCGCCCTCTGATGGATAGGCCCCATGGTCCTGTATATTTTTGGTATATAAACAACAATTTTCCAGCGAATGGTGGAATTTCTTCTGGGGAAAATGGTGTATTTTGAATCTTTCCGACACTTGAATGTAAGTTGATCCGGATATTAAGTTTGAGAACCCCAGATTTAGTGTTTTCCTTGCTTCACTTCTGTTCAGAGGTGATTAGGTCAATCAGGTATTCAGGGAAAACACTAAATTGTATAGGATACAGTATATATTAAACACAGTAGGAGAACATGCCAACTCCATGCACACATATGCAGGAGCTGAACTGGGATCCTGAAGGTGCAAGGCGACTGCTAACCACTAAGCCACTGTGCCACCAAAAGTCAACCATTAGCTGGAAAATTTTTCTGGTTTCTGTGACTCTCAAGGGCCAGTATCGGAATAAAAGGTTCAATAATCAACAGTGCTTTTGGAATGGCTGAAGATTATCAGCATTGTGATTTTGCCTGACAGGATTTTTTATTACGAAAAGTTAATTAAAATAAATTCTACAGCCAGTGTATGGATCATTTTTGATTCACCCCCTCTATTATAGATATACTGTATTTTATATACAGTACATACTTTGTCTTCCATCTTTAATACCGTCTGATCACATGACCACAGTTGGCTGGATATGTTTGGTTGACAGACTGTTTCAGCTCACCGTTTCAATGCTGGTACTATGGCATTGTTTATTCTGATATGCTGTACTGAGTAACAGAACTATGATGAATTTAAAATTGTATACTATAGACTTGTACCTCAAAACTACTGCTGTCATACTGACTGTTGCTCATCTAAGGACCACTATTAACCCCTATGCTCATTACGAACAAAAAAAAAAAAAAACTAACTAATGCTCATCTTTACACTTGCATTACATATACATTATATCTGTGTAATGTGAGCATTTTATAATCATTGTAATTTCATTAAAGATTTTCAGCTCCTTCATAAAGCAGGATTAGTTTGCCAATGGAAAAAGAGATACACATCACATCACAGTAGTTAAAACACAATTGAAGACATTTGGCAAATTTTGCACATTTATTTAGAAGTTGATTAAAAGAAAAGTCACCATGATGCACAATCATTTCATCCATGAACAAGCATAAAACAGCAAAAGCTTTAATAACTTAAGACTGCAGGACTAGAAGCTCTTCATGATAAGACTAAAGACCAGTTCATCAAATCCACTTTAGCAAGTGTACAATGTGGTGCTACGGGTTAAAATGTATCCATGGCACTTCTGTGAGTTACCTGATTTTTTACAGTCTCATAGAGTTGACTGAGTGCCACTAATGGAAAAAAATTCCACTTCAATGTGAAGCAGTCAAGGTTTATAGGAAATGTTAACCCTTTAAGACATGTCTCCATTTTGGATACAGGGAAGGTCTGAATTGGTCAGTTCATCTGTCTCTCCCCATTCGCTATTGAGCCATGTCCTCTTCTGGAGTAAAACAAAGACTCAGTTTATCTCATGGTCAAAGGGCAGCTTTGAAAACTGCAGCAAGTGCATGTAGTGGTTGTATCCTCAAGTGTTTTACAGTGAGACATCAGCGCAACTGTGACAGATAGGATTCGACTGCCTGGGAAAAAAAACAGCAAAAGAAATTATTATATATCTAATAAAATATTGCAATCTTATTTAAAAAACAAGAAATGTTTAAAATAATACACCTTGCTTAATTCTCCCACAGTTCCAGGTACTGAGGATAATGGACAAGTGTCATCCCAAAGATCAAGCAGCAGCTTTCTCATTGCCTGAACATTCCTAAAACACACAGTACATTTTTTGAATCGAGTCTTTTTAAGAGCAAGCATGATAAGTGCAAACAAAAATGTTTTACAAAGGAATATTGCACAGGATTAGAGTATTACTTCTCATTTGAACAGCGATCATGCAAGGTTTTTCCATTTGATGAGAGTTCAGGCCACCATTTCTTAACAACTGATTGAACCCAGTGCAAAGCCACAGTGAGGTGCCTTTATAAAAATAAAATAAAATTAATTGACATTTGCAAATAAATTACAGACAAATCTCCAACTGGTTTTATAAACTAAGATTACTTACACTTCGTATCTTCCAAGAAGAAGCATCTTCACTTGTGGTAAAAGGTCGACACTGCAACCAATGGAAACGCATGACTGTTCCTCTTGAAGGCTTTAAAACATAAAAGGCAGAATGTTGCACATAAGGCACACTACAGAATAAACAAACGTAACACTGACAGAAAAGGTATTTACCTTTTTGTGAGAACAGGAAGACAGTCAACCAACACCCCTGTGTCTTGTATTCTGTTAAACAGAATTTTTTTTTATTTTATAAAATTTTTCTTTGAAATGTTTTATAAACCTGACAAGGGCAAGAATATAAAAGATTAATAATATATTAGTCTATCAGTAAGATGTATTGCTAAAACCTTACCTGGTCAAATAAGCCACTAGTTCACTAGCATTCCTCCGCCAAAGCGTCAAAGCCACGTTTAACCTGAGATTCCTCCCAAAGAGCACATGAGTCATTGTGTCATGGTCCTTGGACAACTTGTAGAAACAAAACAGCAAAAAAAAAAAAAAAAAAATAGTTTAAGCCTTAAAGAAAAGATCAAAGTAGCACAGCATTAGATAATTAGCCTAGATAATAGTTACACGAGCTGTGTTCAAGTATGTAATGCTTACAGTAACCAGCTTAAAATAAGAAAAAAATCCTCGTCAACTCACACTCTACATACAATGGACGAATGTCAGTAATGAAAAACTTTCCATCATCATCACTCTCAGCTTGTGTGGTATGGTATCGTATGATTATCTATGATCTAAGGATAAAAGCTTTTCTACTTTTATGACTCATTGCCTCTGAGGAATCCTTCTGTCTATTTCTACAGATAACGGTGTGTTCCAGAAAGAGAAAACAATAGCCCGTTTCTAACTAACCACTTGAAATAGCTGATAAACATGAAGTCCTTAGGATGATAAACTGCCCGGTCTTTGCTCCCCTTACTATGAATTTATCATGTAACTCCAGGGCAAAATGGAAGAAGTGAACTCCAGAAACCAAATATGTCCAGTACGTTGTGTTTATGATTTTTTGCAAGATGATCAATTCAACCTGTAACTAACCTCTGTAAAGTAATCAAGGTACTTGGAGCCAGCTCCTGCCATTTTAGAGACGTCTGTCGTCTTCACAGGGAATGTACACTTGTCCTTACAGTGAATGCCCTGCACGTCCTCAGCACACGTAACCTCATTCTCCTTGTTGGCCATGTCAGAGAGTCTGCCTGCCGAGGAGGCTCGCCGCCGAACGACAGCTCCCACCGCTGAATGACAGGTCTTCTTGCTCACCACTCGTTTTACTCTGCCGTAGTTGTGCATGCAATGTCCAACTGGAAATCTGTCACACGGAGGGCAACAAAAGCAGATGCCTTGCTGGTTTATATGCTTATCAGTAATATTTTGTTTAATTTCCTTAAATAAAAAAAATAATAATAAAAAAAACTATGAATAAATTATTGTTATGGACTTTAACATCTCAGACAGCTGTGATTGTCTTTGTGTGGTCATCTTTATTGCATTGGCTTAAACTCACCTGTCTTTATTTATTTCTTCCTTATAAAAATAATCCACCTAAAAAGAGAGGATAAGCAATGCTAGTATTCCTCTGATCTGCAAAAGTAGCTTGAAATATTTTGGGCTACGTTCATAAGGAATTTTCAACACCTGTTAAAACCGCAGGCTTTAAAAGTTTTTAAAACTTAGTAAAAGTGACCTCACAACCTCAACAACAATCCCAAATTGCTATATAAAATCATACTCATTATTCACACAAAACACAGTGGAAAACAAAACACCATTAATTCACCAATCAGGGGAGAGATTAGCGAATCATTCAGTTATACAATTTGGTCACGTCTCTGATCTCTCTTCCTTTTTTATGGCGTTCCGTTGGTAGTCACATGACATAACAGGGAGACAGACCTACAGAATCTAATCAGTTCACTTGGTGGATCAGGAGCAATACGCCATTACTTTTTTGCTTGTTTAAGAGAATTAGGATCTCAATTTCCACGGAGAAAAGTGCGATTCACATTTTGGCAAGAATCTTCAAAGAAATCTGCAAAGATTTCTTGTCTTGTGTAGGTCAGATTGCGTTAAACTACTACTAGTTCCCTGGTTTCACCAGAATTTGCAACATCCATAGAACCAGATGCTAAATAACAATCACAAATAAGATGTCTACTTAAAAAAAAAAAATCTAAAATAAAATACTTACGTACAAGTCCTGACAGTGCTTAGGTTTTCAAAAAACAGAGGGTTACAAAGTCTACTGCTAAACTTTTAATATTGCAGACACACCAGAAGTAGCAGAAAACTCATGGACAGTCGTTGTACAGCACAATTTGCCCAATACGCTACATGATGATGAATAAGGGACATTATTTCATTGTTCTAAACCGATGGACAGAAACATCCTCTACAAGTGCATCAGTCATCCTGTTCACCTGGTTGTTATTAACATTTTGTCAGGCAATACCATTTAACTCCTTAGCCACAAACAGCACAATTTCAGCACAATGGTCATCATTTACAGCAGAACTAAACTGTTTACTTAACCAAGAATGGTGCAGCTGGTCTAGTCATCTGACCATTTCTTCATTTTCCTTCTTTTAGCAGCACTTGAAATTTATTGTTGTCTAATATATCAACTGACACAAATATCTCTATTTTAATTGTGACGTAAAACAAAGGTTACGATAAGCCATTCTACACATGGTTTTGTTATGCTGAGAATGACATATGACTTATAAGCACTTTGGGATTTGTTATTTTAATGGGACGTTCCCTTGTGATGGTTTCCCTTTGTTAAGTGCTAAAAAAAAGGGCTACTAAAAAATGTGGATGCACAGTAGACATAACGGAGAATATGCTTTAAAATGTTTAACATTGTCCATGAATGCTCATTGTTTTTGGTGAATTTAACGGAAAGAGGCGCGTTTTCGTCAGATACCAAAAAGTCCTTGTGAACGCAGCTTTATCTGTAATCTGATCTCAGGACTGTGTGAACAACTCACCTCCCTCATGTTCTCTTCATCGGCAGGGGCGCTTCTGTGGTTGAAAAGATCGAGGGCCTTGGCTTGCTTGAACCTGTGGACATCTGCATCATTTTCAACATGATTTCCAGTGGCCATAATCAGAGAGTCTAGGGAGTAACAAGGGAACAAATAAAATAAAAAAAGCAAGCAAAAGAGAAGTTAATTGCTTAATTTTACACAAGTGCTTTTGAGTCAGGTACAAATGAAGGTACTTTAAAAACATTTGCTGAATGTTCTAACACAACTAACCTGATTCACCATTAGGAACAAGGCATAATGAATAATTTGAGTATGAAAAGTTAACTGCAAAGGCAGCAGCTAAATCTTGTAAGTCGGGCACCATTCAACAACCTATAGCAGAAGCCCTTAAAAAGTTTGGGCTTTCAGAATCTGGTGACAGTAAAAGGGCTCAAACTGTTATCCCAAAAATAAAAATGAGAGAAAAAAAAGCTCTGACCGAGGCAACCTGGGTTTACTTTACCACCCTATGCATGTGGGCTGACAGTGAGCGACAATTCAGCATGGCTGCACATATTCTGCAGAGGAATAGACTGTCCCTTAAAATGCAGAACTTCTGATATTTAAAAAGAAATATCTCAGCCTGCCCTCGCTGCTTATGATTAGTATCCGTGATTAGCTTAACAAATCAAAAGTGACTTGTGTGTGTGTGTGTGTGTGTGTGTGTTTTCAAAAATGTTTTGGTGCAGAATTTCTATTTGTTATTCATTGAAACAGCTTAGTTTCATGTCCTGCATGTTAGAATAAATGAGTTTAGTAGGACAGTCTCATTTTAGATGAGCATTTCAGTAGGGCTGCAACAACTAATCGATAATTATCGATAATGAAATTTGTCAACGAATGCTGTTATCGATTAGTTGGGCAGCTCACATTACTGAGGAGCGCAACCACAAGATGCACAAATACACACAGATACACAGTCGCTCGCACAATGGCGGTTACAGATGCGTCTGCAAAACAAAGCGCATGCCCCAAGTCCTCCAAGGTATGGGAGCAATTTTAATCAAACGGCTCTAAAAAGACGGTAAATTCCATCGTAACCTGCACGGTATGCGAGACCGAGCTTTCATGGCATGGCAGTACCACAGTCATGCACGAATACTTAAAAAGAAAACATGTTGGTGTTACGGATGACGAAACATCAGCAGAGTAAGTAAGAACTTATCTCTTCATTGTGTAAAAGTTGTGTAGTTTAAGTGCTTTTGTTTAAACTTTTTGCTAACTTAAGAGAATGCATTATGTTGCATATGTTACCTTTATTATAAGTTGGGAAGAAATTGATTCAGTTATGAATCGCAATTCTATTGTGTGGCGATTCATTTATTGCCACACTGACTGCAAAATAAATTATTTCAAAACTATTTTAACGTTTATAATAGAGATTAACTGGTCGATCGGCTAGTGACCAGAATGTGTTGGTTAAGTTTGATTATTCATGATCGGCTGATCAGCCTCAGATACAAGTGATTCTTTACCAAGCAAAAAAGCTTTAGTTCATTTTCATGCCGTTATATCATCAAAAATCTTGTGTGTTAAAAGCCTCCGATCTGCCTTTTTCTCCAAACTTTGCAAGCATATTAGTCTTAAAGGAGCCATACAGACTCAATTTTGCATAAGTTAATATGATTCTTTAGGGTCCTAATGAAAAGTTTGTAATATACTTTAATTAAAAATTCTCAATTGTTGTGTAAAAAAAACATTACTTTTACCTGGTAAAAAGTAGCTCTGTTCTCAGCAACCTGTTTCAGTACATGCTCCTTTAAATGTTAATGACCTCTACTGAACCCGCCCCCCAGTTCTGTGGGGCGTGTCTTCACAATACAAGTGGGGTATAGCTTTGACAACAGTTAAAAATATTTAAAAAACAGTTAAAAATAATTTTACATGATGTTAGAATTATTTTATATATAAAGGAGTTATTTCTACTCTCTTGCTCTCTTCCTCATAGATCTGATATTAACGTGTTAAATCTTCCCTGCTGCTATCTTCCTGTCTCCTCTTGCATCTGTTCATTCATGCTCACCTTCCCATACTCTGTCTGTCTCTGTCTGTCTGTCTCTCTCTCTCTCCCTCTCCTTTGATTCAAATTCTAATTTTATTTGTCACATACACAGTCATACACAGTATGATATGCAGTGAAATGCTTATACGACAGTCAGTGACCTTAAAAATAAAATAAATACGTAAGGAATAAATATCAATAAAAAGAAATACTAAAGAAAATAAATTTAACTAGTAAAATAGTTGTACAAATATACAATGTACAAATGAGGGCATAATAAAAATCTTACAAAATATAGGGGATATATAAATATTATATATATATATATATATATATATATATATATATATATATATATATATTTCCCCTATATTTTGTAAGATTTTTATTATGCACTCATATTTATATATATATATATATATATATATATATATATATATATATATATATATATATATATATAGTTATATATGTATATAAAATTTTTCATGTGAATCTGGTTGTAAAACTTTTTTGACTTCCCAGACCGGGAATCGAACTCGAGTTGCTGCGCTGAGAGCGCCGTATCCTAACCACTAGACCACGGAGGATTAATGGCTGCCGCTTGGAAATGCCGGCTATTCAACCCGCGATCGGGATCTCACCAGGACATTTACAATGGTTCATTTGTAGTAACATATGTCTATAGCACAGCCGTTTAGTCAAACATATTTATACCGATCTTTTGCTGTTAATAAACAGAGACCTTTCTGACAGACAACGTGTGTGTGTGTGTCTCTGACTGTCATATAGATGCCGGGAATAGGGCATCATACACGCGAAGCATTGTGTGTGTGAGAGAGTCTCTCCTTATGTCAGAAAAGCTTACCGAAGCATAGCGCACTCGCCTCGTTACTAAACGAACTTTAGAAAAACTTTATAAATATGTAGTGCAAAAAAAGCATGTACCTTAAGCAGGAATCGAACCCGGGTCTCCCACGTGAAAGCGCCGAATCCTAACCACTAGACCACCACACTACTGCAAGGCTGCTGCAACAAACAGCACACCACACTCATGTTGGTGCCATTTTGCTCCAGTGTAGAAAAACAATGGCCGACGGCTCTTTTTTTCACTCGGGGCGGGTCTTTGCTAAAACACCAGTGTCAATCAACTGTAGTAGGAGCGGCCTCTGTCGGTGTGACTTCACACCGACAGGCTTTTGAAAACGGGCTGATTTCAGAAGGGGCATCTTATATTATTAAATTAAAAGAAAATCGCTGGGCGGCTCTTTATCACTGTAGAGTAGTTGTGTACACACTCTCCTAACACACAATGCAGTCCAAACAGCTTGAAAAAGTCCATGTAGCACCGTAGGTGCCCTTTAAACGCACAACTATTTACACATTTTCTTCCCTTGTGTTGGAAGTGAATTACTGTCCAAGTTTGTTTAGAAATAACAATAATGGCGGACAATAAAGATATGTGCTACTCAGTAGGGGTGGGCGATATAACCAAAATCTTCTATCACGGTAGAAGCAATTTTCTACCTCGATAATTATATATCAGAAAGAAATAAGATTTAAAAAAGCCATGTGGAAGGCCCGGGTTCGATTCCAGTACCCAAACCCCAGCCACTGGATGCAGTGCCGGTCCCAAGCCCGGATAAAATGGGAGGGTTGCGTCAGGAAGGGCATCCGGCGTAAAACCTGTGCCAAGTTGTAGGATGGACTGGATATTCCGCTGTGGCGACCCCTTGTCGGGAGCAGCCGAAAGACTAACAACAACATCATAATATAGCAATTTGTATCTGAAAATGCATAAATAAAAATTCAAACACAAAGAAACTGTTTTACATAATGTAATTTTATTTAAACTGGGAATTGCTGAAATTTGCCTCATTTTTTATTTTTTTTTACTTTCGCCATATTTGATTGGATGTGTAACAGAGCTTGATTTTGATGCACAGACCCTCGTGAGGTGCATATGTGTTTTTATCCCCTCTGGGCTTGCCGTAGAAGGGCAAAAGGCGCATGTGCACTTCCTGCTCTAGAGTGTCGCGTGTGTTGAAGTTTCAGTTTGTTTTTGTGAATAAAGGAGAATAAACAGTAGATAAGGATTATGTGTGCTCTCGTTTTTATTGTTTTTACACCCGATTGAACCAAATATCTGCGCGGCCCAGTGGACAGCGCAGCGCGACTATCTGAATAGCGCAGAGATGATCTGGTTTATTTGCGCAGCCTGGTGGATCGCGCAGCGCGGACCAACTTGAGCAGCGCCACTCGAATCACAAACCTGCGCGACCTACTGTTTTTTATTTAAAAACTATTTATTTAAAATGTCAGGACTGTTTAATATTGTTTCCGCCTTGCCATGCCTGGTTTGTACCTGTGCATCCCAGCGGGGTAAAATCTATTTTGATAGTCGGCGCGGTCTATTTCTATCAGCGCCGCATAGGTTTGTGATTCGAGCTGCTCAAGTTGGTCTGCGCTGCGCGATCCCCCGGGTCTGGATATTTGTTCTGCCCACGCCGGCTCAATCGGGTGCCACGGTTTCGTCCCACTTTAGATGTGTTTGGCTTCCCATAGAAGTGAATGTGTATTGCGTGGTTATGTAACGTGCAACGTCACATGATCTCAACCGCGATTAAGACGATATATCGGTTGACAAATGTCTACCGGTTAACCGTGTATACCGGTATATCGCCCACCCCCATCAGTTGCTTTTAATTAAATTTTAAGTTCAATGTTAAATTATCATATTTTAAGTTACTTTACATTGGTTAAATTGTTGTTGTTGGACTTTCAGCTGCTCCCGGCAAGGAGTCACCACAGCGGACCTTCCAAGTCGCACATACAACCTTGGCACAGGATTTATGTAGGATGCCCTTCCTGACGCAACCCTCCCATTTTATCCGGGTTTGGGATTAGCACTGCATCAAGCGGGTGGTGTTTGGGCATGGCTGGGAATCAAACCTGGGCTAAATGTGGAGGGAAAACAAGGAATGGGCTACATTTAATTAATCACAATTAAATTTTATTTTATTTTTTAAAGAAAAGCGTAATATTGAATCAGGATACTAAGAAGATCGTGATACTTATAGAATCACAATTTTAATCAAATCGGGACCTACAGTAAGTATCGTGGGGTGACAAATGATTCCCATCCATACCTTCTAATAAATAAATAGTGCACTGCGGTTTAGCATAGTTTTTTTTTTTTACTAAGCAATAATACACAACAGAACACTTTGAAAGAAAGATATGTGATAAATGCCAAAACTCTGATTGAAGCACCACTATATAAAAACACAGCTACACATTAACGTGAGGCAATTAGACATTTATAAAATAGTGAAATTATTGATTGATATTTTTTTAATGCTCGATATTTTGCCCTTCCTAGGATTATCTAGTGTTTAAATAGGAAAACAGTAAATACTAGATACAACTACCTGCAAAAGATGTGGTGAAATTATCGTCAAATATCGCGATATGATGGAGTTTTCACGTCACTCACCACACAGTTAATACAGGAACTTTACTTAGCCACATAATGACAAACAATAGCGAGTCATTGCCATTATATACACAAAAGTCGGAATTATTGTTATTTCTTGAATTTTTATTTGACGAAATTAGCTAACGCTGCCGAATATTTCCTGCAAACACGTTGGAAGTGAGGCTTCGTAAAACGTTACATTACTGCTCTCACGACCAGTTTAATATCATTGTGTTTCCTTTCTTTTAACAACTACAAGCTACGACCAGTTAAACTCACTAGGTTTAGATTTCTAGGCGCTATGGGTCAGAACCCCTAATCCTAACCCACCAGCACAATCCACACCACCATTCACTATGCTAAGCTAAGAAACCTAAGCTATACTGTCAAACGTAGCCCAAGGCCTCCAACTTATCTGCTAGCCTAGCCAACTAGCAGCTAGCTAATCGAAGTTAATTTGAAAATTATTTCAACAGCTATTTTTGCATTCGCTGCACTCGCTATAATCACTATAAACATTACACCGCCCAGGAAATGAGCTAACTTCCCGGTCAAATCAAGCAAACAATTTGCTAACATACGCAATGTTCAACTTCACAGCTAGCATTAGCACACTGAATCACACAACAACATATGGCTCCGTAGTCACATCTCAAACGGTTTCACACTTCAATTCATCTTACCTTTACATTGTGTAAATGTCACGTAGTTTCTTCTAATTTTTAATAACGAAGTCTCAAAGCGATATTACATAGATGTCGAGTTAAAAGTTATCTACTACTTTAGCGCACGCTCATCAATGCGGCGAAGTCAGCACCATTCAAATAAATACAAACTGAGTGAGGTGGGATTGAGCTAGAGGACTCGGCGACACCGGGGACAAAATAGGTAGATTTAGTGACATCTAGCGGTGATAAATTGGAACTACACAGTGGTGTACGTCTTAAGGCGTGTAACAGCAGAAGGGGTAAGTGAGTTAGTTATTCGCATAGTGTTCAAGTACACTCTTGGTTTCTTTAAGCCAGTTCAGGCAAATTAAGAGATTTCAGACTTGCTGAACTCGTGTATACTATTAGGAACAAACGTAATGTTCTTAACAGTTTTTGAATGTTGTTGGTCTTTCAGCTGCTCTCATCTAGGAGTCACCTCAGAGGACCATTTTACACCAGGGCCCGTATTCACAAAGCTTCTTAGAATTCTCTTAGAGAGCTCCTATCATAGCTTAAAAAGTCCTAGCTGGGAGTCCTAGACTAAAAGTGACTTAGGAAAGTTCTCAGAACTACTCTGAGTAAGGAAAGTACAAAAACTTTTATTTTAGTGAGGGGGTGTGGTTGACCCCGTTGCTAGGGATGCTGCAGCAATTCAAGGACTGTGATTGGTTAATAAAAATAGCCTCTGACCTCTGTAAAGGTCTTGAAATGTGCTTTTTGTGAAAATAGAATACATGATAATAGAACAGACAGTGAAATCATAATGTTTAAAGAAATTGTATAATCATGACTACAGGCTACTTTATGCAAAGTTTCTGTTATAGGCTAAATATCTTAAAGATAATTAAACAGCCAAATGTATACTACATTTAAGTTCTTACATTTATTTATCATAATGATTTTATTACTTTTAATCTATTTCAGATTGATGGAAGCAAAATGGCTCATCTTTTATCAGTTTACATGATTGCAGGACAGTCTATTTAAGCTGCACTTTTGGATTATATGTAGCCAACAATCCAAGAGAGATGGAAGGAAGTAAAACAAGAAATTCAATTTGGACAGAAGAGTAGTGTTTACTTTTAGCTTTACGTTCAGTGTTTGGAGAATATTTCTTCTTTCCGCCATTTTGTCCTCTGCTATAGAAACTCTTAAGCCTCTTAAAAGTCCTCCTCTCTACACTTAACCATTTGTACCTTAGGAGCTGTTTTTAGGGCTAAGATATTTTGTGAATCATTTTTTATCTTTACTAAGATTTAGTCCTAAATTTAAGGGGAAATCCTAAGAAAATGTCATAATTCTAAGAATTTTCGTAGAATTTCATCACTAGGAGCAACTTTTAGGCTTAAGAAGCTTTGTGAATACGGGCCCTGATGCACTTCCTGACATAACCCTCTGATTTTATCCAGGCCTGAGCCAGTACTGCATTCATGACTGGCTGGAGTATGGGCATTGGGTGGGAATTGAACCTGGGCCTTTCGCATGGTAGGCGCAAAAACCAACCACTGAGCCACCACTGCCCTTTAGTTTTTAAATAAATAAATACAAAAACTAATTTGCAAGTTTTTAGAGAACACTTTCACACTTACAGTCAGTTTGAATCAGAGCAAAAAGTTTTTTTTTGCATTATATTTTACGATGATTTGATTCGGTTTGGTCAACAACAACATTCATTCATTCATTCATTCATTGTCTATACAGCTTTTCAGTACACAGTTGTGGTGACCAGGAGCCTACCACAGGAGACTTACTGTAGGGCACATTGGATTGTGTGCCAATCCATTGCAGGGCACCGAAACACACACACACACACACACACACACACACACACACACACACACACACACACACACACACACACACACACACTACAAGCAATTTGGGAACAACAATCAACTTAATCTGAGGTCTTTGACTGTGGGAGGAAACAGGGGTCCAGGGGTAGCTCAGTGGTTAAGGCATTGGACTACGGTTCGGAAGATCCCAGTTTCAAAACCCCACAACCACCAAGTTAGGCCCTTGAGCAAGGTCCTTAACCATCAATTGCTCAAATGTATACTGAGATAAAAATGTCTCTGGATAAGAGTGTCTGCCAAATGTACCTGAGAGAAACCTACCAAGCACTGGGAGAACATGCAAAGTCCACACACACAGACCTGAGGCAGGAATCAAACCCACAACAACAAAATACCTAGTCATCATCATCATCTCTTTCTCTCTCTCTCTCTCTCTCTCTCTCTCTCTCTCTCTGTCTCTATCCCTGCATTCTGCTTGTGGTTGAGGTGATCCCGGATCTTATCCTAGGAATGACAGGAGAACAATTATGGGATGTCAGGAAATTACAGGGCACCTTGCACACACTCATGAGGCAAATTAGAATACACAATCCACCCACCTGATAGTAGGAAAAAAACTGAAGAACTCAGAAGAAAGTAATTCCAGAACACAGAGAACATACATCAAATCTCATACAGACTGCAAATGTGAGGAAGGAATGTCCATATTTGGTAAGTGCACATAGAAATTTACTGAGCACAAACTACCTTCAGGTGACTCCTAGACATGAATGACAAATGAAAAATATTTTTGTTTTCACCCACCATTTATTAATGCATTTTATTTACTAATCATTTGCCCCAGTTTGCACCTGGTATCTCAGTTTAGCAGCCTGGTGTTCTTCCCCAGAATACATGCCATGTCCAGTTTGTTTCATGCAACTGGGTCTATTCAGGATCAAAATGCTTGCTCACTGCAAGCCAATCAAGCTTGTAGTGGTGTCCTCATCTTGCCAAACAAACCACACCAAAGACATATACACACCAGGACTCAATTCAAATAGACTAAATGCAGCATATGTGAAAACGCCCTTAGGAAGCTTGGCAGAAAGGTTCACAGGACATTTGGTAAGGACTACAAGTGTACATAGACTGAGATCCCACAGGGCATAACAGAATTCACAATTTAAAATGTTTTCATTTAGATGTGGGCGCAGGCAAGAGATCAATATAAAGCTAAAGGGGGGAAAATAGGCTCTGTGTAGTACATTCAATGTGTTTGTTGTTTCATGCTTAGTAATTGCCATGGTAATGGTGGTAATAAATTAGGCTCATGGATGTATTAATTGCTTGGTATTTGCACTAAGGCCCTGGCCTCTAGAGGGCTCTCAGAGCATAGATTTGAATTGAATAATCAGCCTTGTACCTCTAGGGTTATATTCTTGCTGTGGTCCTGTGTGCATGGAGTTTGCACCTTTTCCCCGTGCTTGCGGTTTTCGACACGCAGATTAGGACATTTGGCATTCCCCTATTGCCCATAATGTGTCCAAGAACATGTGAGTGTGAGTGTGTGTATACTGTATGTGCGTGCCCTGCAATTCATTGGCACCCTGTCTAGGGTGTACCCTGCCTCATACCCTAAGTCACCTGGAAAAGGCTCCAGACCCCTGTGACCCTGTGTATAGGATAAAGCAATATAGACAATGAGTAAGCAATGAGATCAGACTATGACAGTATCACAAAAATAGTATTTTGAACACAAACAAGTGTTGAGTAATCAGTCGGTTGGGTTCTGCAAGGTGTTGCAAAATATACAGATAGACATAAAGTACTGGCATTATTTGATAACCCTAATTCAGGTCTTTACACTTTACCATTCCAAGTGGACTCTATGTTGTGTGGATGTACATTTTGACTAATAGGCTTGAGGCTCAAACCTAGCTTTTGTTTACTGTCACCTCATAGATAGTTGCATGCATGGGTCTATTCATGTACTTTGTCTCGGGGAAGTCTACTGCATTCAGTATACACGGTCATTATATTTTCGTAATGTAGTGAAATAGAACTCGTTTTTCATTTTATTTCACTACATTCCTATTTTTAGGCTCTAGTTTTCTTCAACAGTTAAATGATAAAATGTAAATTATCCAATGCTTAGTGACCATACACCATGCACGTGGGTGACATCTGCTGGTCAAGCATATGTAGTGCAGTCAAGCAGCGACTCTGCAGTACTGGATCTAATGTACTTTTCCACATGTTGAATGGGGGACTGATTTTCTAATTTCTCAAGTATTTTGAGGGTAAAACTATTGTGTTTATTTCTTTATTTGTTTCTGAAATCAGCAAGGCCAAGTAGCTAGATAATAATAATGTTTATGCTGTTATCATTGAAGCCTCTAGATCAGTCATCTAGAAACAATTAATATTTTTTGTATCAGCATGTGCTTGACTCTTATTTCTTATTTCTGTTTGAGGCATCATGATGTATTGCATAGTTTATTATAGGAGAACTTTCAGCACATTTTGCCTTTTAAAATATCTTTTAATAGTTCTTATAACAAACTAAATAAAAATGATAATACATATAATATAATAATTATGTTATTATATAATGCAATTCACAGAACAGTTTAATGAAGATAAATGAGTCAAATGAACCTGCTCCTATAATTGAGAGGAGGTAACTGATCTTAATCATAAAAAAAGAGTCAGAGCTGTAGATTACTTTGTTATATGAATTCAGAGAACAAATTTGCTCCACACCATACCCAAGCCAGTAATACAAACAACCCATCGTATCAAATGATATCATGATATTATTTGTTTAAAAAATGCAAGCAGTGTGCAATATTGGCATTAAAATGCATCTTGATTTAATTTCACTGTTTCAGGCTTTGTTTACATTTTTTTCAGGCCCCAAAATGACTTCAATCAGAAGCCAAGGTCTCTATTTCTCCAAAATGCAACCCAGGAGGTATATATGGTATCAGTAGAAGGAAAAGTCAATTTGGGCTTGTAGGGAAAATGCATGTAGGCTTATCTGTGTTTTCATTCCAATAGGATTGGACAGAAATGAGGGCAGAAACATTCTGTGAGTGTGCAGCCAATGATTTTCCTACTTTTTTTTATCATCTAATATCATTACTGTGAGAACTGTTGCATAATAATAATATGGCCAATGCAATAAAAAAACAACAACAATGCATGAAAAACAAAGTACAGCAGTGCATAACTGCAGCTGAGCTTGTGCTGTTAAACTACAGTGACTATCCAAATGTCTTGCAGAGAGAGCAGACTGTCCTAGATTTTATAATATCAAATCATAGTAGATACTGATACACAAAGCATTAACGCGGAATATTAACAGAAAAAGAAATTAGGCTTATGGGTGATATGGTTGTTGATGATCAAGGAGAATGAATTGTTTTGAGCCATGTTGCTCTGTTTGTGTTTTATTCAAGGAATGAGAAAAAAAACACTGCCTGACATAAAAGTAAAATTTTGAATAAAACAACACTTAAAAGCCTTTAAGTGTATATTTATTCCAATGATTAATATGTTTAAGGTGACAACAATTATTTTAACACTAACTGATGCAATACGTAACTTCTCATTTCTTTAATTTGGAAATGGATTAAAAACTGTCCAATGCATTAATAAAACAGAATAAAGGTGTTTGGAAAAAAATGTATGAATGACTATGACTGGAGATTACTTAATCTGGATGCTGGTTGAAATTGTATTGTAGAAAAAAAAGTGAATGTAGTGAAGCCTTTACACACTCCACAATGGGAACCCGCAGGATTGCGAATGTGTGACAAGTGTGATAGGAAAACCACTTGATAATAAGGTTAATCTGAAAATTATTATTTTTTAACTTTGGTAAGCAGCACAAAGATTGGATTTTGGATTGTGGTCTAATGAGTCCTATTCCGATAAATATGTCAGGTTATAAGGAGAAGTGCATGAAGCGATTTAACCATCATGCATAGTGTCCGCTGTACAAGCCTTTGGAGGCAGTGTTCTACAGTAAGGTTGCATCAATCGGTCAGGTCTAGGCTCAGCAATGTTATGTCACAGTAAAATGAAATCAGTTGACTACCTTAATGTTTTGAATGAGTAGACTATCCCATCAATGGATTTTTCCTTACCTGATTAAACAGGTATATTGCAGGACAATATATTACTGGGAGCATGAATTGGCCACCACAAAGTTCTGATCTTAACCTCATTGAAAAGAAGAAGGAGAAGACTTTACAGCGTGGTTTGTTGCTCCTGTCATTGAAAATTTTACACTCCGGTGAAATAAATAAATAAATAAATACATAAATTGTCATGTTACTGTGAGAATGCAAAGCACTTAGTCTTGAAAACTTTTGACAAAACATCTTAAGTGAGTAGCTTGGCTTCACTAATAATGTGTGTCCTTGGAATGGAAGAGAAATGAAAAGAATGTTTTATTATCTCCCTTTTAATAATGCTAAATAAATACTTCAGTATATGGGTGAGAATCCATCATAAAATTCTTACTTAGTTATTAGTTAGAGTTGTCTTAAACAGTGGGTCAAAAAAGTATTTAGTCAGCCACCAATTGTGCAAGTATCCCACTTAAAAAGATGAGAGAGGCCTGTAATTTCCATCATGGGTATACCTCAACTATGAGAGACAAAATAAGAAAAAGAAATCCAGAAAATCATCTTGTAGGATTTTTAAAGAATTTGGAAAGTATCTGGTCATCTACAAACAAGCAAGATTTCTGGCTCTCAGATACCTGTAACTTCTTCTTTAAGAGACTCCTTTGTCCTCCACTCGTAAACCTGTATTAATGGCATCTGTTATGAGTATAAAAGACACCTGTCTACAACCTCAATCAGTCATACTCCAAACTCCACTACAGTATGGCCAAGAGTTGGCCAAAGAGCTGTCAAAGGACACCAGAAATAAAATTATAGACCTGCACCAGGCTGGGAAGACTGAATCTGCAATAGGTGAGCAGCTTGGTGTGAAGAAATCAACTGTGGGAGCAATTATTAGAAAATGGAAGACATACAAGACTGATAATCTCCCTCGATCTGGGGCTCCATGCAAGATCTCACCCTGTGGAGTCAAAATTATCACAAGAACTGTGAGCAAAAATTCCAGAACCACACGGGGGGACCTAGTGAATGACCTGCAAAGAGCTGGGACCAAAGTAACAAAGGCTACCATCAGGAACACACTGCGCTGCCAGGGATTCAAATCCTGCAGTGCCAGACGTGTCTTTGGATGATCCAGAAGAGGATTGGGAGAACATCATATGGTCAGATGAAACTAAAATAGAACTTTGTGTTTGGAGGAGAAAGAATGCTGAGTTGCATCCAAAGAACACCATACCTCCTGTGAACCATGGGGGTGGAAACATCATGCTTTAGGGCTGTTTTTCTGAAACATGGTTGGGTCTTTCAGCATGACAATGATCCCAAACACACTGCCAGGGCAACGAAGGAGTGGCTTCGTAAGAAGCATTTCAAGGTCCTGGGGTGGCCTAGTTATTGACCAAATACTTATTTTCCACCACAATTTGCAAATAAATTCTTTAAAAATCCTACAATTTTTTTTAAATATTTTTTTTCTTATTTTGTCTCCCATAGATGATGTACTATATACCTATGATGAAAATTGGTGGCTGACTAAATACTTTTTTGCCCCACTGTAGTCAAATCTATAGAAAATCAACACCTTCTGACCAATTAAATTAGAGTATGTTGCTATACTAATAAAACATTCTTTTCATTTCTCTTCCACTCCAAGGACACACATTGTTAGTGATAGCAGACGTTTTTACATTTTATAAAAATTAAATGCCACACGCAAAAGTGTACCATATAAGAAAAAACTATACACACAGAATGGCTTGTCATTCCTGGGTACAGCTGGAACAAATGTTCTGCTTTAAGTCCTGAATGAATTTATTCAAGATTCCCAGCTTCCCACATTCCTGGCTCAATGTATTCACAAAAGAAAAAATCTTTACAAATAAATTATTATTGATTAGAGCTGAAAATTATAGGTAGACTGTTGATTTTGAGGCACTGCAATTTTCAGTTTAATTTGATACCACTAACATTTATTGTTTGAATTATTTTAAGCAACTATATAACTTACAGGTTATAAAGTATTAAAACAAAATAAAGGTATTTAAGAAATACTGAAATGCTGTAAATCTTATGTTGTTGGTTGTTTAAATGTTCTGTCCCAGTTAAAATAATACTTTTTTTCCACTGCCAATCTTGCACTATATTTCTACTACAGTCCACCCTATTGCACCAACCTTTCACCTTTCTACAACATTTTACCCATATTATTAAGTCTATATTATTAAGTGTGCATCTATTCTGAATTTAAAACTGGTTGATTTAATTGAATCGATCAATAAAAACGAATGGTTCAACTGCATAGTCAATTAAAAGCTATATATAAAATATATATTTTAACCTCCAATCCACTCACAAACAATGTGGGAGGAAAATGGAGAATGCAGATGAAGTCCAAGAAAATTTACATGGACAGTGACCACCATGTTGCTCATTTAATATTGCATAATCTAAGGTGACGACAAGGTCATATTTAGGTGGCCAAAAGTATGAACACACTTTTCACTGGTCTACCACAAAAGCTCCACTATAAACTTTAACTTATCCAGGAATCTGCTGCCCATATTATATGACTTGAATAACCATTGTGCATTTCATTACCCGTCCTTCAACAACTCCATTGGCTCCCTGTCAAATATTGCATAGAATTTAAAATTCTCTTCCTTACTTTTAAAGTGCTCCATAAACTTTTCACTCTTCCTCATCAAGGCTCTTCTTTACATCCCCTGTCATCTTAACCACCTTAGGACTAGAGCCTTTATTCACACTGCTCCTCGTCTCTCAAATTCCCTTTCAGAAAGCATCTGTAATATTGGGTGCACATTCAAATCACATCTTAAAACTCATTTATACACAAGTGCTTATCCCACATGGTGTAAGACGGCACTCAGATCTCCATATGACTTTATCATGATACTCTGTTTTAGCTAATATTGTTTTACTGTTATTTATTATTTAGGGCACTTATATAATTAAAATTCATTTCATTATTATTATTATTATTATTATTATTATTATTACATATACTCCATATATAAGTGCCATATGTTATACTTATGTTATACATAAGTATAACATATACTTAAATTATATAAGTGCCATTTTCAGACATAGCTGAAATATGAAAAACCAATTAATCTTAACTACAATTTGGATGCTTAGTGAAGATGACAGACACCTGAAAGACATCACAGTGATTGTTCATCTTCAGTCAGTGCAGAATCCATGCCATTCTACATATTTAACTCGGCTAATTGTTTCCTGTCAAATTTGGTGTTCTGGAGTACAGAGCTAAAACTAAAGCAGTTAAGTCTATTTACCAAATACATTATCCAAATACATGGAGACTATGCTAAAAATGCATTCTTGCCTGGTCTGTGTTTAGTAACCTTATAGAACTGAAGTGGCTATGTGTAAGCACTGTTTCTTATTTCAATATGAGACTAAACAAGTAATAGTTTTATTATTTTCAGATGGTCAGACATTCTTGATTGTCGTATTAAATTTCAATCCAGTGAACATTGCACCGTGTGCAATCTATTTTACTTTTATTATTGGTATAACCACAGCATTTGTAAATGTTAATAAACCATCAAATGGTACATTTTTGGCATCTAAAGGTCATCTTCCAATGATGAACAGACTCTTTTAGCACATGCCAATATGCTGGATGCTTTGAGCAAAATCCCTTTTAATCTCTCTTTTCCTGTTTTCTGCCCTGGCACATACAGAGGCCGCTTGCATGCTGAAGATCAGGACTGGAGTGAAAAGGCAGTAGCGTGTTGCTCTTGGCTGCACTTCCAGACATCAGAGCTTAATGTCGGTAATTGTGTTTGTATTACGTAAGCCTGCTTCAACTGATTCTTCTCACAAATGTTTCTCTGTTCTTTCAGGAGCACGCTGCCATGGCTGAGGCCTCTGATTTTGCCTTTGACCACAGAGCCATTGGAATGAAAAGGATGGGATGCAATGTTTCTCCTGCTACATACCTCTCCTGGATTACCCTTGAAACCATAAAAGAACTTAATCTCAGCGTAGCATGCCTTGCGGATTCAAAGAGCAATAACTAGAGCCAGTAAAAACAAAAGAAAAAGATGATGCTGTGTTTATGTTACTTCTATATAAAATATCAAGGACTTTTTTTCTCTTTACTTCTTGAAAGAAATGAAACATTATGAAATAATTCTTGGAAGAACATAATGAACAAAAAATACCAAGCTATTTAAAATGGATCTTTCAATTGAAGGATTTAAAAAAAATTTTAAACAAGGCTATAGGACTGGATAATTCCAGTGCCATCAAGGTTTATATTCACATTCCTACAAAAACATCCGTCCTTCTATCTTAGTTTGTTTGCACTTTGGTTTTGCAGTTACCATGGGAAAGAACATTTTCTCAGAGGAACAGTACAGTTATTGCTGTTTAGAATATTATGCACACAACTGGTAATTGAATGCAGATCACAAACAGCAATAGATGCCAGCACTTTTCTTTGCATTGGTGCCTTATAAATGGCCATCTCTGTATCCCAATTTTTTTTTCCAATTAGCATTCCTAATGCACTCAGGATAACCCATTTAAAGAGCTGCTGTGCTACAAATTTGAGGTGCCAATCTGTAATGTAGGTGGTATTGTCATACACACTCAATCTGCGCCCGGCACTAGGACCCGGAAGTAAGACGGGCGCAAAACCAGGAAGTATAAAAGAGGTAAACAAACGATAGCTTACCGCTCAGTCATTGAGTTCGGCCCATGTCAGCTCCAGTTGTCGTTTCAGCAAACCGTGAGTACTCACATGTTGGTTCCGTTGTCTTTTGCTATTGTGTGTGTATCTTTAGGACGCGGGTTAAATTTGTGTTTTTCCCTTGCTCCGTTTTTGTGAGAGTCCTTAAACTAAATCGCGTGGCTATCCTGCCTACTCGCTTCTTTCTGCGTTTGGGTTTATCCTCCACGCTACATTGGGCTAACCGCTAAAGCTACGTCTTCTGGTCACCTCAGGTTAGTCCATCTTGACAGAATGACTGAGCCCTCCGCGGTAAACCCAGCGGATTATGCGAGTCTCTGCGACGTTGTAGATCAGCATGCGGCGCTAATCAATCAGCTAACCGGGGATCTCGCTTCTCTCCGCCGCGAGGTCGCTGAGCTCCGGCGGGAGAATACGGATTTCCGCGCAGCTGTTGATGGCGTCACTGCTCGATCGCACGCCGCGGAGGCCGCGGCGCCGCATCATCCCCCCCCCCCTCCTTCTGATGTTTTTCTTTCTCTATCAGAGAAGTGGAACGGCACGGACGGAAAGTGCAGCGTATTTCTGACAGCTCTCGATCTGGTGTTTGAGTTCAATGCCACCAAGTACTCCACTGATCGCCTTCGCATTGCTCTTCTCGTCTCGTTGCTAAAAGGGCAGGCAGCAGAGTGGGCCACGGCAGTTCTACAGGCAGATACGGACACCGCCCACTCTTACAATGAGTTCACCCACCAACTCAGATTCACCTTTGAACATCCAGCGGGCGAGGTGGAGACCGACACCAGACTCTATCACCTGAGGCAGGGAGGATTGCCCGTGAGCCGCTACACAGCAGAATTTCGCACTCTCGCCGTTCAAACCACTTGGGGCGATGCAGCGCTCCGGACGTCCTACTACGAGGGTCTGGCTTCTCGAATCAAGGACGAACTAGCCGGGCGAGAGCTTCCTGCGACCCTGGAGGGCCTGATCCAACTCGCTCTCCGGATCGACCAGCGCCTCCTCTCTCGCCCGAGGCCAGCCCCTCGCACCCTGCCACCGGCACCCACCTTCGCCGTCACCACTCCACGACTCGCACCCGCCTTCACCGTCACCACTCCACGCCCCGCAGACTCCGTCACCTACGCCACCCCGGGATATGTCGGTTCTCCACCTCCTGCCGTGGTTGACACAGGAGCCGGGGAACCCATGCAACTAGGACGCGCCTCCTTGACCGCTGCAGAACGGGAGAGACGCTTCCGTGAGGGGCTCTGTGCCTATTGCGGGTCAGCCACACATCACCGGGCAACCTGTCCTCTCAGACTGGGAAACGCCCAGGCCCGGTGAGAGGAGAGAGATACTCGCCGGGTCACCTTCGTCTCTCCGCCATCACCACCAACTCCTCCCGTCTCACGGTTCAGGTACACCTCCAGGTTGGCCACAAACGAGTCTGAAGTGCTGCGTTCATCGACTCCGGGGCAGCAGGTAACTTCATTGACTCTTCATACGCCAAAAAACTGGGGGTAAAACTCGAGGCGTTATCCCAGCCCGTTCGTATCACATCTGTCGACGGTCGCCCCCTATCCACCAGCCCAATCAGCACCCGAACCGAACCCGTCACTATCTCCATCGACCAGCACCAGGAGCAACTCAGATTTTTCGTCACCCCCATCTCGTCACCTCCCATCATTCTTGGCCACCCCTGGCTGCTCCAACACGACCCTCTAATCTCCTGGACCCAAAATCGGATCCTCCAGTGGGGCGCGACCTGCAACGAACTATGCCTACGGGCAGCGGCTGGGACGTGCTCTAGGGAGTCCGAGGCCCCCGACGTCGACACCAACGCTGTCCCCGAGCCATATCGGGACCTGGCGGAGGTCTTCTGTAAACGACGAGCCACCCATCTTCCTCCTCATCGTCCCTACGACCTCGCCATTGACCTCCAACCTGGTATGGTTCCACCCCACGGCCACCTCTATTCGCTCACCTCCACCGAGACTAAGGTGATGGAGGAATACGTCACCAACGCCCTGCGCCAAGGCACCATCAGACCATCCTCCTCACCTGCAGCCGCGGGGTTCTTCTTCGTGAAGAAAAAAGGCGGTGAACTTCGCCCCTGTGTCGACTATCGGGGCTCAACAACATCACCGTCAAAAACCGACATCCTCTGCCTCTTACCAACTCAGCCCTGGACGCTCTCTCTGGCGCCACCATCTTTACGAAGTTGGACCTCCGGAGCGCCTACAACTTGGTGGCATCAGAGAGGGCGATGAGTGGAAGACGGCCTTCATCACACCCACCGGACACTATGAAACCATCGTCATGCCGTTTGGACTGTGCAATGCCTCCGCCGCATTTCAACATCTGATCAACGATGTCCTTTGTGACATGCTTGGCCGGTGGGCATTCGCTTACCTGGATGATATTTTAATCTACTCAAGCACTATGGAAGAACACACCCAGCACGTCAGAGCGGTTCTCAAGAGATTACTCGCCCACCAATTGTACTGTAAGTTGGAAAAGTGCGCTTTTCACAAGCGCTCCACCACGTTCCTGGGTTTTGTCATCTCGCCCCAGGGTGTGGCCATGGACCCGCAGAAGCTAGAGGTTGTGCGTCATTGGCCCCTACCCAAGACCCTTAAGCAGCTTCAACGGTTTCTCGGGTTTGCGAACTTCTATCGTCGCTTTATCCGGGGCTACAGTACAGTTGCCGCCCCCCTAACCGCCCTGACACGTCCTTCACCCCTTCCGTTTCACCTCAACCCAGCCGCCATATCTGCCTTCCGGTCACTGTGTCATCGTTTCACCACTGCACCGATTCTCCACCATCCAGATGCCAGTCAACCATTCGTTGTAGAGGTGGATGCTTCAGATGTGGGCGCTGGGGCTATCCTCTCACAACGAGGTCCAGATCAAAAGCTACACCCATGTAGCTTTTTCTCCAGAAAATTTAATCCCACTCAGCAGCGATACGGGGTAGGGGACCGCGAACTACTGGCCATAAAGTGGGCTCTGGAGGAATGGCGTCACTGGCTCCAGGGCGTCAGCGAGCCATTCATAATCTGGACAGACCATCAAAACCTCATCACCATAAAAACAAGTAGACAATTAAACCCACGACAGGCGCGGTGGGCTCTCTTTTTTGAAAGTTACAACTTTCACCTCTCATACGGCCCGGGGTCCAAAAACACCAAAGCAGACGCCCTCTCACGACAGCTAGAGGTGGACCTCCCCCGGGCGGACACCGCGTCGGTTCTTCCATCCTCCAGGATCATCGCCCCCCTCCAACTGGACCTGGAAACGAGAGTCCGCCAGGCACAAGGTACAGAGACCGAACCGGCAGGTGTGCCACCTGGACGACTCTTCGTGCCCGAGGTGATAAGACCAGAGGTCCTCCAATGGGGGCACTCATCACCCATCTCAGGACATCTGGGCACCCGGCGATCCCTCCAATTCCTTCAGCGCGACTTCTGGTGGCCGTCCATGACGAGGGACGTCCGAGAGTTCGTTCAGGCATGCCCTGTGTGCGCCAGGGCCAAAAGCTCCAATCAACCAACCCCAGGAGAACTACAGCCACTTCCAGTTCCTCGACGGCCCTGAACGCACATCGCCGTCGACTTCATCACGGGCCTGCCGGCCTCCGAAGGAAAGGACACCATCCTCACAATCGTGGATTGGTTCTCTAAAACCGTGCATCTGGTGGCTCTCGCCGGACTCCCGTCAGCTAAGGAGACAGCAGAGTTGATATTAGAGCACGTAGTCCGTCTGCATGGATTCCCCAAGGACATCGTCTCGGACAGAGGGCCCCAGTTCACAGCCCGGTTCTGGAAGGCCTTCTGCCGTCTGATCGACTCCACCTGCAGTCTGTCCTCCGGATACCACCCACAGACTAACGGTCAGACGGAGCGGACCAACCAACAACTGGAGCGCTATCTGAGATGTTTCGTGGCGGACCGGCAGCGCTCCTGGGCCCGCTACCTCATCTGGGCTGAGTTATCACATAACCTTCACATCTCCTCAGCCACCAACCTAAGCCCATTTGAGGTATGTCACGGTTTCCAACCTTCCGTGTTCAACCACCCAGAACCGGAGGTTGATGTACCGTCGGCCCAACAGTTGGTCCGCAGATGTCGGCGGCTCTGGATCACGACCAACCGGGCCATTCAACGTGCCAACATCCGTTACACTCACCAACACTGCCGTCGACATCCCCCGGGACGACTGTACCATGTAGGTGACAAGGTATGGCTTTCCTCAAAAAACCTCCACCTTCACACCGAGTCCAAAAAGCTCTCCCCCAGGTTCATCGGACCATACCGCATCACCCACAGAATCAACCCTGTCACCTACCGGCTCCAGCTGCCTGCGGCGCTCCGGATTCACCCAGTATTCCACCTGTCCCAATTCAAACCCTTCATCACCTCACCAATGATTCCACCCACCCCCCCAGCTCCTCCTCCCCGGATCATCGACGGCGGTCCCGCCTACACCGTGCACCGAATCCTCGATTCGCGCCCTCGGGGCAAAGGTACACAGTACCTGGTGGACTGGGAGGGCTATGGCCCCGAGGAGCGATCTTGGATCCCGGCCCGGTTCATTCTCGACCCTCAGCTAATTCGGGACTACCGTCACAGGGTATCCTCCACCCCAGGACCGTCAGGAGCCAGTCCTGGACAGGGGGGTACTGTCATACACACTCAATCTGCGCCCGGCACTAGGACCCGGAAGTAAGACGGGCGCAAAACCAGGAAGTATAAAAGAGGTAAACAAACGATAGCTTACCGCTCAGTCATTGAGTTCGGCCCATGTCAGCTCCAGTTGACGTTTCAGCAAACCGTGAGTACTCACATGTTGGTTCCGTTGTCTTTTGCTATTGTGTGTGTATCTTTAGGACGCGGGTTAAATTTGTGTTTTTCCCTTGCTCCGTTTTTGTGAGAGTCCTTAAACTAAATCGCGTGGCTATCCTGCCTACTCGCTTCTTTCCGCGTTTGGGTTTATCCTCCACGCTACATTGGGCTAACCGCTAAAGCTACGTCTTCTGGTCACCTCAGGTTAGTCCATCTTGACAGGTATTAAGTACAGACACCTTACTGATTGCTTAGGCTTCCAGTAGACATTCACATTTCTCTCAATCAGCCTCTCATGATAAAGTGTGTGTGTGTGTGTGTGTGTGTGTGTGTGTGTGTGTGCGTGTGTGTGCACGCGCGCGCTTCCAAAGGTTGTACTGCCATTGCAAGTCCAATGAGGGTCTCAACCACATGATGGTGGTACAGAGCTAGACATGTTGTAAATGTGAATAATCTGTGGAATTTACTAGTTCCTACTGTGAGCACTTACAGAGCTTTTTACTGAGCCATGATGCTGCCAGACTCTCCTTCTGGCACTCTTCTTCTCCTCCCAGAGGAACTACAGCTACTGTTTGGAACTGTACAGAGATAACCTAGATAACCCACAATCTCATAAAACTTTTCCTTGTGCTTTACACAATTACTGGTGGCCGTCCATGACGAGGGACGTCCGAGAGTTCGTTCAGGCATGCCCTGTGTGCGCCAGGGCCAAAAGCTCCAATCAACCAACCCCAGGAGAACTACAGCCACTTCCAGTTCCTCGACGGCCCTGAACGCACATCGCCGTCGACTTCATCACGGGCCTGCCGGCCTCCGAAGGAAAGGACACCATCCTCACAATCGTGGATTGGTTCTCTAAAACCGTGCATCTGGTGGCTCTCGCCGGACTCCCGTCAGCTAAGGAGACAGCAGAGTTGATATTAGAGCACGTAGTCCGTCTGCATGGATTCCCCAAGGACATCGTCTCGGACAGAGGGCCCCAGTTCACAGCCCGGTTCTGGAAGGCCTTCTGCCGTCTGATCGACTCCACCTGCAGTCTGTCCTCCGGATACCACCCACAGACTAACGGTCAGACGGAGCGGACCAACCAACAACTGGAGCGCTATCTGAGATGTTTCGTGGCGGACCGGCAGCGCTCCTGGGCCCGCTACCTCATCTGGGCTGAGTTATCACATAACCTTCACATCTCCTCAGCCACCAACCTAAGCCCATTTGAGGTATGTCACGGTTTCCAACCTTCCGTGTTCAACCACCCAGAACCGGAGGTTGATGTACCGTCGGCCCAACAGTTGGTCCGCAGATGTCGGCGGCTCTGGATCACGACCAACCGGGCCATTCAACGTGCCAACATCCGTTACACTCACCAACACTGCCGTCGACATCCCCCGGGACGACTGTACCATGTAGGTGACAAGGTATGGCTTTCCTCAAAAAACCTCCACCTTCACACCGAGTCCAAAAAGCTCTCCCCCAGGTTCATCGGACCATACCGCATCACCCACAGAATCAACCCTGTCACCTACCGGCTCCAGCTGCCTGCGGCGCTCCGGATTCACCCAGTATTCCACCTGTCCCAATTCAAACCCTTCATCACCTCACCAATGATTCCACCCACCCCCCCAGCTCCTCCTCCCCGGATCATCGACGGCGGTCCCGCCTACACCGTGCACCGAATCCTCGATTCGCGCCCTCGGGGCAAAGGTACACAGTACCTGGTGGACTGGGAGGGCTATGGCCCCGAGGAGCGATCTTGGATCCCGGCCCGGTTCATTCTCGACCCTCAGCTAATTCGGGACTACCGTCACAGGGTATCCTCCACCCCAGGACCGTCAGGAGCCAGTCCTGGACAGGGGGGTACTGTCATACACACTCAATCTGCGCCCGGCACTAGGACCCGGAAGTAAGACGGGCGCAAAACCAGGAAGTATAAAAGAGGTAAACAAACGATAGCTTACCGCTCAGTCATTGAGTTCGGCCCATGTCAGCTCCAGTTGACGTTTCAGCAAACCGTGAGTACTCACATGTTGGTTCCGTTGTCTTTTGCTATTGTGTGTGTATCTTTAGGACGCGGGTTAAATTTGTGTTTTTCCCTTGCTCCGTTTTTGTGAGAGTCCTTAAACTAAATCGCGTGGCTATCCTGCCTACTCGCTTCTTTCCGCGTTTGGGTTTATCCTCCACGCTACATTGGGCTAACCGCTAAAGCTACGTCTTCTGGTCACCTCAGGTTAGTCCATCTTGACAGGTATTAAGTACAGACACCTTACTGATTGCTTAGGCTTCCAGTAGACATTCACATTTCTCTCAATCAGCCTCTCATGATAAAGTGTGTGTGTGTGTGTGTGTGTGTGTGTGTGTGTGTGTGCGTGTGTGTGCACGCGCGCGCTTCCAAAGGTTGTACTGCCATTGCAAGTCCAATGAGGGTCTCAACCACATGATGGTGGTACAGAGCTAGACATGTTGTAAATGTGAATAATCTGTGGAATTTACTAGTTCCTACTGTGAGCACTTACAGAGCTTTTTACTGAGCCATGATGCTGCCAGACTCTCCTTCTGGCACTCTTCTTCTCCTCCCAGAGGAACTACAGCTACTGTTTGGAACTGTACAGAGATAACCTAGATAACCCACAATCTCATAAAACTTTTCCTTGTGCTTTACACAATTACTTTCCAGACATTTATGCTAAAAATGTAAAATACAGTGGTGTGAAAAACTATTTGCCCCCTTCCTGATTTCTTATTCTTTTGCATGTTTGTCACACTTTAAATGTTTCTGCTCATCAAAAACCGTTAACTATTAGTCAAAGATAACATAATTGAACACAAAATGCAGTTTTTAAATGAAGGTTTACGTTATTAAGGGAGAAAAAAAACTCCAAATCTACATGGCCCTGTGTGAAAAAGTGATTGCCCCCCTTGTTAAAAAATAACTTAACTGTGGTTTATCACACCTGAGTTCAATTTCTGTAGTCACCCCCAGGCCTGATTACTGCCACACCTGTTTCAATCAAGAAATCACTTAAATAGGAGCTACCTGACACAGAGAAGTAGACCAAAAGCACCTCAAAAGCTAGACATCATGCCAAGATCCAAAGAAATTCAGGAACAAATGAGAACAAAAGTAATTGAGATCTATCAGTCTGGTAAAGGTTATAAAGCCATTTCTAAAGCTTTGGGACTCCAGCGAACCACAGTGAGAGCCATTATCCACAAATGGCAAAAACATGGAACAGTGGTGAACCTTCCCAGGAGTGGCCGGCCGACCAAAATTACCCCAAGAGCGCAGAGACAACTCATCCGAGAGGCCACAAAAGACCCCAGGACAACATCTAAAGAACTGCAGGCCTCACTTGCCTCAATTAAGGTCAGTGTTCACGACTCCACCATAAGAAAGAGACTGGGCAAAAACGGCCTGCATGGCAGATTTCCAAGGCGCAAACCACTTTTAAGCAAAAAGAACATTAAGGCTCGTCTCAATTTTGCTAAAAAACATCTCAATGATTGCCAAGACTTTTGGGAAAATACCTTGTGGACCGACGAGACAAAAGTTGAACTTTTTGGAAGGTGTGTGTCCCGTTACATCTGGCGTAAAAGTAACACAGCAATTCAGAAAAAGAACATCATACCAACAGTAAAATATGGTGGTGGTAGTGTGATGGTCTGGGGTTGTTTTGCTGCTTCAGGACCTGGACGGCTTGATGTGATAGATGGAACCATGAATTCTACTGTCTACCAAAAAATCCTGAAGGAGAATGTCCGGCCATCTGTTCAACTCAAGCTGAAGCGATTTTGGGGGCTGCAGCAGGACAATGACCCAAAACACACCAGCAAATCCACCTCTGAATGGCTGAAGAAAAACAAAATGACTTTGGAGTGGCCTAGTCAAAGTCCTGACCTGAATCCTATTGAGATGTTGTGGCATGACCTTAAAAAGGCGGTTCATGCTAGAAAACCCTCAAATAAAGCTGAATTACAACAATTCTGCAAAGATGAGTGGGCCAAAATTCCTCCAGAGCGCTGTAAAAGACTCGTTGCAAGTTATCGCAAACGCTTGATTGCAGTTATTGCTGCTAAGGGTGGCCCAACCAGTTATTAGGTTCAGGGGGCAATTACTTTTTCACACAGGGCCATGTAGGTTTGGATTTTTTTTCTCCCTAAATAATAAAACCCCTCATTTAAAAACTGCATTTTGTGTTTACTTGTGTTATCTTTGACTAATAGTTAAATGTGTTTGATGATCAGAAACATTTTGTGTGACAAACATGCAAAAGAATAAGAAATCAGGAGGGGGGCAAATAGTTTTTCACACCACTGTATATGCGTTTGTTTGTATGTGTTCAAAAGTTAGTGGCTCCTCTTTTAATTTGATGGTTTTTTTTTTGTGTAAAAGCATACTAAATATCATCTGTTTGTTGTATTAGGCAAATACAATCTTAGATGAACAACAGCATAACTTTTTACTGTGCCATTATTTATTTAACAAAAAAGAAATAATAATAATATATACAAATATTTGATATATATATATATATATATATATATATATATATATATATATATATAAAACAAAAACGTGGACAATACTAAGTACCATGATTTAATAGCTTGTATACACACCTTTAGCAGTAATTTTATTATATTTTTTTTACACAAAAACACATACAATTAAAAGAGGGGGAGCTAACTTTTGAACATGACTGTATAGTGTATCCTTGAGGGCCACTCACTTTCACTCACTCATTGTCTATACCGCTTTATCCTGTATACAGGGTCGCGAGGCACCTGGAACCTATCCCAGGAGACATAGGGCACGAGGCGGGGTACACTCTGGACAAGGTGCCAATCTACCACACGCCACACAAACATACACACACTCATTCACACAATATGGCCGATTTGGGGAACACCAATTAGCAGAATCTGCATGTCTTTGGAATATGGGAGGAAACCAGAGTATCTGGAGGAAACCTACCAAGCACAGGGAGAATATGAACACTCCGTGCACACAAATATGGGAATCAAACCCGGACCCTAGAGGGGCAAGGCAACAATGCTACCACTAAGCCACCATGCCACCACCCTTGAGTATATATTGCTAAATTAAATACTTTAATATACGTTCATTTGCAACTATTGAATTATCTGTACCCTTCAAAGGAATTAGAAAAAATAATCGAAATTGACCAAATAAATTTTCAAAATGTCCACAGTTCTGCTCAAATAACTGGCAAATCAGAATGTTGATGACTCATGAAGTTCCCAACCACAAGGCTATTTTAGCCTCAAATCTGTCCATAGATGGATTTTCTTTGAGGGTACAATGAATCCATTCCATGGCGCTTACAGGCCACTTTAACAGAAAGTCCTGTATCCCAGTTCACTCATGTAATCATTCAATCAGCTAATCAACCGTGCAATGCATAAAATCATCCAGATACAGGTAATGAAGTTTACATCACATTTTTTCTATTCCGTGTGCACTGCAATCCTGCCATGCAATTACTGTTGATAATTGTGTGTACCTAAGTGTACCTAAATACACTGTGGGTATGCTTTCAAATCAGCACAGAAATAGCTGGATTTAAATTTGTTTTTAAAACCACTCTGTGAATTTAAATTAGGGTTGTTCCGATTCCGATACTGGTATCGGAAATGCTGCCGATACCACAAAAAAAGCTGGCATCGGAATCGGCGAGTATTTGAGTCCACGTACCGATCCGATACCATTTTCCTAAACATAACCTATTTATGCCCGCTAGCTATGAAGGTAAAACAGTAGCAAAACCCGAGAGCTTGCAAATTTGAATGTGAGAACTTGTGCACTTGTAAACGCCAACTTGAGAGAGCAGAGTCGGGGGGCGGGGCTGCGTAGTCTGTGACGTCATCGCGCACAAAACGTCCCACTTCATTGGCTGGCGTTGTTCATTGGTGAGGCATCGACCAATAAAATTACTTCATTCCCGCCCCTGCCCAAGTTGGCGTTTACAAGTGCACAAGTGAGTTTTGCTACAGGAATATCGCAAAATGAATAGCAAAAGTCAGAGCGCTGGGATTTGAGGTTGTACTGCCAGATCTGAGAGGTTGTGAGCGCCGACTTGTGGTTGTACAGCGAAACTGAAATAAAGCACAAAGATAAATGTGTAGTACACAATTGTGCCTGTCATTTTGTTCATGTGAGTGACACTTTACACATTTGCTACTATTAATCTGCAACTTCGAATTCAAAACACAGGTGTACACATCAGAGCTGTGAGTATAAATTTCAACTTACAAATACAACTCTTAGTTTTACAAGTTCTCACATTCAAATTTGCAAGCTCTCGGGTTTTATCTTCATAGATTTTATGACAGACAGTGGCACAAGAGCGGGGCGATGTGATGCGCCACAGAGACTTAAAAAGGGGGGGCGCCTTTGATCTCCGCGAGAGGAGCACGTGAATGAGCTGCGCGAGCTCCCGCGGCACCTTCACTTCCGCGTCGAGCCCGCCTTTGCATCCCTGCCGCCGAAGGGGAAAAGACCGCATAGAGCCTTTAACCCTTTCCTTACCCGTTTTTCTAAATAAGGCTACGTTTACACTGCAGGTCTCGATGCTTAATTCCGATTTGTTGCCTATATCTGATTTTTTTGACTGTCTGTTTACACGTTCTTTTAACTATGACTCATATCCGATTCACGTGTTTACACTCGCCATACCATCTGAAACATCACGCATACTTAAAGGAAGGTTCTTGCGCTTCACACTAGCCAAGAAAGATGAAGGTGAAATATACTTAACGCTAGCTCTGCTATATATGCAAAGTTCGTGGACCATGGTTTTAAAACGGAGGAGGAGAAAAAAACACCATAATTGCAGCCTGCACATATACTTTATTCATCAAATACTGATTTAATGTTATTTATCCCAAATAAGCATTAACACAAGGCGTGTGTGTGTTGGAGGGGGGCGTTGTTCTTTTCCTTTTCCATGTCACCTGTGATGTTATAATTCCACACGCGCTTCCACCGGAGAATAAAATTACGTCATTAAACTGCGAAGAAGTCGCAGTTTTAATGACGTACAGAACACAATGCCTCAGGAAATCCGATCTGTCTGTTTACACGACAATCACATTAGCACATATCTGATTTATATCCGATTTATTTCCACATATGAAGGAGGCCTGAAACCGATCTCGAAATATCGGAATGCATGCGTTTTTTTCGTGTTTACACGGACATAGATCATATCCGATATGTGTCACATATGAGCAAAAAATCGGAATTGGGTCACATTTACCTGGCAGTGTAAACGTAGCCTAAATGAGAAGCCCCTGTCTGCAGCCTGCAGATCGGGGCGGGGCTGAATCTGGGGCGGGGCTGCACGTGTCACCCCGCCCACATGGTTTCTCATTGGTTGTAAGGAAAGTAATGACGTCGTGCAACGTTCCTCCCACAACTCCTCTCATTGGTTAGTGAAATGGATTGAAGTCGCTGCCACGATAAACAGGAAATGCCGTTGGAAACAGTATTTAGGAATTACACATTTTATACAAACGCTGAAATGTTTATTTATTCAGCTTTCAAATGCGTAAAAATCTCAGTTAAGTTTTTTTTTTTTAAATGTACGATTTTGACTGGTTTGTGGATGAAGGTTAAATACATTTACAAGCAAGACTTCCGCTGTTTAGTTCTCCCATTTCTGGCAACCCGTGACTAAATACGGTACTAAAAAGTATTCGGGCCGAATACTTTTGCAAGCCACTGTATATAGAAAACAAGCCCTCCTTTCATGCACCTTGTGCTGAATCATTTTACTCACAGAAACAAATCCTAACATTTTGCTCTTTTAAAGTACAAGTTAAAATCACTATATTAAAAATGACTTCTACAGCACAATTTAAATAATTTGATACTAAAACCAATGATCTATGCAAACATGCACAAAACAGTATTAAGCAATAAGGGACAGTGTGAGCAGTATTTAAAAGACTACTGCAGCAATTGCCCTTTCTGCACATACATTTACATTTACATTTAGGCATTTGGCAGATCCAGAGCGACTTACATTTTTTTTTTTATCTCATTATACATCTGAGCAGTTTAGGGTTAAGGGCCTTGCTCAAAGACCCAACAGTGGCAACTTGGTGGTTGTGGGGTTTGAACCTGGGATCTTCCGAACCGTACACCAGTATGCCACAGTTGGTGCATTATCACATCAAAAAACAGTTCCAGTTGGCAGTGCACCATGATGGTGAGTTTAACAATTTAGCTTTTGTCACTTTAGTTTGTTTACTATGGTGCCAAACCAGCCAGTAATGCTCTGTGCAGGATTTTTAAGTCTGTCAGTGTATGTGTGATTTTTAAGTATGTCTGATTTTAAAGTATGAACACTTCAACGATATGGTACCAGTAATCTGTGAGGGTTGCCCACTAGAGGGCAGTGTTTTAATTTGTAGTTTTTGTTGTAGACCCAGTTTCCCAGAAGGCACCTCGGTCAGCTGACGCAGATGCCCAGCTGAACCGAGGAGGCAATTAGTATAAGCATAAATACCTGTTTGTTCTGGGAAGCTGGGTCGAGCATTGATTTCTGTTATGTGGGTTTTGTTTTGTTCTTTTCTGTTTTAGTTTAAACAGTATGGTTGGCCTTTTTGTTTCAGGAGCATTTTAAGTTAAGTTTGTATTTGCTTTGATTTAGTTTATGTCTCTTTGTCTCTGTGTCTCCTAGCAGGATTAGCCTCTAGGAGAATTAGCCTTTTGTGTTTACCCTTTTGTGTAAGTAACCCCCATTGCATGTTTAGCTGGTAGTCTGTTTCAATACTAATGAGGGTGATACTAACATGTCTAGATCTTAGTCTGTCTAGTCTTCGTGTCTGTCTAGTCTCATTGTCTGCTTAGCTCTTAGTCTGTTTAGGTACTAACATCTTTAGCCACTAACCTTTAGAGTTCTTAGTCTGTTTCATACCTAGTCTGCTGTGTACCTTGTCTGTTCATTCCCTTGTGTCTCAGGCTACTGGCTGGTGTAGCCATTAGTCTGATTAGCTATGAGCTAGCTTAGCAGCTAATGTGCAGCTCAGCCAATAGACCTAGCCAAGCCTGTCTTGTGTTTGTTTATCCCTTGCATGCATAGTCCCTTGTGTTTAGTCCTCTAGGCTGTTTAGTATGTCTTGTCTCGTCCAGTTAGTATCCCCATGTCTGTACTGTATTAGATCATGTCATCCTGAGTCTGTTTGTATTTTGAGTTCTTGTTTGTTAGCATGCTCCATGTTTTTAGCCAACCTCCGTGGTTCATGTTCATGTTTGCTTTTTGTTTGTTTGATTATTAAAGACTCTTTGCGTTTCACTGCATCCCCTCTGCATCTATGCCTCCACACCAAGCCCACAGTCCAACATCATAGCAGAACGTGACAGAATGCTCGACCCAACAAGAGGCATAGCAGAGGGGCCCCCCCGGGAGAAAATTTTGGGGGGGGGCTGGGACTATAACACCTGGGCAAGCTGACCAGGAATAATCAGCTTGCCCCACGTCAAAACAGGGGACTGAACTGGAGGTGAGGGGGCCTCAGTGGAGGCTCCAGTTTCGCCAGCGGGCCTCAGTGGAGGCTCCAGTTTCGCCAGCGGGCCTCAGTGGAGGCTCCAGTTTCGCCAGCGGGCCTCAGTGGAGGCTCCAGTTTCGCCAGCGGGCCTCAGTGGAGGCTCCAGTTTCGCCAGCGGGCCTCAGTGGAGGCTCCAGTTTCGCCAGCGGGCCTCAGTGGAGGCTCCAGTTTCGCCAGCGGGCCTCAGTGGAGGCTCCAGTTTCGCCAGCGGGCCTCAGTGGAGGCTCCAGTTTCGCCAGCGGGCCTCAGTGGAGGCTCCAGTTTCGCCAGCGGGCCTCAGTGGAGGCTCCAGTTTCGCCAGCGGGCCTCAGTGGAGGCTCCAGTTTCGCCAGCGGGCCTCAGTGGAGGCTCCAGTTTCGCCAGCGGGCCTCAGTGGAGGCTCCAGTTTCGCCAGCGGGCCTCAGTGGAGGCTCCAGTTTCGCCAGCGGGCCTCAGTGGAGGCTCCAGTTTCGCCAGCGGGCCTCAGTGGAGGCTCCAGTTTCGCCAGCGGGCCTCAGTGGAGGCTCCAGTTTCGCCAGCGGGCCTCAGTGGAGGCTCCAGTTTCGCCAGCGGGCCTCAGTGGAGGCTCCAGTTTCGCCAGCGGGCCTCAGTGGAGGCTCCAGTTTCGCCAGCGGGCCTCAGTGGAGGCTCCAGTTTCGCCAGCGGGCCTCAGTGGAGGCTCCAGTTTCGCCAGCGGGCCTCAGTGGAGGCTCCAGTTTCGCCAGCGGGCCTCAGTGGAGGCTCCAGTTTCGCCAGCGGGCCTCAGTGGAGGCTCCAGTTTCGCCAGCGGGCCTCAGTGGAGGCTCCAGTTTCGCCAGCGGGCCTCAGTGGAGGCTCCAGTTTCGCCAGCGGGCCTCAGTGGAGGCTCCAGTTTCGCCAGCGGGCCTCAGTGGAGGCTCCAGTTTCGCCAGCGGGCCTCAGTGGAGGCTCCAGTTTCGCCAGCGGGCCTCAGTGGAGGCTCCAGTTTCGCCAGCGGGCCTCAGTGGAGGCTCCAGTTTCGCCAGCGGGCCTCAGTGGAGGCTCCAGTTTCGCCAGCGGGCCTCAGTGGAGGCTCCAGTTTCGCCAGCGGGCCTCAGTGGAGGCTCCAGTTTCGCCAGCGGGCCTCAGTGGAGGCTCCAGTTTCGCCAGCGGGCCTCAGTGGAGGCTCCAGTTTCGCCAGCGGGCCTCAGTGGAGGCTCCAGTTTCGCCAGCGGGCCTCAGTGGAGGCTCCAGTTTCGCCAGCGGGCCTCAGTGGAGGCTCCAGTTTCGCCAGCGGGCCTCAGTGGAGGCTCCAGTTTCGCCAGCGGGCCTCAGTGGAGGCTCCAGTTCCGCCAGCGCGCCGCAGGGGCGTCTTCATGTCCCCAGAGCCCAGCCAGGACCTCGCCAGGGAAAACCCTCACCACGCTCTCTAGCTTCGTTCACAGCGGTGACAGCGACCCTCCACCGCCAGACTTCGAGAGCGTGCTTCCATCGCCACCCGGTGTCAAAGGAGGCCACAGTACTGCAGAGGCCGCCCGGCGTGAGGACAACACAGTGCTGCATCGGCCGCCCGACTTGGAGGGCGACTCAGTGCTGCAGGCAGCGCTCCACCGGCAAGAGCGACTCAGCACTGCCTCCAACGCCCGGCCTACACCAGCGATCCGGCACTGCCTCCGCCGCCCGGCCTGCGGCATCGGCCCAGTGCTGCCTCCGCCACCCGACGACGTCATGAGCTCACCGCCGCTCAGCCCCGAGGACGAGCCGTTGCTGCCTCCGCCACCCAGCCTCGGGTGCAGGCCGCTGCTGCACCCGGTGCCTGGCTTTGGCGGCGGTTCAAGCTCGCCCACCCTCCCACCCACCTTGGGGGGCCTGCTCGTCGGCGTCGCAGTCGGGTGGAATGACCCGGGACATGGGGAAGGGTACCCAGGACCTCCGTTAGCGCTCCGGAGGAGCGTTTTTAAGGGGGGGGTACTGTGAGGGTTGCCCACTAGAGGGCAGTGTTTTAATTTGTAGTTTTTGTTGTAGACCCAGTTTCCCAGAAGGCACCTCGGTCAGCTGACGCAGATGCCCAGCTGAACCGAGGAGGCAATTAGTATAAGCATAAATACCTGTTTGTTCTGGGAAGCTGGGTCGAGCATTGATTTCTGTTATGTGGGTTTTGTTTTGTTCTTTTCTGTTTTAGTTTAAACAGTATGGTTGGCCTTTTTGTTTCAGGAGCATTTTAAGTTAAGTTTGTATTTGCTTTGATTTAGTTTATGTCTCTTTGTCTCTGTGTCTCCTAGCAGGATTAGCCTCTAGGAGAATTAGCCTTTTGTGTTTACCCTTTTGTGTAAGTAACCCCCATTGCATGTTTAGCTGGTAGTCTGTTTCAATACTAATGAGGGTGATACTAACATGTCTAGATCTTAGTCTGTCTAGTCTTCATGTCTGTCTAGTCTCATTGTCTGCTTAGCTCTTAGTCTGTTTAGGTACTAACATCTTTAGCCACTAACCTTTAGAGTTCTTAGTCTGTTTCATACCTAGTCTGCTGTGTACCTTGTCTGTTCATTCCCTTGTGTCTCAGGCTACTGGCTGGTGTAGCCATTAGTCTGATTAGCTATGAGCTAGCTTAGCAGCTAATGTGCAGCTCAGCCAATAGACCTAGCCAAGCCTGTCTTGTGTTTGTTTATCCCTTGCATGCATAGTCCCTTGTGTTTAGTCCTCTAGGCTGTTTAGTATGTCTTGTCTCGTCCAGTTAGTATCCCCATGTCTGTACTGTATTAGATCATGTCATCCTGAGTCTGTTTGTATTTTGAGTTCTTGTTTGTTAGCATGCTCCATGTTTTTAGCCAACCTCCGTGGTTCATGTTCATGTTTGCTTTTTGTTTGTTTGATTATTAAAGACTCTTTGCGTTTCACTGCATCCCCTCTGCATCTATGCCTCCACACCAAGCCCACAGTCCAACATCATAGCAGAACGTGACATAATCATTTGAATAAATAAATGTAAAAGCATTTAAAATAATTTATTTTTCAAGGTAGATTGTGGCTGTCCACGACAACATTTCAGCAACAACTGTGGCATCCCACCTTCGTCCCTTGTCTGTTGTTTATTAACAATTTCCCTCTGGGATTAGTAAAGTTCTTTGAATCTTGAATCATTGTTCTGATGGTAAGTTTATAGAGCTGATGGGGTTTTTTTTTAACTCGATTTTGATCAAGTATAGAACAAATGTATTTGTAATGTTTACAATTCCAGTATTCCCTGAGTTTTGCAACCATAAGGGAACTTTGATTTTACAGAGGTGAGTAAAAACTCTAATGTATATTTGCCATATAAATAGAAAGTAATTAGAAAGTATAATTTTTCCCCCTCAGACAGACATGCCTGGTATTAGGTGATGGTGTTTGCTTCTTTTGGAGAATTTCACCTTAAGGTTTATTTCTCTACATTTTATGAACTAGCACTAAACTTTTTGCTGAGGTGTCGCTTTTACATTATATATACTAGGCCTGTGCAATATAATAAAAATTATTCAAGTATTGTAAATGTACATATTGCGATATGTAACAATCGCTTCAGTTTGTAATCTATTTAGGGCCATGAACAAAAGCACAACGAGAGTAACTTTTGTATGTTTAATAAGAATCAGTCAATTTTTTTATTTTAAAGGCATAGCACTTATTATTTTGAAAATTTTTATTTACATAATATAAACATACCTCTCCTTTACTACATTTCATTAGAGGTCTGAAGAACAAAGACACTCAAGAGGCAAATTGAAAATAATGTAATTTAATTACACTTAATATGACTTTTTTGTCGTATTTTCTTAACATATGTAGAATTACATGTCTTCTCTGCTATCCTTTTTAGGCACAAAAGGCAATCATGACTCCTGAGTTGCAACTTTTGGATGTAAGTCTCTCAAGTGCTGTAATACTGTGCTGTTTCATTTAAGCAAATGAAGGGTTAAAACTATTCCATATACAGTACTTTCCAGTTACCCATGGAGATGTTGGAAGTAGTGCTACAGGATGGAGATGCTGCCTACATGAATATTTCGCTTACTTGCAGTTGCTTTAGTGCAATTGTGAACAGGACCCAGTTCAGACAGAAGGCACACTATGCATGGTTTGACAGTAAGCATCTGTCCTTTTTATTTTTATTTTTTGCTTATTGTATTTTTAAAGCTGTATCATGGCTAACAATCCTAGATGACTTCTGCTTTGTGTGTGTGTTTTTGACTAGGTGTTGTGAACTGGGAAAAATGGAGTGAAACATCAAGGGCTGAATTACGAGTGCCTTTTGAAATTAAAGAATGCAAAATGTGTAAAATGTTATTCATGACCTGCTTCGGTTATTACGGAAATGGGAAACGTGTTTGCCTCAGAGGATTTTATGATGGCACAGAGGAGCCAGACTGCTGTTTCACCTGCCATTATTAGATTGGGAGGGAGAATTAATGCTTAACCACAGAGAGATGTATAAATACCTGCTTTCTCCTCTATCAGAAATAACTGTGAACAGTATAAATAAATAAATAAATAACAGTGAAATTCATTAATGTGTCATCATAATTCATTCATGTGTCATAAATGTTTGTATTTATAAATGTTTAACAACCCTTTTCTATTTATTACTTTAATAACATATTGATAGTGGATACTTTTGCTGAGAATATTCCACATTTATGTATTTTATTAACAATAAAAAAGGGGAAAAAAGGCTGTAAATAAACGCGATTGATTGACATTTTAATTTTTAGTCACGGATTGCCAGAAATGGGAGAAAAACAGCGGAAGTCTTGCTATGTAACCTTGAACCACAAACAAGTAATAAGCGTAAATGAGTTTTATACGCATCTGAAAGCTGAATAAATAAGCATTTCAGCGTTTGTATAAAATGTATAATTCCTAAGTACTGTTTCCAACGGCATTTCCTGTTTATCGTGGCAGCAACTTCAATCCATTTCACTAACCAATGAGAGGAGTTGTGGGAGGAACGTTGCACGACGTCATTACTTTCCTTACAACCAATGAGAAACCATGTGGGCGGGGCAACACGTGCAGCCCTGCCCCAGATTCAGCCCCGCCCCGATCTGCAGGCTGCAGACAGGGGTTATTGAAATAAATGACCCTTTTTCCTGTAAGACCTCGCCTCGTGTCCGTGTTTCATGGTATCGCCCGTGCACTTAGGGTCGAACCCGTTACACAGGGCTAGTAGAAATTTTATATATATATATATTTATTATGTATGTATGTATATATATATATATATATATATATATATATATATATATATTATATATATATATATATATATAGTATGAGTATATATACACACATACAAACACACACAGTACAGATACACACCCAGGTATCGGATCGGTACTCGGTATCGGCCGATACCCTGAGCCCAAGTATCGGAATCGGTATCGGGAGGGAAAAAATGGTATCGGAACATCTCTAATTTAAATCCTATTAAAAAAATTGTTTGTCTGAATTGAAAAGGGCAGTCCACTCACACAAATCTAAGAATATATAGGAAATTAAAACCAGAATGCATGCAGAAGTGGGCCACATCCCTAGAATGCTATACGACCAATTAAATGAAGAGACTCTCTTCATTTGACAAATATTGGCAAATATTTACAAATATTAATTTTGCTGATGACAACATTCATTCATTCATTCATTTTCTGTACCGCTTAATCCTGTGTTCAGGGTCACGGGGGACCTAGAGCCTATCCCAGGATACTTCGGGCACTAGGCGGGGTACACCCTGGACAGGGTGCCAACCCATCGCAGGGCACACACACACATACACACACTCACACACCCAATCACACACTACGGGCAATTTAGGAACGCCAATTAGCCTAACCTTCATATCTTTGGACTGTGGGAGGAAACCGGAGTACCCGGAGGAAACCCACCAAGCACGCGGAGAACATGCAAACTCCATGCACACAGAGACGGGAATCGAGCCTGGCCGGGGAATCGAACCCAGACCCTGGAGGTGCAAGGCGACAGTGCTAACCACTACACCACCGCGCCGCCCTGATGACAACAGTAAAACAGAAAAAATTATTATGATAAAGGAAAACAACACAGAGTATAGCTGAGCTCAAAATAACACATAGAGCATGTGTTTTGCTGATTTTTATAAGGGGTGCTAATATTTTTGCAGTTCCTCGTATACACGTATAACTTGGGCCTTCCACATGCAGCCATCAGTGCACAAGGTCACTGGATACACTGCAGATAGTGAACGCTTTATACATCTGCTGGTTTAGTATTTTCTGTGTTGTACTCTTGTGTTTAAATTCTAGTAGATCCACCTGTAGAATTTTTTTTTAATGTACAGTATACTGTTCAAATGAAAGTACAGAAGACACATTTTATAGCCCAGATTCTCAGAATACGCTATGTATTATATGTTTGGTGTATTACTTGACCCATGAAATTTCATCTTTCTTTTTTTCTATTAATTGACAGGAAATACCAATGTTATTTACTTCACCTTATGTCCTGTCTGGGAAAGGTAGTTCTGTTTTGATTTCAGGTAGCTTTCTTGAATGTCGGCATGGATGGGATTTATGAAGAGTGACTGTATTTGAAGCCGATCTGTATCACTGCCTTAGGCCAAGTGTTTCCAACTCAGGAAGCCTGTGGTCTGAAAACACAACACACACTCCTGTGCGGCTTAGGTTGAGCAAAATGAAGCCTTTAGTTCTCTCGGCATGTACATACCCAGGTCTAAAGATATGTGTTGAAAAGTTTTAAATAAAAGCGACCCATGTCATGTTGCAAAGCTTTACACAAATAGTGAGTAAACACTGACCTGTCCTATTAATACATGTGCTATATAGCATTCCCAAATAATTTTGTTGTAACATTCATTATAAACTTAGGATTACTGTGAAATGGAGTTTCTTTAATGGTAGTGCTCATACAGCTGTATGATCATAGTGTTCCAACATAAATGAGTCAAGTGTCAAAACAGGATGTAACATTAATGAAAATCCACCTAACACCCACCTAAATTTTAGGAATGGCATTGTATAGTCCTATGAACAGTTCTGGCAGGTGCTGTTGATTATAGTTTGTATAGTTGCTAAACTGGACAGATCTCAATATCGGTATTAAAAAGTATTACAAGAAAGACAACAGACAAAGAGCAAATTACAGTTTTTCCTTGAACAGATGAAGCTCATTGACGACATTAACCACAGATGATCATGTTATGTTATCCATTGTGTTTAAGAATAAACAGATCTATTGAATCACGTTAATTAACTACAGATATTTCAGTCTTTAATTAGAGTGGTCTCAAGTGTATAGTTTGTTGAACCTCAGTGTTGGTCTGCATTAGTGTTAGTTAGTCTGTGGCTCACTGTTGGGAATGAATTCTGACAGAAAATCTGGAGGCCATAAATCCATTCCTTCATTTATTAAAAAAAAAAAAAAAAAAAAAGGCTTCCCCACAGGATGACCTCAACAGCTTGCAGCCTCAAACTGAAGCTTGCTACAGTTTTATAAATGAATTTGGTATACATTTTCCATTTGAATACATACATTACCAAGATTAGACAATGCAAGCCTGTGTGATCATATTAAAAAAGGAAAAACTTAAAAACTTACTGAGGGTAAGGAAACAGTTTGTGACTGTTTCTGTGCCAGGAACTTCCATCCATAACATAAGCTGAGAGCAATGACAGTACTGGGGCTCCAGACTTTACCAGGCTGGACATATTTGACTGTGGCACTGGCACTTATGTGCCAATAGAGGAGACAGTAGTGTCAGTGCAATTATACATCAGTGTAAGTCTGAAAATGTTCCACTGTTGCTGAGACAGACTGAAGGCCTTGTACTGTAGTTACAGAGGAAATCCAACGTATTCTCTGCTATGTGCTACATACTGGAATACATTTTTAAAGGTGCAGTGCCAGTGTGGACAGTGGCTTAGTGTTTAACACTGTCGCCTTGTACCTCCAGGGTCCAGGTTTGAATCCAGGAGGATTGATACTGTACACTATGTGTGTATGTAGTTAGGCTAATTGATGCTCCCAAAAAAATCAAGAATTGTAAATAATAAGGCATTTCCTTTGCCCTTTAGAAGGCATCAAGTTCATCTCATTAAAAAAAACAAACAAACAAACAAAAAAACAGGTATGTTAATGATAACCTGTTAATGATAACTATATTTAAGTCTAAATTTGCTAATATTTATCTACCATAGCCTGTTTTCTTTGCTGAAATTGACTTTAGTAGATACAATAATTTGCATATGCAATTAAAGTCTAGCTAATTTCAAATTTTGAATAGCTACATGATAATTTTGTACTGATTTATTCATTAATAAGAATATGTAGTATTGGCAGCATGGTGAGATACTGGTTAGAATTGTCGCCTTGCACTTACAGTACATTGAGTTTGGATGTTCTCCCATGCTAGGTGGGCTTCCTTCTGGTTTCCCCTACAGTCCAAAGACATACTGTACAGATTAGGCTGACTGATCAAAAATACTACCATGGTTGTACAAATGGGAATCGCTATAAATACTATAAATACTGTCACCATTGGCCTCCATGATCCCTAGTGGATGGAATATATTAGTCATGCACATGACCTAAAAACCTATAACTGCTTTAAAATAGAAATCACAACAGTTTTATGTAGATAAAATGAGTAACACTATGTTTTAAATGAATAACACTACATATGAAAAACTACCTTTTTGCTTTCTTTTTAGTAATTGGTCATATTTAAAAGTAACAACTTCTTACTTTGACTTGAGTATAGTCCTGATGCGTTATACCACAGTTGTGTTTATTTGATAATATTTATTTATAATTTCTATTAGACATCAAAGATCATATAAGACAATACCTCCTTAGCTGCTGCTGCGAAAGCAACAGGATTAAACTATTAATCGTGATTTCATTGGGTTCTTAAACCAAAACACCATAATTACTGTACACAAGATACCCTAGAGTAAAAATTTCTTGGCACCCTTGTGAAATGCAAAGTTCTAAGTTTCCCATATGGACAGGAGTATGTGTGTGTGTGTGCCTTTTTTTTTTTTTTTTTTTTTTACAACAAATTGCAGTTACCAATGCATTTAAAGAAAATAGCTTCCATTCAGCTTTCGTCAGGGCACCACCCTTTACGTGCTTGGGCTGACAGAATGTTCAGGCTTCAGGAAAGTACAATACAAAAAGTTCTGAGCATTGATATTTTCCAAATTTTGGTAATATTTCAGAGGTCAGCAATTACAGTTTACGACACCAAATTATATGAATCTGGTCATATAACGTTGGCATCGGTTGTTCACTATGTTTGAAATATCTGGTAGAATAGTTACATAACAAAACCTTCTTCGAGCGCCACATGGCTTCTCAGAAACAAAACGTCCTATGAGAAGCACAGTAAGTCCCAGATAAAACCTGAATCCAGACTTTGTCTGGTGTCTTTTTTCACATGATCCTTCTGGATGACTTTTATCCAGCGGTTTTGCCTTACAATTCAAATTCAGTAAACAATCATTGATTTTTTTTTTCTACAACACATTGATACAGTTAAGAAAATACCAGTTACAACACTATTATAGCATTCATTTTCCTCAGCATGTGCAGCTTCCCAGTCAAAACAACAATCTTTCCAGTTCAACCCTTATTCTCCTTTAATAAGCCTCCAGTCACTGAGTCACATTTTGGCCTGCTGTTGGTGAGTGGGCGACATCCTCATAGTATGAATTAGGTGTCATGTGTATAAATCCGGAGGCACGGTAGTGTAATGGTTAGCACTGTCGCCTTGCACCTCCAGGGTCCAGGTTCGATTCCTGGCCGGGCTGATACCCGTCTCTGTGTGCATGGAGTTTGCATGTTCTCCCCGTGCTTGGCGGGTTTCCTTTGAGTACTCCGGTTTCCTCCCACAGTTGAAAGACATGTAGATTAGGCAAACTAGCGTTCCCAAATTGTGAATGAGTGTGTGAGTGCGATGGATTGGCACCCTGTCCAGGGTTTACCCCACCTAGTGCCCAAAGCCTCCTGGGATAGACTCCAGGTCCCCGTGTTCCAGAATACAGGATAAAGCGGTATAGAAGATGAGTGTACAGATGCTTTAAATGTTTTTGGGTAAAGGACAACTTTGTATTCAGCAAAAATACTGCCGTTATAAGCAGTAATCAAAAATGAACAACAGATTTTAATTCTTTTTCGTTCAGCTCTTGATAAACTGGAGTAGAGCTGGAGTTTGCATGTGGAACCGCTTTAAATTTCATATCCAATAACCTCTTAAAATCTTGGCTTCTCAGTCATCTTTAACCATATTATCCAGTCAGTAACTACTAGGAATTATTTACCAGCTGCAGGAAAAACTAAAAGAAAAAGGTATATGATATGAATACTGCCAGGGGTTTTGGGGCATAGTGGTTAGCAGGTCGAGGTTTCGATTCCTATGTGTGTGGATATGAGTGTCTGTGTGTATGAAGTTTGCATTTTGTGGTATGTCTGTGTGTATGAAGTTTGCATTTTTCGCCCCATGCTTGGTGGGGTTTGTCTGGGTATTCTGGTTTCCTCCCACAGTTCAAAGACATGCAGAATAGGTTAATTGACATTTCCAGTGTGTGTGGCTTGTGATGGAGTGTACCCTGTCGCTTGCCCTAATTGTCCTGGGATGGGCAGTGACCCTGTACACAGGAAAAGCGGTATAGGACATGATTGGATAAAGTGAAAGCGCTAAGTGCCTCCCGTCCCTTCCCGCTAGAGCTTGGACAATCTTAGAGATATAGAGATACGGCAATCTTTGCAGGTAATTCATCAAATAATATGTATTGTTAAACCATCATTGTAGAAAAATGTAAGCATTCTTAAGCAGAATATTGATTTAACATTCTATTATTTAACTTGCCAGAGGTTCATGCATTGGTTTAAACCGGTGCATTTGAAGCTTCGAGGACACATCTCACAATGTAGAAAATGAAAGAAGAATGAAAACATATTGACAGCTCTGGCCCAATTTAAGCCAGATGTAGAAAATGCAACACAAATATGTCATGTATAATGGATATTTACTGTGTTAAATTTACTGAGCAATTACATGAGGAGTATAACAATTGGCCTCATCTGCACTCTGGATGGCTGATAACCAAAAAAAAAAAATTCTTTTATTTTGTGTCAGTGAGAAACTAATAAAGCCCTCTTTCAGGTATTTGACCCTGTATGTTCTTTCCCATGCACAAAAAACTGTGTTATAAAAACACAGAAGTACAGTATTTCCAGACAGACTGGTGGCTGTTCTGGTTTTACAGTGGGTCTGATGTCACACGCAAGAACACTACAAGTCTAAAATTACATACTGGGAACAAAACCGACCCCATATAAATTTGGTAAATTATTTTGTATATTTTTTTAAAACAAATGCCTAGTGCATTAAATCATTTGCATCAGTATCATGATAGGTTTAATGAGCTGTGCACATGTCTATGAACTTCCGTTATCCTAAGTAAGATCAGAGCATGCTTTTATAGTTCATAACTGCACTTCAAAGTGGAGAGCCCTAAATGTTGTGGAAGTGGCTAAAAACAAACACAGCATAGAATAAACACGGCTAAGCTTATGTAGGACTGGGAAAGCCTGTGGCACGCTATGTCTTCATGGTCAGACATGTCAATGACATCTTTGTTTCCGAGTTCAGCGTGGCCTTGAGGCAGGTCCTGTAGTTATTTCACAACATCGAATGGTGGAGAAGGATCCATAATGTCATAAATTTCCCAAACGTCTCTCAAGCATTGCCAGACAGGAAGTCCGAAGCAGTGATAAGTGAGTCAGCCATACTGCCTAGGGTTCTGGGAAATGAACCACTGTGCTCATCAGATCCAAAATGTGCAGAATAAAATAATAACTAAAAAAATCTTCAGGAAATGTTTATTAAGCATATAAAAATGCAGTTTAAGATATGTCAGTTCATACCACAGTGTATACTGACAAATCTTAAACTGCATGTGCATGTGAAAACTACTAAAGTTATTAATTATTTCTTCAACTTGGAACTGACAGATCCCTGTGGAGACCTGTAAGTGCCTATAGGCAAGTATCAGCCTGGGCATCACTAATAGGATTAATGGCTTGTAACATCACAAAAAAAGACGTGGCCTGGTCGACATGCAGAAACATTTACATAGGCTGAATCAGATAACTTTGTGTTAACAGTATTTGTTCTGTGTAAAAATGACTACAACCATCTTGTTTGTTCCATCTTGTCGTTAGCTACATAATCAGCAATATTTCAATACAACATAACTCATGTCATTTGCTTTACACATAAAACTGAGAACCTAAATTCTAAAGTCCTAAAGTTCTCAATTTTATGTGCCATAACTTCCAGAGGTCTCATGGGCCTGGTTAGCTCTGCTATTACTGTAATGTTAGACTGGGTCATGAGGCTTCATCATTCTAATCCTTAGATATTACACTTTGGTTCTGTTTATCAACACTGCAAACTGGGGCATGTGAGGAATGGAGAGCTTCTCCTGGTAGTAGAAGAAATAAGGGGCTCTGCTTATGATTTATCGCAAATGTTTGCTAAATCTGAATGGTGATTATTTTTACAAGCTCCCAAGGCTCACATAACCACCAGAAATGTATTTTAAAATACACCCTCAGGTACTATAGTTATGGGTTAATGGATTCTGCTGGCAGAGTAATTTGCAGGCTTGTATAATGTCTTGCCTAAATATTCATACAAGAGGGTTTTCCTTTCAGAAAAATGAGTAGCCCTTTAGGAAACTATGAACCCTTGTTAGGTGGCATTTGATTAAATTATATTCCCCATGTACATGTATACTGCACATCCACCCATAAAAAGCCATTTAAGATTTACTAGGCATTCCGTTTATATACAGTATAAGAAATATATAGAGAAAATAAAGATCATATGGTGTTAGCTATTTGCCACACAATACATTTGAAATAGTAACTACTGCTCACCTTGTCAAGGTCAAATTCCACATTCCACCCATAGCAACCCCCCCCACACACACAGTTCACAATGCAATATTCTTACACCACATACCAACCCAGATGTTATGAGGGCCAGGATATTTACACTATAACTCGAAAAATCTGTATCACTTTGTTCTGGAGGCGAAATTTTAATTGAAATCACATGAAGCCCCTAATGATAGCAAACTAGGATTGAAAGTGGCTATTTGTATGTCCTGATCTGATAAACAGTGTTGGAGATGTCTGTGGTAATGTCTGTAATGTAGAAGTCATGGGTCAAGCTGAGCTTCAGAACAATATATACTGCTCAATAAAATAAAGGAAACAATTTGCTTGATTTGAACCATGCGTACACATATGAGAGACATTCAAGTCAAACTAAGTGTTCCCTTTACTTTTTTTTAGCAGCATATTTCAACAACATATTTTTTTTTAATTGCAAGCCTTCAAATTATTTTATCTCTTAATGCATGACACCTCTGGCATAGATAGGCAGACACAGAATCCAGGATAAAAATGCTTTATATTACTAACCACAATAAACCAGATACAAGAAAATGTGGACTTGAATGCCAAATACAACAATATTTTCCAAGAACTGGACATTGAGTCACATGAAAAACTTTTTGTTTGTTTGTTTTGCCATTTTGAGTTTCTTAAGAACTCAATTTATTGAAAATTGTAGGCTAATTTGCTAATTTTAAATAAAATATTATAACAAACAATGAAGACAAATAATCCCTTTAAATTATTTAGAAAGATCCATTGTAGTCTTCTGTACTATTTAGCATATTCCTTTTGAAAGCTATATACTGTAGATTGAGTTACAGTTGAGTTTTTTTTGTGTATAAAAAGATAAAAAATTGTCATCAAGAAATGTTTCTTCATAGCACCATGTCATCACGGTTATTGAGTGATTGTGCATGCACAGCTTTCTTAAGGTCACAGCATTTCAGTTGTGTTGATGTCTGGACTTTGACTAGGCCATTCCACAACCTTTATTCTTTTCTTTTTCAGCATGAAGTAGATTTACAGGTGGGTTTTACCTCATTTTCCTGTTTCATGACCTAATTTCTTTGGCTGTCAGTTAGGATTCATATTTGCCTCTAGAATCCTCTTGCATAAAGGTGCATAAATGACTGCAAGGTGCCGATGTCCTTTGGGTGCTAAATCATCACCCATCCACCACCATGCTTAATAGTGCGCATTAGGTGTTTTTGCTGAAACGCTGTTTGGGCATTAAGTTCAAGCAACTCCACTTTGGTCTCATCTGTCCATAGGAGTTCTGTTCTAGCAGTCTTGTCTTTTGTTCAGATGCAGTTTTTTCATGGGTACTTTTTCTTTTTAGACAGAAGAAGCTATCTCCTGGCAACCCATCCAAACAAACTGCACTTGTTTAGTGTTTTTCTAATTGTACTGACATGGACTATCATTTAACATGCTCTGTGAGGCCTGAAGGGTCTGAGGGTAGTTCTTAATTTTTTTCTGAGCATTACACAGTGTGACCTTTGGGTTAATGTCCTGGAAAGATTGGCAACTGTCTTGAATGCTTTCCACTTGTTAATAATCTTTTGCACTGTAAAACATTGAACTCTAAATTGTTTGCAAATGGTTTTATAGCCTTTTCCAGATTAATGTGCTTCTCTAAGACCATTGCTTATGTTTTTCCCCTGGGCATTGTATTAGCACACACCTGATTCCTCCATCACATCAAACTCCCGAAACCTCTGCTTTTACAATGGTCTGAACATCTGCTGATGGTCAATTAATCAAGGGATGATAATTAGCAGCACCTGGCTGCAACTTACCCACTTAAATGTTGTGGAAGCAGTTAGGGGGTACTTATTACTGCCCACAAGTTTTTATCTTTTTGACTTCATTTTTGTTAAATAAATAACTGCACAGTGAGAAAATTAATTTTTTTGTTCATCTGATGTATTTTCCTAATACTAACACTCACTATTATCAGATGATTTTTCTTATGTTTTTACACAAAAACACGTAGCCTATAATTAAAAGAGGCGCTACAAACCTTTTCACACACGCACGCACATGCACACATTATACCCCACGTAAATTCCCCACACAAAAAGAAAGCCAAATTCCTTATTTACTGACACAATTTATTGTCTAAAATGACAAAAGAAATAATGTGCTTTTCCTACTTGTGGTGTGTTTTTATCCCATGCACCTTATACTCTTGGGAAAACGATTTTTTAATTTTTTTTTTTTTTACTTTTTTTTGTTTTTGTGGCAGCGAGTGGTATTCCAGTCATGAACATGTCTATTCTCAACCAGGTGTCTTGTGAAGTTTTCTGCCAAGACTTGGCACTTATTTTCTGAGGGTAAATCTTAAATGACATTCTATCCACATAGTCCCCTCCATTGGCTTTACTGTGCCATAAAAACACAGGCATTGAGAGATGCTAGGACAGAGATTTTGTCTTATAAAAACATACTTGTGATCACAGTGTTTTAAACTGATTGAAGTTGGCTAAGAAATGGTAAATGGTCCAAAATCTGAAACATTGATATAAAGTAAATGGTAAAATGATAACAACACCTTCTCATTATTTTTGTTTGTTTTGAAAAAGCGATGCATGTAATATGAACATACATTGTGCTAATGTTAGGGTTTGTTCAGTTTATTATGATTATGATTATTATGATGATGATGATGATGATGATGATGATGATGATGATGATTATTATTATTATTCAATAGGGTAAGTAATGTAACATTAAAATGAATTTGGTACCCTCTCTTCAGCTGTACAAATAATTAAAAAAGAGGGTAAATTACAGTCTGGCAATTATTGTCCATTTCTCTATTGACACTACCTGGTCAAATAAAAAAGCAATCCTTTTAGGAGACCTTTACATTTTAGATGATGTGCAAGAATAGGTTATCATCTCCAGATAATAGGGGCAGCACTCAGGGAGCCCATTCTAGTGGCCCCATAGACGGGATTCGAACTTGCATCTCCGGATGATAGGACAAGCACTCGGGCAGGTTTCAATCCATCACAGGGTACACAAGCACACACTCATTCACACACTATGGGCAAACTGGAAAACCAAGTAGCCTATCCTGCATATCTTTGGATTGTGGGAGGAAACTCGAGTACCTATAAAGAAAACCCGCCAGGCACGGGGAGAATATGACACGAGGTGGGAATCGAATCTTCAACTCTGGAGGTATGAGGACACAGGAACCTCTATGTTACAGAAAATAAGAAATTATGTCTTTCCTTACTGCTGACATTTGCTGTGGTTTAAGAGGAATAAAACACATCAAAATATACTTTCAGAGGAAAAATTATTTACTTTAACACTTAGACCAACCCTTGTTTTCCTATAACAGCACAATCCTGTGTGTTTAATGCTTATATAATACACTAATGGTACACTTTACAAATGAGCTAAGCCATATTTAATAAGGCGTCACAGCAGCATTCATCTTGTGTTCCATTAATTGTTTAGTCTGGCTGCCCTGCTGTCATGAGCATCTGAGAATCCAAGACATAACAGTGGTAAACGACTGACAGTCCTGATCGCATTGTTAGAACCATAAAATACACACAATAGCTGCCTCATTAACAGGTTTTCACATGAGTGCTGGTTTTTGGATGATACTCGCGGAATGTGTGAATTCCACTTAGCTGCCAACGCTATTAGCGAGATTGTAAAGGTCTGACACAGTTCTTGAAATTCCACACAGTCAATTGTGTAGAAAGCTAAGATGCAACAGGAAAAGCTCTTTAGTAAGGTGTTCTTTGGAAAGAACTTTGCAAACGTGAGATTCCATTTTTTGTTAGTGGAAATCAGGTGAATCTACCTATTCTGAACCTACTTTATTCTGTAGAGAAATCTTTGAATGTGATCTAAACTACATATCAAATTCATAAGAGGTGAATAATATGTTATGTGCTGAAATATGTGATTAGGAACACAGTGTAACTTGAAGCAAAGAATCTCCCTTAAACCTTTCTTCTAGAAGGAACAGACAGTTGGGATGAATTACAGTAGTACCAGGATAAAGGTTATACAGATTCAATCATTGTTCTCTTTTATGTACAAGACTGAAATGCCATCGCTCCATGCATCCCCACTTTTGGCTTTTTCTTTCTGAATATTGTCTACAGTGGTGTGAAAAACTATTTGCCCCCCTCCTGATTTCTTATTCTTTTGCATGTTTGTCACACAAAATGTTTCTGATCATCAAACACATTTAACTACTAGTCAAAGATAACACAAGTAACCACAAAATGCAGTTTTTAAATGAGGGGTTTTATTATTTAGGGAGAAATAAAATCCAAACCTACATGGCCCTGTGTGAAAAAGTAATTGCCCCCTGAACCTAATAACTGGATGGGCCACCCTTAGCAGCAATAACTGCAATCAAGCGTTTGCGATAACTTGCAACGAGTCTTTTACAGCGCTCTGGAGGAATTTTGGCCCACTCATTTTTGCAGAATTGTTGTAATTCAGCTTTATTTGAGGGTTTTCTAGCATGAACCGCCTTTTTAAGGTCATGCCACAACATCTCAATAGGATTCAGGTCAGGACTTTGACTAGGCCACTCCAAAGTCTTCATTTTGTTTTTCTTCAGCCATTAAGAGGTGGATTTGCTGGTGTGTTTTGGGTCATTGTCCTGCTGCAGCACCCAAGATCGCTTCAGCTTGAGTTGACGAACAGATGGCCGGACATTCTCCTTCAGGATTTTTTGGTAGACAGTAGAATTCATGGTTCCATCTATCACAGCAAGCCTTCCAGGTCCTGAAGCAGCAAAACAACCCCAGACCATCACACTACCACCACCATATTTTACTGTTGGTATGATGTTCTTTTTCTGAAATGCTGTGTTACTTTTACGCCAGATGTAACGGGACACACACCTTCCAAAAAGTTCAACTTTTGTCTCGTCGGTCCACAAGGTATTTTCCCAAAAGTCTTGGCAAATCATTGAGATGTTTTTTAGCAAAATTGAGATGAGCCTTAATGTTCTTTTTGCTTAAAAGTGGATCGCGCCTTTGAAATCTGCCATGCAGGCCGTTTTTGCCCAGTCTCTTTCTTATGGTGGAGTCGTGAACACTGACCTTAATTGAGGCAAGTGAGGCCTGCAGTTCTTTAGATGTTGTCCTGGGGCCTTTTGTGGCCTCTCGGATGAGTTGTCTCTGCGCTCTTGGGGTAATTTTGGTCGGCCGGACACTCCTGGGAAGGTTCACCACTGTTCCATGTTTTTGCCATTTGTGGATAATGGCTCTCACTGTGGTTCGCTGGAGTCCCAAAGCTTTAGAAATGGCTTTATAACCTTTACCAGACTGATAGATCTCAATTACTTTTGTTCTCATTTGTTCCTGAATTTCTTTGGATCTTGGCATGATGTCTAGCTTTTGAGGTGCTTTTGGTCTACTTCTCTGTGTCAGGTAGCTCCTATTTAAGTGATTTCTTGATTGAAACAGGTGTGGCAGTAATCAGGCCTGGGGGTGACTACAGAAATTGAACTCAGGTGTGATAAACCACAGTTAAGTTATTTTTTAACAAGGGGGGCAATCACTTTTTCACACAGGGCCATGTAGATTTGGAGTTTTTTTCTCCCTTAATAACGTAAACCTTCCTTTAAAAACTGCATTTTGTGTTCAATTATGTTATCTTTGACTAATAGTTAACGGTTTTTGATGAGCAGAAACATTTAAGTGTGACAAACATGCAAAAGAATAAGAAAGCAGGAAGGGGGCAAATAGTTTTTCACACCACTGTATATGGGTTGAAGTTCCATCATTCTAGTACAAAGGTAACATAAGCAATAGGTGTCTGGATCTGGTGGGCTATAGACTTTGGAGTATACATAAATGCAATATGGTAGATATACAGAAAGCTGAATTTTGAATGAATGAACTACGTACACCAAAAAGTACAAAACTACAAAATGTTGATTTCTTTAGGTAGAATTATAAAATCTGACAAAAAAAATGGTTACATTTTTATGCTTTAATGATTCATAGGTCACTGTATGGCTTAACAAACAAAAAAACCTTTATCTGAAACTGCTCAGATATAGGGACTGGACTGAAAATTAGCCAAAAACTCCCCTAAAATGGAGGTAGCTGGAGAACCAGTGCTCAAGATAACTATCTATGTATCTATGTATCTACTGTATGTACAAACCGGATTCCAAAAAAGTTGGGACACTAAACAAATTGTGAATAAAAACTGAATGCAATGATGTGGAGATGGCAAATGTCAATATTTTATTCAGAATAGAACATAAATCACGGAACAAAAGTTTAATCCGAGAAAATGTATAATTTTAAAGGAAAAATATGTTGATTCCAAATTTCACGGTGTCAACAAATCCCAAAAAAGTTGGGACAAGTAGCAATAAGAGGCTGGAAAAAGTAAATTTGAGCATAACAAAGAGCTGGAAGACCAATTAACAGTAATTAGGTTAATTGGCAACATGATTGGGTATAAAAAGAGCTTCTCAGAGTGGCAGTGTCTCTCAGAAGCCAAGATGGGTAGAGGATGAGCAATTCCCACAATGTTGCGCAGAAAGATAGTGGAGCAATATCAGAAAGGTGTTACCCAGCGAAAAATTGCAAAGACTTTGCAGTTATCATCATCAACTGTGCATAATATCATCCGAAGATTCAGAGAATCTGGAACAATCTCTGTGCGTAAGGGTCAAGGGCGTAAAACCATACTGGATGCCCGTGATCTCCGGGCCCTTAAACGACACTGCACCACAAACAGGAATGCTACTGTAAAGGAAATCACAGAATGGGCTCAGGAATACTTCCAGAAACCACTGTCAGTGAACACAATCCACCGTGCCATCCGCCGTCGCCAGCTGAAACTCTACAGTGCAAAGAAGAAGCCATTTCTAAGCAAGATCCACAAGCACATGCGTTTTCATTGGGCCAGGGATCATTTAAAATGGAGTGTGGGAAAATGGAAGACTGTTCTGTGGTCAGACGAGTCATGATTCGAAGTTCTTGTTGGAAATGTGGGACGCCATGTCATCCGGACCAAAGAGGACAAGGACAACCCAAGTTGTTATCAACGCTCAGTTCAGAAGCCTGCATCTCTGATGGTATGGGGTTGCATGAGTGCGTGTGGCATGGGCAGCTTGCATGTCTGGAAAGGCACCATCAATGCAGAAAAATATATTCAGGTTCTTGAACAACATTTGCTCCCATCCAGACGTCATCTCTTTCAGGGAAGACCCTGCATTTTTCAACAAGATAATGCCAGACCACATTCTGCATCAATCACAACATCATGGCTGCGTAGGAGAAGGATCCGGGTACTGAAATGGCCAGTCTGCAGTCCAGATCTTTCCCCTATAGAGAACATTTGGCGCATCATAAAGAGGAAGGTGCGACAAAGAAGGCCCAAGACGATTGAACAGTTAGAGGCCTGTATTAGACAAGAATGGGAGAGCATTCCTATTTCTAAACTTGAGAAACTGGTCTCCTCGGTCCCCAGGCATCTGTTGAGTGGTGTAAGAAGAAGGGGAGATGCCACACAGTGGTGAAAATGGCCTTGTCCCAACTTTTTTGGGATTTGTTGACACCATGACATTTTGATTCACCAAATTTTTCCCTTAAAATTATACATTTTCTCAGTTTAAACTTTTGTTCCGTGATTTATGTTCTATTCTGAATAAAATATTGACATTTGCCATCTCCACATCATTGCATTCAGTTTTTATTCACAATTTGTTTAGTGTCCCAACTTTTTTGGAATCCGGTTTGTATGTATGTATGTATGTATGTATGTATGTATCTATCTATCTATCTATCTATCTATCTATCTATCTATCTATCTATCTATCTATCTATCTATACTAATATTGTGCCTTGTATACATTGCTGTATGCCTTGTATGCATTGTGCCTTGTATACATAGCTGTATTTTTACAACTTTACAACACACATTATTTCTCTTATTTAGGCCTTAAGGTGGGATATATGTAGGGGTTAACACTGTGGGCTCACATCTCCAGGGTTGAGGGGTCAATTCCTGCTTTGGGCCTGTGTGGGTGGTATTTGCATGTTCTCCGCATGCTTGCAGACATGCAGATTAGGCTAATTGGTGTTTACAAATTGCCCATACTATGTGAATGAGTGTGTGTGTCCAACAATGGTACCTTGCCTTCTACCCGAATTCTCCTGGGATAGGCGACTTGTACAGGATATGCAGTATAGAAAAGAAATGATAAATGATAAATAACTAATTATAATTATAAATAATTGTTATATGACATTAATTCCATATTTATTAGTACCAGAGTACACGAATAAATAGCTGGAACAGAAGGAGACTACATGACATTCCTGTGTCTGATTCCTGTGTCGAACAACGTACAGTATATTCATTTCAGCATTCACAAATAATCAAAAGCAGCTCATTGTTTCTTACATGCAGCTGGCCTTACAAAAATGCATTATGTTTTATAGTTTGGTCTTAAGTCTATAGTACACTGTAAATGAATCCGTCCTTTGATGCCATCCTTTTGTTATATACTTTTGGCAAACAATGACTTTCAGCTATCTTGTCAGTGACACATACTGATTCACATGTTTCGGCTGCAGGCAAAAGTTATGACATGCTGAAACACCTAGAACGCAACGTAGAACATTCACCTGAGCGTGGGCCCGCTCTTAAATAAATTATAGGATTTATAAAAAGGTGTTGTGTTCTTTATCAGGTCTCAACATAGGTAATAGCTCAAACACTCGTGGAAATTACATAAATGCTTGGTGGTACATAGCATTTCTTAATAGCATTTTGCAATCTTGGAATTATGCCCCATGCATGTCGATGCTCTACGCCAAAAAGATTCTATTTCCCACCCATTTACTTTACTAATCGAGTCCCATACACAAATTTAAATGCAAAATAGAATATAAGGCTTATTGTTTGCATTCCATTGAATATCCAACAAATATTTTAAATGTAATTGATATATTAATTATTTAATGTTGATTGGCAAAATATGGAACAAATGTCACAAAGGTTGCAATGCATATAAGAGGAAGAAGAATGATGGAAGAATATAAGGAAATGTGGCATTTGCCTCCTTAGTTGCTACCCAAGTGCTTTAATAACTTTGGAGAAGACAACTAAGACTGGCCAAATGACACAACAGAATTCTGATTGGCTGCTGTATATTGGCAGTAAAGAAGAATTTGCAAAATTGGCATGTGTTGCCTGTGTCACAACTCTGTCCTGCTATTATATATATTTTTCTTACCTTTGGTGCAGTACACTCACCCAATGAAAAGTATCTGGCTAGCGGCCATGGTGGAAAATGTTCAAACAGAAGAGCCTTCATACAACCCTGAGCTAATTTGGGTTGCACGGAAATGTGCTTGATGGAGAAAATTCAGGCAGGCCTTTCAGTCTCTTGATGTGTAAAAAGTTGGACCCCAAGGTACCAGGGCTCTTAAAGCACACATCTATTCACTTGTATGTTACGTAATTTGTAATTAGCTGGTGGCCTGAGTCAGCAGCAAATTTAACACGGCGTCAGTGTGTATGGTAGTTGCTAGAAAGTGGTTCTCTTATTTCTAATACAAGCCCTTCATAGATTTACAGCTTTTTCATATCAGCCTGATAGCAAACTGAGCTTCTCCCTGAAACTGATCCAAAATGCAGAAAGCAACCAAAATTATGAGAATATGCAGCATTTATTTTTACCACAATTTTATTAATTTGTAGTATGGAAGCCTGGAAATACTGCAAATATACTAAAAATGTGCCTTGTGTAATCATTTGTGGTGTGGGTTTGATATGCCTTGCTATTAATATCAAGCAACAAATTCATTCATGGTGTGAGAATTTACCCCAAAGGTGATGCCAGTCCATCGCAGGGCACCATGCATACACATTCACACCTTATGGCAATTTATTATAGCCACTACATGTACTGGGATGGTTTTGGGAGGAAAGTGGAGAAACCCACACAGACACAGTCAGAACATGCAGAAAAACTCCTCCCCAGAGAAGACTTTAAGACATGGAATTAAAATACTAAACTTGCAAGGAATTGTGTCAGTGTGTATCTATTTAATCCTAAACCAGGTTATGAGTACATAAGCCAAAGCACTTAATTACATTATCAATTGAATGGCTCAAATAAAAGAAATTGTGTGTTTATAGTATTATACTGTAGATCTACCTTGTTACTGATATTGCCAATAAAAAGCTTCCACTAATATTTATTACGTTATGTTCCTTCCACCATTGAATTTGATTTAAAGGACACAGTAAACGTTACCAGAATAATAACTATATAATTTAACAAAACTGTATTTTAGAAATGATATTGGATGAGATTGTATTTTGTAAGCCATACATGCAGAAATCCAGTTAATAGAAGGGATTCTGTCTTTTTTTCTCTCTCACTACACTGTAAAAAATAATTCCTGAAAATAGTTGTTGGAACAAAGAACTATATGTTGGGCTAATATAATGCTGGTGTCAAAAAAGAAAAATATGTTTTCTCAATGATTGTATAAATTTCATTACTCAACTACGAAAGTTTCATCAAGGCAACGAGTAAAACTGTGTTCATGAAACATTTAACTGCACACAAACAATTTTATGTTGGATGAACAAGAGGGACCTCTGCGCATGCGCAAAAGCGTTCTTCCAGAATTTTCGAACTTCCCGCTATTTCCTCCCGAAATGGTGAGTACTTCATGGAAACTAACTGTCCTGCAAAGTAATCAGCAATTTTAGCTTTATAACATATATATTATCCAGCAGCAAGCTTTAGAACATTATATTTTCGAGTGTTTATTTATATAATTTGGAGTGTTACAGTAGTTATCTGGCAATGCACTCGTTTCAGCTCCTAACGCATTTTTTTTCAGATGGTATGTACATTGACATTAATGTTAATCTATGAAACCGCTAAAGTTTAATTACGCTACATACATTTTAATCATCTTAATGACTGATAATTTCAAAGGCTATTTGAAAAAGACGGTGCGTTAGTGCGCCACTGAGGGAGCTTAATGTTCTCACTCCTTCATCATTCATTAACCTTATAGTGTCTGAAAACGGTTATAATGGCTAAACGGACATTTTTTTTGTCTAGGATTTTTAATGGTTTTGAACTACAAACGGTTACTTAATTAGTTATTCATATATTTTTCTTTTTGTATTTCAGGTATTAGGGAGAATATCTGGGAAACAGTGCTTATTGCATCTGCAAACAATCTTGGAGCTTGGCAAAATTATTTCACAACATTTTTTTTTATATATCTTAAACCATTTCTGAGTTAAAGCAAATATTTTATTTTCAAATAAGCCACTGCACGTTTTTACTGAGAAATATCAGTATGCTTTGTTCCTCAAAGCAGAAGTCTATTTATCCTGTATACTGTTTTGACTGAGTGTGATATTAGTAAGCTTTGTAACATGAATGTTAAGGGCACAGTTTCATTCTTGCATTTTGGAATGTTATTTGCATATTTTGTTATAACAATGCAGCATTTGTTTATTTGTTGAAAGAGTAGCTGGATTGCACTTAATCAATGTTGATAGTCTTTAACAGGTGTTTAAAGTTTACATTAAAAAAATATTCAAATTTAGAAGAATGTGTCATGTTATTTGAAATGTGGCTACAGTGAATAACCTACTCAAGTAAACTTTAAGACGTTAATTTTATAATTATGCAAGCATAATTTCCAATTCAAAATATACCTTTCAGTCAACTTGGAACATTTAATTGACACAACATTATATTTCAATTTGAGACTGCTTGTTGGCCTAACTAGGCATGTTTATTCAGCATAGAACATTTAGTTGACAGAATGTTTTATTTCAATTTGTGTGTACATTTAGAGGTAATCAGCACAGCAAAAACAAAATAGTTTATACAACTTAAATTGAGCCAACTAAAAATTTTAGATTCAACAGGTCACTAGAAATTTTTTAGTTGGAGTAGCAAGAATTTTTTTACAGTGTATGTAGAAGCTGAATGGATAAGTATGAGCAGCAACAGAATGTGCGGTATGTGTGACATAAATATTTGTTCAGATCCATTTTTGAACCTCACACTTCGATGTAGAATTTTCTTTGACCAATGTTTTACATGCAAAAATCAAGTTTTAAAATACTGCTTAAAACGGCAAAAACTGTAACGGATACTAACGCTTACATACTTCCTGTGCCATAGTGGCATCTTAAAAAATACTTGTACAAACATTATTTATTTACCCAAGGATTTATATTATTTATGTTTATTGTAAAAGGCATCAGCTATGATAATTGGACAGGATCCTTATAAAACACATCACCTGTGCTTGTTCATTGTGATGTCAAGCCAATACTTAAAATACAATAAATAAAAAATAAGCCCATATAAAAATGGAATGAGCCCACATAAAGGCCATGTTGGTTGGTTAGAATTTATGTATGTTACTTAGTCGGGATTACAAGGAGAAATATTGTCAGTTCTAATGCAATTATTATTTTTATTATTTTTGTTCAATTCAATTATAATATTGCGCACATTGACTGCCAGGCTATAATGTGATAGATTATATCCTCTTTTGTTATTATTCATTACCTACATTCAAAAGTTATCATGCGTCTCTGTCTATTAGAGTCTTTCACAGTTATCTAAATTAGTAAATCTAAAATAAACAGGAAGAGAAGAAGAATAACGCAACTCAGTCATATAAGCCAGCAGACACAGACAGCCATTCAAATGGCTTTAGGCAAAAATCAAGCCTACTTAGACTGAGAAGCAACATTTAAGTCCAGCAAGCAGCAAAAAAAAAGAAAAAAAAAAGAGTTGTAAACAGAACTAGGTGATTCTTGGCAGCATCTGACTGAGAGAACCTCGGACCTGGGACCTAAAGGCATACCTGGCCAGTAAGAAATACATTTCCCGTTAACAGGCCATCTAGAAAGCATAACAGAACACAGTGTAGGGCACACCTGCAATGAAAAACCCTGGCATAGAACCAGAGTATAAACAACAAGGTTGATATGATACACCACTGACCTAGCTGGTAACACAGACGAGTCTCACATAAGCTGCAGACTGGCATAACTTCAGGCAGTAGTTGGCAAAGCAGGAAAAGGGAGAAAAAGGTTTGCTTCAAGTGATAATACATTACACAAATGCAATCAACATACTAAATATACATTAAATATAGTGCTGCCATATGTGGAACATTATCTATACATTGAAGACTATATGCCATACTCCATGTGTGTGAAAATGTGAACGCCATACAGAGGGGTGACAGTAGCAGAAGTTCAACCACACAAAGTGCCAACTAGATGAGCAACAAAATATTGTGTGAGCATGTTAGCACTGTTTTGACAAGATCTTGGCATCGATCTCTCAAGGGTGTGTGAATCAACACAGGAATTCAGGCTGTGTTCCTCCTTGTCTGCGGACAATGGCCATTCAGTTGCACTGAACATGACGGAATCCACTGACTGCTGCATCAGTGTCAACATAAATATGAACTTCATGCTGTCAGAGCGATTGCAGTGCACCCACTCATATATTGTATATAGCATGCAAACATCCATCATGTGTGCCTATAAAAAAGTTAAAATAAAAAATATGCAAGTTACGTTTTATGTAATTTCAAGTTATTCATTCATTATTTATGTATTTTTTGTAGTTATGGCTATTATACACTGCACATTGAGAAACTATGTGTGTAGAAAAGTGCACACTGATTTACTACAGTTGTTTTGTTCACATGAATAAAATAGCATATCATAGCAACTTCTTCTGTTTACTGCAGTAAATTTGAAGTGTTTCTATTTAAAGGGCAGTACAAGTATATTAAGTTAACATTCACAGTAGTATTCAGCCCAACTACTTACCAAAAACCACACAAAAGACCTGACACGGGCCCAAAAATATTTGGGCAGTTCTATTTTCTGTTTCCATGCGGGAACAAGTATTTCACAAGTATTTCTGTTCACAAAGCCACTTTTCCATTCCCAACATTTCTAATATACATATTTTACTACAAATTGCTTTGCATATCACTGACACACTCCAACTATGTTCTGTCTATTTTTTAAGGGATTAAATTACAATTATTTGCTAGAAACCAAGATTCTTATGAACCAGTAATATTTTTAATCTATCCGAGATATTTTTAGGCAAATACAACCTCAGACGAACAATAGCATATAACATTTTTCACTGTGCCATTATGTATTTAAGAAAAATAAAGCCAAAAAAAATAAAAATGCAGGCAATACTAAGGACACACATGATTTAATAGCTTGTAGAAAAATAAAGAACTTATCCAGCTAGAACTTCTGCAACTTAGAATTATAACTTGTGTTAAAAGATTTCTGACATGTCAAACCTGAGGCTGCATTTGTACTTGCTGGTTGATATATGAGGTAACAGCAAAAAGTGTTTTAGAAACCCAAGACTACTTAATCTACTATAATGTTTAAAGCACAGTCATCTTTCTGAGCATGTAGGGAAAGAGAGGCCTGGTGTTAGGGAATCCCATGCACAGAGTACATTCTTAAGTGCCAGAGGAATAAATGTGTCTGCTACAGGTTTGTCCTTGTTGAAGATGAGCTGCCTCAAACAAGGTCAATCTTTATTTTGTCACTAGGGGACATTCTTGACATGCCTGAAAAGACTAGACTACTTTAAAAAAAACCTAAGCATTCCTCTTTCATTGCTGATCTCAACTAGATTATTAAGGGCCTTTTTTTTCTTTTCTATGTACAGTATATATCTCATCTATATTACAATGTGGTAAATATGTTGGACCTGATGAGTCCAAAAAAGTGAAACTGGTTACTCACATGTGCTTTAGATGCACACTACAATACAAAATATAGTCCAACCTTTGCATAAATCCCCCATTTCATATCTCATAACCACGATTTCTAAGGTTTTTTACTTATTCAAACCCTAAAGAAGAGACATAGTTGGTCAGGTGGTGAGGCTGGCACATTCAAAACACTCATTAAGTCAGTTTCAAATTATCCAAATTTATCCAAAATAAATCCAAAATATAATGGTTTAATTATTGTTCACATGTGTTTTTTTCCCCGTTTTTTTTTTCATGAGTTAAATCTGTCCAGGGTGTACCCCAGGGTGTACCCCGCCTCATGCCCTCGTGCCCTAAGTCTTCTGGAATTCTGGGATAGGCTCTAGGCCCCCAGCGACCCTAAATACAGGATAAGGCGATATTGACGTTGAGTGATTAAGAGTAAGTGAGCGCTTATTCACTATTATTAATCAGTTGTAGATGTATTTTATTCCCAGTAGGAACCGTGCATGACATAGCTGTAATTCAGTTCTGATGACCACACAAATCATAACATTGGGACAAGATTATTATTTTATTTTTTTATTATAATTTTTTTTTTCTCATCAGATTTGAGTGGGTCTTATATTAGGCAAATACAACCTCAGATGAACAATAGCATACAACATTTTTCACTGTGCCATTATGTATTTAAGAAAAATAAAGCCAAAAAGAAAAAGATAATGCAGGCATATACTAAGGACCTACATGATTTAATAGATTGTAGATCCACCTTTAGCAGCAATAACTTAAAACAATGTATGACTGTATGACTTTATCAGTCTCTCATTTTGGAGGATCTTTTTTTTTTTCTAAAACCTTCATTTATTTATTCCTGCCATTTTGATTTAGAATTACTGGTGAGCTTTAGATCAAACAAAAGTCCAAATAACTCCACTTTTGTCTTATCTGTCCACTGAACATCGATCCAGAAGCACTATGATGTGTTTAGCTGCAGTTTTGTTCTTTTTAGACAGAACCATACAGTCTTCTTCTAATTGTGAGGTCATAGACTTTTATTAATGTTTAACATACTGGACACAGTAAGGCCTGTAGGGTCTAAGATGCAGATTTCTTTTCTTTTGTATTTTTCTGAGCAGTGCACAGTCTGACCTTGGGATGAATGTGCTGGGACGTCCATTCCGGGAAGGATTGGCAACTTTATTGAATGCAGAGGTGGAAAGTAACGAATTACATTTACTCGCGTTACTGTAATTGAGTAGCTTTTTTGTGTATTTCTACTTTTTAAAGTAGTTTTAAAAATCTGTAATTTTACTTTTACTTAAGTACGTTTTGTTTGAAGTATTGTAATTCGCTACATTTTAAATCATATTCGCTACTGAGTAAAAAATAAATGAATGAAAATTATAAAATAATAAAAGATATTATGCTTTATAAATGCCCCGTTGCGCTCGCGTGTGTGTATCATGTCCAGGTCGCGTGCCGCTCCAGACTCCACTCCAGGTTTTCTGACATCGGCATCTTCCTTTTTTTTTTTTTTTTTACTTTTGAAAACGTTTTTTTTTTTTTTTTTTTTTGAACAAAAATATAGAACAAGATATACATTTACAATAGCATCATAAAGTTGTGTAAACGTTGATCAAAAAACAAGGCACACATTAATTACACACAAAACGTATAGAAACAGAAATAATAACAAAATTATATATAAAGAAATGAACAAATAATCTAAATCAAATAAAATAAATAAATGAATATAAATGAAAAAGGGTCTCTTTATTCTTCTTCTAATAAGCCAAATTCTTTTATTATTCCAACAAGTTTCTTGGCCTTTTTACCTTTCATATGTTCCAATGATGGAACATAATTGCAAATAAAATCTTTTTTAAAAACTGAAAAATAAGGTTTAGTTTTTATACACTTACATTTATGAATAAAAAATTTGCCTAAAATTAGTATTATATTAATGAGAAAGTTATTATTCTTATCATTCAGTAGTATTCCAAATATAATATGTTTTCTATCAAAAGCAGGCAGTGATTGTATCCTTGGCTCCAACCAATAAGATATATTTTCCCAAAAGATAGCAGAGTACTCACAAGAAAAGAAAAGGTGATCAGTAGTCTCAATGTCAACTTTACAGAAAGTACAAGCATTTTGTTCAAAATTAAACCGGTGTCTTAAAAACTCAGATGATGGATAAATACCATTAAATATTTTGAAATGGGTTTCTTTTGCTTTAGGAGCCACTGGAAAGGCGATATATTGTGTTCGTAATATTTTAACGGTTGGTTTATCATAATTTTGTAAAATATTGTTATAATATAACGATGTTGGATGTATTATAGAATTTAAACAAGAGCGGATGATTTTGTTGGGAAGTGTTGCTTTAAGGTTATTACCATTAAAAAGAATTGATGGAAGATCACATGAACCATCTGAGATGTCGGTAAAGCTGTTTTGTAAAAGGTTTATAAAACTTTTTGGAACAGCTTTTAATACACGCTCAAATTGTTTACGTTCTCAGTGCAAGTTGTATTTTGAGCAGAAACCACTGAATGATAACCAGCTCCCGTCCTCATTCATCAAGTGACGAACTGACCAAACACCTTTTTCAAGCCAATCAAGAATGCACAAAGATTTATATCTAGACAGAATAAATCTATTGTTCCATATTGAGGTTTGGTGTGGGGTGAAGTTATGATTGTATAATAATTTCCAATATAGCAAAACCTGTTGGTGAAATGAAGATAATTTAACTGGTAGTCTAGAAACAGTGAAATCACATCTTAATAGAAAATCAATTCCACCCAGTTTTTTAAATAAACCTCTAGGAACAGAAAAGCAAAATTTATTTTCATTTGTTACAAAATATTTTAGCCATTTAATTTTTAACATACCATTTATACAGGTAAAGTCGAAGGATTGTAATCCCCCATTTTCATAATCTTGTATAAGTTGTGCTTTCCTGATGTAATGCACACGTTTTTTCCATATGAAGTTAAAATTTATTTGGTTAATAGTCTTAATGGCTTTATTAGAAATAGAAAGGCAAGATGCAGGATAGATGCATCTAGATAGACTTTCCATTTTAGTTAAATAAACTCTACCAAGAATAGATAAATCTCTCTGCATCCATACCTCAAGTCTATTTTGGCACTCATTCCATCTGTCCCAGACATTTTGCTTCTCCATCTTGATCTCATCTTTAGAAATGTGTATGCCTAAATATTTAACATTTGATTTAATTGGAATGTTATATGCAGTTGTAAGATGACATTCGTGTATGGTAATAATTTCACAAAAGTAATCAACTATCTCAATTGCTTTAGGGATCAGGGCCCGGTTTCTCGATAACGCACACTATTCGCGCGCTAAGAAGACTCTTAAGATATATCTTACGTTAAGTGATAACTTTTCTAAGTGTATTTCTCGAACTGTCTCTTAGGAGTCTTCTTAAGTCGCTGCCTCTTACGTCCGACGTTACGCGGCGCTGTCTACAGTGAAGGTCCTGAATTAGCGGACATCGGTGGCTCAGGAATCGATTTTTCACTCCTTTTTCATGACAGTGTTAAGAAAGACGGCACTTTCTATGCAAATTAAACATTGCACTAAATTCTTTTAATAGCGTTTATTTCGACATGTGTTAACTTAACAATAACATGTCATAATAGACAAATATATAAATTAATATTAATTAATATAATAATATAATATATAATATTTTCATGTAACATGTGGCGGTGAAACGAACCGGGTATCCAATCATAGTTGATGGACAAACAGCTGATACACTCTTCACCAGCTTCAGAAACAATGTGAAGTGTCAGTTGTTGGGGTTGTATAGCGCACTTATGGAATGAATACGATGAGATGACAGGGTGGAGGTTTAATACCCCTATCTCACCTACACAGGGCCGTAAGTGCGGTTCATTATGATTCAGCGCGAGTTTTGGTGCTGTTATTACGTTTCCATTTTACCACGCAAAAAAAATAAACATGTTTAACATGTGGAAGCTCGCGGACCTTGTAGATCTTCGCGGACCGTCGGGCGCCGGTCACTCGAGGCGGATCACGGTGCCTAATACCCCTCTCTCACCTGTGTGGTGCCTAATACCCCTCTCTCACCTGTGTGGCCGGACTCATCTCCGTGAGCTGCCGCGATTGCCCACCACGTTCCTTTAACGTTCCGCGAAGTTCTACAAAGTCTGCAAGCTTCCGCGAGGACCAGCAAAAAATTAAACGTTGAATTTTTCACGCGGAAAGATGGAAACGTAACCACAGCGCAAAAACTCGGGGTGAATCATGATCAAGCCTATGGCCACAGCGCGAGACCGTGCAGGTGAGACAGGGGTATAACACACCGCATCTCACAGCGAGTCAAACCGCATGAGTGAATACTGTAGGGGTATTAAACATTACAATCACCCAGAAACATGAATGGATGCGGGGTTTGAAACTCCCATGGTTATTTTCTCATTTAACTAAATCAAATTTCATAAAAATAAAACGTGTCAAAAGAAAAACTCATAAAGTCATGGATAATGGCTAATGATGAATGAAACATATTTTAAACAGAAAGCAGCGAGCAGCTGGACATCGGGACGGGGAGTGTACAGTAAGTACAGTAAGTACGACGCGTTGGTCTGGCACGCGCAGGTCTGAGCAGCTCAAGAAGCTCCATAATCTGTTGCCCTGGAAGGCAAAACTTTTAATTATATATATATTTTTAATAACGACCACGGGGAAAATATGAAAAGGGCTGAAGTTTTGTCTAAAGGAAACATGTACATGACCCACACGGCTCCACGGACCGCGCCGTCTTCAGTTTAACACAACACCACGCTGTACCGCTGCCTAATTGTTCACCACCTGTTTAATATTAATAGTGATTGGCAATTTTAATGCATTAGTCACATTATGAAATAGGCTAATTAAAAGTCACTCTATTAGTTCTGATATAAAATAAAATAAAATTCTTAAACAGGTCTACAGTATATTCCATCATTAATACGACTTTGATAACGTGCCATAATGTGTTTACATACACCGCTGGTTTATAAAGACTGCTGCTCAGTGGCGGCGACTAGCGTCTAGAGCTGAAACTACGCTAAGTATGAGTTAAGGTTGGTCCAGACCAACCTTACGAACGTCTGACGTAGCCAAGAGATACTTAGCGTAAGAACGTTTCGGGAAATGCGCCATTAAGTTAAGAGAGAGGTTAAGGTACGACTTAAGAACTACTTAGAGATAAGAAGCTTTCGAGAAACCGGGCCCTGATCAATGTTTTTTAAAAATAATGTTGTATCGTCAGCTAGCTGACTAATTACAATTTCCTGACCAAACACATTCAATTTCTCAATTTTTGAATTTTTGATAAGGAGGGCCAACATCTCGGTGGCCAAAATAAATAGTGAAGGTGAGATGGGGCAGCCTTGTTTAACTCCTCTTTTGATATCAAATCTGGGTGAAGTACCTGTTGGTAAGGCAACTGAGCTATTAGTGTTTGTGTAGAACATCTTAATAACTTTACAAAAATTCTCGCCAAACCCATATTTTTGCAAACATTTAAAAATAAAGGAGTGTTCTAACATATCAAAGGCTTTATAAAAATCTAAAAATAAAATAACCCCATCATCTTCAATTTCTTGGTTATATTCTAACAAGTCCAAAACCAGCCGTATATTATTTTGTATACTTGGAACCATTCTTTTGCTGTATGACCCTAGACTGGGACGTAACACCATATTTAAGTGACCACTTTGATTTTCAAGCACAAGAAAGACAACAGCTTCATTATGCAAAGGTGTTCCTTCAGTTAAAAACAACTAGTTTGAGATTTACATCTGCTCATCTTTTTTGAACTACGAATGCCTCATCCCACCCCGCTGTTAAAAAAAAAAAAAAAAAAAGTAACTCGGTAACTTTTACTCTGAGTAAATTTTTTAATGATCTACTTTTTACTTTTACTTGAGTAGATTTTTATAATTGTAACTTTACTTGTACTTAAGTAAAATTTCACTGAAGTAACAGTACTTGTACTTGAGTACAAAATTTTATTACTCTTTCCACCTCTGATTGAATGCCTTCCACTTATAATAATCATTTTCACTATAAAAGGTTAAACTCTAAATTGTTCGGGAATTGTTTTATAAGCTTTTCCAGATTGATATGCAGCAACAGTTGCTTCTAGAAGACCATTGCTTATGTCTTTCCCACTTGGCAATGTATTAACACACACCAGAATGATACAGACAAATAAACTGCCAAAAAAATCTGCTTTTATAGAGATCCGCACACCTGCTGATGATCAGTTAATCAAGCGCTGATGATTAGCAGCACCTGGCTGAAACTTACCCTTTTAAATGAGTACTTTAAATATTAATGTAATAAACAATGTTAAATAAACAATGCCATAGTAAAAAACTTTATATGTTGTTTGTCTGAGGTGAGACCCACTTTTACACACGATTGCATGCATTTGCACTACTTAACATCATTAGAACTACTTGTTAGCATTCAGCACTCATACCTCAGCAGTCATACCTCGAAGACTTGGGACAGTGAGGGGAAAAATCTACCAGCAGTAGTCTGACCATTTCAATGTACTAAAAGACAAAATAACATGTTGGGAAAATTTGTTCAAACATCATTCTAATTTTCTTGTAGTCAAAATAATTAAAACTTTCAAAAACAACCTACTGTAATGTCCTAACATCTACGACATTGCCAAGTTAATATTGCAACCATTTTGACAAACAAATATGCTAATAAAAAAAAAATGTAACCATGTATCACCAATAGATTCTGACAAATGTAAGCCAAATTATAGTACACCTTGCTATACAGTATGTTCTCTCTGGATATTAGTTGCTGTACTTTAGCAGGTTATATTCTGTGTTTCCATTTTGATTTGGGGGAACCATTTGAACTTTGAGCAACTGCATCATTAAGTGTCTGCATCTCAACGTGCAGAATATTTAGTAATATTTATTCAACAAAGAGTCCTTTTAATATTATTTTCAGATGTTTCCCTGATGCTAAACCTTGTTCAGTGAAGCATTTCCCAGATATATTGAGGTTCATATTATGTGTGTACAGACATCCAATATAAACTTTTTGGCTTCAGTTGTCCCCAGATTTATTATAATGACTATTAGACCTGCTGTTCTATTGGTCTATTATAGTTTTGTATGGATTATTAGTACACATAGACATTATACAATAGGTAAATGTAAGCCTGTCACTAACCCAGTATGCAAAAGTAAAAAGTCAGGTTTTTTCCCCATGATTCTTGGGAGTCATTAATGATGGGAATTACTTCATTCACTCATATCACATTTGTGTACCAATAATATAGACTTTCAGAGCAACTTCTTTTGCCACCTCCTTTACCGTGGCAGAACATTCTGATAGACATGATAGACAACTGGCTGACTGCACTGTTAACACAAGGTGTACAGAAGGTCGGCAGAAAAAAAGGTTAGGGGAAGGGAGGAACCTGGCTGCAAGCATCAGCTACTTGCATGCCTTTGGCTGCTTGCTATCACAAAGATACCTTTATACCATTACTGAGCCAGTTAGTTCTGGGGAATTGAGGAATGCAGACATGCCACTGACCCACCATGTGAAAGTAAAAGGAAGAAATGAGAAAAAAAACTTAGTGTGAATAAACAGGCCTTTGAGTGTATATGTGAAAGAGTTGCATAAAAAAAAACTCTTGATCAAACTGTCCACCCATTTGCTGAAAGTTTCTCCAAATATTGCATGAATGACTAATATACAAAGCTGAAACTTCATACAACTTCATACTGCTTTAAAGCTGGTGAATGATGAAAAAGCAATGTAAACTTGGAGTAGCATTTTATAGGTTTTATAAATATCCTGGATTAAGAATTTGTATGTATATAATAAATAATAAATTCAGTAAAAAACGGTTTGACATTTTTTTTGTCTCATGTGAAACCAATATCTGTCTAAGTAAAACTCTGCCTCAGGAGCTGGCACATGGGTAAAAGTAAACTACATTATCCAGACTAAGGCACATAAAGATTAATGAAGAAAAGATTTTTCCAGCAAAATATTTTCATCTCATGATATATTGTAATGTACACAGTATGATGGAAATGGCATGCTATCGTTTAACATTTCAATAATAATAACCTCAATCAAATGTAACTTAAGTGTTTTTGAGAATTATAGAAGTCATGAAATTTTGTCAACACTTTTTTTGAAAGAGTTTGAAAGAGTCGACATGGAGATTGTTAGAAGGCCAGTTTATCATTCAAGCTTTTTTTTCAGAAGTCTTTTATCAGTAGGCCACAGCTGTCTCAGTTCCCTAATGCATGGCATAAGCATTACAACAGTTGTACAAATAAGATCCTTGTGCTTTGACAACTATTTTATCTTATAAATTTTCCACAAATGCAGACAGCAAAAAGACCATATGATTATGCCTCCAATGCAAATACTACTTTAGGGTTTTTTTTTTATCTGAATACTTTGCTGCTCAAAAGAAATTTTTCTAAAAAAAAATTACATTTTTTGGTTCTCAGAGGGCAGTTGTGACCTAGATCGTTGCACATGGTTTTTATAGTATTTAGGTACATCCTGTTTCTGAATTTCTAACCCCTCATTTTCCAACAAGAATCTGGAGGCTCTAGTTAACATATTTAATTCTAGTGAGGAGATATTCTTCACTTCATAGCTCTACTGAAGACTGAAAGCCAAAAGTTCAAAATCAGCTGGATAACTGATGAAATGTGTACTCTTTGGCAGGAGTGCAGGAAAGCAGAGCATAATTGGAAGAAAGATAAGCTCACAGTTTAAACTCAGTTGAAAAAGCAAGGGTGAAATATTTTTTTAGAGTTGATCCAAATTTCCCAATAGCCCGAAGGCCTTTTGTACTATTAAGGCAGTTTTAAACTCACCAGAAACTCCAAATTCTAAAGAAGCCTTATGTCAGAAATGTATTTTTAAGTACATTTTTTAGCAGATTTTTTTTTTTTACTTCAGGCCATCAGACCCACCATTCCTCCGCCGGTTTACTGATAAATTACTGTTTAATGTTCAAGGTTTACTATTAAAACACAAGTGTGACAATACAGTACTGTAGATGCCTCTAGACTTTGGAATATGCAACCTTTAAGAGGAAGAACTGATTAAAATATTGATCCTGTAAAAAAACCCCAAGACTCAGCTTTTCTCCTGCAAATGTAGAGAAACCATGAAAATGTGTCAAACCCTCGGTTTTTATGTCATGCACCTAATTAATAATTTTAATAAGGTGACTTATATTTTGTATATTTTTAGTCAGTTTTTCTTTGTCTAACCCTGGCTGTAATGTTGTTAAAAAAAAATAATAATAATAATAATAATTATATATATATATATATTAGTTAAACTAATATTATAATTATTAGTTGTACAGTAGTTTGGACAGCTTTGGCTATTTTAGATGTCCCCTAGAAGTAGTAAACTATATTGAATTTAATACTGTATATCCTTATGTGCTCTATTGATTGTGTATGAAAATCAAATGTTTGTAGGAATATTCAACTTAATGATGTGGTATTTACAGTATATTGCTAACCTAAAACTCAGTTTTTATTATCAATTAGGTAAGTACTGTAGCTTGAGTTGTGCTGATATACATCTTTCTAATGAGATTTTAAATATACCAAAGTTTTGTTCCAGGATTAAAATATATTTTTAAATTGGTGGTTGAGTTGTAATTAGTTTTGTTGACAAAATATATGATTTTTTTCAAACTCTGGAAACAGCACAAACACTGGCACTGTGTCGGTGGGAATAGCCCTGATAGTTTTCTTTAGGGATCATACTCTGTATGTACCCTCTAAGTAGTAAATACCATAATTTGTGCTTTTTGTTTATTCTTCATTTAACTGCATGTCTCATGATGTGGCATCTTGACACTGGTGGTAAAACATATCTAGTGGGCCATGAAAAATTCTATAGCACCTTTTACACTTCGGAAACTTTTCGTTAGAAGAAATTATGTTTTATGTTTAACAAATAGACCACATGAGGGTTAAAGTAATCTTTAACAAGATTCAGCCCAGAATTTCTGCTTTCCGTAAATGTTGGATTATTTAGCTAGGATAAAGTTGTTTATGAAGAAGTGCTTCTGTTCTGGTAGTGAACTCATTGTTTGTATGCTTAAAGTTTAGAGCTTTGATGACAGTTAAATACCAAACAGATCATTAACTTGAGAAATGGTGTATTTTAAGTATACTGTATTAATATCCAGGTGTGACCTTGTAGTGAGTGCTTAATGCACCTTCTGGGATTTCCCTGAACTTTGCCTCACAGTAAACCTGGACTAGATCCAGATGTGAAATTGACGAATTAATTAATTAATGTAAGTAATAGATTCATAATTTAAGTAATATATTCATTTATTTTTTATAGTAGAGTTAAGAAGGTAAGATGCTGTTTCAGACTTCAGTGTAATGTAGTATCAGGGAGAGAAAGAAAGAGAGAGTGAGAGCGAGAGAAAGAGAGAGCGAGAGAGAGAGAGAAAGAGAGAGAGAGAAAGAGAGAGAGAGAGGTATCATAATATCACACAGCCATCTTGCCATCTTTCAAATTTTTATTTTCACCACATACAAATCTCAGGACCACATGTACACCATATGGGACTATCACCCAGGCACCCTTTCATCTCTTCTAAAATCTTCTGCTTCTAAAATAATTTTTATATTAGAGCTGTTATATCATACAGGTGCAACTGAACTCCATCGTTCCCATTATGGGTTTAGGGTTGGCTCTTCCTCATTACAACTGCTAGTCATATTGGCTTTCACTCACAATGATACTCATTTTAAATTGCCATGGCAGCTCCCCTGACCCTCACCTAACCCCCGTCAGTAAACAGCACTTAACTCTTATCTGGTCTGAAGCAAACCCCCCCCCACCCCCCCTCGGTTAGAGTCTGCTTAGAGTACTCCACATACTGTATGCAACCATCTTGCTTACTGAAAGCCCTATGGCCATGTACTTTAGGCATGCGCATTGGGCATGTGTTAATTACTGAGAGTAAGTTTTATTAAGGTTCTGCATCTCCTGATATCTAGCATACTAGTATGTCTGCTAAGTTAGCTGTTTTCACATTCTGTCCTGTCAAGCATGCACATGGGCAACAGCTACTAGCATGCTCATAGTTTCCCTGATTATACCATGTGAGGTGATTACGTAGTTAGTTGTTTACACATCCCTGCCATCTAACTGATTAGATTAGATGGCAAGGATGTGGATGGTGGGCATGCTGCCAGTGTAGCTGAGAGGATTTCCTTTGCCCTACCATGTGCTTTTCATTCCTTAACTTACTAGATCAGGGCCCGGTTTCTCGAAAGCTTCTTATCTCTAAGTAGTTCTTAAGTCGTACCTTAACCTCTCTCTTAACTTTATGGCGCATTTCCCGAAACGTTCTTACGCTAAGTATCTCTTAGCTAAGTCAGACGTTCATAAGGTTGGTCTGGACCAACCTTAACTCATACTTAGCGTAGTTTCAGCTCAAGACGCTAGTCGCCGCCACTGAGCAGCAGTCTTTATAAATCAGCGGTGTATGTAAACACATTATGGCACGTTATCAAAGTCGTATTAATGATGGAATATACTGTAGACCTGTTTAAGAATATTATTTTATTTGATATCAGAACTAATAGAGTGACTTTTAATTAGCCTATTTCATAATGTGACTAACGCATTAAAATTGCCAATCACAATTAATATTAAACAGGTGGCGAACAATTAGGCAGCGGTACAGCGTGGTGTTGTGTTAAACTGAAGACGGCGCGGTCCGTGGAGCCGTGTGAGTCATGTACATTTTTTCCTTTAGACAAAACTTCAGCCCTTTTCATATTTTCCCCGTGGCCGTTATTAAAAAACATATAAAAAACGTTTTGCCTTTCAAGGCAACAGATTATGGAGCTTCTTGAGCTGCTCAGACCTGCGCGTGCCAGACCAACGCGTCGTACTTACTGTACTTACTGTACTGTACACTCCCCGTCCCGATGTCCAGCTGCTCGCTGCTTTCTGTTTAAAATATGTTTCATTGATCATTAGCCATTATCCATGACTTTATGGGTTTTTCTTTTGACACGTTTTATTTTTATGAAATTTGATTTAGTTAAATGAGAAAATAACCTTGGGAGTTTCAAACCCCGCATCCATTCATGTTTCTGGGTGATTGTAATGTTTAATACCCCTACAGTATTCACTTATGCGGTTTGACTCGGTGTGAGATGCGGTGTGTTATACCCCTATCTCACCTGCGCGGGCTCGCGCTGTGGCTGTAGGCTTGATCATGATTCACCCCAAGTTTTTACGCTGTGATTACGTTTTCATCTTTCCGCGTGAAAAATTCAACGTTTAATTTTTAGCTTGCAGACTTTGCAGAACGTTAAAGGAACGTCGTGGGCAATCGCGGCAGCTCACGGAGATGAGTCCGGCCACACAGGTGAGAGAGGGGTATTAGGCACCGTGATCCGCCTCGAGTGACCGGCGCCCGACGGTCCGCGAAGATCTGCCAGGTCCGCGAGCTTCCGCATGTTTATTTTTTTTGCGTGGTAAAATGGAAACGTAATAACAGCACCAAAACTCGCGCCGAATCATAATGAACCGCACTTACGGCCCCGCGTGTGAGATAGGGGTATTAAACCTCCACCCTGTCATCTCATCGTATTCATTCCATAGTGCGCTATACAACCCCAACAACTGACACTTCACATTGTTTCTGAAGCTGAAGAGTGTTATCAGCTGTTTGTCCATCAACTATGATTGTAAAACCCCGTTCGTTTCACAGCCACATGTTACATGAAAATATAATATATTATATTATTATAATAATTAATATTAATTTATATATTTGTCTATTATGGCATGTTATTGTTAAGTTAACCCATGTCGAAATAAACGCTATTAAAAGAATTTAGTACAATGTTTAATTTGCATAGAAAGTGCCGTCTTTCTTAACACTGTCATGCAAAAGGAGTGAAAAATCGATTCCTGAGCCACCGATGTCCGCTAATTCAGGACCTTCACTGTAGACAGCGCCGCGTAACGTCGGACGTAAGAGGCAGCGACTTAAGAAGACTCCTAAGAGGCAGTTCGAGAAATACACTTAGAAAAGTTATCACTTAACGTAAGATATATCTTAAGAGTCTTCTTAGCGCGCGAATAGTGTGCGTTATCGAGAAACCGGGCCCAGCTCAATTTCTGCCCAAATGTCTAAAGCCATTTTTTTCTCCACACAACAACCAATGACTAGTCATTCCATTTGTTCTTCCTGTATCCAGATGTGTGATGCCAAGTGCGGAATATATCATGTCTATCCTCCTGCATACATAACGGTGTATGGTGATGTATGAAATACAGCAAATCCAAGTCTTTAATTTTACTTTATTAACTTTTATCCCTAGACATATTATAAAAATGAATAAATAAATAAATAAATAAAATAAAATAAATCACTACTTGTCTGTCTTTGTCATCCAGTTTTAGATATCTATTTTAGGGGTGTGGTAAAGCAAGTGTGTATTTGTTAGCTGCTCCCATACAAAGGTGCCATTCTTTGTGCAAAGAGGTGGGCCAGAAACACCCACTGAAGGTACAGTATGAGACAGAAGAACTTCAGAAGAATTTCCTTCTCCACCCAAATCAGTGAGGTAATGTATGACGCATTGATGGCTATTTTATATCTGTCAAATATAGGGTGACATAGGAATGTGAACAAGATTACATTGAGAAGTATCTAAACAAATAAACAAACAATTAAAAAAGTAATAAAAAGTTACCCAGAATATGAAGAAAAGACTCTTAGAGAGACAAAGCAATGATCTTGGGCGGAAGCCAATGATTGCTAGCCGTGTGGCAAAGACCCAGTTTGCAGAAAGGCCAGGTCCCAGTGTGAACAGACAGCTGAGTGTTACAGTAGAACAGAGGCCCCAATTTTATGAAAGGCGTTTCATAAAACTTGTAAATGTAGAAGCTCACTAGATTTTTCTCAAATGCTTATTTTTTCACTGGCCAACTGGTGAAGGGAAGGGGGAAAAGAGGGAATTCTCACAGACATGTCTTTATATTCACCTATGGTGATGAGCACCTGTGTAGATACATATTGTGTGTCAGTGGAAATGCACTAAGAGCAGTAGGTCAGCACCCATCCCCAATGTGCCTGACTTGGGCAAATGATTTTACACAGGAAACCTTTCAACTATTCTCTTCAGAATACGAAATGGATTGTTATGAAACAAACATTCACTGAAGATTAAAAGAAATGATGTGATGTAAAGCATAATTATCTGAAAACTAATTACATCCCCTGGTAAACATTTTCTAATGACATATTTTATCATTTAATCCCAGCATGGAGCCTGGATTGTGAATAGGATAAGTTTCCAGATTCCAACTGTCAACAGAACATTAAGATCTTACTTCATTTCTTTTGAGAACTCAAATCCAGAAATCTGCAGCTGCATAGTATCATAAGCCAGTTACAAGGGCAATGTGACAATCAGAAATAATTGCATGAAGCACCAAACATGTTTTCATTTCATTTCATTTTTTCCCCATTCATATAACTATATTTTTTGCTGGCTGACAGAGCAGGTAATTATAAAAACAGAAAATGCAATATTTCTCTGCTCAGAAAACACTTTTCCATCTTAGATGGCAAATTTTGTATTACTGTATATGTGGTGCCTATTGTGGATTGCATGACTCTCCAAAGTCTTGGACCACATAAAAAAACTCTGGCATCCTTTCTCACAGCCAAGTGTACAGATGAATGGAGATCTCCCATCTACTGAAGCCAAAAATAGAGTAAGAAAATACTTCAACATGCCGCAGCTGGGAACACCAAAAGGAGTAATCTTAAAATCTCACCTCAGGCAGCAATGGAAATAAATAATGTGTAAAGCCAACAGGCACAGTCAATGTCGTCAGAAACAAAATAGAAAAGTTGAAGAAAAAAACATCCAGAAAACCCCCCCCCCCAAAAAAAAGACACTTATTTATGATTTTAAAACAATTATTGTACTTGAACAGATAAAACCAGTGATGGCTTTGTTCCTATATTTTTTTGTCTTTATCTCACTCGTTGTCTGCAGAACAAAAAGCAAAGATCACTTCATGTTCTCTTTGCCTTCTGGTTTTGTTTTAATCAGCATGCACCAGCCTGATTATGGGTTGCTATTCAAAATCCTGGCTGAAAACATATGGTTCTGATCAAGTATACTTAGGCATTGTAAATCTGTGAACATTGTACTTCAGCTTCTCAGACAGGACCTCACACCTTTTGAAAACTACTGTTAGAATTAAAGAAATTATACTTGTATATATGTAAACTCTTTTAACTTCCTTTGGCAGCATAGATCCATTTCTGCTTATTGATGAAGAACCTGGAAAGTTTGAGGGTTAGAGCATAAACACCAACATTGCAGCTATGCTGTGGGTCCCGCACTGAAAAGCTGGTCTGTCTTATTCTGGCAGTATGCAGGTCCACAATTTTATAATTAAATATTGATACCCACAACCGAGTGGAAACATGATCTTAACACCTGCAACTCCCAGGACAGGCCAGCAGACATGTCTAGACTTACAGTATGTTTCTCACTCTTATAATTAAAAGACAGCTTATAACTACTTAGATTGCCTAGTGATTTCAATAAAGTTGACTTTATTTCTGTCACTACTTAAAGCTGATCACTACGGAATGGAATGGTCCGTTCAGTTATGGAAGATCTACATCCTAGATCATGGCTCTTAAGTGTAATTAGATATGCTTTCAAGAATTTGCTTTCTTTGTAAATAATGGTACAGGGCAACCTAAAACTTGAAGGTGCTTGGCAGAACAGCAGGTACTGCTTGTTAATGCCGACCTGATCTTATCACAAATTCATACAGTTTTTAACAAATGCGGATGACTTTGTTTAAAGGGCATGAATTTGAAGGTAAAACCACCCCCCAAACCCAACTGTAGATTGGCTTCCTGAACCTGCCATGGGATCAAAGCAGATAATGTATGAAAATGCATACTGATCATATGCTGTTGTATTTCTTTCAAAGTTTTGTTAAGGAAATTATTACATTTTCGAAATGAAAAAAAGAGGTTCAAAGACAGAAGTATAAATAAAATAAGAGAACAATCTGCCTTACAAGCAAGATTTTTTATGCTCTATCATTGAAAGAATTGTACAGGCATGCTGCATGATGGAACCTGAAATTGATTTTAAAATCTTGCTTGAATTTTAAGAATGGATGAAGGTAAGGTAGGGCCCATTAAAAAATGCACCCTCACTGCTCATTCGTTGGTTAATGTAGGCCTGCAGACAATGTATTTTTTGTCCCATTTTGAGGACTACTCAATAATGGTTAATGGTAATTCCTCACAAATAGTTTTTTTCCCTAAGAAATCCATGTGGTGATTCTGGTACATGGTATTTTTTCAAAATATGTTTATGACACCTCACTACCCCTGACCTTCTTTCCCAAGTGGACTGGACAGCATAATGTACTGCATTATGTGTGAAAACATGGGTGGGGGGGTTCAGCCCAGACTAACTTCAGAAACAGATTCCTGTGTCTCCTGTGGGATTCCAAGATATTCGCAAGCCATCTGGGAGATATTTTCTCTCCAGTAGGTCCTGAGACTGCATCAAGGGTCTCTGTCCTAAAGGATTTACCTGAAACAGCTAAAGTCGAAGTCGACCAACGTTTATCAGCTCTACTTTGTGATTATCCAAAATCGTAGAATTGTGTTGTAGTGTTCTGAGAAGAGAGAAGTTCAGCAACCTTGTGTAGAGGAACCTCATTTACGCCATCCACACTCAGACCCTTATGATTATAGGTGAGAATAGGGATGCAGGATGACGAGTAAACAGAGCTTCATGTACAAACTGGGCTCCGATTCCATCACTGCATATTGGTATAGCAACTGTAGACCTTTCGTCCAGATCCATCAATTTTACACTCCATTCTTTCATTACCCAGGAATAAGGTCCCAAGTTACTGTATCTACTTCCTAGATACCTCTCCAACTTTGCCTACATTTAATTTCCTGTCCGTAAAAATCACAAGGTGGAGCAGATAAAAGATATACTTTTGACAATGCCAGACACCCATCTTAAATGTTTTCAACTTAATGCCAAGCAAGCTGACTCAACTCCCTTTGTGCTCATACAGAGCACAGATCGTCTAAAGTACTAGTCTACATATTGAGTACTCCAGCAGTACTAACTGTATCAAAAGTAAAAATAGCCAGTCACAAGTGTCCTCCAAATGCATAAAACATGCAATCTGTATAAGCATATTCCCATGACACATGAGTAGTGTCCAGGCTGGGAGTTATTAAAAGCCTCAGGAATCTTTTGCAGGTGTTTAGAGTGAATTAATTAATTAATTATTAATAATTAATTCAGATGATTAGGTTAATAGCTCGTTTAGAGAACCTTTTCATGATATGCAAATTTTTTGAGATTTTGGGTTTTCATGAGCTGTATGCCACAATCATCAATATTAAAACAATAAAAGGCTTGAACTACTTCAGTTGTGTGTAATGAATCTAAAATATATGAAAGTCTAATGTTTATCAGTACATTACAGAAAATAATGAACTTTATCACAATATGCAAATTTTTTTGAGAAGGACCTGTGTATATATATATACAGTATATATATATAAACACACTATGGCCTTCATGTAGAAAATCTGTGTTCAAAAACACACTGACTGCATCACTATCGATACATTGACAAGAATGCTGTCCTCTTTTTAAGATTAGACATCGTTTTTGTTTTTAGCACGGTGTCATTTACCCGAATGATATGTTGTTGACAGATCCAGGCATTAATAGAAGCTTGTTAGGAATTTTGATGTCCTCAACTGAGTAAGTGTCCTTGACTGCAGATGCACTTTCATCCATTTTCATTTTCATCTAAAGACTTCATCAGAGAGTAGAAAGGTTAGGACTTAGATGTCAACTAATTATCCATACAGTGATGCTGCGGTTTATACTGTAATTAAAATTTTAACAAAATGGAATGGAATTTCACATTTTTTACAGACCTTTTAGCATTAAAATAATTCTTACTACGTTAAATAACTTGTTGGACTTTGTAAATCCTATCTAAGTATTACAGTGGATTGGGACATCTCACTTCTGGTTAAAAAAGCATGACTATATTGAATTAAAAAATCATTAAAAAACATTGTACACCACAATTCCATGAGCCTACACTGCAGCTTTCTATTATGTTTAATGGTAAATGTTAATATTGTCTCAGATAGGTTCATAAAAGGTATTGAAGTCATTGCAAGAGACAAATTCCATTGTAGCCTGTGATGTTGACGTCATCATGAGGGAAATTCATTTGCTAATTTAACAATCCACATGGTGCATAGGCATTGTATCTGGCAGGTTCTACAGTCCTGGCTTTAGAACTCGCAGTTGTGAGCTTGACACCAAGATGAATATGCTGTAATTTTATGCTGACAGCAAAGTGGTGTTCGGATACAAGAGACAGGACATTCAGCCCAATGAAACGAAAGACTATGCAGGGTAGCTCAGAGGCAGTCAAGTGAAAAGAAACCAATGGCCTATGGCTCTTGTCACCAAAACCTACCCTAACTCAGATGACAAGGTAAGGAAGCTTGATTTGCAAGACTAAGTTGAGCATCATGTTACATTGAATCATTAGTCATTTTAGCACCATCATGTGAAAATGTCATGAATTGCAAGGTAATATAACAAATTTCTCATTTGCAGTTTTTTGTATTATAGTTTCCATTTTCTACAGGATAACTGAAATTCTATATCATGGAAAAAATATAAATTCCCTCAAGGCAATGATTAAACCTCAAGCAGACAGATAACTCTCAGGCCATAGACATAGACAGAATCTATGTAACTTACAGTACATGGGACTAACACAAGACACATTTCTCACTTTGACGGGGTATAATATTACAAATGTTGTGATAAATCAAATTATCTCACCAAAACCCTATTTCAGCATATCTTTTATGTGCTAGTTGAAATGGAAAATAAAAAAGTCATCCACTTAATGGTGTACCTAATGATGTAAGTGTATATAGAATTCAGAAGACCACAGAAAAAGGAAATAAACTAAACTCCACAGGTATCATGTTTCCTACAGTATGTACTGTAGACAAAGATCCAATAGATCAGTAATCAGAACAGATTTCTTATATCTACACATTACAGTATACTGTCCACATCATCTCTATATAACTTATTTGACAGAGTAACTGCTAGCAAGTAAAGGGTTCTGCTAGAAAGAACATAAATGCTAATATTAAGGATATAAAGCTGAAGATTAGTAATATTTTGATATCCTGACCTCTGAAATCTACAAACAGCATATAATTCTTTGATAAAATTAAGCTGTATTAAAGATAACATAAGATGGGAAGAGAAAGATTGTACTGTATACAAAGAGCCCATATTTCAATAAATGACTGGTTTATGTAGACTCTATATAGAACCTACTTTACATACATACATACTGTGGTTGTATCCAAGTATGTAAAAGACAAAAAAAATAGCATCAATGCCAATTGAAATATGTTAGTGTAAAGGAAATTTCCTTCCTTAAGCTCTGTTTGGCCTATAAACTGAGCTTCAAACGACAGTGAACATTGCCTGACCCTCACCAGTAAAGGAAGGGAGTGGTAATGGAAGGATGTATGAAAGCAGCCACAGGAGCATAATGTACCTCTTTATGTAGCACATAACAGCTGCTTTCCTTTTAACATTTGCAAATGAAACATGTCGTGATGGTTCTCAATTTAACATTCAACATGTGGCTAGAGATCTAGAAATCTATCTGTTTATGAACTGAGTTCAGTTAATGGTTTTATAGTCGGGATATTTCATTGTAGCTCCATCTTGACAATGTCGTTCCTTAAATGTGACTAAATTAAAGCCGCAATAAGAATCTTATTATGCAGACATTAACTTAAATAGTGTATTTAAAAAAAAAGATTGCAGTTTTTAACTATGGCAATTAAATAAAAGAAAAAATATTTTATATATAAATATATAAACTTGTGTTCTTTTGAAGTTATGAGGTATAATACATCTATACATCTTAGTGTCTTTCATTAGATAATTCCTGCAATGAGTAATATGTTTCAACTGTCTATAAGTTATTTACCCCCAACTGATGCAGTGAATAGCTTTTCATTTCTTAAATAGCCATGTCAGAAGTCCTGTGGTCGTGGCAAATTTTCAGAAAGTTTTCAGAAAGGTCAAATTATTGTCATCAAGAAAGGACATTTTGAATGGAAGATTGCTTAAACTCTTAGGCCTTGTTCACTTCTTCTTCTTCTTCTTCTTTGTCTTTCGGCTGTTCCCTTTCAGGGGTCGCCACAGCGAATTATCTGCCTCCATCTAACCCTATCCTCTGCATCCTCTTCTCTCACACCAACTAACTTCATGTCCTCTCTCACTGCATCCATAAATCTCCTCTTTGGTCTTCCTCTAGACCTCCTGCCTGGCAGTTCCAACCTCAGCATCCTTCTACCGATATATTCACACTCTCTCCTCTGAACATGTCCAAACCACCTCAATCTGGCCTCTCTGACTTTATCTCCAAAACATCTCACATGGGTTGTCCCTCTGATGAACTGATTCTTGATCCTATCCATCCTTGTCACTCCCAAAGAGAACCTCAACATCTTCAGCTCTGCTACCTCTAGCTCTGCCTCCTGTCTTTTCTTCAGTGCCACTGTCTCTAAGCCGTAGAGCATTGCTGGTCTCACCACTGTCCTGTACACCTTTCCTTTTATTCTCGCTGATACTCTTTTATCGCACAACACACCTGACACTTTTTTCCACCCATTCCAACCTGCCTGTACTCGTCTCTTCACCTCCTTTGAACACTCTCCGTTGCTCTCGACAGTTGACCCTAAGTACTTAAAATCCTGCACCTTCTTTACCTATGCTCCCTGTAGCCTCACTGTTCCTCTTGGGTCCCTCTCATTCACACACATGTATTCCGTCTTGCTGCGGCTAACCTTCATTCCTCTGCTTTCCAGAGGGTACCTCCACCTCTCCAAATTTTCTTCCACCTGTTCCCTGCTCTTGCTACAAAGCACAATGTCATCTGCAAACATCATAGACCATGGAGACTCCTGTCTAACTTCATCTGTCATCCTGTCCATCACTAGAGCAAACAAAAAGGGGCTTAGAGCCGATCCTTGATGCAGACCCACCTCCACCTTGAACTCTTCTGTCACACCTACAGCACATCTCACCACCGTCTTACAACTCTCCTACATGTCCTGCACCACTCTAACATACTTCTCTGCCACTCCAGACTTCCTCATACAACACCACATCTCCTCTCTCGGCACCCTGTCGTACGCTTTCTCTAAATCTACAAAGACACAATGCAACTCTTTATTACCTTCTCTGTACTTCTCCATCAGCATCCTCAAAGCAAATACTGCATCTGATGTACTTTTTCTAGGCATAAAACCATATTGCTGCTCACAAATTCTCACCTCTGCCCTTAACCTAGCTTCCACTACTCTTTCCCACAGCTTCACTGTATGGCTCATTAGCTTTATGCCTCTGTAATTGCCACAGCTCTGCACATCTCCCTTGTTCTTAAAAATCAGCACCAATACACTTCTCCTCCATTCCTCTGGAATCCTCTCACTCTCCAAGATCTCGTTAAACAAACTAGTCAGAAACTCTACTGCCACCTCTCCTAAGCACTTCCATACCTCCACAGGTATGTCATCAGGACCAACAGCCTTTCCACTCTTCATCCTCTTCAACGCCCTTCTCACCTCACTTTTACTAATATTTGCTACTTCCTGCTCCACAAGTCACCTCTTCTACTCTTTGTTCTCTTTCGTTTTCCTCATTCATCAACTCCTCAAAGTACTCTTTCCATCTTCCCATCACCCTCCTGGCATCTGTCAGTACATTTCCATCTCTATCTTTAATCACTCTAACCTGCTGCACATCCTTCCCATCTCTATCTCTTTGCCTCGCCAACCTGTACAGATCCACCTCTCCCTCCTTACTGTCCAGCCTAGCATACATACAAGTCCTCATATGCTCTTTGTTTGGCCTTTGCCACTTCTACCTTCACCTTACGGTGCATCTCCCTGTACTCCTGTCTACTCTCTTCAGTCCTCTCAGAGTCCCACTTCTTCCTAGCTAGCCTCTTTCCCTGTATACACTCCTGGACTTCCTCATTCCACCATCAAGTCTCCTTGTCTCCTTTTCCCTTACCTGATGATACACCAAGTACCCTCTTACCTGTCTCCCTGATCACATTGGCTGTAGTTGTCCAGTCAACTGAAAGCACCTCCTGACCACCCATAGCTTGTCTCAACTCCTCCCTAAAGACTACACAACATTCTTCCTTTCTCAGCTTCCACCACTTTGTCCTCTGCTCTGCCTTTGTCCTCTTCACCTTCCTCACCACCAGGGTTATTTTACACACCACCATTCTGTGTTGTCTGGCTACACTCTCCCCTAACCAACACTTTGCAGTCACTAATCTCTTTCAGATTACAACGTCGACACAAGAAGTAGTCTACCTGAGTGCTTCTGCCTTCACTATTATATGTCACCCTATGTTCCTGCCTCTTCTGGAAGAAAGTATTTACTACTGCCATTTCCATCCTCTTTGCAAAGTCCACCACCATCCCTCTGCATTTATCCAGACTTGGGACTGGCACAAGAAGACACTGGATTGCGCCCCCCCCAGAGGGTTTTCTACACATAGGAGTCAATGACGGTGTTCACACGGGCTTTGGTGACGTGCGTTTGTCCGACTGCGTGTTTATACGGTGTTAAAAAAACGTTGCATGCAGCTTTTTCTTGGTGTTCAAATCCCAACGAACGCAAGGAAACCGCGCCTAGTTCGTTTTCTCTGCGTCCATTTTACGGTTCGGTGGACCGGATATATCCCATGATCCTACATGCTATACATAGGGAAATGAGGAAAAAAGGCAAAAATAAAATGCTTAAAAAATAAAACTTGCGCTGAAATGTTCGCATTTCTTCATAAACCACAAAAAACATCCTTTAATCCGACGTTGTGCAGTCAGAGGGTGAACCCAGTAGCGGCGGCGATGTTTTTCTCTCCCTATGTCGCTGTATTATTTTTTACAAATATTTTTATATATTATATAAAAATATAATAATTTAATTAGAATTTTTAAAACAATAAGATTAATGTCTAACATAGCAAAATGGTCCATATTAAAAGGAGGCACCTCAAATAAAATAACAAGGGCTTTCATATCCAGTTCCCAACACACTGTATGGAGCGATATCGCGGACAATATTCAAATGAAATTGCAAACTTTGCATTACCGTTTGCTGTTTTGCCTCCGCGAGCGCACACTGACTGCCAAATTTCAAATGAAAAAGAAAAGTCTATTTGCATTTGTATTTCCCAGGTCTTACATGTCATGAACCTGTCATATTTAAATAGCAAAATCAATCACCATGTTTGCTTTTTCACTTTCTCTGCGTCAAGCCGGCCAAAATTCAAACGCAATCACTAATCCATTTGCAATTGCATTTCCAACACGTTACACAGAAACCTGTCAATCAGCATCAGGGGCGGGTCTATACTGTGGGGCGGGATTGTATAGAGAGTGACGTCACTCGCAGTCGCCGACCAAGAGGGGGATATTTGAGCAATGGAGGTGAACCGAGATTATCTCATTTGTTTATCAAGAAATAAACACACAAAAATGACAAATCGCATATTTTCTTGCTCCGGAGTGGACAGAGAAGTTTTTACAAGTAAAAATATTTTTAGATCTTCTGTTACAGCCTGCTGGAGCTAAATCTTTCAGAAACGCTGCGTTCTCAAGCGGAGTGTTATGCGCTAAAATGCTCCCCTGCCACTGATTGCACCCCCACAAAATCTCTGTCAAATATTATATTACAACATAAATTAATAGGTTTATGATTTACAAATTGCACCAAACGAATTAGTGATTGCGTTTGAATTTTGGCCGGCTTGACGCGCGACTCAGATGATGATTGATTTTGCTATTTAAATATGACAGGTTCATGACGTGTAAGACATGGGAAATACAAATGGACTTTGCTTTTTCATTTGAAATTTGGCAGTGAGTGTGCGCTCGCAAAGGTGAAACAGCAAACGGTAATGCAAAGTTTGCAATTGCATTTGAATTATGGCACACTTTGTGCGTCCACATATGGGAAACGCAATTGCAAATGCAATTTGCAATTGCATTTGAATATTGTCCGCGATATCGCTCCATAACACTGCCCCCACAGGTTAAACACACAAACTACAATTTGGGCTGCAGGCTGTCGTTAGAGACAAACGAACGCCAGTGTAGAAGTCAATCGAGCGGCACTACAAAACGCAACATAAACGTATAGGACATTCAGAGCTCGCTCTAGATTTACCCTGTTCTATAGTGATGGGTGCATCACTTAAAATCTGCCCCTCTTCTTATCATGATGCACCATCACTCTGGAACAGGGTAAATCTGAGCATCATGCCTTCTGCCTACCATATAAGCTTGTGTGGACAGTGTTATGATTTATGATATAGGTTGCTTCTGTTGCTCAGGTCTAGGTTCAGCAGTGTTACTGTATGTGCCCAACAATGAGGTCAGCTGACTACCTGTATATTCTGAACGACCAGGCTTTTCCATTAGTGGATTTTTTTTCTCTTTCCTGATGGCATGGGCATATTGCAAGATCATGATGCCAGGATTCATCTGGCTCAGATTGTGAAAAAGTGGCTCAGGAAGCATGAGACATTATTTGTGTATTATAGTGTCCAGACCATAACCCCATTCAGAATATTTATATATATAAAGTATATACAGTAAGTAGAATGAAGAACGACTTCCTGTTTAAATCTAGACCCCCTACAAGCCTGTACTTATTAACTCAGAAAACCATGACTCATGGATGTTTTTTTTTCACACATAAATAAACACTATGTTTTCCCACACACTAATGATTCAAGATGTTTATAGCATCATTTCAGTTACACCGTTCAAAGAATCTAAGGCTACATCCACTGGACAACATTTTCGTGTGTATCATGCATGTATTTAACAGCTCTCTGCGATAATAATTTGCACAGTTATACTGCAGTTAGTGATGCATGACTATTGAACAAGTCAGTGCATTCTGTCTTTGCAAAGAGACAAGCATGTTCCACTGAACCTATAACTGATTTACCAAGTAGCTGTAGACAGAAACTGGCCAGGGGGCCAAGAGCAGTTGTTTTAAGTGCACAAATGGATGCAAAACAAATATTGTCTCCTCAACAAATGACTAACTGATGTAATTACATGACACAGCTTTAATAAGCAAGTGCTGTCACGCTCTGGGAATTTGTAAATCTCCTTGTCTGACTTCTGTAGGGGCGTAAAAAACAATCAAAGGAAAGTAATTTTAAATATAATATTGAGTTTCACTCAAAACAATTGTCAGATGGCTAGATCGTTCTGTTTGTGCCAATGGTCAATGGTTAACCAAAATTACAGAAGCTAAAAGACATTAAATCATTCCGAAGAATGAATGAAATACCCTGAATGGTTTTTAATTATTGGAATGAGTTAAGCCACATTTGTCATGGACAGAAAGGTCCCTGTGTAACCAGCATTTTAACAAGAAAAAAGTGACGTGAAAGTCATCTGTTGTGTTAAAAACAAAAATGAAGGACAGTGTTTTAAGGAATTTGAAAAAGTATTTTTGACAGAATGCTGAAAAGCATTAACTGTATCTACAGTAGCATAGCGCAAAACTTTGCTGCACTATTCTGCAGCATTACACGTCACATCCAGAAAGGGATTACCTAAATAATTGCATAACAGACCTGGCAGAGACATGTCCTCTAGGGCACCATAGCCGTGCACTGCTACAGAATGCTTGGAATGTTCAGAGTCTCCGCTTTCATGGGGTCAGCATAGAAACAATGTGAGGTCTGTCTGACTGATGGCAAACAAAGTAGCCACTGTTCCTTTTCCCAGTGATCCCTTAAACTCTTTCCATCCCAAAAATCAAAAACCCAGTAATTTATGAAACAAACTGTTTTCTCTTGAAGCAATGGTTTGTGTAACAGCAGTTCCTGACTTTGACCTAGTTGGTAACCATGGCAACACTGATATTTACACTGTGGCTCATAACTTATATAGTCATTCTCAAGAGGTAAACATCACTTCCTCCTTGTCTGACTTGTGAATCGTATGCATGACGTAAGCGATGTGATTTATTTGAAGAAGTTTGTCTCAAATACTATGTATCATAAATTAACCACGAGACAACTGAATCTCCCAAAAAGCCCCATGACAACACAAAGAGCAATAAATCGACAAACAAGTATCCCAGTGAATCAGTTACGACAGTCTAGTTTATGATACTTGAAATTGAAATGGAATTAAGTCCACTAAATATATATATTTGATAGGAAACAGTTCATCAAAGCTATTTCCAGATAAACTACAATAACCTAAACATTAAAACATTCATGATTAATATAGATTAACATGTAAGATCCAAAAAAGAGGCTGAAATTCTTAAAGCAAGTTTCTCAAGCTAACCCAAGTAGAATTATGCTATATAAAGAAGTTCTGCTTTTTCAAAAATATCACATATTAATAATTACCTGTTATTTCCACTGTATATAAAAATAAGAAATTTAATTAATGTTATTATTGATAAAATAAAATGATCAGAACTTTTGGCTCTAGCTATAGTTCTTCTTTACTGTACCTCCTTGTATATACACTGATTAAAAAGGCCACCAACAACATAACATTTTTAAATACTTATAGGGGCTTAGCATGACAAATTGAGCATCACTTAATTTTCTTGAACCTTTAGAACAGAGGCCTGATGGTGTCTTTCACATTTGGTTTATCAGGTCTGCTGGCTGCCACTGTACTGTATGTGCAGCACGGGTGGCCTTTATAGTTAGTACACTAAGAGAATTGTTCTGCAAAGCTCTGACATGATATTTGGGAATGAAGACCATTAGTGGGTGGCCATCTATTAACCCAGCCAGAATACCGCTTAATGGAAGGCTTCCATGATACTTGAATAAGGTACAAAATACTTAGTTACTTAAGACTGATCACTTGCCCTAAGCTTATTAACAGATTCACGGCAGCTTTGTAATTTCTACTAATGCTTTCAATAAGAAGGGCTTAAATAATTATGGCACGTGTTTTTGACCTTGTCCTCTTACAGTAATTTTATAGCCGCTTTGATGCTAGTGTCAGAACCTTGAAACTTTTTTTTCTAAACTCTAGAAACACAAAATGATTACCACTAGTAATACATCATCTTTTTATAGAAACACCTTGCACTTACAGAATAATGGAGACATTTATTTAGATCACTCATACACAAGATACCAATAGTTTCACTGTTTAGATGTTCATACATCTATTGGTATTGTAGTATTACTGTATGGCGCTACAGTTAGTGTCACTGGAAAATGACCAGGAGAAAGAATAGGCCTACTACAGATACAGAAAAATCATTCAACACATAAATAAAAAAAATAATAAATAAATAACCTGTAGTGTAGTTCCTCGCCTGCATTGCAAAAAAGCAAAAAAAAAAAAGGACCACAGTTCTCATTCATTCCCATTAACTTCCCATTAAGTGGATTTGACTACAGGTTCTCATCCACATCAAAATCAATGCACTCATTTGCCAAAAATCTTCAAAAGAACACAGATGTGGTGATTGCACTGCATCTTCCTTGTCTTGCTTGATCACCTACCTGCTCCATGTGACAGTATCGGCATACTGCTGTGGATAACAGTCATTTATACTTGTACCCCAAGGTAAAATCAATCATCAGCAATGAAATGGTGTCAGTGGATATCGTTATTCAGAAACTTTCATGATTCATTGAATATTGTTCCTCAGTTTCATTAAGACTATGCTTTAAGAGGAAGTCAACAGTTGCTTATGATTTTGAACAGCTTCAATTGATAATTACATGACTGTAATGACATGAACAGTTCCTAAATACACTTTGTGTGAATAGCATTTTTAAATGGTAATACTTTGATGTTTTGAAAAATGTGTATTTTGTCCAATGTTTTGAAAAATATCTTCAAGGCTCTGAAACTGCTTGTACTGCCAAAATAATTGCAATAAAACTGTAAATATTAATTATATAAATTATTATATAATAGATGAAAAAATTTGGGCACCACATTTGAACAAAATTAGCACATTGTTGAAAATCTGCTGTTGACAGTTGTATCTTTGAGACATCTGTGGTAGGTTAGGTTTTAAATTGGGATTTTGCAGTATTGCTATTTAATTTTGCAGATTTTTTTCTTGTCATCAATACCACAAAAATACAAAGTTTTTGGCCACTTTACCTTTTTACAAAAAATGTATGTATGTACATACAGTATGTATGTATGTATGTATGTATGTATGTATGTATGTATGTATGTATGTATGTATGTAGTTGTTCTCTTTTTAAATGGAAAGACAGACAGGCAGATAAACAGTCAGTCAGACAGATAGGTCTATCTATAGTTAAAAAAATACTATAACATGCACATAATAAGTATTATGTGCCACATAATACTTAAAGCACATTTTGCTTGTAATACAGCACTCAGTCTTTTTGTGTAAGACTCCAGCAACTTGGAGAAAAAAAATCTTGATTTTATTGGCCTGCCAGATCCACGTTAAAGGTGGAAAATATCTGGCATTATTTACCCTGGTCATTTTTTAAATATCATAAAACCCTGCAATTATTAAAAAAACAGGGATGAGTAGATTTTTTATATACACAGAAAAAAAAGTTGTGAATGGCTATTTAATTCATCCACAAACATTCCAAAATACCTGAATGTCTATCAACCTTTTAATGTCAGGGCTTTTCCATAGATATACAGCAGCTTGCAAAAGTATTCGGCCCCCTTGAACTTTTCCACATTTTGTCACATTACAGCCACAAACATGAATCAATTTTATTGGAATTCTACGTGAAAGACCAATACAAAGTGGTGTACACGTGAGAAGTGGAATGAAAATCAAACATGATTCCAAACATTAAAAAAAAATAAATAACTGAAAAGTGGGGTGTGTTCATTGTTGCCCTGGTTTTATGTTTAGGGTCGTTGTCCTGCTGGAAGGGGAACCTCCGCCCCAGTCTCAAGTCTTTTGCAGACTCCAAGAAGGTTCTTCCAAGATTGCCCTGTATTTGGCTCCATCCATCTTCCCATCAACTCTGAGCAGCTTCCCTGTCCCTGCTGAAGAGAAGCACCCCCAGAGCATGATGCTGCCACCACCATATTTGACAGTGGGGATGGTGCGTTCAGAGTGATGTGCAGTGTTAGTTTTCTGCCATAGCGTTCACATAGCGTTTTGCATTTTGGCCAAAAAGTTCCATTTTGGTCTCATCTGACCAGAGCACCTTCTTCTGTTTGTGTCATGCACACTCAATCTGCGCCCGGCACTAGGACCCGGAAGTAAGACGGGCGCAAAACCAGGAAGTATAAAAGAGGTAAACAAACGATGGCTTACCGCTCAGTCATTGAGTTCGGCCCATGTCGGTTCCAGTTGTCGTTTCAGCAAACCGTGAGTACTCACCAGTTGGTTCCGTTGTCTTTTGCTATTGTGTGTGTATCTATAGGTCGCGGGTTAAATTTGTGTTTTTCCCTTGCTCCGTTTGTGTGAGAGTCCTTAGACTAAATCGCGTGGTTATCCTGCCTACTCGCTTCTTTCCGCGTTTGGGTTTATCCTCCACGCTACATTGGGCTAACCGCTAAAGCTACGTCTTCTGGTCACCTCAGGTTAGTCCACTTCTGACAGAATGATTGAGCCCTCCGCGGTAAACCCAGCGGATTATGCGAGCCTTTGCGACGTTGTGGATCAGCATGCCGTGCTAATCAATCAGCTAACCGGGGATCTCGCTTCTCTCCGCCGCGAGGTCGCTGAGCTCCGGCGGGAGAATGCGGATCTCCGCGCGGCTGTTGATGGCGTCACTGCTCGATCGCACGCCGAGGAGGCCGCGGCGCCGCATCATCACCCCTCCCCCCCCCCTTCTGATGTTTTTCTTTCTCTACCAGAGAAGTGGAACGGCACGGATGGGAAGTGCAGTGTATTTCTGACAGCTCTCGATCTGGTGTTTGAGTTCAATGCCACCAAGTACTCCACCGATCGCCTCCGCATTGCTCTTCTCGTCTCGTTGCTTAAAGGGCAGGCAGCTGAGTGGGCCACGGCAGTTCTCCAAGCAGACACGGACACCGCCCACTCAAACAATGAGTTCACCCACCAACTTCGACTCACCTTCGAGCACCCAGCGGGCGAGGTGGAGACCGACACCAGACTCTACCACCTGAGGCAGGGAGGATCGCCCGTGAGCCGCTACACAGCGGAGTTTCGTACCCTCGCCGTACAGACCACGTGGGGCGATGCAGCGCTCCGGACGTCCTACTACGAGGGCCTGGCGTCTCGAATCAAGGATGAACTAGCCGGGCGAGAGCTTCCTGCGACCTTGGAGGACCTGATCCAACTCGCTCTCCGGATCGATCAGCGCCTTCTCTCTCGCCCGAGGCCAGCCCCTCGCACCCTGCCGCCTGCACCCACCTTCACCGTCACCACCCCACGACCCGCAGACTCCGTCACCTACTCCACCCCTGGACATGTCGGTTCTCCACCTCCTGCCGTGGTTGACACAGGAGCCGGGGAACCCATGCAATTAGGACGCGCCTCCTTGACCACTGCAGAACGGGAGAGACGCTTCCGCGAAGGACTCTGCGCCTATTGCGGGTCAGCCACACATCACCGGGCAGCCTGTCCTCTCAGACCGGGAAACGCACAGGCCCGGTGAGAAGGGAGAGACACTCGCCGGGTCACCTCCGTCTCTCCGCCATCACCACCAACTCCTCCCGTCTCACGGTTCAGGTACACCTCCAGGTTGGCCACAAACGAGTCCGAAGTGCTGCATTCATTGACTCTGGGGCAGCAAGTAACTTCATTGACTCCTCATATGCCAAAAGACTGGGGGTAAAACTCGAGGCGTTATCCCAGCCCGTTCGAATCACATCTGTTGACGGTCGCCCCCTATCCACTAGCCCAATCACCACCCAAACAGAACCCATCACTGTCTCAATTAATCAACATCAAGAACAGCTTCACTTTTACGTCACCTCCGTCTCATCACCTCCCATCATCCTTGGACATCCCTGGCTGTTACAACACGACCCCCTCATCTCCTGGACCCAGAACCGGATCCTCCAATGGGGCGCGACCTGCACCGAACTATGCCTACGGGCAGCGGCTGGGACGTGCTCTAGGGAGTCCGAGGCCCCCAATGTCGACACCAACGCCATCCCAGAGCCGTATCGGGACCTGGCGGAGGTCTTTTGCAAGCGACGAGCTACCCATCTTCCGATCCTCCGCATCGTCCCTACAACCTCGCCATTGACCTCCAACCCGGTACAGTCCCACCCCGCGGCCACCTCTACTCACTTACACCTACAGAGACGCAGGTCATGGAGGAGTATGTGACCAACGTCCTTCGCCAAGGCACCATCAGGCCCTCCTCCTCACCTGCCGCCGTGGGGTTCTTCTTCCTGAAGAAGCGGGGCGGTGAACTTCGCCCCTGTGTCGACTATCGGGGGCTAAACAATATAACTATCAAAAACCGACACCCATTGCCTCTTACCAACTCAGCCCTGGACGCCCTCTCTGGCGCCACCATCTTTACTAAGTTGGACCTCCGGAGCGCCTACAACTTGGTGCGCATCAGAGAGGGCGATGAGTGGAAGACGGCCTTCATCACCCCTACTGGGCACTATGAGAATCTCGTCATCCCATTTGGACTGTGCAATGCCCCCGCCGCATTCCAACACCTCATTAATGACATCCTTCGCGACATGCTCGGTCGGTGGGCATTCGCTTACCTGGACGACATCCTCATCTATTCACGCACCATGGAAGAACATACCCAGCACGTCAGGGCGGTTCTAAAGAGATTACTCGCCCATGAACTGTACTGTAAGTTGGAAAAGTGCGCTTTTCACGAGCGCTCCACCACGTTCCTGGGTTTTGTCATCTCGCCCCAGGGTGTGGCCATGGACCCGCAGAAGCTAGAAGTTGTGCGTCATTGGCCCCTACCCAAGACCCTCAAGCAGCTTCAACGGTTTCCCGGGTTTGCAAATTTCTATCGTCGCTTTATCCGGGACTACAGTACAGTTGCCGCCCCCCTAACCGCTCTGACCCATCCCTCACCTCTCCCTTTTCACCTCAACCCTGCAGCTGTCTCCGCTTTTAAGTCACTTTGTCACCGCTTCACCACGGCACCGATTCTCCTCCACCCAGATGTCAGTAAATCATTCGTTGTGGAGGTGGATGCTTCAGATGTGGGTGCTGGAGCTATCCTCTCACAACGAGGTCCAGATCAGAAACTACACCCATGTAGTTTCTTCTACAGAAAATTTTACTCCACTCAGCAGCGATACGGTGTAGGGGACCGCGAGCTGCTGGCAATAAAGTGGGCTCTGGAGGAGTGGCGTCACTGGCTCCAGGGCGCCAGTGAGCCATTCATAGTCTGGACGGACCACCAAAACCTCATCACCATCAAAAACTTAAAACAGTTAAACCCACGACAGGCGCGGTGGGCATTATTTTTTCAAAACTACGATTTCCACCTCTCATACCGCCCGGGCTCCAAGAACACAAAAGCGGACGCTCTCTCCCGACAGCTGGAGGTGGACATTCCCCGGGCGGACCCCGTGCCTGTCCTTCCCTCTTCCAGGATCATCGCCCCAGTCCAACTAGACCTGGAAACGAGAGTTCGCCAGACACAGGCTACAGAGACCGAACCGGCAGGTGTGCCACCTGGACGACTCTTTGTGCCCGAGAGGATGCGATCTGAAGTCCTTCAGTGGGGTCATTCCTCACCCATCTCGGGACATCAGGGCACACGACGGACTCTCCAATTCCTCCAGCAGGATTTCTGGTGGCCATCCCTCACGAAGGACGTCCAAGAGTTCGTTCAGGCATGCCCAGTGTGCGCCAGGGCCAAAAACACCAATCAACCAACCCCAGGTGAACTGCAGCCACTCCCAGTTCCTCGACGGCCCTGGACGCACATTGCCCTCGACTTCATCACGGGCCTGCCGGCCTCTGAAGGAAAGGACACCATTCTCACCATCATCGACCGGTTTTCTAAAGCCGTGCATCTGGTGGCTCTCGCCGGACTCCCGTCAGCCAAAGAGCTAGATTTTAGAGCACGTAGTCCGTCTGCATGGGTTCCCCAAGGACATTGTCTCGGACAGAGGGCCCCAGTTCACAGCCCGGTTCTGGAAAGCCTTCTGCCGTCTGATCGACTCCACCTGCAGTCTATCATCTGGATACCACCCACAGACTAACGGTCAGACGGAGCGGACCAACCAACAGCTGGAGCGCTATCTGAGATGTTTCATAGCAGATCGTCAGCGCTCCTGGGTGCACTATCTCATCTGGGCTGAACTGTCACACAACCTCCACACCTCCTCTGCCACCAACCTAAGCCCATTTGAGGTATGTTACGGTTTCCAACCTTCGATGTTCAACCACCCAGAACTGGAGGTTGATGTACCGTCCGCCCAACAGTTGGTCCGCAGATGTCGGCGGCTATGGATTACAACCAACCGGGCCATCCAACGCGCCAACGCCCGCTACACCCACCAACACCGCCGTCGACATCCTCCGGGACGATTGTACCATGTAGGTGACAAGGTATGGCTTTCTACTAAAAACCTCCACCTTCACACCGAATCAAGAAAACTCTCACCCAGATTCATCGGACCATACCGCATCACCCACAGGATTAACCCTGTCACCTACCGGCTCCAGCTGCCTGCGGCGCTCCGGATCCATCCAGTATTCCACCTGTCCCAGTTCAAGCCCTTCATCACCTCACCCATGATTCCACCCACCCCCCCAGCTCCTCCTCCCCGGATCATCGACGGCGGTCCCGCCTACACCGTGTGCCGAATCCTCGACTCGTGCCCTCGGGGCAAAGGTACGCAATACCTGGTGGACTGGGAGGGCTATGGCCCCGAGGAGGGATCTTGGATCCCGGCCCGGTTCATTCTCGACCCGGAGCTAATTCGGGACTACCGTCACAGGGTATCCTCCGCCCCAGGACTGTCAGGAGCCAGTCCTGGACAGGGGGGTACTGTCATGCACACTCAATCTGCGCCCGGCACTAGGACCCGGAAGTAAGACGGGCGCAAAACCAGGAAGTATAAAAGAGGTAAACAAACGATGGCTTACCGCTCAGTCATTGAGTTCGGCCCATGTCGGTTCCAGTTGTCGTTTCAGCAAACCGTGAGTACTCACCAGTTGGTTCCGTTGTCTTTTGCTATTGTGTGTGTATCTATAGGTCGCGGGTTAAATTTGTGTTTTTCCCTTGCTCCGTTTGTGTGAGAGTCCTTAGACTAAATCGCGTGGTTATCCTGCCTACTCGCTTCTTTCCGCGTTTGGGTTTATCCTCCACGCTACATTGGGCTAACCGCTAAAGCTACGTCTTCTGGTCACCTCAGGTTAGTCCACTTCTGACAGTTTGCTGTGTCCCCCACATGCCTTGTGGCAAACTGCAAACGGGACTTCTTATGGTTTTCTGTTAACAATGGCTTACTTCTTGCCACTCTTCCATAAAGGCCAACTTTGTGCAGTGCATGACTAATAGTTGTCTAATGGACAGATTCCCCCACCTGAGCTGTAGATCTCTGCAGCTCGTCCAGTCTCACCATGGGCCTCTTGGCTGCATTTCTGATCAGCGCTCTCCTTGTTTGTCCTGTGAGTTTAGGTGGATGGCCTTGTCTTGGTACAGTAGTTTACAGTTGTGCCATACTCCTTCCGTTTCTGAATGATCGCTTGGACAGTGCTCCGTCGGATGTTCAAAGCTTTGGAAATCTTTTTGTAGCCTAAGCCTGCTTTAAATTTCTCAATAACTTTATCCCTGACCTGTCTGGTGTGTTCTTTGGACTTCATGGTGTTGTTGCTCCCAATACACAACACACAACACACAAGATGTTATATCATTTCTATCTGTTGTCGCCCAAATGAGGATGGGTTCCCTGTTGAGTCTGGTTCCTCTCAAGGTTTCTTCCTAATGCCATCTCAGGGAGTTTTTCCTTGCCACCGTCGCCGTCACCCTTGGCTTGCTCATCAGAGAAATTTCATTCATTCGTCTCATTATTATCTGCACATTTTTCTCACACATCCACACTTCCAATTATTTTCTTTTCTATAATTATTATTATTATTTGTTTTTATTTATTTATTTTCTATTATTATTATTATTATTATTATTATTTTATTTATTTATTTATTTATTTATCTATTATTATTATTATTATGATTTGTTAAATTTCTTTAATTTTTGTGAAGCTGCTTTGAGACAATGACCATTGTTAAAAGCGCTATATAAATAAAATTGAATTGAATTGAATTGAAAAAATATTCTCTTAGACAACCTCTGAGGCCGTCACAGAGCAGCTGTATTTGTATTGACATTAGATTACACACAGTTGCACTCTATTTAGTCATTAGCACTCATCAGGCAATGTCTATGGGCAACTGACTGCACTCAGACCAAAGGGGGCTGAATAATTAATAATAATTATGCAAACCCCACTTTGCAGTTATTTATTTGTAAAACAAAATGTTTGGAATCACATGTACACCACTTTGTATTGGTCTTTCACGTGGAATTCCAATAAAATTGATTCATGTTTGTGGCTGTAATGTGACAAAATGTGGAAAAGTTCAAGGGGGCTGAATACTTTTGCAAGCCACTGTATGCTGTCAGATTTATGCCCTTTAGTAATGTTATTATCATTAACTGTTTTCCAGAGTGATTATTTTATGTCTTTTACATACTCTTTGAAGTTACCTCCCATAACATTTTCAGATTAGGGCAGACCAGCACAGACTCAGCGTGCTTGTAAATAATATGTAACTGGAGAAAAAAAAAAAACTCACCTGTAACCCCAGAAGTAGAATAAAGATGTATCTCAGTAGCCTATAAGTATAGTTTATTTTTTGTTCTATTGAGCATTTTAAAGTGTTTGTTCTTGAAAGGACCCATAACAATTCCATGCATAACCCTACAGCAAAGGGTTTCCCTAGTGTTAGACCCGCTATCGTTAAATTGTTGAATAATGCCATTTTTCTAGGTAAATAAATACTGTATGAAAAATAGTGAAATGTTATGTAAGAGCCAAATTGGAACATACCTTCCAAGCCTTTAAAAAAAAAAAAGATATAATCTGATCCCCGCATTGAACTGGAATTACCCACCACTGCCAAGTAATATGAAGAAAAACAGTGAGTTGGCACTTTTAACATAATAAGTTTGTGGCAATTAATGGCCTTATTTAACATGGTATTCCACTGCTGCTGATTATAACTACTTTAAAATGTAAAATAAACTAGACAAAAAACTGCCTAATATTCCACTTTGAGTACCTTTTAGAAAATCAGTTCCAAGTATAAATTTTCCACAGCATTGTGAAGTTTATCTGAGTGAGCCACAATATTGGGAAATTATTCCCAGAGTTGCTGGCAGACATCAACTTACAATCTATCATTTCCATTTGAACGATCATCCAGCTGTGATGTTTCTTTTCGAGATTCAGTTTTTGAAACAAATGAAGATTAAACAGAAAACATGTATCAGCATTAATTTAAAGACTCTGTCTTTTTTGTACACTGAAGAACATTATAATCATAGGAGTCTCAGTGGGTTAATTTAGCATATTTTCACTTAACATACGTATTGTAATAAAAATAAAAATACATGAAACAACATACAGGTACATGAAATTCGCATGAAATGTATAAGGGAAATTAGTTAATTTTCAGTTAATATGTCATTATGATTAGTAAAAATGTGGTATCAATTATTTTGAATTATTTATTACAATCTTGGCGATCATCATTTAACATCATAAAGCATATTCTATTAAAAGAATGTTTAAATCTATCACTCAATCAGGACGTTACAAACTTCTATCAAACAGCGGAAAGAAAAATATAGAACATAATTAGTTGGAAGGGGACAAAAGCCAGTGTAAGTCTGAGGTTAGCTGAGAAGATACATTGCTATGTATTTTAAGATTCTTTTCTGTTCACCATAGTTATAACTGTCTTTATTTTGATTTACTGTAGCCTTTTTGTCAGCTTGAACCATTCAGGTCATTGTCCTCTGACCTCTCTCCTCAATAAGACATTTCTGCAAACAGAGCTGCTGGATGATATTTATCTTTTTTGTATTCTGGATACTCTACAAAACCCCAAAAAGTTAAGCAGCTATTAAAATATTCAAAAGGCACATCTGACAGGAAAACAAGCAAGCCACAGTCAAAGTCACTGTGATTTAGTGAAGATATTCCCTTTCTAGATCTGGAGGGTTCCTGGGGATGCAGTGAGGAAATTAATTATTTGATCTGTGTATGCCCACTTACAAAGCAACGAATGGTCCAGAGACAGAATATCAAGCAAAAATTCACAGAAAGATTAAAAGAAAAACAAATTATATAAATGTTACAAATTTAGTTGCATTTTAGTGAATAAAAAAGTACTGTACTTGATCCACTACCATAAAGTATTTGATCCACAACAATAATTTTGGGTCCCACCGAAGGCTAAAGCGCTCATGTGGTATACAGATTAATTAAAGAAAGTGCTCATTATGTGTTTGAAAGCCATCTGTCCACAGAATCTGCATCTTCAATTCAAATCTCACTACCATCAGGGACATCAGATTGAAGATTTGCACAAGGCTGGAATAGGGTACAAGAAGAAGCTGGGAGGGAAGGACACAATTGTTGGAGAGATTATTTGCAAATGTAAGAAATACAGAGTAATTATCAGTCATACTTGGTATGGAGCTTTATCCAAGATTTCACCTTATGGAATAAGAATAATTATGAGAAAAGTAAGGGATCAGTCAAGAACTAATCGGGAGGTGCTTGTGAATGTTCTCAAGGCAGTTGGGACCACAGTCACCAAACATACCATTAAAAACACAATACGTCATGATGGATTAAAATCCTTCAGCACTACAAGGTCCCACCCGAAAGTCCCATATAGGCCAACTTTGCTGCATTGAGGGGCCAATGGACAGGGCATGTATTGTAAAAAAAATTGGATGAGAACCTCCTGAAGAGCCAGGCTCGATTCCCGTCTCTGTGTTCATGGAGTTTGCATGTTCTCCCCGTGCTTTGTGGGTTTCCTCCGGGTACTCCGGTTTCCTCCCACAGTCCAAAGACATGCAGATTAGGCTAATTGGCGTTCCCAAATTGACCATAGTGTGTGAATGAGTGTGTGTGTGTGTGTGTGTGTGTGTGTGTGCGCGCTCTGCGATGGATTGGCACGCTGTCCTGGGTGTACCCTGCCTCGTGCCCTGAGTCTCCTGGGATAGGCTCCAGGTCCCCTAAATACAGGATAAAGCGGTATAGAAGATGAATGAATGAACCTCCTGAAGATGTGTCATGGATGGATCTTCCAGCATGACAAAAACCCAAAACAAACCACCAAAGCAACAAAAGAGTGGTTCAAGAAGAAGCACAATAAGGTCTTCGAGTGGTGTAGCAGTCTCCAGACCATGATCCTATAAAAAATTTTTTATGGAGGGATCTGAAACTTCGAGGTTCCAAGTGACAGACAAAAAATCGTACGGATTTAGAGTGGATCTGTAAAAAAGAGTGAGCCAAAATCTCTACTGAGATGTTTGCAAACCTGGTAAACAACTACAAGAAACCTGCAACAAAATCTTCAGAGGATCAAATAATTATTTTCCCTTCTGTAGATATTCTGATATGTTTCAATGCTGGACAAACAACATGAGCTAATACATTTGATCAACATTTCTATTAGTATAAGATATGTAGTAAATTTAATAAAATGAGCCAGTAAGCACAATTCAGTGACTTAGAGAATACTTAATTTCTGAAATTACTTCTTTCAAAACAAAGGAAAAAAGAGCAAGCTATTTTCTGTGCAGACATTCCATTTTACTGTATGTCTGGGTTTATATTATCTTTCTACAACATGCCCATGAGGGACTACTATACAGTGACATCATTTTTCTAATCTATGTCAGGCAATGCTGTCTTGTTGTCTACAGAGACCATTAGAAGAAGCTGACATAATCCAGATCTATGAGAAGAGCTGCTGCTTATTCAGATGCCAAAACACCAGTGGTCTAATCAGGACCACACAGATAGGACTGCATTTATCTAATGAACTTGAAGGCTAAAAGCTTCTTTTGATCCACTTTACTTTGAAAAAACAGCTACTTAGGAGTTCTGCTCAAGAAACAAGGAGGTACCAGGGCTGCCTAAATAGTTATCGGCACAGTGTGAGGGAAATTTGTCTTAAAACAAGTGCCTGCAAGAGACACGGGCAGAGACGATTATCCTTGGTGCCAGAGAACAAATTGTTCCAGAGGGACAAGCAAAGTCCCTCTTGGAAAGTTCTTCAACAATCATTAAGATAATTAATTTAATTTATTATAATTTATTATTATTATTATTATTATTATTATTATTATTATTATTATTATTAATTTTTTTTTTTACAGTTTCCTACTCTTGATACATAAGCGAAGTAAAAAATAAATGAGGCTCAATTAAAGCCTTGCACTTTTTGTTCAAACCCTCTGATTTTGTCTTCAAGAGAGATTAACCCTCAGTCATGCATAGGTGTGTAACATAAGCTGATTAAACTCACTACATACCTTGAGCAGGGCAGTGACCTCCACAGGCCACCCACCATCCAGTATATTGGAACTATTCTGTGAGGATTGACATTGGATAATTTGCTCTAATTTATCAAATGTACATTTTAAAACTGGAAAAATCAAGATTAAGTACCATTATGAATTTATGTTATGTATTTAATAATGTATAGCCTCATGTTCATATTCTGGGCTAAAATGCAAATGTTTTTAATGTGCATTAGAAACAAAAGAATTGGCCTTGCTGTTCCAATACTTATGTCTATGAAAATATCCTTGGCTGATGCCCTTGGCATAGTAGTCAGTAAATCATGTAAAATATTTTCAGAACAAATAACAAATAACTTGTCCACTTATGTATGACTTGTGTGTGTGTGTGTGTGTGTGTGTGTGTGTGTGTGTGTGTGTGTGTGTGTGTGTGTGTGTGTGTGTGTGTGTGTGCGCTCCCAGGCAGGAAGAAAACAATTCATCTTGCAACTTGGCAATTTTCTGTTCAGGTTCCATCCTGTGAGTTATTAACAAATAGTCTCCAGGTGGGAATGGACTGAAATTTGATCATTTCAAACACCCTCTCACCCGACTTCGTAGGATTATGCTTGTGGTAGTAAAGGTGTGTTCTCTTTGTCCATTTAATCCAGTTCATGTTTGATTTTTCCATCTTGCTGTGCAATCTTGGAGGGTCCTTGCTACTTGGTATGATTTTGTCTAAATGCTAAATGTAGCATTTTTACTATTTGTTGGACCACCCTTCCAATTTGCTTTAATTAGACCTATTTTTAACACCCACCTGGGCTTTTGCCCATAATAACTCAGCAGAAGAGAACCCACAGAAGGCCTGGGGCACATCCCAGACTAAAACAATAAGACTTCTAAGCCTTTTTTCAACTAGTATTGTGTAAGAATTTATGAATTGTATATTTTTAAGCATCATCTTAAAGCTCAATTAACCAGTTTGTTTGGGGTGGTTGGGACTGGCTCATATTGCTTTAATTCCAAGAAAATGTTTAGTTCATGTGGCATATGTGTTCTGTTTAAGGATCTGAAAGAGGGCCTCAGACACTCTTTTTTGCAAACGATTAGCATACGTATAGACCACAAGGACTAATATGAAGCAATACCCCCATCCTGACTGGGCTAATGGCCATAAGATCTGAATAAGGGGAAGATGGAATAAAGTTGTGTTTGGTATGGCTGGCAGATTCATCAGCTGCTATTCATGCCATGACACACATCACCATGAATGTGTACACATAATGGAATACTCAAGTCTGAATAAACTGATCTTAAGAGTAACAGGTGTGCAGCTGGCTAGACTTTGTGAATATTTGTCTTAAAACCTAATAAAATACCAATGTTGTATGAAAGAATTATTTTGAATATCAAATGTCCTCCAAAGTCAACATTCATGTGGTTTAACAATAAAGTAATCTTCCAAACAGTACAGTGCATTGACAGACCTAGTCTTTGACAGATGCTTTGTCACTTGATGCTAGAACTACAGGATATTTTGTCATACCTTATTCTGCAACAAAGCCTCAAAAATGCACTGCAGAACGATCTGAGTGAGCACACACACCAAAAGCAGATGCGCAGGCACATTGCATAAGATATACCCCAAACAACTGGCAGGAATTTATACCACAATCAGAAACAAACAATTAGAAAGAAATCTGTATACATTTAATCTGTCAAGTATCAAGCACAGACATTTTTACCAGTGTGTGTGCTCCCATAAGCCACATGAATTAGCCATGTATGTGGCAGAGGTACATGCAAGAATTTAAGAAAAAGAGTTAATAATACTGACTTGTAGTACTGATTATTTTAGTAGTTTTTATTGAATTATTTAAGGTCTCATAGATCACCAAAAGAATATAATGTGGCTAATTTTTTATAAAAGTGCATTTTGCTAGTTTAATAACAGAACTGGAGATGAAAGCCTCCTGTGTGTCTGACATTTGCACAAGTTTGCAGTGGAGTAGAATTTCTAGAGTAACAGCAATGTGCAGTCATTTCTGTGGAGGTAAAAGTGGGAGGTAGAAATGAACCAGACATGGGTAGGAAATTTCATTATTACTTTTAGGCAAGTATAAAAAATACACTAATTATACAGTCAAGACTAAAGTTCTCAAATTTTAATTTTGAAGGATGAAAAACATGCAGTCCCCTGCCTACTTAATAAGAAAGCATTATTATTTCAATGACTAATCACTGTAATGGAAACTATAAGTCTACCAAATTCCAGATTGTGCTTTTGCTATGTTTGTGAATGTTTGCATGAATACAGTTTACAAGACTGTAAAAGGTAAGGCCTATCGAATGCTTTCAAGTTCTCTCAGATGATGGTTATACACTCAAGGAAAAAGCATCTCAACTCAAGCAACACTCCTAAACTAGTCTGTGTATTAAACACTCACCAAGGCATCTGTGAACAAAGAGCAGATCTGTATTGTCTCTGTCTTTTGGTCACCATCATTTCTTTTGAGATCTGATCAGTATGCTTCAGTCATGATCTCTAGCTGTTGTTTTATCCATAACAAAATTTTTTACCGGGGAGAGAAGTCCAATTGAAGGTCAAAGATCAAAGGCCAACTACAAACCGGATTCCAAAAAAGTTGGGACACTAAACAAGTTGTGAATAAAAACTGAATGCAATGATGTGGAGATGGCAAATGTCAATATTCTATTCAGAATAGAACATAAATCACGGAACAAAAGTTTAAACTGAGAAAATGTATAATTTTAAGGGAAAAATATGGTGAATCAAAATGTCATGGTGTCAACAAATCCCAAAAAAGTTGTGACAAGGCCATTTTCACCACTGTGTGGCATCTCCCCTTCTTCTTACAACACTCAACAGACGGCTGGGGACCGAGGAGACCAGTTTCTCAAGTTTAGAAATAGGAAAGTTTTCGTATCGTTGCCGCGAAAGTTTCGCGTTTGTATCAGCGTTTAAATTACATCGCTTTATACAATAACAATATTAATAGCAACTACCTTTTACATCTCCATACTATTCGGCTTCGCCTTTTTTCTGCAATTTTTGGAGAACGCGTGAGTTCCCTCGTCTAAGAACAACGAACGGAATTCATCTCCAAACAACTAAAACTCCGGCACAGAGGTACGTTATCATGTCTACCATTCAGCTTGTTCAGTGTGTAGAGTGCAGGATGTTTAGACATTCTTCCTCCGTCATTAGCGATAATTTTATTTGTGATAGGTGTGTGTTAGTGAGCACTCTGACGGAGTGTTAGACAGTGTGAGAGCAGCGTTATTCCTGTAGCGGACAGTCTGGGTGCCACAGGCAGAGATAATCAGCCCCCGACTCCGGCATTAGAGCCCTCACAGCGGGGCGAGTGGGTGACGACTCGGCGGCATACTCGTTCAGTCAAAGCTAACGCTATGGCTAGCCCACCGGAGCACACCTCCTCTGCGCCTCACGTGTCCAACAGGTTTGCTTTCCTCAGTGCTGCACCCGCTGAGAAACCTGAAAGAGCTCTGGTTATAGGAGACTCTATACTGAGACACGTGACATTAGCTAGACCTTTAGGGGCGCCAGCGGCAGTGGTTAGGTTTATCCCGGGAGCCAGAGCACCGGACATAGCAGGTAATCTTAGGGCTCTAGGACAGCACAGGTTCTCTAAGATAGTGGTACATGCTGGAGCTAACGATATACGCCTTCGTCAGTCAGAGGTTAGTAAGAGTAACTTTACATAGGTGTTTAAATTAGCGAAGGCGATGTCCGATGAAGTAATATGCTCTGGTCCCATTCCAATGAGACATGGCGACATAGCTTACAGCAGGTTATGGTCGCTGAACCGCTGGATGTCCAGGTGGTGCTCCAAAAATAATGTGGGCTACATAGACAATTGGAAGACCTTTGAGGGCAAAGCTGGCCTGTTAGGGCGGGACGGTGTCCATCCCACTCGGGAAGGTGCTGCTCTCATTTCCTGTAGTATAGCTCATAGTCTCAGTAGAGGTCTAGACAATCCAGAGCCCAGGCCAGGGAGCAGACAGACAGGCTAAACCAATCGTCTTCTAGCTGCATAGAGTCGTCACTCAGGGTTCATCATATTGAGACTGTGTCTGTTCCCCGATCTAAGCAAAAATGTAGAAAGTCTCGGAAAGTCTGTTTCAATAATTTAATTAACATAAAGACCACAAACTCGGATCATACTGAATGCGCAGCCGGCACCTCTGATCTGAAGCTAGGATTGTTATATTAGATCTCTCGCATCAAAAGCAGTTACTGTTAATGAAATTATCACAGATCAGGCGTTTGATATACTCTGTTTAACTGAAACATGGGTTAAACAGGATGAGTATGTAGCTCTAAATGAAGCTAGTCCTCCTGGATACAGCTACATACACCAGCCTCGGCTGTCGCAGTTATTCATAATGATAATCTGTCTATCGTACAAAAACACGGACACAAATTTAACTCATTTGAAATTCTCTATAGTAACATAAGTTTATTTAAGTATATTAAATCAGCTCAGTCGATTCCACTAATTATAATTTACAGACCTCCAGGGCCGTATTCTGAATATCTTAGTGAATTTGCAGATTTCATCTCAGACCTGGTCGTTTCTGTAGACAAAGTGTTAATTGCTGGAGATTTTAACATTCATTTTGAGAATCCAGAAGACCCTCTGAGAACAGCATTTATGTCCATACTGGACTCCGTAGGCGTAAATCAGTGTGTAGTAGGACCCACTCATAAAGCAGGTCACACTTTAGATTTAGTAATATTCTTCGGATTAATTATAAGAAATGTATTCACAATTCCACTGTCTGAAATTATCTCAGATCACTATCTTGTCTCCATTCAAGTGTGTCACAGTGAAAATGTACGCACAGCACCGCGCTACCGTATTAAACGTACTTTCACATCAACTACCACACAGAGTTTTATCAGTAATCTCCCAGAGTTACCAACTTCGATTAGGCCACCGTCTGACCCCACAGAACTCGATCAGGCAACTGAATATTTAGAGTCGACACTTCGTTGTACCTTAGATAATGTAGCTCCAGCTAAAAGAAAAATTATTAGAGATAAGAAACTCGCTCCCGGGTATAACGATCACACGCGCACTTTGAAACAGACTGCTCGGAAATTAGAGCGTAAATGGCGTCAAACTAAATTGTTGGTATTTCAAATAGCATGGAAAGAGAGCATCCTGAACTATAGGAAAGCTCTTAGTGTAGCTAGATCAACGTATCTCTCCACTCTTATAGAAGAAAATAAAAATAATCCTAGATTTTTATTTAATACCGTAGCCAAATTAACCAGAAATAAGACCACTACAGAAATCTCCACAACAACATCATGCAATAGTGAGGACTTCATGAACTTTTTTAATAATAAAATTATAAATATCAGGCATAAAATTGAGGCTTTGAAACCGAACAATGTAATTGATACAGATGTTAACCTAGCCATGTCAGATTCAAACCTAGAATACTTTACTCCTCTTGAAGAGAATGAACTAATTTCACTCATCTCTTCTGCAAATTCATCAACCTGTATATTAGATCCTATACCGACACATTTTCTTAAACAGATAGTACCAGTAATAACAGAACCGCTGTTGAGAATAATTAATTCCTCACTCAGCATTGGTTATGTTCCAAAATCTTTTAAAGTAGCAGTTATCAAACCAATAATTAAGAAACCTGACCTCGACCCCTGTCAGCTGTCCAATTACAGGCCAATATCAAACCTCCCCTTTATCTCTAAGATTCTGGAAAAGATAGTAGCGGAGCAGCTATGCTCATATCTACATAGAAATGGCATACATGAACTGTATCAGTCAGGATTTAGGCCTCATCACAGCACAGAAACAGCACTCATTAAAGTAGTAAATGACCTCCTATTGGCCTCTGATCAGGGTTGTGTAACTATGCTTGTATTACTCGATCTCAGTGCAGCTTTTGACACTATTGATCATGCTATTCTTCTTCACAGATTAGAAAATGTAGTAGGAATTAAGCCCTCTCCTGGCTCAGATCCTATTTGACCGATCGTTATCAGTATGTAGACTTAAATGGTGATTATTCTGCATGTTCTCTAGTGGAGTTTGGCGTTCCGCAGGGTTCAGTTTTAGGCCCACTGCTTTTTTCCCTTTACATGCTTCCTCTGGGCAACATAATCCGTAAGCATGGTATTAGTTTTCATTGTTATGCTGACGACAACAAAACCTGATGAGAAAAACCATCTTACTAAAGTTGGGCAATGTGTGCAGGACATAAGAAATTGGATGCTAATTAACTTCCTTCTGCTTAATCCGGATAAGACAGAAGTTCTAGTTATAGGACCGCATACAGCTAGAAGTAAAATCTTAGATCACACCGTAACTTTAGATGGCCTTTCTGTTCCGTCAAGTGCAACAGTAAAAGACCTCGGCGTGATTATAGATTCCAGCCTTTCATTTGAAGCTCATGTAGATAATATCACCAGGATAGCATTCTTTCACCTCAGAAACATTGCCAAAATAAGAAATATATTGTCGCTAAACGATGCAGAAAAACTAGTTCATGCTTTTATCACTTCTAGGTTGGATTATTGTAATGCCTTACTGTCTGGTTGTTCAGTTAGGTGCATAAACAAGCTTCAGCTAGTCCAGAATGCAGCAGCGAGAGTCCTCACTAGAACCAGAAGATATGAGCACATCACCCCTATCCTATCTTCACTACATTGGCTCCCTGTGAAATTTCGCATTGATTTTAAAATACTACTCTTGACATATAAGGCATTAAATGGTCTCGCCCCGCAGTATCTGAGCGAACTGCTAGTGTCTTACGATCCACCACGCCTACTTCGGTCAAAGGATGCAGGCTGCTTATCAGTACCGTGTATTATGAAAACTACAGCTGGGGGCAGAGCTTTTTCTTACAAAGCCCCAAAATTATGGAATAGTCTTCCAAATAGTGTTCGGGACTCAGACACAGTCTCAGTGTTTAAGTCTAGGCTCAAAACCTATTTATTTAGCCAAGCATTTTTATAAATAGATTTGCCATAAGGTAAAGGAGCAGATCTGGGGGACTCATGGACGTAGAGTATTATGGTGAACTGGTATGTTTATATGCTGTCTTCCTCAGTCTCATTTGATCACTCAGGTTTGTTGACGGTGAGGTGATTGTTTGCTTTACATTTCAGGGAGCCCTCATGTTTGTGTTTCCTTCTGGCTCTCCCTTTTAGTTATGCTGTCATAGTTAGTCCTGCCGGAGTCCCTGCTTGCACTCTACAGTAAATATACATTCACATTAGACATTGTGACTGTGACCATACCTAATTGCAATCTCTCCTCCTCTTCTCTTCCTCCCCCTCTTTCTCTTTCCTCTCTCCCCCTGTCTCCCCCTTTCACTCTTTCTCTCTCTCTCTCTGTTGAGCTACACATGTGGTTCCTGAGCTGCCAGTGATCCAGACTCCCTCTGCCCTCCAGACCTGTCTGATCCATCCTGGTGCCCGGTTTCTGGTTGGAGGTCTCGTCGCATGGATGCCCCGTGTGTCTCTTTAGGATGTGTCTGGTGTCTGGGGATGATTCTATCTACTTAGAAGATGGTTTTGGCCTCGACTGGTGTTGTCAGCTGTTTCTCTGAGGACTTGACAATTCGATAGTTCAGGACTGGAACTTTCTACAAGTCTATCTGAGTCTCGAATAACTACTGGACTCCATTTTACATCAACTATTATAACATCAATTAACATCAACTATTATAGCTGAACCTAACACTGTATAAATGCAGATCATTTCCTGCTATCTGTTTCACCCAGATGAGGATGGATTCCCTGTCGAGTCTGGTTCCTCTCAAGGTTTCTTCCTATTACCATCTCAGGGAGTTTTTCCTTGCCACTGTCGCCCTCGGGCTTGCTCACCAGGGACTATCTGAAAATTTTTTCATACACATTCACATTCCATACAAACTTAAATAATTCTTTTGATTGTGTAAAGCTGTTTTGAGACAATGTCAATTGTTAAAAGCGCTATACAAATAAAACTGAATTGAAAAAAATTTTTAATTGAATGCTCTCCCATTCTTGTCTAATACAGGCCTCTAACTGTTCAATCGTCTTGGGCCTTCTTTGTCGCACCTTCCTCTTTATGATGCGCCAAATGTTCTCTATAGGGGAAAGATCTGGACTGCAGACTGGCCATTTCAGTACCCGGATCCTTCTCCTACGCAGCCATGATGTTGTGATTGATGCAGAATGTGGTCTGGCATTATCTTGTTGAAAAATGCAGGGTCTTCCCTGAAAGAGATGACTAGATGTTGTTCTAGAACCTGAATATATTTTTCTGCATTGATGGTGCCTTTCCGCGTGCCCATGCCACACGCACTCATGCAACCCCATACCATCAGAGATGCAGGCTTCTGAACTGAGCGTTGATAACAACTTGGGTTGTCCTTGTCCTCTTTGGTCCGGATGACATGGCGTCCCACATTTCCAACAAGAACTTCGAATCGTGACTCATCTGACCACAGAACAGTCTTCCATTTTGCCACACTCCATTTTAAATGATCCCTGGCCCAATGAAAATGCCTGTGCTTGTGGATCTTGCTTAGAAATGGCTTCTTCTTTGCACTGTAGAGTTTCAGCTGGCAACGGCGGATGGCACGGTGGATTGTGTTCACTGACGATGGTTTCTGGAAGTATGCCTGAGCCCATTCTGTGATTTCCTTTACAGTAGCATTCCTGTTTGTGGTGCAGTGTCATTTAAGGGCCCGGAGATCACGGACATCCAGTATGGTTTTACGCCCTTGACCCTTACGCAAAGAGATTGTTCCACATTCTCTGAATCTTCGGATGATATTATGCACAGTTGATGATGATAACTGCAAAGTCTTTGCAATTTTTCGCTGGGTAACACCTTTCTGATATTGCTCCACTATCTTTCTGCGCAACATTGTGGGAATTGGTGATCCTCTACCTATCTTGGCTTCTGAGAGACACTGCCACTCTGAGAAGCTCTTTTTATACCCAATCGTGTTGCCAATTAACCTAATTACTGTTAATTGGTCTTCTAGCTCTTCGTTATGCTCAAATTTACTTTTTCCAGCCTCTTATTGCTACTTGTCCCAACTTTTTTGGGATTTGTGGACACCGTGAAATTTGGAATCAACATATTTTTCCTTTAAAATTATACATTTTCTCGGATTAAACTTTTGATCTGTCATCTATGTTCTATTCTGAATAAAATATTGACATTTGCCATCTCCACATCATTGCATTCAGTTTTTATTCACAATTTGTTTAGTGTCCCAACTTTTTTGGAATCCGGTTTGTAAATGTACTTAACATTATTCCCTCTGTTTAATGTACCATGCCATGCTATTTGATTGAGATTTAGGGAACTTATTTGACTTTAGAGAGCACATTATCTTATGTTTGTGATTTTCTTTAGTCATTGCAGAGTATTGACTTAAAAATTAAGTAGTAGAAAATACAAATATTAAGTCCTCTTTGTTGACTTGAATTACATAATTTCCTTGCATGGTGTGAAATGATTCAAGTTACTATTCTGTATTTCGACACAGCCCAGGAATTGAAAAAGTACTTATCAGTTATTATCTTGACAGACTTAAACGTTAAACCATTATTAATCTGTTATTAAGTACTTTTGAGTTTGTTTTCTTCCTCATGTCATTCCCTTGCCATTTTGGTTTGCTCATTAGGAATAAACTTGTACATCTAAAATCTCATCTAATACAATCTAATCGTGTCTAAAAATAGTCTAATACATTTCTGTAAAACTGTTTTGTGACACTGTGTATTGCTTCTCTTCTCTTCTCTCTCTCTCTCTCTCTCTGTCAAGTCACACACCGCTTTTGGTTGGAGATTTCTTTTCTTTTTTTTTTATCTTTTAGTTTATGGTTGTTTTTCCAAACTGAGAAATAATTTAGAAAGAAAAAAAACATTTGTACAGCTTATTGTACAGCCATTCATGTCTTGATTCATAATTTATTCCTCATATTTGCTCAATCTGTAATAATAAAATCTATTCAGTCAATGATATGTATATAATGTGTGTCTGCTGTTAACTCAAAAAGAAGGGAAGATTGAGCAAATTAGTGCAGTTTTTAAAAATAATGCTGGAAAGGGTATAAAATTGTGTATTCCGTAATGATGTTTTATGATTTGGGCAAAGTCTGTAAAGAGCAAATAAGTTTTAGCCTTATTGCTCCTATTAACGTTTTCTTGAACTTTTTAAATGTAATTAAATAATAAATGAATTAACTCTATAATCAGTTGTGAAAATACAAACGTGTCAAATATATTTTGTTAGTTAAATAAATTACCTCAGATTTTAGTTGTTTCTGATATACTGTAATGGTGAATGAACATGAAATTTTGTTTCATGAAATTTTCAATTAAGAATTAAGAATAAGAGTGCAAGGGACTGTCACAGTTCTTATCATGGCAAAAACATAAGCTGATGTATTTACACTTCATGCATTTACATGTAATTTCTAAAATATAGATCTAGAACAATGCTTGAAAGCACCTGCTCATTATTTGCAGTTTATTAACCTAATTGCAGTTAACATTTGGCGCAAAGAGAACAAAGGACACAAAAGGAATCTACAGTGTAATCATTGGATGAATGTAGCTTTGACAGTGAAAAAAAATACTCTACAGGCTTTAATTTCAAAACAGAACTTTTGGCCACAAACACAACAGATGGAATTGACTTTAAAAGAGTAATGGTTGTGCAAGAAAAAACTTCCCTACTGTGGAATATTATGAGATATGAGATATGATGTTGCAGGGTTTGTTGGCTACTATATAATGGACTCATATGTCACATTCCAGGTCATTTTAAAGAAAAGTCACGCTACCCTGCTGAGAGGTTAAAAATGAGTCATAGCTGGATCAAGCAAGTGGATAATTATCCAAATCAATTTTCCAGATGTACACAAAAATAGCTCATGTGAACCAGGATCATGCTTCTGAAATAATTATATCAGGTCTTTTACCTAAAGATAATTGAAAATCCAGATGAGCTGTGGAAGAAACCATAAAGATTTAGAACAATTGGAGACAATCTACTTGAAGGAGCAGCCGTGATATTTTTTATTTTATATATTTAATTTTTTTATTTTGTTTTGACACTACATTTTAAGTGTGACCACCGTGCTTTTGTTCTTTTTAAATTTATATATTACATTATTTAAGCAATTAAATTATTAGACTTATATTAGACTTCACACCCATGTACTGTATGACAGACGAGCTGTTACACTAACAATTCCTGCATTATTCCGTTCCTATTTAGTTAACTACAAACAGAGTATGACTTTAATATATTTTACAGTGTACTAGGAACTAGTTGTCCTGTCAAATCTCCCCCACACCAGAATCCTATTGTATAATGGATATTGCACTGATGTATTTGGCTTCAGGCCTCTGCTCTTTGAAGAGAGCTGGAATATAGACAAAACTCCATCTGGCATGCTACAATGAATTTCAAACTCTTTATGTAAAATCAAATCATTAGTTATTTGACTTTAAATTATCATGTTATTAAAGCACTGTGCTTAAGCGTATTACTTTTTAGAGGCTTCCTAGTTGCTGCATATTTATTAATGCCCTGTATGTTCAATTTGCCAAATAAATATAATAAATAAATAAATAAATAAATAAATACAATCCTGTAACTATTCTTACACAAGTGTGAGAAATAACAAATGCAAGCATATTTTGAAAATTTCTAAAGTCTTTTACCTCCATGTTTTTCAGTGAAGCACTACATTTTCCCAGCTTTAGTTAGTGATGACAGTTTTAATGGTTTGCTGTCATTGAGCAATTAGAAATTAGAGGAATGAATGAACAGTCTGACACCAAAATAAGATCTCTATTTTTGCTTTTTCTTTTAAATAAAGCAGAAAGTATTGCATACTGATAATATGAATATGTTGCAAGTTTTGTTTGGGTCAAAAGTATATTAAAATGGTGAAATACAATCTCAAAATATTGTGTTATATATGTTATATTATATATGTTATATTGTATAACTGTGAATTTTCCCACAGTTTTTTCCCAATGGGTAAATCAGCCTGCAGTTGTACCAAAGATAGATAGATATATTTTGAACAAGAAGTAAACAGTTTTGTTGCACACAAAACCTATTTAATTACAAAGATTGTTGAAGATTAGGAGGTACCTTAAAACAAATTCCAGAAGTTCAATTTACAGCATCATCACCCTCCCTCCTTACCAGTTTCAGTTTCACCTTGGCAGTTGACAATCGCACCTTATCATAGTTTGGATATTCGCCACAAAAAATTTGCATTTGTGGGTCCAGTTGTGGGTCCAGTTGTGCATGTTTGTGGGTTCATTAAATTATAAATCCTAATGGAGAACAGAATGAAGCAAACAAAACCAGATGCAGCAACGCAAAAACATTCTGCACACAATGCACATATCTCATGTCTCTTGTATAAAAGGTGCTCATATATTTCTTGACTGTCATTGCCTTATCTCGCTTCTTAGTTTTCTAAATGTAACATGCAGCACAACTAGTGCTGCATGGTATTGGAGGAGCAAGACAAAAAGCTAAGTATTGATTTGAATAAAAAACAGATGGCTACACTACAGTATTCCACAAAACGTTCTATATATAGTATATATGGCATTCAAATAACATCCAAATGACATAATGTCTTATTTCACAGAACATATAGTGGATGTTAAACCATGAATACCTAAAGTTTATTAATGAAGGGTAAATGCTAAATTTTTCCTGGTTTTAACATTGTATGAGGGTTGTTCAAGTTGAACATTTGAATGTGCAGAATGACAGAAGTAAAATCCCACTTTTATAGAATCCCACTTATGCCAGTGTTTCACTAGTGCTTGGATACCACGAAGGGAGTATGTTTTCTCAATGCCTGGGACCATGAAAAGATTTATGCTTTATGTCTGAAACACTGGCCATCCAGGAACTCCTTTAATGGGCCAAACACATGGAAATGGCCTGAGGGGAGATCAGGACTATACAGGGGCTGTGGAAATAACTCCAAGCCCAGACTTCCCTCTCCCCGGCTACTTCTTCCAGCTCTTCCGGGGGGATCCCAAGGCGTTCCCAGGCCAGCCGAGAGACATAGTCCCTCCAGCATGTCCTGGGTCTTCCCCGGGGTCTCTTTCCGGGTGGGGCGTGTCCGGAACACCTCACAAGGGAGGCGTCCAGGGGGCATCCTAAATAGATGCCCAAGCCACCACATCTGGCTCCTCTCGATGTGGAGGAGCAGCGGCTCTACTCTGAGCCCCTCCCGGATGACTGAGCTTCTCACCCTATCGCGAAGGGAGAGCCCAGACATCCTGCGGAGGAAACTCATTTCGGCCGCTTGTATTCGCGATCTTGTTCTTTCGGTCACTACCCACAGCTCATGACCATAGGTGAGGGTAGGAACGTAGATCGACCAGTAAATTGAGAGCTTTGCCTTTTGCCGCAGCTCCTTCTTCACCACGACGGACCGATACAGAGCCCGCATCACTGCAGATGCTGCCCCGATCCGCCTGTCGATCTCCTGTTCCATTTTACCCTCACTCATGAACAAGACCCCGAGATACTTAAACTCCTCCACTTGGGGTAGGATCTCACTCCCAACCCTGAGAGGGCACTCCACCCTTTTCCGGCTGAGGACCATGCCCTCAGATTTGGAGGCACTGATTCTCATCCCAGCCGCTTCACTCTCGGCTGCGAACCTATCCAGTGAGAGCTGTAGGTCACAGGGTGATGAAGCCAACAAAACAACGTCATCTGCAAAAAGCGGTGACCCAATCCTGAGCCCACCAAACTGTACCCCCTCAACACCCTGGCTGCGCCTAGAAATCTGTCCATAAAAATTATGAACAGGATCGGTGACAAAGGGCAGCCCTGTCGGAGTCCTACTCTCACCGGAAACAGGTCCGACTTACTACCGGCAATGCGGACTAAGCTCCCACACCGATTGTACAGGGACCGGACAGCCTTTAACAGGGAATGCAATATCCCATACTCCCGGAGTACCCCCCACAGGACTCCCCGAGGGACATGGTCAAATGCCTTCTCCAAGTCCACAAAGCACATGTAGACTGGTTGGGCAAACTCCCATGCCCCCTCCAGGACCCTGCTAAGGGTGAAGAGCTGGTCCACTGTTCCGCAACCCGGACGAAAACCACACTGCTCCTCCTGAATCTGAGGTTTGTCTATCCGACTGACCCTCCTTTCCAGGACCCCTGAATAGACTTTCCTGGGGAGGCTGAGAAGTGTACTTTATGTAATTTATTACAATGAGTTTTGAGTTTTGTACTTTATGTAATTTATTACTATTTGTGTTATCATTATATCAATATCAAAAGCCATCCATCTATTCATTTTATGCCAAATATTTTTTAAACCTAGTATCAATGTATGCTGTCATTCCAATTACCATCTCATATGTTCTTCATACACGTACACTCTTAAAAGTGTCAGGTGTGTTGTGCAATAAAAGAGTATCAGCAAGAATGAAAGGAAAGGTGTACAGGACAGTGGTGAGACCAGCGATGCTCTAATGTTCATCAGAGGGACAACCCATGTGAGATATTTTGAAGATAAAGTCAGAGAGGCCAGATTGAGGTGGTTTGGACATGTTCAGAGGAGATATTGTGAATATATTGGTAGAAGGATGCTGAGGTTGGAACTGCCAGGCAGGAGGTCTAGAGGAAGACCAAAGAGGAGATTTATGGATGCAGTGAGAGAGGACATGAAGTTAGTTGGTGTGAGAGAAAAGGATGCAGAGGACAGGGTTAGATGGAGGCAGATGATTTGCTGTGGCGACCCCTGAAAGGGAACAGCCCAAAGACAAAGAAGAAGACACGTACACTCTTAATGAAAAACATTCAACAATGTACTGTACAGTATCACCCCTAAAGAAACATTATCTTCCAAATCTCAGACCTGTTATAAAGTGTTGACTTCAAAAACATACAATAATAATTTCTAAACTTGACTTTAATCTAATGTCTAATGAGTGTTTTTTTTTATTAGAATAAATAAAGGAAGTAGTGTTGGAAACAGACGGAATACCAAAAAAGTGCAGTAAAGAATTAGGAAACATTGATGTATATGCACTGTTTCTTCTAAAAAATTCTATAAACTTCATTGGGGTTTTTATGAGGTCAATACTAAAAGCCTTTCATGGCAGAAATAGATGTGCAGATCACAAAGTTTGCCAGAAAGAACAGCTGTATTGTCAATCTTCGCCATTGGTTTCTTTGTAACACTTTTTATTGAATAATAAAATCCCAGCGGACACTCCTCTCACCCACAGGTCAAACGGAAGTTTCTCTAACAAGTTGCCCAGAAAGTCCAACCTTCATTCTTCATTAATGGTGAGACTCAGACATTAAGACTGAGTTTCCACAAGTAGGAATGTTCCTTGTTTTTTCATTTTTAATGTTTGGTAAATGAGCAATAATCACCAGGGGAGATTATAATGGTATAACATCAATCCCAAATGATTTATCTAAAGAAAAATAACTAACTAGATAGCACACATCTTCAGATACATATCTTGCATTTTTGATATGCTGTCTGTTAAGATAAAAAGATAAACATTGCAGAAGATATATATCCCTTCAATCCAGAAACATCCAGATTAAAATTTTCAAAAAAATCAAAAAATTTTCTTTCATTTTTGTGAAGCTGCTTTGACCATTGTTAAAAGCGCTATATAAATAAAATTGAATTGAATTTTTTGAACATTTTCCAACTATTAAAATTGTAGTGTCATTAAGGAAATATCTAAAATGATATTTTATCTTTTTATTAAAGGCATAGAGCTTTTAATTCTTTAATTGCCCACTGATAGAATGCATTAAAGTTGCTTTTTTTTTCTTTACATTTATTTATTTGTTTATTTATTGAATTATTGCCTAATTATTTTTGAGCAACTAAGGATTGGATAAAACCTATTAAATTCTAATAATTTGTCAAACAGGCTACTATACTGTAGTAGCAAAATCACAAAATTACGGAGCCCTCTGACTATCCCTATCCCCCACACCCCATTGTCGAAACCACTGTCTTATTCACTTCACTTAACATTTTTAGCTAAAAAAAAGCGACAAAATAGAAAGTTTTATTCCATAGTACTTTTATTCCAAATATTGTTGTTGACGAATAGCAGTTCTACTCAAAATAGAAAAAATTTCAGACTTTTTAGAGATGTACTCAGAAAGAAAAATTATACTGTTAGACATTGCTAAGCTGCCTTTTGACACTTAGTTATGAACTCTTAATCTGATATGGGTAACAGGTGATACTGGCCCAGAAAGTATGTATCAGACTCATTGAAGGAGATGTTTCTTTGTATATCTAGACAAAGAGCATCTTTGTCTGACAGGAAGAGTGAACAGCGCTTTGATAGAACAGCTTCTCTTGGGATTATTATACTGTGTTCCTAAAAAAAGAACATAAACCTGGAAAACGAACACAACTAATAAGTCAGGCATATACAGAGATGAAGTGAAGCTGCTGATGGACATGTTCAGATTTGTATGCTCCTGTCTGAATGAAAACAAATACCAATAGTCTGGGAATGCAGGTGGGCTTCCCCGGTGCACCTTAGATAGTAAAATTTACATTGGTATTTTTATTTTATTGTCACATTCAGCATTACAGCAAGCAATATAAATAAATAAAATGAAATAAATAAATAAAAGTAATAATTAATTCATCTTCTATACTGTTTATCCTACACAGAATTGCAGGAAGCCTAAAGCGTATCCCTAGAAACTTCGGGCAAAAGGCAAGGTACACCCTTGACAGGGTACCAATCTCTTGCAGGGCACACATGCACATATCACACAGTAATTCACCCACTGTGGATAATTTGGGAGTATCAATTAGCCTAATCTGTATCCAACGTGCTGCCAATAATAATAATAATAATAATAATAATAATAATAATAATAATAATCTCTCATTCTCTCTATCTCTTATCCTGTCCTGATGGGACTCCAACCCTTGACCCTAGTGGTGCGAGGCCACAGCACTAACTATTCCACCACAATTCTAACAAAAATAAGAATATAGGGTGTCTGGCTACTTAATATAATTAAACCAAGGCTTGGGTTTAAAATTTATTTTCAGCTACAGTCATATTGTATTAATTGTAAAAAAAAAAAAAAAAAGAGTTATTAAGGATTAATAATATGTAGAATTCTTCAAAATGGCCACTGTTTATGACAGTTTTGCACACTACAGTACTGGCAGCCTGTAAGTGCTCAATATGTATGGTTATGTCTTCAACACTTGGACCACCTGCGTCTTTCTTTTCTTCCCTGTAGCCTAATGACTTCCTGAACTGAAGTTAATGATTTTTCCCTTGCTTCTAACCCACACAGTTTATTCAAGGTAACTTCACTGTGGGGGATCTCAAAGTTAATCGTTTGTAAGTTTTTCTCCAGTTATGTCGGTAAAAATATAATCTTGAATTGTCTTTCACGTATGCTGAAGGTTTGTGTGTATACTTCTCTTACTGGGTCATGTCTTTCACTGGAACCCTACCCCTTTGACTACCAGCTCAGTCTTCTGAAACTATCATTACAGTACCAGATAAGCTATTATTCCATTTTCCAGTGAAGCAGAATTGCCCCAGGGCAATTTATTTACTTTAAATATTGCATATGACATCATTGTGTCTACAGAAAGATATTTTCTACAAAAATTTTTCTATTTTAAAAAATCCTAAATAATTTCAATCCTAAATAACACTTTTTACATTAACAACATAATTCTATATTTGTTATTTTACAGTTTTGATATCTTTATGCGTTGCTCCTCAATGTAGAAAATACAATGTTCCTCAATGTAGCTAAAATAAAAATACTTACTTTGCCATGTACCTGTTGATATTATACAGGTTTGTTTGTTGTTTGATATGTTTTATTATTATTTTTAAATATAAATGTATAGAAATCTAAAAAATGTGTAAATGTAAGAACACATCTTAATTGAAATAAATAACAACAAATCTTATTGTTAAAGTTACACTGTAAAAAACAAAGTTTGGATAAAACAAAGTAACTAAATATTTATGAGTCAATATTATTGATGCAAATATCATCAATTATAGTCGTTGATCACTTGATTTCCTGTATAGCTCATGAAAAATGGCAATTCCGAAAAACACACCATGTTGCATTTTTTTCTATGCACCCGGGCAACATGTGTAAAGTCAGAGGAATGCGAGTGTGTATAATGGCAATAACTACACAGTTGTGTTACTTAGTGGATGATGTATCACATGGTGACCTTTAAACATAAGACTGAAAAATATGTTTGCCATCAAACCCTAATTTTAGTATATAGAGTTTTCCCTGTTTAATACCAATGTTTCACTAACGAATCTTGGGTTACATAAAAATTGGATGATTAATTTGTTATGGTAAAAAAAATAAATTAACAAAGCACTCAATTCATGGTAGTTCAATACATGTACATGTACACTATATTGTGGTGTAGCGGTTAGTGATATGGCCTTGCATCTCTAGTGTTGAGGGTTTTATTCCTGCCTCAGGGCTGTGTGTGTGTGTGTGTGTGTGTGTGTGTGTGTGTGTGTGTGTGTGTGTGTGGTTGTGTGTGTGTGTGTGTGTGTGTGTGTGTGTGTTTGTGGAGGTTGCATGTTTGTCCCGTGCTTGGTGGGTTTCTTAGAGATACACCGCTTTCCTCCCACAGTTCAAAGACATATAGGTTAGATTAATTGGTTTTCACAGAAAAATTGCCCGTAGTGTGTGTGTATGTGTCCTGCCATGGATTTGCACACTGTCCAGTGTGTACCTTACCTCAAGTCTCCTAGGATAGACACCAGGTCCCTGCAACCATGTACACAGGATAGAGTTGTGTAGAAGATGAATGAATTATCAATTTTTCCTAAATGACATCTTTGGGCAGATGCGGTCATACGCTGTGTCGCTTACACAAGTGTTTTGAGTCTCCATTAAATACACAACCTCATGCTAATGGACAGGATGTAATAATAGCACTATCAAGCTAAATCCTTAAGAGGGAAATAAGTACTGTATTAGTGGTATGGGTGCATTGCAGTTTCTATCAAACCTTTTACGAACGTGAAAATTCTAGCATATTTGAGTTTGTAAGTGTGCAGACATCAGTATAAATACACCGGTCTAAACCAGACTTAATGCTGTCAACACATTATGCTCCCTGCTAAATCCCGAGTAGACGAATAGTATGCCCAAGTACAGCCAAATCTCAAGGAAGTTATAGGAAATCATATCCATCATTGAGTACAGGGAAAGGTTTGTCTCGTGTTTTGGTGAATAGTTTTCTATGCTGTATCACACTGAATGATCCTGCAGAGAGGAAGTCAGTGGTTGAGAAGGCAGGCGGGACAGAGACAGACAGGTATGCTAATAATGTACCATACAAACACATGGCTCCCATTACATCAAGTGCTCTACTCTGGCTCTATCAAGGACTGAAGAGACCATTGCCAGTATCACCATGTGAAATTGTAATTGAGAACACTTAATGGCAAACCGAGATGCAAGGGTTTACAAAGGCATTTAGGATGGCGCATGCATGACTAAAAAAGGGAACAGTCTGTGATAAAGCACCAAAATAAATTCATACTCAGATCAAATGGTGAAAAAACTGGATATTCATGCTTGATGTTTCTGGAAGGATGGCGATAAAGCGATGGACCATGCTGATGTGCTTTCAACTTCACAAAGCACTGAAAAAAAAAGGGGGGGGGGTAAAAATAAAACATGTCAATGGGAACAATAAAGTCCAAACTCCCCGACTTTTGATCACAGCTCAAGGAAAACTACTGCTCTTCTCTTGCTCTCACACAGGCTGATGTTCTATGATCCATGTAGAATATGTTCCACATGGATACCAAGAACTGATGGTAAATGCACAACATATGGGTTTTTGACCTTTGGAACATCAGCATTCCCAGGACACTGTAATACTGGAGGAGGGAAATACAACTAAGTGTACCTCAGGGAATTCATACACACGATCAATGTTCAGTGGTTCAGATGTTGAACATTCAACAGTTTGCCAACAGAAAAAGAAAGTTTAAAAATAATAACCACTTTGAAAATAGCATGAATACACCGATCAGCCATAACATCAACACCCCCAGAAGGTGAACTGAATAAAGCAATTATGGTCATCAGTAAACTGGTGACAGAATAATGGGCACCCAAGGCTTAACTTTGGTCCAGCATTGACTAAAGGCTAGCCTATCCTGTCAAATTCACAGAAAAGCCAATGCAGCAAAAACTGCCAGAAAGTCAATACTTCCCAAGGTACTGTAGAAAGGTATCAGAAAACTCAGTACACCACAGCCTGATGCACACAGAGCCTAGCAGGCAAAGAGCCCAAGGTTGCTGACCTGGGCACCGAATTCCCCAAATCCCAATGCAATAGGATACACCAAGTTTGATCCACGGAGGCCCCACCCCACAACCTACAGCACCCAAAAGAACTACCACTAATGCCCCATCATCAGACACCACATCACACCCCAGAGGGCCTGCACAGCTACACCCAGAGGGGCCAGAGCCACTCTGGAGGCACAAGGGGAATACAATACCTAGGTGGTTATAATGTTAATGGTTTTCATGTCACTGATTGGAGAATATACAACACTATCATTAAGACTAATAAGCAATTAATTACACATAGTTCTGATAATAGCTGTAACTACCTGCTCAACCACTCATTTACTGATGCATCTCAAAGCTGCTTTTGAGGACCATATTCAGAGTTGTTGAAGTATTTTTAGGGATAAAGTTACACATATTGAAAATGAGGATTTAAGCATGTGCTTAAATCAATTTTCCAGGTGTCCTTGATTGATGATGGACTTCTTCATTCAAGTGATCCTTCATCATGTGTAACTGAGACATCCCTCCATTCTAAGTAATTCTCATGTAATGCTTGTTATAGATATTATGTCTGTAACCATGTCTGAGATGTGTGTAAGTCTCAGTAGTATATGCAATTAAAGAAATTAACATGCTGGAATGCTGCTAAGATGCCGATCTTAGGCTCATTTCAAGTCGATGTTCTTCTAGCATGCCCTAGTGGGTCCTTGAGAAGTTTCTAAATGGTTAAGGAAAACAGCTGCAGAGATATAGAGAACAGTCACAACACATAAATTAGTGAATTAATTATTACATTTAATAAATTTAGTTATAGTTGCATTGTAGTCTAAATAATTTCCCTACCCTGAGGTGAGAATCTTAGTCCTGTGTGTTTTCCTGTTTAAGTTCATAATTTGCACTAAAGGGGATCAGATGTATTAACAGAATAATTTCCTATGATACTGTTATTGCTATTATCACTGACAGGCTGGATGTGTTCCACTTAGAGGCACTCAAGACTAATATTTGCTTTTTCAGAGCACTAGAGGGATTTTGGTTCCTTTCATATTTGCTTTTGTTTACATTAACTCTACAGAAAAGGATAACAACAATGAACTATGGGTGCCAATAGTACCTCTGTCAAAACGTCTGAGAGAAATCAAAAAAATATTTGAGGCCTACTGTATGTCTCAATACTCTTCACAGTAGGTTTAACAGATTTTTGCCATGTGATCATCATGAATACAGCAGCCAGATATTCATAATAAGATTATACTGTAGCTTGCTTCTCAAAGGGGTATGACTGTAAACCTTTAAACCCCACAAAGTCCAATCAGTCTATCCAAGCTTGCATTCTTTAATTTTGTATTTGCTACTAGTTTGAAATAATTCAAAATTTAGATAAATTAATTCATTTTAAGGGAAAAATATGGTGAATCAAAATGTCATGGTGTCAACAAATCCCAAAAAAGTTGGGACAAGGCCATTTTCACCACTGTGTGGCATCTCCCCTTCTTCTTACAACGCGCAACAGACGTCTGGGGACCGAGGAGACCAGTTTCTCAAGTTTAGAAATAGGAATGCTCTCCCATTCTTGTCTAATACAGGCCTCTAACTGTTCAATCGTCTTGGGCCTTCTTTGTCGCACCTTCCTCTTTATGATGCGCCAAATGTTCTCTATAGGGGGAAGATCTGGACTGCAGACTGGCCATTTCAGTACCCGGATCCTTCTCCTACGCAGCCATGATGTAGTGATTGATGCAGAATGTGGTCTGGCATTATCTTGTTGTCCATTCTGTGATTTCCTTTACAGTAGCATTCCTGTTTGTGGTGCAGTGTCGTTTAAGGGCCCGGAGATCACGGGCATCCAGTATGGTTTTACGCCCTTGACCCTTACGCACAGAGATTGTTCCAGATTCTCTGAATCTTCGGATGATATTATGCACAGTTGATGATGATAACTGCAAAGTCTTTGCAATTTTTGGCTGGGTAACACCTTTCTGATATTGCTCCACTATCTTTCTGCGCAACATTGTGGGAATTGGTGATCCTCTACCCATCTTGGCTTCTGAAAGACACTGCCACTCTGAGAAGCTCTTTTTATACCCAATCATGTTGCCATTTAACCTAATTACTGTTAATTGGTCTTCCAGCTCTTCGTTATGCTCAAATTGACTTTTTCCAGCCTCTTATTGCTAATTGTCACAACTTTTTTGGGATTTGTTGACACCGTGAAATTTGGAATCAACATATTTTTCCTTTAAAATGATACATTTTCTCGGATTAAACTTTTGATCTGTCATCTATGTTCTATTCTGAATAAAATATTGACATTTGCCATCTCCAGATCATTGCATTCAGTTTTTATTCACAGTTTGTTTAGTGTCCCAACTTTTTTGGAATCCGGTTTGTATATATATATATATATATATATATATATATATATATATATATATATATAATGGATTTTTGAAGATAATTCATGCCTTGACTATTTTTTGATTTGAATTGTTCTTTTTTAAGAGACGTTCAAGCTCAGATGCCTGCCAAGTTCTGGAGCCAGCAATGGAAAATGCTGAGATTTTAGTTGGTAAATTCAAATGAGCTCTGAGCATAAAGCATTGCATTTTGTAAAAATGAAAACTTTTTTTTATTTAATAAGGCTGCTAATTGCAGGTAATGATATATAGCTCTGAAAAATAATGCATTCTTTTTATCATCTATCTTCAGTACCACTTTGTCTATTCCTCTTTGTTGGAAGAAAGGAACATTAATATTTACTTGGGAATTAAAAACACACTCATCCTTCTTCAAGCTTTCTGCTTGCTTCCAAACCAAACTGTTTGAATTCATTAAATTATTCTCAGTAATTATCTACATAAATTAAAGAGGAGGTGAATTAAGAAAAAAGTGGTACATTTTGGTCTCCACACCCACTGCTGGGTTTAGTTTTGATCCGAAAACACCAACAGTGTTGAAAAGCACACATTCCATCACACCATCCCGTTTCCTCATCAGTAGGCTAAGGAGCTGCACCCTGTTCCAGTTTCTCCATTTATGCTGTGTTTATCTGCCACTGAAGTATTTTTGCCTACCAGTGCCCTAGAGGTTCAATTCCAACATAACATCTGGACTTACTTAACCCCACACTTAGCCTAGCAGCATTAGTGTGTGACAGATAAGTCTTTTCAAGTTAACAGATGAATGGTATTAATTTCACTTACAATGTGCCAGCTCTATTTTGTAAGCTAGCTACACTATCATATATCATATAGTTCTTTGCTGCAAAATGTTTTGTCTTAGGTTGTGTCCCAAATAAAGCGAATAACTCAATTACAGGTATTTGATGTAATTGAAAGTTTTACCACTGTACAGTATGACTGAGCAGACAGAAGCAGTTACTGTTTTGGATGTTCAAGTAATGTAGGCAGGTATCTTATTCCTGATTCAGCAGTTTTGGCCATTTTATGTATGTTGAACATAAACATGTTTATGTTTAGAAATTAGAGACAACTATTTATGACACTGATAGGTGAAGTACTGTAAATAACAATAATTATTCTGTTACAAAGTTACAAACATAAGGATTAAGGATCAAGTTTGACATGAACCAAATTCTGTTGGGTAGATAACTTTTTTCTAGTAGGGTGCTCTCGTTATGATGTGATTATTACAAACCTAAAGTAATCCAAGGAAGGACAACCGGTATACTGGTGGTAGGATCATGGCCACCCAAGGGCTCTAATAAATCACGTTTAATTTTTAATTAATGGCTGGATTGCATGTGTATCACTTGCACAGTGGAAGGCACTGAATACTTCAGTGTATATAAATAAATAAGTATTCACACACACACACACACACACACACACACACACACACACACACACACACACACACACACACACAAGAGACACATGAATCAGACAGTTCAATCAGTAGTCTGGTGCTATGAGAAAACTTTCTACCTTCATGATAATCAAGAAATAGTGATACCCTAGGATAAATGCATTAGTGTAACAAGAGAGTAGAGAAGTGGAGGTGGTTGTTACTCTCACAACGGTGTTCTGTTACTTATTCCAATGATCAAAGACTTTAAAAAAAATCCAAATTAGACATGTAGTTTATATAAAAAGATGGCAGCAATCATTAAAGAAGAATGCCAAAAAATAATCCTTCTAATTGGAAGTTCACTCAATCCAGATGTTTAAAAAATCCACTTAGATCTACATTTACATTTACATTTAGACATTTGGCAGATGCTATTATCCAGAGCGACTTACAAAAAGTGCTTTAAAGTTTACATGACTGGATACATACTTACACTGGGTTAACTAGGCTAATAACTAAGTGCTATTAGTACAACACAACTTGGAAGAGTTTTTTTTTTTTTTGGGGGGGGGGGGGGTGGCTCAAAGTACTGGAGAAACAGATGCGTCTTGAGTCGTCGTTTAAACATAGTCAAAGTATCTGCTTTACCGACATCTAGAGCAGTGGTTCACAAACTGGGGAATACAGACATGACAGGTGGGGCGCAATGAACGGGAGGAAATTAGTGGAAAATAATAGGAAAAAAATAAACAATCACACACAAATAAATGGATCATTAATACAAGTAAATTTAAAATAACATCAGTTGGGAACTGGGAAAAAAAGTGGAACCATCAATAATGGTTTAACGTCGGACCAACTTGAGCAGCGCTGCTCGAATCACAAACCTGCGCAACCCACTGGGCAGCGCTGCGTGACTCTGACAGAAATAGACCGCGCCGACTATCAAATTACATTTTACCCCGCTGGGATGCGCATGTACAAACCAGGCATGGCAAGGCGGAAACAATATTAAACAGTCCTGACATTTTAAATTGTTTATAAATAAAAACACAGTGGGTCACGCAGGTTTGTGAATTTGAGCGGCGCTGCGTGATGCACCGGGCTGCGCAAATAAACCAGATCATCTGGTTGCAACCAGCTATCCAGATAGTCACGCTGCGCTGTATTTGCGCAGATATTTGGTTCAATCAGGTGCCACAGTTTCGTCCCACTTTTGATGTGTTTGGCTTCACATACACTTTGACAATGGAAGAAGATGGTGCAGTAAGAGTTTGCTTACATGTGACGAAACCAACAACGAGGAGATTGTAAAGAAAAAAGGTGCATCGTCTGTGGTGTGGAATTGGTTTGGGTATAAGAAAAGTGATATGAATGAGATAAGTGCACTGTGGTTTTCAAACCTTTTCTATCATCTGAAATCCAAGCATCCAAACGAATATGGCCAAAGTAAAAAAAAAATGCAGCAAACCTCTTCTTCTTTGTATTAGAATTTTTATTTATGCATTTTCAGATACAAATTGCTATATTGTGATATATATCGTTATCGAGGTAGAAAATTGCTTCTACCGTGATAGAAGATTTTGGTTATATCGCCCACCCCTAATGAAACCTATCTTGAGCTTGGATGGTGGGGGCAGAAGAGAGACTCGTGTGTGTTTTGTGTCTTAAAACGCTGGCAGGAGACCGCATGAGACCCAACAAATTAAGGAAGACGCTTAGAGAGAACACACTCCAGTCACGTTAATAAGCCACTCGACTTCTTTCAAAGAAAGCTGGCAGAATACAGACAGCAGGAGAATCGCATGGTAACATCTGAACATCTAAATCAGTTTAGAGTTAAAGAGAAGGAGTTAAGGAGAGGGAGAAGGAAAGAGGATGGTAGTTTGTCAGACGGAAGGTTGAAATCTACTAGATCAGTGAGAGGAGTGTTAGCAGAAGGAAAAAGACTAAGAAGAATGTCCATTTCATCTAGAAAGTTTCCTAGAGAGCCAGGAGGACGGTAAATAACTAAGATGTGGAGGTTAATTGGAGAGGTTACCTTAACTGCATGAAATTCAAATGATGAACAGAAAGTCAAAAGAGTAATGGGTAGCTAGGGCAGAGATAAAATCAGCTTTCTTTACAGCAGATTGGCAGTTCCAGAGCCCACCTACCACCAGTGCAGGGCAATGAGACAGTACTGGAGGGTAGATGAGGTTTCTGGGAGATCTGCCTCTGCTGTGTGAGTAAAAGCATCTTGGTCTGTGAGAACTGATAGAGATAGGTTGAAGACACATGCTAGACTGGGGTAATTGTTTATAAAACTTGTAATTTCTTGGTAAACAAGAGTTTGAGTCAATTCTCTGTGCACTTGCTATCTAGATTCAGGGGTGACGTAGCTTCCTGTTTTCGTATTGTTGCCGCGAAAGTTTCACAACGCGCGAGTTTCCTCAACTAAACAACTAAAACTCCGACACAGAGGTACGTTATAATGTCTACCGTTCAGCTTGTTCAGTGTGTAGAGTGCAGGATGTTTAGACATTCTTCCTCCGTCATTAGTGATAATTTTATTTGTGATAGGTGTGTGTTAGTGAGCACTCTGACGGAGAAGATATCAGCATTAGAGGAGCGCATCCAGACTTTAGAGAGTGTTAGACAGTGTGAGAGCAGCGTTATTCCTGTAGCGGACAGTCTGGGTGCCACAGGCGGAGATAAACAGCCCCCGACTCCGGCATTAGAGCCCTCACAGCGGGGCGAGTGGGTGACGACTCGGCGGCATACTCGTTCAGCCAAAGCTAACGCTAAGGCTAGCCCACCGGAGCACACCTCCTCTGCGCGTCACGTGTCCAACAGGTTTGCTCTCCTCAGTGCTGCACCCGCTGAGAAACCTGAAAGAGCTCTGGTTATAGGAGACTCTATACTGAGACACGTGACATTAGCTAGACCTTTAGGGGCGCCAGCGGCAGTGGTTAGGTGTATCCCGGGAGCCAGAGCACCGGACATAGCAGGTAATCTTAGGGCTCTAGGACAGCATAGGTTCTCTAAGATAGTGGTACATGCTGGAGCTAATGATATACGCCTTCGTCAGTCAGAGGTTAGTAAGAATAACTTTACAGAGGTGTTTAAATTAGCGAAGGCGATGTCCGATGAAGTAATATGCTCTGGTCCCATCCCAATGAGACGTGGCGACATAGCTTACAGCAGGTTATGGTCGCTGAACCGCTGGATGTCCAGGTGGTGCTCCGAAAATAATGTGGGCTACATAGATAATTGGAAGACCTTTGAGGGCAAAGCTGGCCTGTTAGGGCGGGACGGTGTCCATCCCACTCGGGAAGGTGCTGCTCTCATTTCCTGTAGTATAGCTCATAGTCTCAGTAGAGGTCTAGTTAATCGGTGACAATCCAGAGCCCAGGCCAGGGAGCAGACAGACAGGCTAAACCAACCGTCTGCTAGCTGCATAGAGTCGTCACTCAGGGTTCACCATATTGAGACTGTGTCTGTTCCCCGATCTAAGCAAAAATGTAGAAAGACCCAGAAAGTCTGTTTTAATAATCTAATTAACATAAAGTCCACAAACTCCGATCATACTGAATGCGCAGCCGGCACCTCTGATCTGAAGCTAGGATTGTTAAATATTAGATCTCTCACATCAAAAGCAGTTATTGTTAATGAAATTATCACAGATCAGGCATTTGATATACTCTGTTTAACTGAAACATGGGTTAAACAGGACGAGTATGTAGCTCTAAATGAAGCTAGTCCTCCTGGATACAGCTACATACACCAGCCTCGGTTAACTGGTAGAGGAGGAGGCGTCGCAGTTATTCATAATGATAATCTGTCTATCGTACAAAAGCACAGACACAAATTTAACTCATTTGAAATTCTCTATAGTAACATAAGTGTATTTAAGTATATTAAATCAGCTCAGTCGATTCCACTAATTATAATTTACAGACCTCCAGGGCCGTATTCTGAATTTCTTAGTGAATTTGCAGATTTCATCTCAGACCTGGTCATTTCTGTAGACAAAGTGTTAATTGCTGGAGATTTTAACATTCATTTTGAGAATCCAGAAGACCCTCTGAGAACAGCATTTATATCCATACTGGACTCCGTAGGTGTAAATCAGTGTGTAGTAGGACCCACTCATAAAGCAGGTCACACTTTAGATTTAGTAATATTCTTTGGATTAATTATAAGAAATGTATTCACAATTCCACTGTCAGAAATTATCTCAGATCACTATCTTGTCTCCATTCAAGTGTGTCACAGTGATAATGTACGCACAGCACCACGCTATCGTATTAAACGTACATTCACATCAACTACCACACAGAGTTTTATCAGTAATCTCCCAGAGTTACCAACTTCGATTAGGCCACCGTCTGACCCCACAGAACTTGATCAGGCGACTGAATATTTAGAGTCGACACTTCGTTGTACCTTAGATAATGTAGCTCCAGCTAAAAGAAAAATTATTAGAGATAAGAAACTCGCTCCCTGGTATAACGATCACACGCGCACTTTAAAACAGACTGCTCGGAAATTAGGGCGTAAATGGCGTCAAACTAAATTGTTGGTATTTCAAATAGCATGGAAAGAGAGCATCCTGAACTATAGGAAAGCTCTTAGTGTAGCTAGATCAACGTATCTCTCCACTCTTATAGAAGAAAATAAAAATAATCCTAGATTTTTATTTAATACCGTAGCCAAATTAACCAGAAATAAGACCACTACAGAAATCTCCACAACAACATCATGCAACAGTGAGGACTTCATGAACTTTTTTAATAATAAAATTGTAAATATCAGGCATAAAATTGAGGCTTTGAAACCAAACAATGTAATTGATACTGATGTTAACCTAGCCATGTCAGATTCAAACCTAGAATACTTTACTCCTCTTGAAGAGAATGAACTAATTTCACTCATCTCTTCTGCAAATTCATCAACCTGTATATTAGATCCTATACCGACACATTTTCTTAAACAGATAGTACCAGTAATAACAGAACCGTTGTTGAGAATAATTAATTCCTCACTTAGCATTGGTTATGTTCCAAAATCTTTTAAAGTAGCAGTTATTAAACCAATAATTAAGAAACCTGACCTCGACCCCTGTCAGCTGTCCAATTACAGGCCAATATCAAACCTCCCCTTTATCTCTAAGATTCTGGAAAAGATAGTAGCGGAGCAGCTATGCTCATATCTACATCGAAATGGCATACATGAACTGTATCAGTCAGGATTTAGGCCTCATCACAGCACAGAAACAGCACTCGTTAAAGTAGTAAATGACCTCCTATTGGCCTCTGATCAGGGTTGTGTAACTATGCTTGTATTACTCGACCTCAGTGCAGCTTTTGACACTATTGATCATGCTATTCTTCTTCACAGATTAGAAAATTTAGTAGGAATTAAGGGTACAACCCTCTCCTGGCTCAGATCCTATTTGACCGATCGTTATCAGTATGTAGACTTAAATGGTGATTATTCTGCATGTTCTCTAGTGGAGTTTGGCGTTCCGCAGGGTTCAGTTTTAGGCCCACTGCTTTTTTCCCTTTACATGCTTCCTCTGGGCAACATAATCCGTAAGCATGGTATTAGTTTTCATTGTTATGCTGACGACACACAGCTATACGTCTCAACAAAACCTGATGAGAAAAACCATCTTACTAAAGTTGAGCAATGTGTTCAGGACATAAGAAATTGGATGCTAATTAACTTCCTTCTGCTTAATCCGGATGAGACAGAAGTTCTAGTCATAGGACCGCATACAGCTAGAAGTAAAATCTTAGATCTCACCGTAACTTTAGATGGCCTTTCTGTTCCGTCAAGTGCAACAGTAAAAGACCTCGGCGTGATTATAGATTCCAGCCTTTCATTTGAAGCTCATGTAGATAATATCACCAGGATAGCATTCTTTCACCTTAGAAATATCGCCAAAATAAGAAATATATTGTCGCTAAATGATGCAGAAAAACTAGTTCATGCTTTTATCACTTCTAGGTTGGACTATTGTAATGCCTTACTGTCTGGTTGTTCAGTTAGGTGCATAAACAAGCTTCAGCTAGTCCAAAATGCAGCAGCGAGAGTCCTCACTAGAACCAGAAGATATGAGCACATCACCCCTATCCTATTTTCACTGCATTGGCTCCCTGTGAAATTTCGCATTGATTTTAAAATACTACTCTTGACATATAAGGCATTAAATGGTCTCGCGCCGCAGTATCTGAGCGAACTGCTAGTGTCTTACGATCCGCCACGCCTACTTCGGTCAAAGGATGCAGGCTGCTTATCAGTACCGCGTATTATGAAAACTACAGCTGGGGGCAGAGCTTTTTCTTACAAAGCCCCAAAATTATGGAATAGTCTTCCAAATTGTGTTCGGGACTCAGACACAGTCTCAGTGTTTAAGTCTAGGCTAAAAACCTATTTATTTAACCAAGCATTTTATAAATAGATTTGCCATAAGGTAAAGGAGCAGATCTGGGGGACTCATGGACGTAGAGTATTATGGTGAACTGGTATGTTTAGATGCTGTCTTCCTCAGTCTCATTTGATCACTCAGGTTTGTTGACGGTGAGGTGATTGTTTGCTTTACATCTCAGGGAGCCCTCATGTTTGTGTTTCCTTCTGGCTCTCCCTTTTAGTTATGCTGTCATAGTTAGTCCTGCCGGAGTCCCTGCTTGCACTCTACAGTAAATATACATTCACATTAGACATTGTGACTGTGACCATACCTAATTGCAATCTCTCCTCCTCTTCTCTTCCTCCCCCTCTTTCTCTTTCCTCTCTCCCCCTGTCTCCCCCTTTCACTCTTTCTCTCTCTCTCTCTCTCTGTCGAGCTACACATGTGGTTCCTGAGCTGCCAGTGATCCAGACTCCCTCTGCCCTCCGGACCTGTCTGATCCATCCTGGTGCCCGGTTTCTGGTTGGAGGTCTTGTCGCATGGATGCCCCGTGTGTCTCTTTAGGATGCGTCTGGTGTCTGGGGATGATTGGGGATGTGGTCAGCTGTTTCTCTGAGGACTTGACAATTCAGGACTGGAACTTTCTACAAGTCTATCTGAGTCTCGAATAACTACTGGACTCCATTTTACATCAAGTATTATAACATCAATTAACATCAACTATTATAGCTGAACCTAACACTTAACACTGTATAAATGCAGATCATTTCCTGCTATCTGTTTCACCCAGATGAGGATGGGTTCCCTGTCGAGTCTGGTTCCTCTCAAGGTTTCTTCCTATTACCGTCTCAGGGAGTTTTTCCTTGCCACTGTCGCCCTCGGGCTTGCTCGCCAGGGAATATCTGAACATTTTGATTCATACACATTCACATTCCATACAAACTTAAATAATTCTTTTGATTGTGTAAAGCTGTTTTGAGACAATGTCAATTGTTAAAAGCGCTATACAAATAAAACTGAATTGAATTGAATTGAATAGATTCTTGCGTAACTTTGTTGCAGGATATGCTTATTAACTGCTAGATTAAGAGTTGTTCTGACTTACGCCACTGGCTGGTGCAGTGGACATAGGCCTGAAGAACACGTACTGGGCACAGTAGGTGAAGTTTCTCCTGCTCCGAATCTGCAAAAGGTGGAAGACAGAAGGCTTCCAGGATGACAGGGTGCATGGTTGAGAAAGGAACTTTCGGTAGATAGTTTGGGTGAGGATGCAAAATGGCCTTGATTAGCACAGGGGCAATGTCCAGGCATGATGGGGAGACTGATAAGGCACGCAGGTCTCCGATCCTCTTGAGAGAGGTAATGGCCATAAGAAGAACCATCTTGAGAGTCAGAAGCTTGTCGAGTGCTGACTCTAGTGGTTCAAAAGGAGTGTTGATTAGACCTTCGAGCACGATAGATTAATCCCATGAAGGGACCGTGGCTCTAGTGGGTGGCCTCCACCGTTTAGCTCCACGAATGAAACGGGTAACTAAAGGGTGATTTCCCACAGTAACCCCTTCAGTCAGAACGTGTCAGGCTGAAATAGCGGCCACGTACGGTCTGAAGGTACTAGGGCACAAGCCCGAGGACAATTTCTCTTGCAGGAATTCCAGCACTGAAACGATTTGGCAGTGGACTGGGTCCACCTGCTTTGCCATGCACCAGCTTTCGAATACCTTCCATTTGAAGGCATAAATTCTTCTAGTGGAAGGAGCCCTAGCACTTAGGATGGTGTCAATTACGCCGGCTGAAAGGCCAGCTTGACTTAATTGGTCCCGTTCAGAGTTCAGAGCTCGGGCCGGGGATGAAATATTGTCCCCTGCGCCTGAGATAGAATATCCCTCTTCACTGGAATCATCCAAGGTGAGCCGTCGAGAAGAGATATTAGCTCTGAGAACCATACTCGGGCCAGCCAACAGGGCGCTATCAATAAGAGGCGCAAACCGTGTTGACGGACCCTCGCCAGGACTCCCGGGAGCAGAGCTACTGGAGGATACGCATAAAGGCATGAATTGGGCCACATATGGGCCATCACGTCCAGACCCAGGGGAGCTGGATGAGTCAGAGAGTAGTAGAGGGGACATTGGGAGGCAAAGAGGTCCACCTCTACTGTAAAGAATCTCTCCCAGATTCGAGTGACTACTTCGGGGTGGAGTTTCCATTCCCCGTGATTCACAGCTTGTCTGGACAGTAAGTCTGCTCCCACATTCCTGTATCCTGGAATGTGAATTGCCCTGAGGGACAGGAACTTGTCCTGAGCCCAGAGCAGAACCTGATGCGCTAGCTGGTTCAAGCGGAGCAAATGCAGGCCGCCCTGGCGATTTATGTAGGAGACTACCGATGTGCTGTCCACCCGCACTAGGACATGGTAGCCTCTCAGCTGCTGGAGGAAATGCTGTAGAGATAAAAATAGAGCCATCATTTCGAGGCAATTGATGTGCCATGCGAAAAGGTAGCCTCTCCAGCTCCCTTGGGCTGGATGGCCATCCAAGACCGCACCCCAGCCGGTAAGGGAAGCGTCTGTCATTAGCATTTTGCGACAACAAGACAGACCTAGAGTGGGGCACAAGGTGAGAAACCGGGGTCTGAACCACATAGAAAGGGTACGAAGTCCTTCGCACGTAACCCTTATTCGCTTTCGGGGATTTGTTCTTGTGTGAACTCCCCTGGCTCTTAGCCACAGCTGAAAAGCTCTCATGTGCAAGAGACCCAAAGGTATCACCGTGGATGCAGCTGCCATGAGGCCTAAACATTTCTGTAAGTGATGTACAGTCACTCCTTGGTCTTGCCTGATTTCCTTCAGAGCGTTGTTTATGGATTTGACGCGAGCAGGAGACAGATGTGCCTGCATAGCGATCGAATTCAACCTGACGCCCAAGTATGTTGTCATTTTCGCCGGTAAGAGAACGCTTTTCGTGGTGTTGAGTCTCAATCCCAGCGAATGAAGATGAGCTAGGATGACCTCCCATTGTCGAAGTGCTAGCCGCTGAGACTGGGCTAAGATTAGCCAGTCGTCTATGTAATTCAAAATGCGGATGCCCTGGAGTCTCAAGGGAGCCAGAACTGCATCCATGCATTTCGTGTATGTGCGGGGTGATAGGGCTAGACCGAATGGAAGGACCCGAAATTGGTAGGCTTTTCCCCCAAAAGCGAACCTCAGGAACTTCCTGTGCTGTGGCAAAATTTCTATGTGAAAGTATGCATCCTTTAAATTCAATTCAATTCAATTTTATTTATATAGCGCTTTTAACAATGGTCATTGTCTCAAAGCAGCTTCACAAAAATGAAAGAAATTTAGCAAAAAAATAAAAAAATAAAAAAATAATAAATAATAAATAATAATAAAATAAAATAAAATAAAAATAATAATAAATAAAAAAATAATAATAATAATAAAAAATAAAATAAAAATAATAATAATTATAGAAAAGAAAATAATTGGAAGTGTGTATGTGTGAGAAAAATGTGCAGATAATAATAATGAGACGAATGAATGAAATTTCTCTGATGAGCAAGCCAAGGGTGACGGCGACGGTGGCAATGAAAAACTCCCTGAGATGGCATTAGGAAGAAACCTTGAGAGGAACCAGACTCAACAGGGAACCCATCCTCATTTGGGCGATAACAGATAGAAATGATATACTGTACAGTAACATCTTGTGTGTTGTGCAGGTGAAAATTCAATATGACAGAAATTATTTAAATTGACATGAAGACCAGTTCAGCATAGGGACGAGTCGGTAGGTGCAGAGGGCAGATGAGGTCTGGATCACTGGAAGCACAGGAGCAGCATGTGTAGCTCCTACCATCATAAAGCTGAATCCAGCTGGAGCTGGTCCTTCTCTGGATGCCTCAGGAACCTCGCAGGGTCGGCCTTTGTCTACTGAAGTTGGCAAAATCTCCCGATGCCTCGGGATGGGTAGAGAAATACAGAACAGATGGGGAGAATTAGCGTAGTTGCCATTCGGCATAGGTGTACTGGAGTATGAGATTATGGGATGAGTTATGTGTATGCCAGATTAAAAAGATGCGTCTTGAGTCTACTTTTGAACTGAGAAACCATGTCTGCTCCCCGAACACTGTCTGGAAGGCTATTCCAAAGCTTTGGAGTTAAATATGAAAAAGCCCTACCCCCTTTTGTAGATTTTGAAATTCTGGGAACTACCAGAAGTCCAGAGCTTTGTGATCTAAGGCACGTGGTGGATTGTAGTGTATCAGAAGACTGGTTAGGTATGTGGGAGCTAAACCATTTAAAGCCTTGTATGTAAGTAATACTATTTTGTAATTTATTCTAAACTGAACAGGTAGCCAGTGCAGGGATGATAATATTGGGGTTATATGATCATATTTTCTGGATCTAGTGAGAACCCTGGCAGCTGCATTTTGGATTAACTGAAGCTTGTTTAAATTCAAATTCAAATTTTATTTGTCACATACACAGTCATACACAGTATAATATGCAGTGAAATGCTTATACGACCGCCAGTGACCTTAAAAAGAAAATTTAAGCTTGTACGTAAAATAAATAATCAATAAAAAGGAAATACTAAAGAAATAAATTTAACTAGTAAAATTAATTGTACAATAAGGGCATAATAAAATATTGCAAAATATAGAAATAAAGGGTAGATAGAGTATATATGTATATAGAATTTAAAGTGTCAGTGGTTGTGCAAATATGCATGAAAGTGACTAATGAAAGTGACTAATGAAAGTGACATGTGCAATTGTCCAGATGTATAAATATTTAGTGCAAGTGTGTATGAATGTGTCCATGATTGTCCAGTCAGTGTTGTGAGCTTAAAAAGATGTTATTAGTCCTGTGTGGAGGTGTGATTGAGAGACCTTATCGTCTGCGGGAAGAAGCTCCTCCTCAGCCTCTCTGTGTTGGCCTTTAGGGAGCGGAATCGTTTCCCAGACCGCAACAAAGAGAACAGTCCATTACTGGGGTGACTGAGGTCCTTCATGATCTTCCTGGCCTTAGTCCAGCACCGCTTGCTGTAGATCGAGTGCAGGTCAGGGAGCTCAGTGCGGATGATGCACTCGGCTGATCGCACCACCCTCTGTAGAGCTCGTCTGTCCTGCATGGTGCTGTTCCCGAACCAGGTCGTGATGTTTCCCGTCAGGATGCTCTCTATGGTGCAGGAGTAGAAGTTCCTGAGCAGCTTGGAGGGCAGTCTAAAGTCTCTCAAGCGTCTGAGGTGGTAGAGATGCTGCCGGGCTTTTTTCACCACGGTGTTGATGTGACAGGACCATGACAGGTCCTGCGTGATGTGAACACTGAGGTATCTGAAGCTGTCCACTCTCTCCACTGGGCTCCTGTTGATGTGTACTAAAGTCCACTATCAGCTCCTTTGTCTTACTGACGTTCAGGAGGAGATTGTTCCTCTGGCACCAGTTCTCCAGATTTCCAATCTCCTCTAGGTAGTCCGACTCATCATTGTTGGTGATCAGTCTGACCAGACGGTGTCGTCAGCAAACTTGATGATGGAGGTGGAGTTGGTAGTGGCCACGCAGTCGTGGGTGTACAAAAAGTACAGCAGGGGGCTCAGAACACAACCCTGGGGGGCTCCAGTGCTGAGAGTGAGTGTGGCTGAGACATGTCCGCCCATCCTTACTGCCTGTGGTCTGCCAGTCAGAAAATCGGACATCCACTGACATATAGATGAGCTCAGTCCCAGGTGCTCCAGCTTGGTGGTGAGTGTGGAGGGAATTATGGTATTAAAAGCAGAACTGTAGTCGATGAAGAGCATTTTAACATAACTCCCTTTCCTAGTGTCCAGGTGAGTGAGTGATGTGTGGAGGAGATGAGAGATTGCATCGTCTGTGGAGCGGTTCTGACGGTATGCAAACTGTAGTGGGTCCAGTGTGTCGGGTAGTGAAGAAATTATGACGTCTCTGATAAGGCGTTCAAAGCACTTCATCACTACTGAGGTGAGGGCTACAGGGCGATAGTCATTGAGGGAAGCAGGATGTGGTTTCTTCGGGACAGGAACAATGATGGACTCTTTGAAGCATGTGGGGATCACCGACTGAGATAGAGAGATGTTGAATATCTCAGTGAACACAGGTGCTAGCTGGTCTGCGCAGGCTCTGAGGATACGGCCTGAGATGCCATCTGGTCCTGCTGCTTTCCTGGTGTTCACTCGTGCTCGGAGATGATGAGCGCGTTCCCGGTGCTGGCAGTGTCTTCCTGTCTGCAGCCGTTAGCGCCGCTAGCATTAGCGCCGTTAGCATTAGCGCCGTTAGCATTAGCATCGCTAGCGTCTTTAGCTGCAGCCTCGAAGCGAGCATAGAAGGTGTTGAGCTCGTCTGCCAGAGTCGCGTCCGCGTTCGTCATACCGGATGTTGGTGCTTTATAATCCGTTATTGTTCTCAGTCCCTGCCACAGGCTCCTAGAGTCACTCTGTTGAAGCTGTGACTCTAGTTTTCTCCCGTAGCGCTGCTTCGCCTCTTTCACCGCTTTCCGCACGTTATATGCCGCAGCCTTGTACGGTTCCATGTCCCCCGACGCAAGTCCCGTGTTGTAGGCAGCTGTGTGAGATCTCAGAGCGTCACGGATGGTTTTATCCACCCACGGCTTCTGGTTGGGAAACGTTCTGATAGTCTTTTTCTCCACCGTATCGTCTACTAGCTTCCCAATAAATCCCACAACCGCTTCCGTAAACACGCTGACGTCATCATCGGAGCTGTTTCTGAACATGTCCCAGTCTGCGTCATCGAGTGCGTCCTGTAACGCGGCCACCGATTGGTCCGTCCAGCGCGCGACCTCCCTCTGAACCGGAACTTCCTGTTTCAGCCTTTGTTTATATTTTGGCATGAGGAAGATGGCGGCGTGGTCGGATTTACCAAACGCTGGATGAGATTGTGCCTTGTAACCGTCTTTGACCGTAGTATAACAATGGTCCAGTGTCCTTTCGCCCCTGCTGGGGCAGGTGATGTGCTGATAAAAGTTCGGCGCTGCGCGTTTGAGGTTGGCACTATTAAAATCCCCCGCCACAATGAGCGCAGCGTCCTGGTGTTGTGTCTGGTGCTGTGTGAGCGCCTCATGCAGCTCGCATAAGGCAGTGTCAGTGTCTGCTTGTGGTGGAATGTAAACGGCACTGATTATGACCGATGTGAACTCCCGTGTAAGATAAAAAGGACGACACATGATGGACAGTAGTTCCAGATTTGGTGTGCAGGAGTGTGTAAGAGGAACAACGCTCACGCTGTTGCACCAGCTGTTGTTCACCATTAAGCACACGCCGCCTCCTCTTGACTTCCCAGAGTCCCGCGTCCTGTCCATGCGGTGTACTGAGAAGAACTCGGCTGGTTGTATGGCGTGGTCTGGCACCGCTGGGTTCAGCCATGTCTCGGTGAAGCAGAGGAGGTTGCAGTCCCGAATGTCTCTCTGGAACTTTATCCTGGCCCTGAGGTCATCGAGTTTGTTCTCCAGTGACTGGACGTTGGCGAGCAGGATGCTAGGCAGAGGTGTGCGGTGTGCACGGGTTCTCAGCCGGTTCCTCACGCCAGCTCGTCGCCCTCGAGGCCTCTGCTTCGCGTCGCGTCCATTGTTCTCCCTCAGGATCTCACTCGGCCAGCTCGGATCCGGAGTTAAAAACGTCGAATTGTGAGTACATTGTATACCAATAGAAACAAGAGTGTCTCTATCATACCTAATGTACTCAATGGTGATGATTTTGCCGATTTTAAAACACTGAAAAATAACTTAAAGAACAAAAACAAAGAAAAGGTGGTCGGAGCAGTCGTGACGGCAGCCGACCTCACCGGCGCCATCTTGGAATTCCCCGGCGCCATCTTGGAATTCTGTTATTGAGGATGCACGACAACCACCTAGTAATGCATTACAATAGTCCAGTCTGGAGGTCATGAATGCATGAACTAGTTTTTCTGCATCAGATACGGATCAGATGTTCCTAAGTTTAGCAATATTTCGAAGATGGAAAAAGGCTGTTTTTGTGATATTTGAAATGTGATTTTCAAAAGACAAGTTACTGTCTAATATTACGCCCAGGTCTTTTACTGCTGAGCTGGTAGTAACAGTACATCCTTCTAAGCGCAGGCTGAATTGTGAAAGCTGTTGTGTGCTGGTTTTTGGGCCAATAGGTAATATCTCTGTCTTATCTGAGTTTAATAAAAGACAGTTATTGGTCATCCAATCTTTTATGTCCTGGACACACTCAGTTAATCTAGACAACTTAGGTATTTCGTCTGGTTTAGTTGAGATATATAATTGGGTATCATCAGCATAACAATGGAAACTAATCCCATGTCTTCTAATGATGTTACCCAAGGGAAGCATGTATATTGAGAACAACAGAGGTCCTAAAACTGACCCTTGTGGGACCCCATATTTCACTGGCATTACACCAGACGGTTCTCCATTTAGATCTACAAAATGGTAGCGATCAGACAGGTAAGATCTAAACCATTTTAATGCCTGTCCCTGAATACCTATATAATTTTGTAAGCGATCTATGAGAATATTATGATCTATAGTGTCGAATGCAGCACTAAGATCGAGCAGGACTAGCAATGAGATGCAGCCTTGGTCTGAAGCTAAAAACAAGTCGTTTGTAATCTTAACTAGTGCAGTTTCTGTGCTATGATGGGGCCTGAAACCTGACTGAAATTCTTCAAGGATGTTGTTATCCTGCAAGAATGTGCAAATTTGAGCTGATACTACTTTTTCTAGTATTTTTGATATGGACGGAAGGTTTGAAATCGGTCTGTAATTTGTTATTTCATTCGCGTCCAAATTAGATTTTTTAAGAAGCGGCTTAATAACTGCTAACTTGAAAGGTTTAGGGACGTGACCTAGATGTAATGAAGAATTAATAATGTTTAGAAGTGGCTCTCCAACCGTAAGCATCACTTCTTTTAAAAATCTGGTTGGAATTGGGTCTAACAGGCACGTTGTTGATTTAGCTGAGGTGATAAGTTTATACAGCTCTTCCTGTCCTATACCTGTAAAGCAGTGAAAATCTAAATGTGAAGCTATAGGCTGAACTGGATCGTGAGATACTATTAGAGGTTGAACCTCCATTATTTTCTTCCTGATATTATTGATTTTTTCATTAAAGAAGTCCATAAAGTCTTCACTTCTAAACTGTGATGGGATACTCTCTGCGGGCATCTTAGGTTTTGTTAGGCGAGCCACTGTACTAAATAAGAACCTGGGATTGTTTTGGTTTCTTGCTATCAGTTGGCTAAGATGCTCAGTCCTAGCAGTTTTTAGAGCCTGTCTATAGCTGCACATACTGTCTTTATACGCAATTCGAAAAACTTCTAATTTAGTTTTCCTCCATTTTCGCTCGAGGTTACGGGTTGCTCACTTTAGGGCGCGAGTATGACTGTTGTACCACGGTGCAAGTGTTTTATCTCTGACTTTTTTTAATCTGATGGTAGCAACAGTGTCTAATGTACTGGTAAAAATAGTGCCCATGCTGCTAGTCACTTCATCTAGATCATCTGCATTTAGGGGTCTAATAAGAAATTGGGACAGATCCGGCAGATTACTTGTGAATCTGTCTTTAGTAGTGGGATTCATATTTCTAACAGATTGATAACGTGGGGAGACACAGCTAATCTGTTCTACGGGTAGAGTATATATCAGGAGGTGATGATCTGTGATATCATTACTTTGAGGTATGATCTCTATATTAGAGACATCTATACCATGGGATATAATTAAATCTAGCGTATGATTAAAGCAGTGAGTTGCTCCAATTATATTTTGTTTAACCCCAAAGGAATTTAGTAAATCCATAAATGTGAGTGCTAAAGCGTCATTAGCATCATCTACATGAATGTTAAAATCTCCTACTATCAACACTTTGTCAGAGTTAACCAATAGGTCTGATAGTAGATCTCCAAATTCTTTAAGAAAATCGCCATATCGCCGGGGGTCTGTACACGGTGGCCAGGGTAAAATATAGCAAGTGTTTATTACGTATTTCATTGAGTGCAACATTAATGATAAGCACTTCAAATGAATTAAACCTGGGCCTTATTTTCTGAGTAACAGTGAGTACATCATTGTAGATAGTGGCGACACCACCACCGCGACCAATTAGACGGGGCTCGTGCTTATAGAAATATCCTGACGGAGTAGACTCATTCAGACCAAAATATTCATTTGGTTTAAGCCAGGTTTCGGTGAGACAGAGTGCGTCAAGGCAATAATCTGAGATAATTTCATTAACAATAAATGCTTTAGGCGCAAGGGATCTAATGTTGAGTAGTCCAAACTTTAGAGGTGGATTTTGACTACTTATTTTGCCTTTTTCTGGTTTTCTGGTTATCAGATTGTTTCGGGCAAATTTAACAAATTTATTCTTTTTTCTCACTATTCGGGGAACAGACACAGTTTCTATAGGACAAGCTACAGTATGTGTGTACGTCTATCACTATGGTGAGTTGTGATGTGGCTAATATGTTTGGAATCTTCAGTATGACTTACCACCAGTCAGATGGTTCGTAGTGTCCTGGAGATGTTGTCAGAGAGGACCGCTGCTCCAGCTCTGCTAGGGTGTAGGCCATCGGTGTGATAGAGCCTAGGACGCTCCCAGAAAACATTCCAGTTATCAACAAAGCGTAATTTCTGTTGTCGACACCAAGATTGTAACCATTCATTAAAGGCAATGAATCCTCGCTGAAATGTGGGAAACGGTCCAGATACGATGATCCTTGTCGTGGGTGATGTGCTGCGGACCTTCTTGACCAGGCTCCTGAAGTCCTTCTTTAGGATCTCCGTCTGCCTCAGCCTGGTGTCGTTCATGCCGACATGGAGGACCACAGCTCCAATGTTCTTCCTCAGGGCAGCAGGCACCTGTGCAGCAACATCAAGAACATGTGCACCAGGTAAACAGCGTGTGTGCACCTTACCTTTAGCCGTGGTAGCACGCACATGCCGGACGATGGAGTCACCGATGACCAGCGTGTCGTGTGCCATCTCGCGGAGAGGAGCGAAGCGGTTTCGGGTCGAGATGTCGAAGACGGGTGGTGGTGGAGGGGGAGAGGTCCTCGCCCGGGGCTTGGCGTGCTTCTTCCGCTGCTGCTGTATCCAGGGTCCGTGGTATCCCGGCGCCGGGGTGTAGGAAAACTGGGCGGGCTGCGTCCTTGGTGTGTTGTACCTGGGCAGAGAAACACGCGGGGTTGAGGTTGTAGGAGAATTCTCATGCCGAGAATTTACCTGGGACAGGTGAGCGTCGGTCCGTGACGATTCCAGCGTGGCTTTCCGCTGCTGTAGCCGGGTCAGCTTCACCTGTAGCTCACGGATCAGCTTCTCCACGGCCTCCAACTCCAAATCCACCGAGTGCAGCTCCAATGTCTCCTCACCTGCACTCAGAGGCAGAATCACAACCGACATGGTGTCTAAACACGGAAAATAATCGGTGTGAAGAAGCGTAATCAAACTTTACAAACAAACGTGATAGCCGGGCTAAAGGGCTAGCGATGCTAATGCTGGCTAAAAGCGGTGTGCTGCAAAACAATTAAAACTTAACGATATAACACGCGTTTTGAGTAAATATATTATAAGATACTTATCCGTTTTATGTACACTCTTCGTAAGGGGACGAAAAAGTTAAAAAATTGGTCAGTATGGCGGAGCTCGGAAAAAAGCAGCGTCTCAGCGTCCTCGTAACAATAAATCTATTGTTACAAACCAATCCTGTGGTTGGATTTGTGAGACAATAGTTTTTATGGTCAACATTTTGAAGTTGCATTTTTTGAGATAGCGGTTCAAACCGCGAAGATCCAAAACTGGACGCAGTCAACCGTCCTTCTTGGGGACCAGGAAGTACCAACTGTAGTAGCCTGACTCCATATCTGGAGGAGGAACCTGTTCTATGGCTCCCTTCTGCAGTAGTGTCTGGAGTTCGGAACTCAGAAAATGCGCCCTTTCCAGTATCACGGAAGTGGAGACCACCCCGTTGAATGTAAACTGAATGTAAAACGATATGTAAACTGCATCCTGTATCCAGATTCCGTGATCTGGAGAGAGGGCGAGAGAAAGGAGGGACTCGTGCCTCGGCCAGATCAACCTGAGATCCCCAGGAGTGCTGCGCAGCTCGTGGTTCCCTGAAGAACTGGTCCCTGGTGTCCCTGCGCGTAACACTTTCATCGGGAGATTATCACAATGCTCACACTCTCCTTTAAGTCCAAGGAGAGCGTGGCTCTCACCCAAACATTCAAAACAGAGAATGTGCGTATCGCCTTTGGAAAGAAAGATATCGCACAGGCATCTACAGTAACTTCCTTCTGCTTAATCCGGATAAGACAGAAGTTCTAGTCATAGGACCGCATACAGCTAGAAGTAAAATCTTAGATCACACCGTAACTTTAGATGGCCTTTCTGTTCCGTCAAGTGCAACAGTAAAAGACCTCGGCGTGATTATAGATTCCAGCCTTTCATTTGAAGCTCATGTAGATAATATGATTGTGACCATACCTAATTGCAATCTCTCCTCCTCTTCTCTTCCTCCCCCTCTTTCTCTTTCCTCTCTCTCCCCCTGTCTCCCCCTTTCACTCTTTCTCTCTCTCTCTCTCTGTCGAGCTACACATGTGGTTCCTGAGCTGCCAGTGATCCAGACTCCCTCTGCCCTCCGGACCTGTCTGATCCATCCTGGTGCCCGGTTTCTGGTTGGAGGTCTCATCACATGGATGCCCCCTGTGTCTCTTTAGGATGCTCCTGGTGTCTGGGGATGATTCTATCTACTTAGAAGACGGTTCTGGCCTCGACTGGTGTTGTCAGCTGTTTCTCTGAGGACTTGACAATTCGATAGTTCAGGACTGGAACTTTCTACAAGTCTATCTGAGTCTCGAATAACTACTGGACTCCATTTTACATCAACTATTATAACATCAATTAACATCAACTATTATAGCTGAACCTAACACTTAACACTGTATAAATGCAGATCATTTCCTGCTATCTGTTTCACCCAGATGAGGATGGGTTCCCTGTCGAGTCTGGTTCCTCTCAAGGTTTCTTCCTATTACCATCTCAGGGAGTTTTTCCTTGCCACTGTCGCCCTCGGGCTTGCTAACCAGGGAATATCTGAACATTTTGATTCATACACATTCACATTCCATACAACTTAAATAATTCTTTTGATTGTGTAAAGCTGTTTTGAGACAATGTCAATTGTTAAAATAATATACAAATAAAACTGAATTGAATTGAATTGAATTAACTCTGAACTCCGCCATTCTATCTGGTGAGTTTATGTTTTTTTTTTCTCTCTCTGTTGGAATGATGCTTACTGCACACACGCAATTCACAATGTCGGTGAATACAAATGATCTGAGGTTTGTCGCCGGACCACTAGTATTTATAACCTGCAGCTGCGTCTAATCAGATGACGTCATCTGATCAAGGTTATATATAGCCAAAAAGTTGGCGTGTTTGCACACATGCTTCACAACCGGCAACAGGACAAAATGGTTCCCATCGTGTTTTCACGCAGCATCGAGAGAAGCCTTTGAAAGGGAACTAGGTACAGTATACAGTAAGAACCAATCGTGTTTCAAAAACAGTACAAAAGTTAAAAACCTTCCTTACCAGTGGAGAACAATCCAATATAGAAAAGTAAAGCACACCTGCTATCTGGCAGTGAATCAGCATGAAAATGGATAAAGGATGGGTGAGAAAGGAAGATAACATTATTGTAGCTGTTAGGAAAATCATAAATTTATCCTACCATTTTCCCCAGATGCTTAACATCCTCTACTTTGTGTGTTTGGCAGCTGTTTTTTTTTTTACCTTTCACAGAACAATTGAAATGATCTCCCCTAAACTTTCCTCCTAGCATTACCACTCCAAATGCATACAAATTTAATTTGTCAATTCCTGGATTTAACATATTTTGGTCAACTGTTCAGCCATTGTAGAACAAGTTCTTATTGACTAAATTCAAAGACAAATAAAAAAGGCACAAATTACAAAGTGTATAGTTGCTCCATCAGAGAAGCTAGAACTGAGAACACATGGATGTTAACACAACAGGATGCCTTAATTGTGGTGGTGAAAGTGAAACATGTACAGTATTTGATGTTATCTAAATGCCCCTTTTAAATGCTGTGCCAGAACAATGGGTGCACAGGAAATTCCAACAGATCAAAACAACCGTTGTACCGTTGTAACAACTGTTGTAAATAAATAAATAAATAAATAAATAAAAAATTTTATGAAGTTTAAAAAGTTTTATGTTGAAAATGAAGAATGGGCAACGTTGGCTGCTTCTGGTAGTAAGCATTCCTGTCAGCATTTTGTTCCAGTTCTATACATTTCTCTGGATTAGATTCTTCTTTCACAGATTAGAAAATGTATTAAGGAAAATGCTTATGTTATACAATGATCAGTCATAATATCACATTGCAAAACATTATGGCCCCATATTGTATACGTTCCCCTGTTGTTGCTGGGGCAGGTCTGCCCCCAAGGGTATGACTAAAGAGGACCTCTGGGGGTGTGCTATAGTGTCTGGCACCAGGATGTTAGGGCAGATCCTTTGGGTGCTGTGGGTTGTATGGTGGGGCTCCGGATTGTTTGTCTGGCACATTCCATGGATGCTCGATTGGATTGACTTCTGGGGAATTTGGAGATAGAATCAACAACCTTTAACTCTTTGCTTTCTAGACCCCATACATGGCATGCTGTAACACATTGGGTGTTCTTGTACCTTTCTATCATAGCCAGCATAAACTTTTTTTCAGAAATTTGTGCTACATTTCTGTAGGATCAAGCCTGGAGGGCTGGCCTTTGGTCTATGGATAATGGAGATTATCCTTGGATGACCATGATCGTGCCATTGATAATCTGTGTTATTTAGTTCACCTTCTGGTACTGATTTGGTCTATGGAATTATATTGTTGTGACTGCTTGGTGTATATGCAAAGCAAAAAAAGAGCAGCAATTGGATTGGGCATTTTCCAGATATAAAAATGCTATTTATCTATAAAGAGCATCTGTGGAATAACATCTGTCATGAAGTAACCCCCACCCCACACACACAAATATCCCACAATACAATTAGAAATATTGTAGGTATGAAAGAATAAGAAAAGGAAAATGCTTACAGGAGATTGGCTACATACTGTATGTGTGCACATTAATACTTTATCAATGCACAGTTTGCTTGTTATATAGCACTCGTTTTTAATCTAACAACATAGGACCAACATAAAATCAGCTAAAGCTGATTTCTACTCTTCCTTGTAAAATTGCTAAAGATCTAAAATATTATGAGGGGATCTCCTGTGCACACCCATATTCATATATACTCTAACTTGTTATTGTCCTAAAAAGTATCTACCATTGCAGAGGCTTGAAAATTTTGTGGTCTAAAAAATAATTTAGTATTTAGAGTTATCCATGATTCCCTGTATCTCAACTTGAGCCCCTGTCCCAGATGGAAAGAAGCAACACCATAAAATAACCATAAAGTAAAGTAACCGCCACTATTCTTTGATTCTTTAAGATGTCTTGTTTTAGACCTAAGACTTATATTTTAGAATTATGCCCAAAATTTGAACTTTGGTCTCATCAGACAGCAACACATTTACCCTCTGGTTTGAGATATAAAAGGGCTTTAACATCAGTGGTGTGGCATGGGAAGTATTTTTTTTTTGGAGGAAGCCAATTTAGACAACCTCTACTTGCTTTTTTTTATCACTGTGTGTGTATGTGTTGTACATCAGTATATTAACAACCAATGAAACGTAACCAGGGCGGCGCGGTGGTGTAGTGGTTAGCACTGTCGCCTTGCACCTCCAGGGTCTGGGTTCGATTCCCCGGCCAGGCTCAATTCCCGTCTCTCCCCGTGCTTGGTGGGTTTCCTCCGGGTACTCCGGTTTCCTCCCACAGTCCAAAGATATGCAGGTTAGGCTAATTGGCGTTCCTAAATTGCCCGTAGTGTGTGCTTGGGTGTGTGAGTGTGTGTATGTGTGTGTGCCCTGCGATGGATTGGCACCCTGTCCAGGGTGTACCCCACCTAGTGCCCGAAGTCTCCTGGGATAGGCTCCAGGTCCCCCGTGACCCTGAACACAGGATTAAGCGGTATAGAAAATGTATGAATGAATGAATGAATGAAACGTAACCAGACAAACATTTAAAACGCCTAGTATGATTTACATGCAGATGTCAGTTACCCAAAACTTGCATGCACACACAGTCCCGTAGATGTTTGCATTTACAGTACTCTCAGTTTGAAACATGATGTTCGCATTGAGTAGCCTGCTGGTGGTGTTAAACTTCCGCTTGTGTTTTAATGGCAGTGACTCTTATATTACTTATTGTGCCTTAATTGCCTAGATTAGCTACATATGTTAACATTGCAACTGTTTAAACACAGAAAATAAGAAGTATGGGAACCATTTGTTTGTCAAGTCCATATGATGGGGTTTATAAGTCATGTGTTTATGTACTGTATATGTATATACAGTATATACAGGCTATGAAAATATGAAATGTGTTTCACCACACATTTACCACATAACATTTATTTTATTTTGTATTTTTTGGGTTCAGTAACTGGGAAAAACCAAGAAGAGATGACCGTTAGCAACAGTACAGAAGAGTTTATTACCAGATCGAAACTGTTAAAACTTTTTTTTATTTTTGTTTTTCTTTTTTAATTTAAATAATAAGTACAGTCTGAAAAAAAAAACTGGGGAAGCCTGTCTTCTTTTGGCTTCCAGGAGAAAATGCCACTGTTCAACATAACCAACATAAGGTGGCTGCTCTTTCACATTAAAGGTGGAGAAAGATTTGCTAAAAGTAAACATACAGTATATAATAGAGTTCATAAAGCATTCCTGTATGAATTTATGTTGTTTGTAAATAATTGACATTTTACAAGAAGAAATAGTTTTTGAACTTATGATGATGCAAACTATACACATTTAAACACATTTCACAATGATTATCTGGTCATATAATTTTAAGCAGGGGCTTAATCTATAACACAAACTGCCTATATGCAGAAAAAAGCAAGAACTTACTGGTTCTTCTCATTAAAGTGAAGGCAAAAAACAGTAATTAAAGAGACAGAGATAAAACCATTAAACATCTTCAAGGACTGCATGTTGTGATTTTAATAATGCATTGAAATCCCTGAACATTTACATTGCTGTTGCATGAAGTTTAACTGCTACAAAGCTACAAGAACCTGCTGTTATTTTGCAGATATTACAATACTTACGATTTTAATTCTGTAATAGCCATTGTGTTTTAAATTTAAAGTTAAGCTAAAACAGTATCTCCTCATGAATTTCTATAATCTGTAGTTGGACTGGGGGTGGGGTGTTCCCATTTCCTCATAAGCCCACAGTTAAACCAAGTGTTGAATAAATGTAATAAATGGTAATCTAAGGTGAATGGGAGGATGTTAATTAAAGGCTCATTCCTCACATAACTGGCCTTTATGGATGAGATGAATTTCAAAAGAAGTGGTTTCAGCAAAGTCGTGCTTCCACTCTTATATAAGTAAAGCACCTGGGCTTAAGTATTCAAGAAATGCCATTAACTGCAGCAGCTTCCTGCCTCCCTACATAGTTTCCATACATCTTCTCACACAAAGGCACATTAAATTAAGTTGTTGAAATAAATTGATGGTCTACTTATTTATTATTTATTATTACAAGTTAGTTACAAGGGTGTTAAAAAGCACAAATATTATCTCAAAGTTGTTTTGGTTTTATGATTTTTGTGAATTTACAAAGGTTGTTAAAACTTAAAAGAAACAATATATAATTTTTTTTTCTTGGGCTTTGTCACTTTTTTCCCCTAGGGATCACCACATGTGATCATTTTATCTGCAAGATCTGAAACAGGTTTTATGCTAAATGACCTATAGAAAAGTGGAATAGTGGACGTAACCAGTCACCTCAAATGCAACAGCTTCCCACACATACAGTACAGTACTGTAGCACATACAGTACAGTACAGTATATCCCATGTCTATTGTACACAAAGTCTCTGTGTCTTTAAAGTGTTGCAACATTATCTCTTTGCTTAAATTTCAAACAATCTAAATGCACAAGCATAAAGATCAGAGTTATTTGGACAAAGGTAAAATTGTCTCAAAACACCAGGTGTTTACAATATGTAGTGTTTATTACAGTACCTACAGTATACATTACCAGTCAATTGCCAGTCAAAAGGGTCTTTTCAACATTGTATATTACTACTGAGGATATCTAAACTATGAAAGAACACATTAATGTACACAATTATGTACTAAACTAAAATTGCTAAACAACTCTCAATATATTTTATATTTGAGATGGTCCAAAGTAGCTACATTTAGTTTTCATGACCGCTTGGCACACTCATGGCATTCGCTGATTCACAAGGTGTGCCTTGTCAACAGTTAATTTGTGTTATTTCTTAACCATTGGTTGTCTTGTGCAGAGGAAAGTTGTCTTGTGCAGTCTCCAAAACCATCAAACGCTACAATTAAACTGGAAAGGAAGATCAAGAGTTACCTCTGCTGCGGAGGATAATTTTATCACTACGGCAAGCCGCAGAAACCATCGATTTACAGCACCTCAAGTTAGAGGCCACATAAATGTTTATCAGAGTTAAAGCGACACATTTCAACATCCATTCACAGGCTTTCATGAATGAATTGAAGGAAAACTGTCCTTTGGTCTTACGTACAGTATGAGTCCAAATTTATAATTTTTTTTTTTTTTTTTTACCCACCATGTCTTTGTTAGATGTAAAGACGGTGAACAGATGGTTCCTGAATGTGTGGTTCCCTTTGTAGGGCATGAGGGAGAAGTTATGATGATGTTTGATGATGATGAGGAAGAAGTTATGATGATGCAAAGAGACTTTGCTAGTGACAATGTTAGTGACTTACTTTTAGGAAACTCGTAACCAGCATGGATTTTGTTTGTTTTTCAACAGGGCAATGACCACAAACACACCTCCAGGTTATGTACAGTAAGAGCTATTTGTCAAAGAAGGAGATTGATGGAGTGCTACATCAGATGACCTGGCCTCCCTAATCATCTGACCTAAATGCAACTGAAATGGTCTCTTTGAGTTTGAACAGAGGATGAAGGAAAAGCAGCTAACAAGTATTCAACACCTCTTGGAATATCTTCAAGATTGTTGGAAAACCTTTACAGGAGACTACTGCATGAAGCTGACTGAGAGAATGCCAAGAGTGTATAAAGCTGTCATCAAAGCAAAAGATGGCTACTTTAAAAAATAGAAACTATAAAACATATTCTGGGTATTAGCCAGATACAATTGAGCGACAGCATATAACTCTTTTTATCTATCATTTTTTATTTAACAAGAGTGGAGCCAAAATACACAGGCAAGACCTACTGTACAGTAGTACTGTATGCCCCCTAATTCAATAGCTTGCAGATCCACCTTTAGCAGATATAACTTGATGTAATAATTTCCTGTATGACTTTATCAGTATCTCACATCATTTTGGTCCATTCTTCTTTACAATATTGCTTCAGTTTTTTGGGTATTTGCTTATGCACAGCTTTGGTAAGATCCTGCCACAGCATTTCAATTGGATTAAGGTCTGGACTTTGACAAGATCATTGCACAAACTTTTTTTTTTGTTCAGCCATTCTGATGTAGATGTAATGGTGTGCTTTGGATCATTGTCCTGTTGCATGACTAAATTTCGACCAAGCTTTTGAGGTCAGACAGATGGCCCTCACATTTGCCTTTAGAAGACACTGATATACTGTACAGATGATTTCATGATTGACTCAATGACTTCAAGGTGACCAAGTCTTGTTGGTGCAAAAGCAAGTTCAAATGATCATTCCTGCACCATAATGCTTAAGAGTGGGTATAAGGTGTTTCTGCCGAAATGCAGTTTGGTTTTACCGTGGCTCTAAGCATTAAGGCCAAACAACTCCACTTTGGTCTCATTTGTCTGTAGGCCATTGTTCAAGGAGCCTTGTGGTTTGTTTGGATGCAGTTTTGCAAACCTCAATCATGCTTCTACAGTATGTTCTTGTTAGACAGAAGAGGTTTCTCCCGGCAACCCTTCCAATCACGGTATGGGCCAAATTCAATGTTTTCATTTACATAGCATTTATTTAGTGCCCTGCTTAGTCATTTTTGCAGACAATAGACCCTTTCACAAAGAAGTTGCATTTAGAAGGTGATAAAAATACCTCCTCAATATTGTGTTTTCCCTTGACATTGATAATTCACATAAATTATCCATATCCTATAAATTTAGCATTAAGCCATCTGAGTGTTTGCTTTCAAGAAGCATGCAACCATTTTGCTATCAGAGCAGGTTTAGCACAGCAGCCAATACCATACTGTACCTGTACATTCTAATTGCTTTTGAAACCAGGGCAGGTAAACTGAATATTAAAGTGATAGACATGGACATTTACAGTACATCACTCTTCAATCGCAGTGCTCTCAGCTCAGTGTCTCCCCAGTTCACTCTCATTTCTCACTGGTGAGGAGCTTATAAAAGCTTAAGCAAAAACAAACAAACAAACAAACAAACAACTCATGCTGTTGTTAAGCCCTGCCTTTATGCTGTATAAGTGGCTCTTAAAAAATAAAAAAGCTATTTTTATATCTTACTGCATGTTGTAATGCTAGAATGAGCCCAGTTGTGTCAACTGAAATAATTAAATATTTTAACAAGATCCAAAAAATAGGTGAATGGCACTGCTCATCAGGTTCAGTCTCAGATGATCTTTAAGTCCACTGTGTATTGGACTACGGTTCGGAAGGCCCCAGGTTCAAACTCCACGACCACTAAGTTGTCCCTGTTGGGCCCTTGAACAAGACCATTGATCCTCAACTGCTCAGATGTATAATAAGATAAAACAATAAGTCACTCTTGCTAGCGGTGTCTGCCAATGCCTGAATGTAAGCCTTAAAACTTCTAACCAAAACTTCCAAAATGGAAGTTCTCTCTTTTACTCAGATCTTGTCCTGGCCCTGTCACTACATCTGCTCTCGGGCTTAAAGATGCAACAACAATGACTCCTTTCATACCGAACGCCAAGGCACAGCAATGCCACCTTGAACAGCCCGTGTGAAAGGGGCTAGAATTTAGGATAACTGTAATAGTGATTGAGCTTACAGTTACAGTAACAACATTATCCTGGTCTATGGATGGTCATGAGCAACACACACCACAACAGATGAATATAATAGCACATTTAGCTGAGTCTATTCTATAAGCAATCACCAACATAGGTGAGATGTACAAGTAACAGAAGTTTATCCCATTTAAACATAATTAATTAATGTAATTTTAAGATTAACAGTAATATACTTGTATATTCTTGTATAAGTTGACAAGATTTAATTTCAGAGTCCACGACACCCTGTCATTTTCCAACCACATAAATCCACAGTTAATCTCAACCACATTCTGTTCCTTCAACAGTCAAAACATAAGCAGCTTAATTAGCAGAGCAGGAAACACTGTCTTAATCTCTTTATGGCAGTTCAAACTGCAGCAACACACAAGCCTAAACCCTATGTGTTACTTTGTCTAAAAGTGAGGGAGAGACACAGGAGCTACTTTGTGGCAAAAAAGGGCTTTTGAAGCACTGCGATTCTTACAGAGTTATCAAACTCTCCCATTCTGAAATGAATACCAACCCTTCTCCCAATCTTGCTTTCGTCTAAAACCCCAGAAGACCCAATGGGGCAACAATAGCCACACGGGTTTGCTTGTCAGCAGCAGTTCATGTGGCACCCCCACTTTCCCAGAACTGACTGTGAGTACCTGCTCATCATTTTACTCACACTGGCCTGGGTTACACAACTTGGCACATACAGTAGACACAGAAAGCTGCGTGCCTTCATTCGGTCTGATAGTCTCCCCATCATTGTCAGGGGCAGTTACTCTCAGACTGATAGACTCCCGTTAATGGATTTGATAGTCTGCACCATGAATAGTAAGTTTCCACATACCCTTAACCCTTTTTTTCTAAGAATGGAAGCCAGGTTTCTTTTACATTTCTGTTTGGTCTCTATATGGGGCAGAGCAATTCAGGGAAATTTAACACTGGCTTGGATTTAAGGATCCTTAATTGTAACATTACATACAAATTACCCAGATCAAAGCTCTTGGAATGGAACAGGAAAAGCCCTTAATGTCTTGTTAGTGTATTGTTGTTCCTGTGAAATTTCCTGAGTCCATTTGTTCTGGCTGTTTTTGTATTTAGGCCACTACAAAAATAAAATAAGCATAATTATCTTGGATTATTATCTAGAAATACCTAGAAAGCTGGGAGCGCCTGTAGATATTTTTCAAAAAAGTGTATTATTCATAGGGCTGCACCTACATAAACACTTCATTTTACACACACACACACACGCACACACACACACGCACACACACACACTCGCACGCACACACGCGCACGCGCACACACACACACACACACACACACACATTTCACCTCAAATTGTTCTCTTCCTTACCTGTCCAATCTTAGTTGTGAATGTGTCCATGGTATCGTCATAGTCCTGTTGTAGCCTGACATGAGTAGAGGAAGGGGCTGATGTGAACTTGTAGTTTGCTTTTGTAGGCCATCCTCACAAAGATTTAATTTGTTTTTCTGAAATTCTTTTTTGCTCACCCCTTCGTTATTTAAAGTGTTGTAATTTAATTTACTAGATCCTTCCTGTTAGAATCAAACAGTTTATTTATAACAGTGGATATTTTCCTCTGAACTTTCTCACCAAAAACTATTCCTGCCTGCAGGACTGTCTCTTACGGGATGTGTTTTGTTTTTTTTGCACAAATCTGGAGATCACCATTGTGCATAAAAATCACAGGAGATCAGTAGATTCTGTAATACTCAAACCTACATTCAATGTCACTTGGATCTTTGTTTTGTCTAAACATTGACTGAAGCTATTGAACTGTATTGAAGAGTGTCCAATAAAGTGATCTCTCTGTGTGTAAAATATACAAATATATATACAAATTGTGTATTAAACAGACAGAAAGTTCACTATAATTTGAATCTCAGTGCATCACACTTCTGAAATAAGTACCACAAATCATAGTGATTTCTTTCAGCTAGAATTTTACTTTCCTGGATGGATACCTAAGCATTCCCAGGTTACAGCAACTAGGTTGTTGTAACCGTAAGCTACCCGCAAGCAGATACAGTATACTGTATACAACAAAGTGTTGTTATATGCGTAAGATACAGCAAATAGGTTGTTGTAAAAGTCAGAGATTTGCAAGATGCAGCAACTGGTGTCTGTAACCACAGCGGATTTACTCAAGACGACTGTATGAAGTGTTGATTCTTTGATGCTGACAAAATAAACTACAAGAGACAAAGAGATCGGACTTCTGTTGGGTGAGTGAAACTTTGAACCAAAGCTACGCGTCAAAACTAGTGAAATAATATGTCTGCATCTACATTAATTATTTAATGTTATTTACATTAATTGTAAATAAAAATGTTAATTGTAAATAAAAATGTTTAACAATCGGTAAAGGCATCAGGTATCAGGCATGTCAATCAGAAGAAAGAAGAAACAGTAAATGTGCAGTTTTAATCAAAGTATTATTCAGTTTCATTGAATGAGGTACAGTATCTTTTATCTTTTATTCTGAGGTACAGTATCTTTGCTCAAAAGAATTGATTTAACTATGGCTATAGCTTTTTAAAGAGTACTATATTCCAAAGTCTGCAGTATTTCTCAAATTTCTCATGCTGTAGTTATAATCCCTCCCAAGTGGGTGATCTGCTCATGACAGATAATGGCAATGCCTATGAGTGCTCCCAGTGAATCTGCCTCAATGTTTATGCACCTAACATGTTCAGATTTCTCCCTGAGGGTCTTGTACTGCATATCTTTGTCTAAGATTAGAGTTTTTCACCCCAGTCATATCTGCAGGAGACTCGCACTAAAGGGATCTACATCTCTAGACAACAAGTAGTCATAACTCTATGCAAAGGAAGAATTTTGCTGCTCTTGTCTGACTGTCAGCCGGATCAGAGTTCAAAAAAAGAGCTTTTATCATGTCAAGTAACATTAGCTCTTTCTAGGGAGCTTTAGGAGGGACAATGTTTCACTGCCATTCAGATGGAAGATTGGCTGTTTCAGGGTTTTGAAAGTTTTCTCTCATCTATCGTTTTCTCCATTTTGTCATCAGTTTGTAAAGAATGCTGAGTTATGAAAAAGCACAAACTGTAATACTACCAATTAAGTTTTTTATAAATACCAACAAAATGAAATATGTCAAAGCATTACATTTACACAAATCATTTATCTATTCAAATCCCTTTTCTGCGACAATTGCAACTATTGGTCTATAAGTCATAAGAAATGCAAAAATAAATAAATAAATTATAATAAGCTTGCAGCTCTGAATGTCCAAGAGGACACAGTGCAACCTATCATTAAATAAATTTGCTCATTTATAACATAGAGTGGTCAGAACCACTAAGTCTCTTCTTTGAGTTCTGCTATAAACCCAAACTGAACAAATTTTATTCAGAGAGGGCAGGAACTCCAAAGGTCATGTGTGGAGACGACAAAATGTTCTTAGGAGGAACTTAGTCATAAACATAGTCATTTTGTGACCAGTTAGATTTCTAGCCCACTAGAAAACAATCTCTGGTCTGACAAAAATTGTTTAAAGATTAAATTTTTTGGTCCAATTGACCAGATCTGGAAAAACACAATATTTAAAATAAAAAAAAACACTCATTACCTGCTTATTTAAGCTTGCAGCTTAAATAACCAGGCATAAATACAGCAGGTATTATTGGTATAAAAATTTATTATTCTCTGGAAAAATCCTCCCCATCTAAACTATCAGGACTGAAGAAAAATGAATAGCGGAAGATTTCCAAATCTGAGAGTGCTATGCTTGACAAGAATTAAAATTGTAATCACTTCCGGAGATCGCTGGTTCGAACCCCGGGTGATGCTGTTACCTCTCACAGCCGGAGGCCTAGAGAGAGCTGATTGGCCGAGCTCTCTCAGGGGGTGAGGGATGAGAGGTACTTAGTGCTCCCCACTCTCTACAAGCCAATCAGGGGCGTCTGTGAGCTCGCGCAGGCGAAGGGAGCGGATAGTGCTGTTCCTCCGAGTGTGTTACGCCGCCCCCAACAGTGCGTGAGCGAGCAGTTCGAAAAAAATGGTCAGTGACGCCACGTAGATCGGAGGAGACACGTGGGTCGGTCTGCGGCCCTCCCGACTGAGCGGCGGTGGAAGCTTAATGTAGGAGCCTCCAGCGACTGGGAGGAATTGGACACGACTAAAAAAATAGGGGAGAAAATCAGAAAATTTCGGAAAAAAGGGGAAAAAATAAAATTTTTTAATCACTGTCATGATTCCACTGCTTAAACAAATGAAGTACTGAGTATAGGCTATGCAGCATTGGTGTGTGTGTGTGTGTGTGTGTGTGTGTGTGTGTGTATAAATATATATAAATATATATAAAACATAATTTCTTGCCTTGCATTGCATTTTATACATTATATAAAATAATCAGTAGAACAAAGTTAGGTATCACATAATTGCAGCATTTATGAGTCACATTTGAATGGTTTTGGCTAACTGTTTAAAGTTGGATAGTGTATGTGTTTGGGTAAGTGAAAGAAAAAGATTGAGTAGTGTAATTTGTGTCCTGGATTATTTTTATTTTCTTTCCTTAATTTTTGTCTGAAAATGAATTCATTTGTCTTCCAATAAACAGGTGTGTCCACAATTGTTCTGAACCTATGAATTCTGCGAAATGTCCAGGGCCCGGTTTCTCGAAAGCTTCTTATCTCTAAGTAGTTCTTAAGTCGTACCTTAACCTCTCTCTTAACTTAATGGCGCATTTCCCGAAACGTTCTTACGCTAAGTATCTCTTAGCTACGTCAGACGTTCGTAAGGTTGGTCTGGACCAACCTTAACTCATACTTAGCGTAGTTTCAGCTCTAGACGCTAGTCGCCGCCACTGAGCAGCAGTCTTTATAAATCAGCGGTGTGTGCAAACACATTATGGCACGTTATCAAAGTCGTATTAATGATGGAATATACTGTAGACCTGTTTAAGAATATTATTTTATTTGATATCAGAACTAATAGAGTGACTTTTAATTAGCCTATTTCATAATGTGACTAATGCATTAAAATTGCCAATCACTATTAATATTAAACAGGTGGCGAACAATTAGGCAGCGATACAACGCGGTGTTGTGTTAAACTGAAGACGGCGCCGTCCGTGGAGCCGTGTGGGTCATGTACATTTTTCCTTTAGACAAAACTTCAGCCCTTTTCATATTTTCCCCGTGGTCATTATTAAAAAATATATAGAATAAAAGTTTTGCCTTAAAAGGCAACAGATTACGGAGCTTCTTGAGCTGCTCAGACCTGCGCGTGCCAGACCAACGCGTCGTACTTACTGTACTTACTGTACTTACTGTACACTCCCCGTCCCCGATGTCCAGCTGCTCGCTGCTTTTTGTTTAAAATATGTTTCATTGCTCATTAGCCATTATCCATGACTTTATGGGTTTTTCTTTTGACACGTTTTATTTTTATGAAATTTGATTATGAGAAAATCACCATTGGAGTTTCAAACCCCGCATCCATTCATGTTTCTGGGTGATTGTAATGTTTAATACCCCTACAGTATTCACTCATGCGGTTTGACTCGGTGTGAGATGCGGTGTGTTATACCCCTATCTCACCTGCACGGTCTCGCGCTGTGGCCGTAGGCTTGATCATGATTCACCCCGAGTTTTTGCGCTGTGATTACGTTTCCATCTTTCCGCGTGAAAAATTCAACGTTTAATTTTTTGCTGGTCCTCGCGGAAGCTTGCAGACTTTGCAGAACTTCGCGGAACGTTAAAGGAACGTGGTGGGCAATCGTGGCAGCTCACGGAGATGAGTCCGGCCACACAGGTGAGAGAGGGGTATTAGGCACCACACAGGTGAGAGAGGGGTATTAGGCACCGTGAGCCGCCTCGAGTGACCGGCGCCCGACAGTCCGCGAAGATCTGCAAGGTCCGCGAGCTTCCACATGTTTATTTTTTTTGCGTGGTAAGATGGAAACGTAATAACAGCACCAAAACTCGCGCCGAATCATAATGAACCGCACTTACGGCCCCGCGTGTGAGATAGGGGTATTAAACCTCCACTCTGTCATCTCATCGTATTCATTCCATAATGAATGTCAGTTGTTGCGCTATACAACCCCAACAACTGACACTTCACATTGTTTCTGAAGCTGGTGAAGAGTGTTATCAGCTGTTTGTCCATCAACTATGATTGTAAAACCCCGTTCGTTTCACGGCCACATGTTACATGAAAATATTATATATTATATCATTATATTAATTAATATTAATTTATATATTTGTCTATTATGGCATGTTATTGTTAAGTTAACACATGTCGAAATAAACGCTATTAAAAGAATTTAGTGCAATGTTTAATTTGCATAGAAAGTGCCGTCTTTCTTAACTCTGTCATGCAAAAGGAGTGAAAAATCGATTCCAGAGCCACCGATGTCCGCTAATTCAGGACCTTCACTGTAGACAGCGCCGCGTAACGTCGGACGTAAGAGGCAGCGACTTAAGAAGACTCCTAAGAGACAGTTCGAGAAATACACTTAGAAAAGTTATCACTTAACGTAAGATATATCTTAAGAGTCTACTTAGCGCGCGAATAGTGTGCGTTATCGAGAAACCGGGCCCAGATCTATGTCCTACTGTCTGGGCCAATCATAGCCCTGGGCATACAACAAACCCACCGTCCCAAATCTTTTTCCCCTTATTTGAAATCATGGGTGAGAAAACCGTTCCAGCCTTTTAGAGTAAAAGGTAAGAGAGGATAAATAGTATACACACTATATTCCGTGTAATCATATTCTTCCTGCATTACTGAGAATGTTGCAATAAAATCACACATTTAAACCAGACCTGGCACTTATGGTAGCACTAAAACACATCTGTGGACGATGAGGCTTCAGTTAACTAAAGGATTGCATAACATTTCATTGCTTACGTTTCAACCCAGCTATACATTGTCCTATAGTCTTAACTTTTATTTTTTCTTGAAACGACCGATTCTTTAAAAGGAAACTTTGAATATTAGGGTCGATCACATGCCTTCCTGCAAACTTAGATTAACAACTTTAGCACTGCATTCCAACGACTGAAGTCAGCACAGTCTGACATGCATCATGGGAAAAATATTATCATGCATTTTCTCCACATTTCCTGTTATTTGGAACATTCCATGAATATCCTTTTTGGCTATATCATTGTGCCATCTATTTAAAGTTAACAAATTCAGATTATGCTAACTGAAGCTGCAGGCTATGTTCCTTTTGGACAAATAAAGCAATCTTTGGCAAAGCATGAAAAGAGAAAAACAAAGATTTAAACAAGAGTTACAGGAAAGACGATTTTACTCATCAGGGTGGAAAAACGAACCATTACAAATGAGCAAGAAAGTGCACACGCATTCCAGCTAACCTATTTCCCATCAACTCAGCATGTCACTTCCTGTTTGGGATGCATGGGGTGTGCAGGAGCCATTCTCCTGCTGAGATGATTTGCTACTCATCTGCATGAGATCCTATTTAAGGTGCAGTTTACATCCTGTAATGCAATGCTATCTTTTTCAATGTTTTGGTCCATAAGCAGGTCTAACTTGTAGATTTAAAACAAGAGCATTCATAGTAAGTTTAAATACTTGTTAAAATTTTGACTCACTGACCGGTAGATGAGAAAAGCTGGGACAGTTTAAGAATGTATTTTTAATCTGTTTATTTGTTAATGTACAATTTAGCACATATAGTCACATCACAAAAGGAGGGGTAAAGAAGCGTGTTTTTTTTTAGCATTAATAATTGCATCCCCATTCTATTCTATTCAGAAATATCCCGGGGTAAGATGCCAGCTCAAGGTCATGTGAGCATAATATACACATGGCTACTTATTCCAACCAACTATGTGTTCAATGATGATGTATGATTGGTTTTTTTGAGTTCTAGAATTGCAGCTCCATTAAACGTGAGGTTATTATTTTTTTCTTATGTTTATTATCTCTAGGAAAACCATTTATCTCGTCCCACTTCCATCATCGTGCCCAAATAATATTTGATTCTTAGCAAACAGTGTATGGTAAAAACATTAGAGCTACATGAGTTTTGTGGTACGATTACTGATTACATCTATTTAAGGGCTTCTGCACTTTACCCGAACCAAAATAAGTTATATAAAAAAGAATGGTTTTAGAAAAAAATATTTATATTTGGTAGCTATAATGACACACTTTCATTCAAACTATGTTTCTGTAAGTAGAAGCGTGTGAGTCAATGCACTGGAAACACGCCAGTCGTAAGCTTTACATAAACAGACTCTTCATCTGGGAGACCCGTGTCGCTCTGTGGTAAGTGTCTGAAAGGCAACAGCATATTTTTTGTATAGTCAACATAATATTGCTCTTGAGAACAGTTATTTGACAGCCACTGAGCTTTTTTTGGTATCCGACCAGTAACGTTTTACTCTCAACCTCAAGTCTCCTTCCATTGTGGTCTCTGTGATCATATCCAAGACTCTGAATAGTAAGTTAACAAAAGAAGGATGGATGGAGAGAATGAGCACATGCCATTCTAGTGAAATAAACTTGAAAGTCAAATGATGCTTAAGAAAACACTTGGGTGCAGACAGCTGTAATGTGGACATTGGGAAATGTTTTTTGTCCTGCCACGTGCCTTTATAGCTGTTTTAGCTTCTGTGTTCCTTATGGGGCTGTGTGGTAAATCCATGTTTTTCAGTTTGTCTCGTAGTTTGCACCTGCTGGGACTTTCTGTTGTGTGAAATCACACATACTGCACATGAAAAACATTTTTCAGTTCCATTTGTGGGAAAATAGAAAGGTATATGATTTTAATGTAGATTAAGGATGGATTGTGAAAGACCACAAGCTTTTTAAAGATGATGTATGAAATGGCACATTCATAAAAATTATGTTCAAATGCTTACAGTATGAAAAAAAAACTGATACAGACTGGTAATTCAGCATATCTTTGTAAAAGTACTTTGCCGAAATGTACCCTTTTAATTTTTGACTATTTTCTGATTACAAGGTGTCACTGATATATAATAAATAGCCTTGTGGTGATATTAAACCTAAATTAACTGTACATGTTTAAAACTTTAAAGATGCTTTAAAAACATGAGACACTTTTTATACCTAGCTACAGTATAGCATGCTGAAGTAGGCCCCACATGCTTCTAACAAACACACTGATCAGTAGCAAAGCGTGCCAATCACTCCATGGAATTTCTGCCTTTTGGCACTAACCCTGTCCTCCCCACTGATCTCCTTCAGTAAAAGATAAATCATCAGTGACTTTTTACGCATGTTCTGTCAAGCAGGCTTGTGAATTTGACAACAGAATGGTATATCAATGATTGCTAGGAGTGTTGTCATCACAAGTCCCAGTATTGACCCTCAGGGTACTGTGTGCCTGGTACACAGGCATAGAGGCAGTCAAAATGGCCATGAAAATACCTGACAGCACATCAGATGTGTTCATACCTGAGTCAATGGCTTCTTTACAGTAATGTGCATGAGTAAACTTCTCACCTGGTTTCATTGCTCAGATCTCAGCCTTAGTTCAACACAATATGACAAGAGTCACAGTGCTGTCCAACTAACAAGATAAAAGTGTCTTGAGGTCTAAATATACAGGTACTGTATTATTCAACACATTGGGATCTGAAACAATGTACTGTAACATAGTGTATGAGTTATTTAGGACTGGCATTCACTAAATTAATTCTTTAGTGGCAAGAACTGGAAATGTTAATGATGCTTTGTGCTTAATATCTTTTAATAGTGGACACACAGGTGGACAGAACAGGTGTGGACTAACAGGCTCATTAAAGTAACAAGCCACTCAAAGATTACTTGTACTTCATGGTAAAAATTAGGTGTATTGTTTTTCTTTCTTTTTTTTTCTTTCTTTCTTTTTTAAATTGAGACATGTTTGGTGTGGCTTGTCTAAATATTACAAATAACTTACTCATCTTTATGGCCTTTACAGTAGCAGAAATGCAAATGTACTTACAGTACTTACTGAATTGGCCTGCAGATTTTAGATGTGGTCTTCATACAGTACACATTGCTGACGACAACTGGTTCAAATAGATTTTAATGACAGAGCTAATTGTCATATAATTATACATCATAGTATACCTTTACCATGAATCATGTCACATCCACAAAATATTTAATAAGCTCTAAATTCTTTTCAGTTTATCCATTTCCCCCTGCTACAGAATGTCCTTGTCTTGGTTCATAGGCAGCCACGTGAGACAGTTACCTGAAGAAAGGTGGGGAAAGAATGGGAAACTTCCCAGAAACTATACAGTGGTAACAAACACCCATTTCAAAGTCTCTGGCGCATGGACAGACTTCACCTTCAGTAAAGGAGGAACAGACAGCAGACATTCCTGGAATATCCACCCATGCCAGTAGATGCACAGTCAGTTTTTAGGAGCATTTTTCCCCTCTGTGTCCTTGCCCTTTCCTGACATGGCCATCTAAGGTTTGTATCTCTTCTGCTTTTCATGTGCTGCGTAGTACCCCAAAATCCACAATAGAAGGACTATTCACAGAGCTGCTGAAACACATGCACACCACATGCTTGGCGCTCTTTTTTCTTTTTTGCCTTTCTCTATGTGACTTATCTTCAGCCTTTATCTTCATTATTTTCTTAACTGAACTCCAATAAAGATTCTGCCAATTACCTTCATACAAGTGTTAGTAGAGGGCAGACTCCAATAAAGCTACTTACTAACCTGGTAGAAAGCATCTGAATTAAAATTTCTGCACATTTCAGTAAACAGTAAAGTCTTTAAAGAGATAAGCAAACTCCTGCATAAATGTGAATCCAAGGAAAAACGTATTTGAAGTGTATTCATTATACAGTACATAATGAATAACAACGTAACAAGCACACAACGCATATCAATGCATAAACTTTTTACTAGAGTCTAGTGGCAGCTTATTCATAAACACAGGTTTCATTGACTTGCTTCCCTTTCTAGATATTGCAACAGCAGTTAGTCACATTTAGCTCCAAAGATTTCTTCATGAATGACCGCTCTGTAGGTCATGTTCTGCATCAACATAACCACATCCACATCTGCACTACACTATTTAAAAGTGATTGATATGTAATATGCTTACCTATTTTTATATACAGTACTGTGCAAAAGTCTTGAGCCATCCCTCATTTCTTCATATTTTGCTTCCAAAGAGTCAGACTTTCTTGTACTTTAAATGCAAACTTTAGAAATAGTTCTCCAGGCTTCCTGAAGAACTTTTTTGGTTCTCATTTTTGGCATGTGTTTTGTTCTCGTTTCCAGTCCAGTCCCTGTATCTGAGCAGTTTCAGAGAATTTTTTTGTTTGTTAAGCCACACAGTGAGATACAAATCATTCCAGCAAAAAACAAAAAAACATCTAACCTAATCTCTTTAGACTCGAGCTTTACTTTCGCATTGGTTTTTCCTATATATTTGGGATTAGCAGGACCTACAGTAGCAAGTATTAAATCTAAGCAGTTTAACACCCTCTTGTGTTTATACTAATTAGTATATTGTGCTTGTATAATGCTATAAAGTGTCTACTAACGAGGACAACAGGTCAAAGTTAGACAGAATGAAGTACAGTATAAGGTGCAGCATGATGACAGATGATCAGGCCAGTGATTGTAATTGTATACTGATGATGCTGAATGATGAGTTGATAAAAATGAAAATGAAATTCTTTCATTGTATCTTTGGACACTTTGCTTGTTTTCATAAAACATTTGTTTCCATATATTTAAGTTAATCAACATCATTTACTTAATTTAAATATGAAGAAATACTTTTTTGCACAATACTATATTTGAGTTAGACATACTTACTGTAATACTAAAGTTAATACTAAAGTTGCACACATTAGGCTTACACACAGCTCAGACAGAAGTATGGCATTTTTTATGAAGTAAAACAAAACATTCAGTAAAACAAAAGTGTGTCTTGATTTCAACTGTGTCTCTGAAAGATTGGTGCAACCACAAAGTGCCATGCTGAAATTGAATGTTTAGACAGAAAATGTGAAAAATAACTTGCATTTTTGGGTCAATATTACATGACATTCTTTTTGTTAAGAACTAAGGATTTTATGGATAAGCACATTAAATAATAAAAATATATATAATAAATTAATTGTATCTGAAATCTGAAATAACAAATGTAAATGCTAGTAAAATAGTATAAAATAGCATTAGCAAACCTTACCCCATGCACATAATGGAAAGCAAAATAAAACATAATTAGTATTACAGATATTACATCCTACAAACTGTTCATTGTAATGTTAGATTTTTTTTGTCATTCATAATTTAATATATTATTATTATTTATTTTTTTTCAATAATAAACCTTAGTGTAGTACACTTTTTCATACTGACACCTGAATGAGTTTATCTTTAACAAGCTTACTGTGTGACTGATGTAGAGTCTGTGGACTAAAAGCTCTAGTTTTTTATTTATTTTTTAAGCTAATGTGGCGGAGCGCTAGGGCAAGACAAAGTTTATGAAATTAGAATTCCGATTACGCCACCCTGGATAAGGGCCAGGGACCCCGATTAAGTAAATCTCGTCAAAAAGGCACACAGGTCAATTCACAATATAGGCAAGAGACTAGGATATCCAAAGGTATAAAAAGATTTTATTACAAATGCTATTGTGTACAATTTAATCACAAAAAATGAAAAGAAAACAAAAGTAATAACAAATGACTGGGACCAGTGGTTCACATGACATACACGGGTGGACAACCCGGACATCCAAAACTTCAACCACAGGAACCGGGGCCGGCAGCCGGGCCTACACACACAATCGGCCTACGAAGCACCTCAGCCTGCTACTACACTAGTGGCTCATGCACACACACACACACGTGCTCATATTCCGCACACTAAAAAAGAAAGAAGACCAGAATACCACTGCTGCTAAGGGCGCCGGCTCCTGTAACAGAAGGAGACAGGATTACAATACGCCACAAGTGTGATCACACACCAATAAACCCGGTTGCCCACCCGTTCGACTGGCCCTTTACAACAACAAAATAAAACAGAAATACAATAAGTAAATAAAAAAAACAAGAAAATCCACACTCCACTTTTACCCACAGCACCTCTCCCTCACACACACACACACACACACAATGGTTTACAATCATTACAACCCAATACACACTTCTCATTCACAAAAAGAGTTGGGAAAAACACACACACCCTTCACACAAACGCACACACTCCAACACACACACACTCAACCACGCACACAGTGATTTACAACCACAGGGCTGTAAATCACTCAAAAAAAACACACAGCTAGACTTTGAGGGGAAACCTCAAACACAGGGCAAGGAGAATGGAAGGACTAGGAAAAACGAAAAAAAAAAAACCCAAAAGACTAAATAAAAAATAAAAAAACTAATTTAGACAAAACTCTAATGTGTTACTCCCGCAAAGCAGCAGGACAACCAACACTAATCCCACTTAAATCGCACACAACAATTAAAACGGCTAAAAGGGGGAAACCCAGCCGGACGGCAAAACAGCAGCGCCCTCCAATTGGGCTCTCACGTCACTTCAGCACGGGAAACAAATCCACGTCGCGCTGTCACAAATCTGTTACATAAAAATTACAATTAAAATCCAATCGCTGCGAACGTGCTGCATAAACATGAAGAGAAAATATTTATTACCTACCCGGTAACTTGGTAACAAGTTTCACTAGGATGGCAATTACCCCACTGTCCGGGGAGCCGAGAGCTCGTCCAGTGCAACAGGAAACGGACGGTTTATCGGGAGGAACCACATCCACAACACCAGACGAATATCCGTGTCCACGGACCAAATCAGGCGTCTAACTGCATAAATACCACAGACGAAATATCGCTATAATATACATATACCGACTAAACCACACACCGCGATTGAATCCTTACCTGCACAAAAGCAACCTCGGTCAAAAGCCAGCATAGGACTTCCAAGTTCCGTTCCGGATGTAACACACCGACGGAAGAAAGAGAGCGCAGGGACCCGTAAACCCAAGTCACCTTACCAACCAGCTTAAATACTCTCACCAAGCCCATGATAGGACCATCAATCAACCACGACCAACCAAAGACAGGTAGGAAGCGCTTTACGTGTCCTGTCACAACCTACCCCCCACGACTGCATCGTCGTCCCGACGATGGACAAAGCACTCCCTCAACTCCAGGGTCTGAACCATGCCGAAATGGTCGAAGACACCCCTTCGGCCAAAGCCCCATCAGGTCTCACCATACCTGCGGAACGTGGAAGATGATGCAAGTTAGAATGTTGACCCGCGGTTGTTCGCCCAGACCGTCGTGGTATGACATCGGATGAACCTCCAGACTCAGCCATCACCTCACCTTCAAGGGTCTGGCCAACACTATCCGGGGCACCTACTCCACTATTAATTTCAGGCCCTACATTCCCGGGGTCGGCTATCTCCCCAGTACCCACAACCGAAGGTGCCGGTGAGACCACTACCCACAAGTCTCCCTGCTCGGGCTCTTCCACAGCCGGCCCGCTCAGAAGTGACGCCGATTCCTGCACGGGGCTAGGATTTGGTACGGAAGCAGGAGGCTCATTCGGCGTTCGAAGCTTCAGCAACGAACAGTGTACTTGCCTTACCTTGCTCAAATCGTCCACCGGGGCAATGGAATAAACTGAACCCCCCGGTTTAGGGGCCCTTACCACCTGATACATCACTGGGCTTCACAGGTCCTGGATCTTTGACCGACCCCTCACACCAACATTACGAAGGTAGACCAGTTGACCCTCCAACAAAGGGCCATGTTGTACCCGACGATCATGGTCCGCCTTACGCCGTTCGGCAGCAGCCCGCAGATGTTCCCTGGCTCCTTCAAAAGCCACCTGCAACCGCGTTTGATGTTCAATGACCCATTCATGGATATTTCCACCCCCAGTCACTCCTACTCTTCCTAACAGGAAGTCAACTGGTAAACGAGGTTCCTGACCGAACATTAAATAATACGGAGACTCACCTGTTGATTGATGAGGGGTGGTGTTGTAGCAAAAGACTACTTGAGGTAAACATGAGGCCCAATCACGCTTACTTGAAGGAGGCAAAGTACGCAGCAAATCATGCAGGGTTCGATTAAACCTCTCACATTGGCCATTCCCCGCAGGGTGATATGGCGTGGTTCGAGACTTCTCCACCTTATACAGCATACACAGCTGCCGGATCAGGGAGGACTCAAAGTTACGGCCCTGATCGGCATGTATCCGACCAGGGACCCCAAACTTACAGAACCACTCCACCACAAGCACTTGTGCCACCGTTTCAGCCCGCTGGTCCCGTGTCGGAACGGCCAGGGTATATTTTGTGAAGACATCAGTCATCACTAACACGTTCTCAATACCTGAACTAGATGGTTCCATCACAGTGAAATCAATGGCCAAGATCTCGTTGGGTCTAGCAGCCAACAGGTGACCCATGAAACTAGATACCACGGGTTGTCCGCCCTTGGCCGACTGACACCGATCACACTCCCTACACCAACGAGCCACCTCTCTAGACATCCCAGGCCAATAACACCGTTGACGAACCAATTCGGTTGTGCGCTCAATACCCTGGTGGCCATGCTCCTGATGCAGCCACCTCAAAATGCCTTCCCTCAACACAACAGGTAGCAGTACCTGCAAAACTTCCTCTTTTCCATCCGGACGGAAGACTCGACGGTACAACACCCCCTCCTGTGCCACCAAGCGGTCCCACTGACGCAACAGTCAAATCATCTTTAGATAATGATTTACGCTCCTCGAAACTAGGGAGGCTCTTACGCCGCCAAAAGCCCAAAATAGTTCCGATAACTGGGTCGGACTCCTGTAGTACCCTCAACTCGTCCGCAGAAAGGCTTGGAAAAACCTGAAGTGCAGCTTGAGTAGCCTGATGTACCGGCTCGATCCGAGCTGCCTGTTGTACGGATATGGGCACCACTGTAGTTGGTAACAACTGCTCCAACCCCTGGCTACTGGCCGGAGGCTGTCTCGAAAGAGCATCAGCATTACCATTACTCTTACCGGACCGATATCGAATTTCAAAATCGAACGCCGCAAGTTGGGCGGCCCAGCGCTGCTCAGTGGCCCCCAGCTTGGCAGAGGACAGATGACTCAAAGGGTTGTTGTCGGTGAAGACAATACATTTATGTCCCAACAAATATTCTCGAAACTTCTCGGTCATGGCCCACTTAAGCGCCAAGAACTCCAACCTCATCGAGCTATAATTCACAGGGTTACGCTCCGTGGGTCGCAAACTACGGCTAGCAAAAGCGACAGGCCGGACTCTCCCTTCCTGTTCCTGAGACAGGACGGCCCCTAAACCCCGATGGCTAGCATCCACCTCGAGGATGAACGGCAAAGAAAAGTCTGCATAGGCAAGAAGGGGAGAAGTGGTGAGCTTCTCCTTCAGGGCGTCAAAACTCTGTTGACACTGCTCTGTCCATGCACTAACAAAGCTTACCCCTACTGGTTTCTTACGTTTACCCTGCACAAAATCAGCAACTAACTTATGCAGAGGGGCTGCCAACTGGGCAAACCCCTCCACAAAGCGGCGATAATAGCTGGCGAAACCTAAAAAGGAACGAAGCTCCGTCACATTACCTGGACGACTCCAATTAGCCACAACCTCCACTTTACTTGGGTCAGTAGCCACCCCTTGAGAGGACACCACATGGCCCAAGTACCGTACCTGCTGCTGGAAAAACGCACACTTTCCCAGTTTCGCCTTAAGGCCCTCACGCTGCAACCTCCCCAAAACCAACTCCAATCGTTCCACATGCTGATGCACTGAAGAGGAAAAAACCACAATATCATCAAGATATAACAGCAAGGATTGGTGCCGTTGGTCCCCAAATAACCTTTCCATCAACCGTTGGAAAGTACTGGGCGCATTACACAGTCCAAACGGCATCCTATTCCACTCAAATAACCCAAACGGTGTGCAAAAAGCAGTTTTGGACCGATCTCCTTCTGTTACGGGGACTTGATTATACCCACTGGCCAAATCCAAAGTGGAAAACCAACGGGCCCCAGTCAGTGCATCCAACGTCTCCTCGATGCGAGGCAGAGGAAAAGCATCCTTCCTGGTCTTTGAGTTCAGCTGCCGGTAGTCCACACACATGCGTAAGCTACCATCCTTTTTCCGCACCAACACAATCGGGGATGCATAAGGACTGCAACTCTCCCTGACTATCTGGCCCTCGAGCAACTGATTAATATGAGTCTTCACCACATCATATTCGGAAGGGGGCAACCGCCTATACCGCTGCCGAACCGGCACATCATCTGTAAGGGGAATGTCGTGCGAGATCAGATTCGTGCACCCCAAGTCATTATCATGTGCCGAAAACACTGACTGATAACTCCGTAACAGAGCCCTAACCTCATCCTGCTCCCCCAACTCCAAAGCCGACAAATCAACGGAATCGATTTGCTCCTGTAACGATGGATCCACTGAGCAGCCCTGAGAACAAACACTAGCGACCACATCCGGAACCTCAGTCACCCCTGGAGGTAGACTTGTAACATACACCCCTTGTAGGCTACCTAATAGGGTCCTAGGGTACAATGCTACATCCTCCACCCCTACATTCACAACCGGGATATAGGCAGTACCTCTAACCACCAGCACTAGGGAGGGCGAAGCCAACAACCCAGCTGGAAGTCCCGACTCCCGAGGCTCAAACAACATGGTGCGCCCTACGCACTGTTCGAAACACGTAGCAGTAATAATCTTCATAGTCCCACCAGGAACACGACATGGATGATGCCCACGCACGCGTGCGTTACTGACCTGCCCGAACATGGGCTCGGGGTTAACCCCATGACAATGCTGCAAAGCTTGCATCACTGAACCAGGAACTTCTATTACGGGCGGAGAATTGAACAAAGCCGACCCATGTTGACTAAAAAATTCCCGGTAACACCGGCTCAGCACATTCATCCCCAGTACCCCTGGAACTTGGACGCACATGTTGCCGGGCGGGTCCCTTACCACCAATACCCCGCACCCCGACACGATCTTACCACACAACTCCACGTCCAATTCCAAATAGCCAATGTAAGGAATGGCAAGCCCATTAGCCGCACGTAATTGGAGCCACTGGCATGATTGTAAACGTTCCTGACCCCAAGGTTTAAAATTCTCCAGAAAACAGCTCTCCGTAATTGTGGACACCATGGAACCGGTATCAACTAAACAGACAACCGAGATGCCGCCAATACTGGCCACCAGCTGCGGGCAGCCGGACATTAAACGAGACAAAGAACCACCACGGATTAACTCATCCGAGCCCCCAATTTCCCCGCCCGAGCTACGGCTCAAAAGCTCGGTGGGTATTAGTTTCCCGAAGGCTGGCCTGACCGACACTGCCCCTCCACAGGCAAGGACCCAGTATGCGCCGGGGATGACTGGCCCGGTGGGGGAACATTACATTCCCTGGCAAAATGGCCAGGTCGATGGCACCGCCTGCAAACCATCGGCCCATACCGTGAAGAACGACTTCGCGGGTGTGTCTCCTGCAGCTGAGCAAAACTCTGAGTCAGCTGGGTCAACTGCTGCTGCTGAACTTTTAACATTTCCCTTAGTTCACTCAGCTCCGAGGACGAGGCTCCACCTGCGTGTGAACGCGGCTCCCCCCGAACACCGTACTGAATCCCATAAGATAATGGAACGGACTGACTACGAGCTCTCACACCCCCCGGCATACCTTCCTGCTCCCATCTAATGGCCTCACTGCGCACATCTAACAGGGTGGCCTGTGGTTGACGACGAACCAGTTGCTTAAGCTCCCGCCGAAGCGCATTATCCCTCACGTATTCCACAAACTGATCGCGTACTAGAACAGGGGCATTTGGGGCAGTCCCAGGAAACTGCTGTTTAACTTTCTCCATTAAACCCATCAATGCGAGAGAGAACTCTAATAAACTCTCTCCCTCCAATTGTCTCCGGGAGAAAAAAGCTTCCTGTAATGCGACATGGGACTGCATACAACCAAATACCTCCCTTAACGCTGAAAAAATTTTATTCGGATCCCCTCGTTCGAGATCGGAACGATACCGGATCTCCTCCCGTGCGTCCCCCTCTAGGTGATCGACCACAAATAACGCCTGGTCCGAAACCGACAAATGGCGAACTCTAATACATGCTTGCACCTCCTCAATCCATTCATCGATACCAACCCCCGACTTACCGTTAAACTTAGGACATTTACGGTCCCTAGGTACGAATACAAATCGTTCCGGCTGGCTAGTACCCACAACAACTGGAGGAGGTGCAACAGGTGCGACCTCGGTCGCCGCTACAGATGCCGCACTAGGGCCGGGCAGCAAAAGGAGACGCTCTTGACGCAGCCTCTCATTGTCTGCCTGCAACTGGGCCACAAGTTCCTTAAGTTCGCGAAACTCTTCCTCCATTTTATAAATAACCGCCTGCTAATACCACGGCAGAAGAAAGAAGTAGAGGATATTCGCCACCACCTGGACAGACGCCGCTGTTTTGCCGCCACTAAAAAAATTCAAACCTGGATACCCCAGTCTCTGCTCACCTGCTGTGATCCTGCCGATTACGCCAGAATGTGGCGGAGCGCTAGGGCAAGACAAAGTTTATGAAATTAGAATTCCGATTACGCCACCCTGGATAAGGGCCAGGGACCCCGATTAAGTAAATCTCGTCAAAAAGGCACACAGGTCAATTCACAATATAGGCAAGAGACTAGGATATCCAAAGGTATAAAAAGATTTTATTACAAATGCTATTGTGTACAATTTAATCACAAAAAATGAAAAGAAAACAAAAGTAATAACAAATGACTGGGACCAGTGGTTCACATGACATACACGGGTGGACAACCCGGACATCCAAAACTTCAACCACAGGAACCGGGGCCGGCAGCCGGGCCTACACACACAATCGGCCTACGAAGCACCTCAGCCTGCTACTACACTAGTGGCTCATGCACACACACACACACGTGCTCATATTCCGCACACTAAAAAAGAAAGAAGACCAGAATACCACTGCTGCTAAGGGCGCCGGCTCCTGTAACAGAAGGAGACAGGATTACAATACGCCACAAGTGTGATCACACACCAATAAACCCGGTTGCCCACCCGTTCGACTGGCCCTTTACAACAACAAAATAAAACAGAAATACAATAAGTAAATAAAAAAAACAAGAAAATCCACACTCCACTTTTACCCACAGCACCTCTCCCTCACACACACACACACACACACAATGGTTTACAATCATTACAACCCAATACACACTTCTCATTCACAAAAAGAGTTGGGAAAAACACACACACCCTTCACACAAACGCACACACTCCAACACACACACACTCAACCACGCACACAGTGATTTACAACCACAGGGCTGTAAATCACTCAAAAAAAACACACAGCTAGACTTTGAGGGGAAACCTCAAACACAGGGCAAGGAGAATGGAAGGACTAGGAAAAACGAAAAAAAAAAAACCCAAAAGACTAAATAAAAAATAAAAAAACTAATTTAGACAAAACTCTAATGTGTTACTCCCGCAAAGCAGCAGGACAACCAACACTAATCCCACTTAAATCGCACACAACAATTAAAACGGCTAAAAGGGGGAAACCCAGCCGGACGGCAAAACAGCAGCGCCCTCCAATTGGGCTCTCACGTCACTTCAGCACGGGAAACAAATCCACGTCGCGCTGTCACAAATCTGTTACATAAAAATTACAATTAAAATCCAATCGCTGCGAACGTGCTGCATAAACATGAAGAGAAAATATTTATTACCTACCCGGTAACAAGTTTCACTAGGATGGCAATTACCCCACTGTCCGGGGAGCCGAGAGCTCGTCCAGTGCAACAGGAAACGGACGGTTTATCGGGAGGAACCACATCCACAACACCAGACGAATATCCGTGTCCACGGACCAAATCAGGCGTCTAACTGCATAAATACCACAGACGAAATATCGCTATAATATACATATACCGACTAAACCACACACCGCGATTGAATCCTTACCTGCACAAAAGCAACCTCGGTCAAAAGCCAGCATAGGACTTCCAAGTTCCGTTCCGGATGTAACACACCGACGGAAGAAAGAGAGCGCAGGGACCCGTAAACCCAAGTCACCTTACCAACCAGCTTAAATACTCTCACCAAGCCCATGATAGGACCATCAATCAACCACGACCAACCAAAGACAGGTAGGAAGCGCTTTACGTGTCCTGTCACACTAAGCATTGCCAATAATATTGTTTGTGTGTGTGTGTGTGTGTGTGTGTAAACACAGCACTAATCAGTAAAGAAATGACACTACTTGATCTTAGTGATCTGTCTTATGGCACATACTGTACAAGCGCTTCTGATATGTGATTGATACATTACACATATAGTTGTTTATTTGTTTTTTTGTTTATTTTTTTTTTTTTCTGTAAGAAGTTATATTTAATCTCTGACCTCAGTAGCCAGGCATCCAATGAAAAACCAGCACAGAAATATCAAATGTACAAAACTAGAAATACTAGGAACAGGACAGGCATTCCACCAATAAATATTATTCCAGATGGTGTACACATGCATGGGTTATGTATCGCACAAGGTGTCCAAGCAAAGTATGACTGACAAATTCTGAATAATAATTCAGTATGTTGCACAGGCACAAAAGGAAATTATTAAACAGGAAAAATAAATTCTAAGGAGTTTTATTTTAGAAGGCATTATTAGGCATTTATACCATTCCTCATAAGAAAAGGCTCAACAGCAGTATTTATTTCCACTGGTACTAAGTACTTGACATCTTTTGACAGTTTGTATGTAAAATTGTGAAGCTTTTAAAATTATTCTATCCTAAATGTGCTGGTAGGACCTCATTTTGCCTCTACTGTAGCAAAACACTGTTGGTAATCTGAGCATCATATCTGCACTAATTTGCCTATAATTTAAAGCCCTCACAGCCATCATTCATGACTGATCACTGCAGTTTCCACGATTCGCACTTCTAGTGATTCTGCAATTTTCAGACTTGAATGTTATCACATACCATCAAGCTTAGATTTCCACCGCCATGGAAAGAAATTTCAAACTCCATGTCTTAGTAGATATGAGATCACATGGGTGATCCATATATGATAAGAGTTCAGAAAATAAAGGCATGAATGAAGGTCATGCTCTACTAAAATTCCACAGAAAAAAAACAACCTAAACAAAACCAAAACCTGTTTTCTAACAAATGTAAATAAATTATAATAAAAAAATACTGTAGAAATAAAATAATAACTATATATTATACAAATAGTGTGATAACAGCTGGAAATAGAAAACACAGAAAAGTGCACAGAGTAAAAAAAAAGTTTTTTGCACCATTAACCATGAGAACACACACACACACACACACACACACACACACACACACACACACACACACACACAGATGATGATGATGATTATTATAATTGGGTAGATGCCAAGATGGTGTGTTTTAAACAGTTTTACTGCCATTTATGTGTCATAGTTTGGGATCAAAGGCCTTTTGTGCCATAAATTCTACTGATACCCATACAAACATGAGCCATGTGAGTTCCTACTGTACTGCAGGACTTTGTTTAAAAAACAAACAAACAAAAAAAAAACAACATAAAAACCAAACTACATTAACAACAACAACAACAACAAAAAAAAAAAACCTCAGTAAAACAGTCACTATCTGAACTAATAAGGTTTTTGATTTATAGTTCAATAGTAAGACTTCACTTCCTGTACTGTTGAATTATGATCTTGGACAGAAACTCAGACCACTTGGCAAAAGAAGCACACTGAATATGATCAAAACAGGTAAGACATGGTTTATTTGAGGAAATGAGACATTGGATAATACACTAAAGAATGTAAATATTTTGTGAATTTTAGGAAGGACATTTTTCACTACTTGATTTAGCTAAATGTCTCTGTCTACATCCACTCACCAACTTAAAAAATTAAAATAAAACCAATAAAATAGTGAACCTGAAGCCAGAAGCACTAAATGAGCTCAAGGAAAGCAGACAAATGGCCAGAATGTGTGTTATATTCATTACTTAATTCTACATAGTGTAATAAGATAGAAAACCAAAGAGATACATGAGTGTGTTCAAAGTCAACCTTCATGACATGGTATTTACTGTACTCTGCAACCATACCAAATGTTCTAATCATATCTTCATTGTGTATTGGGGTTTCTCCATATATCCTTCCTTGTTTTCCTTGGGAAGTGAGTCATGAGAATTATTTCCAGCTATCAATGTCTGCATGTGGCATTGACATGGGAGATAAGTCACATTTTTGACACTGTGTGTATTGCCTGGTGAAAGATAGAGTGCAGTATCATCCTCGAGCGATAGTTACAAACCATAATACACTGTTAATTTGCGTCAGCAGTTCATGCACCAACGATATAACAGATCTTAGTGAATTTGAAATACCCTGTATTAAAATAAAATAAAATAAAATGTTATGTATTTGTTGCAATCTGTGCTACAGAAGTTATAGTTTGTAACCGTCTTATTATACATTATACAATATTACATACAGTATCAGGAGAGGTTAGTTGCAGAGAGTGTCATCACAGTGACTTAAACGACAGTATAATAATTTTTATGTATAATTGACAATAATTGAAAGTAACTTGTTTCAGTTTCTGGCACGGTTTTGAGTTCACACAATAAAATCAACTTTTAATAGTTTCCATAGTTTTGGAACAAATAATGGGAAGTGTGGCGAGAGTGTTTGATTAAAAATATATACGATTGTGAAAGACAGAAGAGTCAGTGGGAATTACTGGTTTTTATAATTATGAGAGTTTTAATTTAAATGTGTGTTCATCACATTATCTCTTAGGAAAGCATATCACTAAAAAAAGCTGTGACCCTGAAGTTACTCAGCACCAAAAAGTGGAATGTTCTTCTCTGGCCAAGTCAGGCACCCAAACTGAATCACAGTGATCATGGATTTAATTTATAAAAAAAAGCCTTGAAAAATAGACTGTACTGTCTGTAATGCGTCTAATAGTGAAGCCTTGGGCAACCATTGTTACTTAAGCATGGGCACATGGAAAAGAGCCATGTAGTGTACCTTCTCGACAAGGTCAAATGCAACACAAAGAGAAGGGTATGTTCTTGGAAACAAATTACTACAGTCATAAAAAAGCTTTTCATTAATTAGGGACCTATGTGCCAAAGAAGACACATTCCGCTAAAGCGTATCCTAGAAAAATCCACACAAATGTTAATGATGCCCTCTTCTAAGAATGCAGGAAGACAAAACAAAAATCTGTATATTCTAAGCAAAAAAGGTTTATGAAATAATAAACACTATTTGAATTTTAGAATTAAATGTAGGTTTATTATAATTAGAAAAATATAATTGAAACCTTTCGGCAGAAGCAAACACTGTTTGTCCATCCCACTGAATTAATTAAACAGAATGACTAGACTGGACAGAGTGCCATGCCATTTCCCAGACGTCCTTCCACATAGTGGTGCCTGCTAACAAAAACTTCTGGAAATGGGCTTTCATTTGGTTCAATGGGGCAGGCTGCTCATAACCATGTAAAAACCTTTTTGTCATGCATTCTTGCGGGCATACACTGAAATAGGCACAGAGAATTGTGTATTTGCATGGATTTATATCTAATCCATCAGTGAAATAACTGAGATTTAGTAGAAAGACTATACTTAAAGCTCCACTTTTCTTGCAGTTACAGTAACTGTCTATAAAGTTAATTTTTTTGTCAATTAGTAGGGATTGGAGATTACATAATTGTACTTCATTATTATACTTGAGCTTTATTAAAACCCACATATAAAAAGATAACAATGTTATGAAAACCTCTGCTAACATTATGTCATGTTAAACAACACTTAGTTTCCTTAGTATTTTTTTTTTTCAATTTGTGTCAGGGTTGCCCACTAGAGGGCAGTGTTTTTTAGTCTGTAGTTTTGTTTCTAGACTCAGTTTCCCAGAAGCCTCCTCAGTCAGGTGATGTGGATGCTCACCTGAACTGAGGAGGCTCATTAGCACTGTTATAACTGTTAAAACACTGTTTTAACCTGTTTGTTCTGGGAAACTGGGTCGAGCATTAATTTCTGTTACTGTATGTGGGTTTTGTTTCCTTGTTTTAGTTTGGTTTCATTATAGTTGGCATTTAGTTTCTGGAGCTCTTTAAGTTTGTATTTGCTTTGATTTAGTTTATGTCTCTGTGTCTCCTAGCAGGATTAGCCTCTAGGAGAATTAGCCTTTTGTGTTTACCCTTTTGTGTAAGTAACCCCCATTGCATGTTTAGCTAGTAGTCTGTTTAAATACTAATGAGGGTGATACTAACATGTTTAGATCTTAGTCTGTCTAGTCTCCTTGTCTGCTTAGCTCTTAGTCTGTTTAGGTACTAACATCTTTAGCCACTAACCTTTAGAGTTCTTAGTCTGTTTCATACCTAGTCTGCTGTGCACCTTGTCTGTTCATTCCCTTGGGTCTCAGGCTACTGGCCTGTTTAGCCATTAGTCTGATTAGCTATAAGCTAGCTTAGCAGCTAATGTGCAGAACAGGTGGTAGACCTAGCCAAGCCTGTCTTGTTTGTTTATCCCTTGCATGCATAGTCCCTTGTGTTTAGTCCTCTAGGCTGTTTAGTATGTCTTGTCTCATCCAGTTTGTATCCCCATGTCTGTACTGTATTAGATCATGTAATCCCGAGTCTGTTTGTATTTTGAGTTCTCGTTTGTTAGCATGCTCCATGTTTTTAGCCAACTTCCTTAGTTCATGTTTTGTTCATGTGTGGTTTTGATTATTATTAAAGACTTTGTGTTTCACTGCATCCCCTCTGCATCTATGCCTCAACACCAAGCCCACAGTCCAACATCATAACAGAACATGACAATTTGCCTTTGAACTCCCTGTGTTGTGTTTCATGAACACAAACTACAAAGCTAACTAGTTTCACAAGGCTGACTCCCAAATCCCTTTTTAACCCCTACACCTCACATCTTGATGTGTGGAACAAGGGAATTTATACCCTTCCGTTCTGGTTTGTTCCTTTCTACCAACCAGATTTCTATTTTATGCTATTTGGGGTTCAACCCTGAAACAGTTATTTAGCAATTGATAAGAAAGCTTGAAATTCCAGTATTAATTACAATAATCGACATATTTTACGAAGCATGAATTACAGCATAATCCATAACATTGTCTCATTTGCAACAGAAGCACTAAATGAGCGAATGCTACTGCTAGGAAACTCCACCAAACCCATGAGTCGCAATCTGACATAATTATGATAAAAATCAAGCTTCTGAAAGATGTCCATTATTACCTATGATATCCCTATCCTGCTGATTACGTCTGTAGGATAGTGGTGGCTCTGATCATAAGGTCTGGGATTTGTGCCCGAGCACTGCCAATTTACCACTGTTGAGCTCTTGAGCAAGGCCCTTGGGCCTATCTGCTTCAGAGGTGCTGTATCCTGGCTGACCCTCCACTCTAACCCCAGATTCCTAACTGGTATATGTGAAAAAATAATTTCACTGTGCTGTAAGGTACATGTAGAAATATAAATAATAATCAAATAATATTAAAATAATCAGCAGAACAGAAGCTACCAATTGCTAGATTAGTTTTTTATATGTGTGACAAAGCATCAAGTTTATTCATTAGGAAACATGAATGCAATTAACAATGAAAATACATAGCAGCCTAATGTTGGTTAAAGGTACTTCCGCCATCCACCGTTGTGACTGATTTCAATGTAGTCATGTGTCTGCCAAATATCTACTGTATAGCTATTTGTGTGCTTGAAGATGGATAAGCCACTGGACTACAATGTTGAACTGAGCGACACGGATCCTACACAAGTAAAATGTTTCAATATGTGTCAAAGACAAGCAAAGACATTAACTGAGAAACTTCGCTTTCTTTGCTAATGCCAGGATAAGCAACAATCAATTCCAGTAGATAACATAATTGGCAAGACAACAATGCAAATTCTATCTAATATTGCAATATTCATGTTTTCAGGTATAATGGCAAGGCTGCTAAAAAAAAGCTTCTAATGGTCTAAGGTAATGGTAATAGATAAATTTCACCTGACGTCAGTTAAAAACATTTACTTTTTATATTTTTAATCATTGAATACTTTTGAGTATATTTGTCAGGGGTTGTCGACTTTTAATTGAGTTAAATTTGTAAACATGGTCCAAGGTTTATGCTAATGAATATGCAGTGACTACAATGGTGTTGGCCTGCTGGTAGGGAGTTTGTGACCTCAACGTGTGACCTCATAATTCATAAATACTGGTTTCTGGATCTAATTGATGCACTTCCTGGAAATCTGCTGGAACACACATATAACACAACATACGCTATACCCTGGCCTCCTGCAACACTCTCCCATATGGAAATGCTCTTACAGGTCATTAAGCTTTTAGGAGGTAGGAGGGTCAGTTAAAATCCTCAGTGGGCTTAAGCACCATTCATGCTTCAGGAGCTGAACATGGCCTGCTAATTGTAGGATTCAGCAAAACAAATAAAAAATATTTTCCCTTTACTGTATATTAATCTGAATACATTCTTAGCCAGTGTATTTCAGTTGACATATGAAAACCTACAGTACAGAAGCCCCATTATATTATAGGACTACTAGACAAATTTGGTGAAATTTAAGTAATTTAGGAACAAGCAGTTTAAGACTGGAAAAAATCAGGCAATGGGGAGTTTGAATTTCACCATTCTGATATTTCTTATGTGAATGTTAACTGAAGCTCTGGAACTATATCTGAATGATGTTAATTGTCATTACACTAACTCAGTGGTTCTCAAACTGTGGGGCGCGCCCCACTAGTGGGGAATACAGACATGACAGGTGGGGCGCAATGAACGGGAGGGAATTAGTGGAAATATAACAGGAAAGTACCTATTCTAATTCATGCTTTTCTTTATTGATAATGAAGAGCGTACGCTCAAAACTAAACAATCACACACAAATAAATGGATCATTAATACAAGTAAATTTAAAATAACATCAGTTGGGGGCCGGGAGAAAAAGTGGAACCATAGTGGAACAATAACGGTTTAACGTCGGACGAACTTAAGCAGCGCTGCTCGAATCACAAACCTGCGCGACCCACTGGGCAGCGCTGCGCGTCTCTGACAGAAATAAACCGCGCCGACCATCAAAATAAATTTTCTGGGATGCGCACATACAAACCAGGCATGGCTAGGCGGAAACAATAATAAACAGTCCTGACATTTTAAATAGTTTGTAAATAAAAACATAGTGGGTCGCATTCGAGCGGCGCTGCGCGATCCACCGGCCTGCGCAAATAAACCAGATCATCTCTGCGCTATTCAGTCGCGCTGCGCTGTATTTGCGCAGATATTTGGTTCAATCGGGTGCCACGGTTTCGTCCCACTTTTGATGTGTTTGGCTTCACATACACTTCGACAATGGAAGAAGACGAGCAGTGAGCTTGCTTATATGTGACAAAACCAACAACGAGGAGATTGTAAAGAAAAAAGCTGCCTCGTCTGTGGTGTGGAATTAGTTTGGGTAGAAGAAAAGTGATACGAATGAGATGAACGTGATCCACTTTAAACATGTGGATTGCACAATCCTGGACATTACCATTCATTTCCTACTCGTACAGCTGCTCTTATTGTTCACATATTCTTCATATATTTTCTATATTGTGTATTGTTGTACAGTTATTTTATTTTAGTTTTTATATTTTATTTTATTCATTCCTAGTTAAATTTACCCCCTATTTTATTTTTCATATTTATTTCCTATTCATAGTCTTTTATTTTAAGGTTTGAATTAAATAGAATTTTTGAATTTGATTTGCAAGGTACGCAAGTTCACTGTTTTAACAAGTGGTGGAAACACGTCAAACCTCTTCTATCATCTGAAATCCAAGCATCCAAACGAATATGGCCAAAGTAAAAAAAAATGCGGCAAACCTCAGCAATTCACAGTTTATATAAAATTACATTATGTAAAACAGTTTCTTTGTGTTTGAATTTTTATTTATGCATTTTCAGATACAAATTGCTATATTGTGATTATATTGTTACCGAGGTAGAAAATAGCTTCTACTGTGATAGAAGATTTTGGTTATATCGCCCACCACTAATGAAGCCTAACTTGCTTCATGGTGGGGATGGTGGGGGCACAGGAGAGACCTGTGTGTGTTTTGTGTCTTATACCGCTGGCAGCAGACCGCATGAGACCCAACAAATTAGGAAGACACTTAGAGACAACACACGTTAATAAGCCACTCGACTTCTTTCAAAGAAAGCTGGCAGAATACAGACAGCAGGAGAATCGCATGGTAACATCTGAATCAGTGGACAGCAAAGCACAAATGGCTTTATTCAAAGTTGCATACAGAATTGGCCAGTGCAAAAAAACTACAAACGATTGCTGAGCAGCTAATAAACATGGGGTCAGTTATGCAAAGATAAGTGACAACGTAAGCCTTTTATAACAATTGCACATGTATTTTATCTGTTTTTAACTTGGTGTTGTTTGATCTTATTGGTTTAGAAATTGATATTTCAATAAACAGTAAACTTGGCAGATTTCGTTATTATTTTGTTGACAAGTGGGGCTTGAAAATTTGCTCACCCCCTTAAGTGGGGAATGACAGAAAAAGTTTGAGAACCACTGCACTAACTTAACATGATTGCCTAATTGGATGTTGCATGAATAAACAGGTGCACAGATGTTCCTGTGACCTGTGAGTGTAAATAAAACTGTGACTGATGGGTCTCTTCCAGGATTTCCCTACAGGGTTTGAAAAAGATACAATTTTGTCATTCATATTTTAAGACCTGCAATCTATAATCACAACATCAAAATGCAAGTGAATATATTATGGAAGAATGGGTTTCATCACTGCAGTGCAGTTCCAGAGGCTCACACTCAAACTGATTGACGGAATGTGCTGGCCCAACTACCTTACTTATTCACTTTTGCTCTACATAGTATGCACGTTCTGTATCATTACCCTTTATGTTAAAATGGGACTGTGCAAATATGCAACGTTTTTTGCAGATGCAGATAGCTGATAAAAATTCTAAGAAAAGAGACAATAGTATGCCAGGTTTAATCGTTTAAATGTGCACCTATGTGAAGTTTAATCCTCAGGAAGACCCCTTATGGACACACAATGCTCCAGCTGTGCTTTGGATTGCAGTGGGCTGAACGGCAGCTTTTCTTTCAAATTTTTGTAATGAACCTGGTGAAAGAGTGGCGGCTCTAACAAAGCACATGTTGAAAGGTGTATACCTAAAGAGCAGAAGTGAAGCCTTCTAAAAGATTCACAGTTCATTATTCCCTATGTTCAAGAGGCAGCATTCTCTGCCAAGAATCTAGAGATTTCATTTTATTGTAATCCTGTGGGAAGCTTCTTTTCGCACATGAGCAAACAATAAATTGGAAATAAAAGAACATTATAGAGAAGTTGAAAACGTTTCAAAACACCAACATGGGGGTCATGAGTGCCTCGAGGAATAAAGTGGTTATGACCAACAATAGACTTCATGGTAGATCTAATATTTGCTTAGGAAGAGTTGAAGGGTTACATAACAATAAAAACCAAAAGAGAAAATGCTGCTTAAGTAGGTTCACTCCTTATGTAGCAGGGTTTAAAGTTTAGTAACAGTGAAATCAATGGACATTTTCTGTACAAGTCTATTTCTGTTTGTAGTAGTGGCTCTTCCAAAGTGGAGAGCCATTGTTTCACTGTTGGCCTTGCACAAAAATATTCTTTAACAAAGACAGAAGTGACATTTCCTCATATATTCATGAACTTACTGGATATAGTAACCATATGTATTATTTTGTTCTATACCTAACAAACATTGTATTATTATACTTGAATTCTTTTAGTATTATTTGCATCCTTTATCCAACTATGATGTCTTTTATCTAGAGTTGCTGTGTGACCTTTCTCTTGCCTCCAAGATGTCTCCTCATTTTAAGCTGATATGTCCTAAGGAATGGTAACCCTTAGCAATGGCATCAACAGAGGCTTCTGATATCAGAGACAGACAAGCAAGATTCCATTACTCATAGTTTATGAATGCAAACATTAAACAGATTAACTAAAGAAAAGTGGGTATGAAATCCTAATCATCTTCAAGGGCAAATGATAAAAACAGCAGTGAAAATAGTATGATTGAAAACATATTCACAATCCTAGAGCCATTTTCCAATTAGGATATCTAATTTATGCTGCCATTTTTGACACACCAGACAAATGGAACATTTTAAATACAAATAAGTCATTTGAAAAATATTTAATTTGTAAAAATTGCATACCCACAGAATATCCCTAAACATTCTTTATTCTGCCTAACCTACCATATGTTTTGGGTTAGTTTTACTCGTTATCTTCTCACCATTCTGGTGTAGTCTCCTTTCGAGGCCTGTGTCAGACTGCTTTATTACAACCACCTTTATACCTTTATATATATATATATATATATATATATATATATATATATATATATATATATATATATATATATATATATATATATATATATATTATTATTATTATTATTTTTTTTTATATATATATATTAAGAGTTCTCAAAATTGTAGAACTCCAAAATCTGACTCACATATTTTACATAACATATGGCGCTTTGCACTTCAGCACTGTGTCAGTGTATTTCCATGGAATTTACCAAGGAATGTTACAACACTTCACTGCTTCCCGTCTACAATATTTAAATGGTTCTGTAACTTTTATGAGCACACAAATTAAAATGACGCATTACACATTTTTTCTCCCTAAAATGGCAAGGTTAAATAATGACAGACATCCACAAAAACAATATGTCCCTTAAGAAATTTTATTATAGTGTGTACTAAATGCTTATTCATAGAATAATATACCATAATATCAACATGGTATTTCCGACTTTACTATTGTGGGCACCATAGGACTTTATAGAGGACTAGGGTAGTTACTATGACACTTCAGTGGGTACCAAGGTAGTACTATGGTGTGTACCATGGTACGTAACAAAAACCACTGTGGTACATAAACATGTATAATGTATTTTTGACAGTATCCTGGTATGTGTTTGGAACCATGTACTGTACTATAGTACAATATACCGTAGTACCAAAGTATGTATCATGAACTGTAGTGTGGTCCATGTATTATATCAGCAAATAAGTACTCTGGTATTGTAAACAAAAATGGTACTATATACAAATGAAACAGCTACAATAGGACTATCATAATAATTATACCATGGTCAAATTTTAATAACAGCAGTTAGTTCCTCCCCCAAAAATGTAAACAGTGTAATGACACAATAACGAGACTGCTGATGAATCTGAAATATGGAATAAATACTTAACCTTTTTAAATTGATACAGTAAGTTAGAACTATATTTTACTCAACATAGTTTTATTATTTAGACTTAAACAGAGGCCTCAAAACTCACCACTGAAAAAGGCCAATACTTTATTGGAATGATTGGACACAATAGGGATTTCTGTAAGCACTTTCCCTTTTAATAAACAACCGGTTAGCGTAAACACTCTCAAAATAAAATCCATCACATACACAAGGACAGCATCAATTTCAAAGCCCACATTCTCTCAACAGCTGTGAGCAGGTACAGAACATTTTATTACTCATTACCTCTATTTCCTAGGTTATTTTCCTTCAGAACTAAGCAACGCAGAGAATGTGCCCATGACAGGTGACCTTTGTATTTTCCAAATATGGACAACCTAGTCATGTTTCCCAGGGTCACAGCTTTTAGACAATGTTTATTTATGTGAAAGGAATGTCGAGCTTTCTAAAAACCAGAACTGCTGAAAAATTCCAATGCATAGCTTGCTGAGCAACAACAAACATTTTCTTATAATTTTTGTTTATATGTATTTTTTTTTTAAATAATTAAATCATTTAAATAAAAAAAATTTTTTTAGTTCATGTTATGTGCTTATGTGTTTATGCATTTGTGTGTGTTTGTGTGTGTGTGTGTGTGTGTGTGTGTGTGTGTGTGTGTGTGTGTGTGTGGCAGGATGGGCCAGATACTGTATGTAAAGACTGCAAAGCTCATAGGAAACACTATCTTTCTGCAGAGCTTATGACGAGTAAAAATAGATGCTGAAACATGCAGGGTGAAATTATTTATTATTATTAAATACTTTACTGATAGGAGACAAAAACACGGACAGAATTAAGAGCTGTTTCAGCTGACTCTCAAAATGTCTACTGAGAAATGATAAGATCAGTTACAACAGGAGCAAGATGTTTAAAACTCACAGGAACGATGACTTGGGGCCTTGTGTATGCCGGTAAAAAACATACGTATGTTTCCACTTATCTGGCCAGCAATGTGATAAGTGACCAGAAGCTCAAAGTTAATCAGTTTTCCAGGGCATGATGATGTCAAGTCTACAGTACTTTTATGTCAAACTAGCCATTGGGGACAAATTTGCTCTGTCCAGAACACAAAGTTCAATCTATTGCACCATGGGCCAAGCCTATAAGAGATGAACCAACATAAAATTAATTATTCATACCAAAGACCATTGGTATGGCACATTCATTTTGAAGAGTATACCTAAAGAACAAGTAAATTACATCTTGCCTCACTTCCCTAATTTTGTTATGATTATATTAGGTACAATGAAGAGGTGCAAGCACATAAATTGAAGAACAATGTGATAAATTACATTAAATACTTTTCCATATTCCATCTCCGTTTAGACAAATCAGTGGTCTTGTATAATTATTACCTACATTGCCTTTCTAAGCTTGCATTTGCATATTCCAACATCTTAGTAATTCATCAACAGCCAGGAAACTTGTAGCTCTATTACATACTGTTTACAGATGCTTAACATTCGTGTTGAATGTTGAACTGCCACAGGGCAGTGGTGGCTCAATCGGTTAAGGCTGTGGGTTTCTGGGTTACTGATCTGAAGGTCGGGGGTTCGAACCCCAGCATCGGCAAGTTGCCACTGTTGAGCCCTTGAGCAAGGCCCTTAACCCTATCTGCTCCAGGGGCGCTGTAAGCTGGCTGACCCTGCGCTCTGACCCCAGTTTCCTAATTGGGATATGCGAAGAAGAAATTTCGCTGTGCTGTAAAAAGTACATGTGACAATAATTGAATATTCTTCTTCTTCTTCTTCTTTGAATAGCATACCAAAGCATAAAATAAGCATGATTACGAAGCAACAAGTAATTCACCCATAATTTTTAAAAATCACTGCTTATTTTGGTATTGCTGTCAAGTTTAAAAATATTTATTTAAAAAAAGAAGTGGTGGCTCAGTGGCTAAGGCTTTTCACTCTGCACACCATGGTTGGGATCCTCAATTACATGCTCTCTTAATTGTCATGCTGAATTAAAGCATCACCAAATAAACAAATCACAGCTAATATTGGCACTGCACCCATGACCAAGTAACAACAAAGCCAGTAATTTTACTCAGGCATTTGAGTGCCTCTTGGCAGTGATATGCTTTAATTCCAAACCCAGTGAAGATTAAAGCCAGTCCATTTAACTTTTCCACTATCGAGACAGTTTCTAATCATTTTAGCTTTTGTTTTTGAATGCTGCTCTATTTAAGTTATTGTTTACTAAAAATCAAAGTGTAATTGAAGTGACCATTAGAACCTTTCAGATCACCCAATGAAATTAAAAGTGTTCTACTGGCCATAGTACTACAGTATATGTTATAATTCCAAGATCTGTACAGAATTAGGAAAATCTTGGACATAAATAAACAAAGAAAGAAAGAAAGAAAGAAAGAAAGAACACAAAAGAAAGAAACGGATATGTATCAGTTGAACATAGAAGTATATTATCGATAATAAAAAATTGCATTGTAACCGTGAAGTGGGAGTATTTACTGCAGTTCTCCACATTTCCATCTATTATCAACACCTGTGTCTACCTACAGTAGGGTGCACACCAGGGGTATACTGTCAGACCCTGAAGCATAGGCTATATGGCAAGGTGGGAGTGCAAGTGCTGGAGAGACGTCTGACACCCATTTATTAAAACATGTTATAACTTGATTTATTAAAACAAATCATATTGACATATTTCTCACCAGTACAACAAAGTAGTGTTTAGATAGTCCTGATATTATTTATTATAACAGCAGTGATAGATTTTACAGTTTGTATCACACCACTTGTAAACGTTTACTACAGTATATACAGTAAAAGTAAATCCAATTTTAGCAATAGTTAGTTACACTGAAACCATTACTAGAGTTACCATAAGCTGTTTATCAGCACAGGTCAGATTGCTTTGCAATGCTTTTTGGAAATTGTTTTCACAGATGGAGCAAAAATAAACATAATATTCGACTACGGTGTGTCTGCAATGTCAGTTACTCTGCATTAATTTCTTGTTTATAATAGCTGTACTTTACATGGCACATGACATCAGCTTGCTGTATTGAATATCAGCATGACTGTAGTTGCCTGAGGCCAGGACTGTTGTTTGCGCTATATCGTTTAATAGCAAGAATATGCGGGGAGTATATTACAACAACACCTGTACTGGTGATCACTGCTCTAAACCTGTTGGAAATACACTCAGAGTGTGCGGAGGTGGAAGATAGATTTGTCAAATGATTAAAATGATTGTATGTGCATATGCTGTTTGTGAATTAACTGTACCAAATCAGTCAATAAATCGTTTAGGCCATTACATAGTGCATTCACAGTGCATTCACCTAATTTGCATTAATGGAATAATGCATTCCACTGAATTTTTCAAAGCAATTTGAGTGCATGTTTGATCTGTAAGCTTCAAGGCTAAGAGGAGTAGGGTGCCTTCTTTTGTTCTCTTTGAAATTTACTACCTGTGGAGGACCCTAAATCAACTTGTGTGGCCTGTGAAGATCGGAGTTGCTCTGCAGTCATCTTCCATGCTGTTCGTGAGAAATTAGTGCTTGCCTCTCAATGCATTCCTCAGCACAAACAGTCACATGAAGTAAACAATATGCAGAGGCTTGCAAGACTCAACCATTCCTAAAGTCTGCCTGGCAGAATCAAGGTTCTAATGGCGAAAGCTGTTCCAGCCTATTACTAAAGCAGATGCACCTGGGACAATCAAAGGCATGCTGGAGATTATTATTGCTTAGAACGACCACAGGCATGCTTTTTTTTTTTGGATGACTACTTGGTGTTTTTATACACCTGGGAAATTCCACCAGCATGCATCAGACCTGTAGGAGAAGAATAATTTTTTTTTCATTTTGTTTGCTGGTGAAATAGAACAACAAGGAGTACCTACAATCAATGTATAGATTGTCATCCATGTCTTTATCTTATAAATCATGCAACCCTGATACAAATTACAGAGCTGCTGACATCAGATCAAAGCAGAGTGTATTTGGTTGGGATTTCCCACCTTTGTTCATAGACATAATATGGAATGAGCCAGTAAGTGGTGGTCAGGTATCCAAAGTGACAAGCTAGAAGGGCAAATTACTATACAGTAAGGAGATTGAATGAGAATGAATACAGTCTGGTATTATAATACAATCTTAAAAATCAATTAAGAATTGAAATGTAAGGTACATGTTCCTTAAATGTCAGGTAAATTGGAGAAAAAGATGTGGTTCAGTGATCAGTTAACTGTTGCCAGAGAGCTAGTTTATTGTTTGTGAGTGATAAGCATCCTACAGTACATTGTATACTACAGTTGTATAAATCAGGATGTCCTAAAAAATTTTAATAATCAGTTTTCTATGCTTAGTGTCCTCTTGTCTTCAGTTGGCCCCTGCTTCTAAGATTAACATGTTTTTATATTTCATCAAGCACTGCTTAGCAGTCAAATCCTGTAAAAATAAAAATAATATCCTGGACCAGGGAGCAGTGAATCAGCACTACCTGCTGCACCATTCAGTCACCAAAATGAAATAAAATAAAAATAGTAAAATAAAATAACTATTAATATTTTTAAATGCTCTATATTAAGACAGTTTGTTTCATAACTGCTCCTATAAGTTTATCCAGGCTTAGAAAGTCACTATGAAAATGCTCTGTATGTCATTATCCCGAAGTAATGTCTCCATGGCAAAACCATAAAAGGAAAGCAGGGGCCTTTTAGCCTGACATTGGCTCTTGATAAGCTGCGCATGTGTAAACAGCAAGAATGGCTTGTAAATGACCCAGCAACCTCCAAACCTGGGGCCAGGGGTAGCTCAGTGGTTAAGGCATTGGACTAAGGTTCGGAAGATCCCAGGTTCAAACCCCACAACCACCAAGTTGCCACTGTTGGGCAGATGTGTAATGAGATAAAAAAAAATGTAAGTCATAAATGTAAATGTAAATCTTAAGTTACAGCAAGTCTTTCCCATCGAGGTCTCTAAGGTGAGGGTCAATCCCTTGACCTTCTCCACAACACACTTACAGTGAAATTCTGGCAAGCTGATCTCATATTTGGTCCACAACACATCCTCAAGTGTTAGTCACTGTATGAAGAAGACTGAATTACAAGGAACTGAATTTTTTATTACATGAAATAAAAAAATGGGGTCATGTTAAACACTAGAATTAAACAAAATGTTTTAGTTGAACTCTTAAATTGTTGTCAAGGTAACTTTAAAGGTCTGAAGCAACATCAACCACTGAGCAACCCATCTCCACTCCTGGTAATCAGTTTAATATCTCATGTCTGATAGGAAAATACTATACAATAAGCAAAGACAGCAGAACCAGACTTAAGTCCTGGAGGTCTATATAGACCAACATACAGTAGATACCCCTCTTCTACGAGACGCAACTCAGCCAGTGATGGCCATCATTAGGATGAATCGTATTACTGTAGCTGAGTTATATGCTTAACACAAACATTTTGATGCCTTCCCACCTGTTTAACTTATCCTCACATCATCTAAACAGAATGTTAACTAAAACAATGTGGAAAGGTTGATGGATCCCCCTTCATATTACACCTGAGATATACACGCAGCAATGAAAACACAAGTAAAATCTGGGAAAGGAATCACTATTGCACACTGAATGAAAGATGACTATGAACTATTAGACCTTTAAATTAGATGAAGGCTTCATTAGGTGCACTCTCATTTTTAACTGGATGAAATTAAATATGACATCTACCACTAGGATGATCGAGTTGTCACTGATTAAGTTGTCCCCAGACTGGGAACCTAGGCTTGTAATACTGTAACTCCTGAACATAGAGTGGAAGCTTTTTATACTGTATATCCAAAAAAGATACATTTTTAATTGTTAAATATAGATTTTAATTGTTTGTGGGTCATGGGGTTGAATACAAGCTACATAATACTAATTGACTATCCTTGTCTCAGTAAACATAATAATCTTTTCATTATGATAAGATTTTGTTGATTGGGTTATAAAAAGCTTCGATCAGGCATCCTACTGTATAATGATGTACGTTATCGTCGGAAGGAAATCTGCGAGTATATGAAGAGTACGTGTTCAGAACGGCCTCTAGCGGAGAGATGTGGTTTCGGTTCCCAAATGCACCTTTAATTGTTATCTATATTACGCCACCTATATGATAACCTGCGGAAAAGGACAGCGTCCTTCCATTTAGTACCGTTCCTTCCGGTACGTTCGATGTGTTTGGACGTAGCCGTCCGTTTCCGTTGTGGGTTTGCAGGAATGTGACGCGTCTCTCCGGTTCCCCTGAGCGCGTTCCAGACGGCGCTGCGCTCTGTGAGGTAAGAGGAGCTCCGAGCCTCTGATTGGAAGAGACGCACTCGCAGGAATGTCACGAAACTATTTAAATAGCACTTTGTCCTCTCAGGCAACAGAGACTGAGCTGCTTAAAAGGGAAAAGTTACCAAGTGGACGGGAAACCAGTATATTTGAAACTCGTATAATCGGAATTACCAAGGTTGTTGGACTATACCTATTTATTATTTGTAACAAGGAAAACAGGTATGATTTACCATTGTTTTGATACCTTTCCTTACAACAGATGACCAATGTAATATATATAATTTACCTTACGTTTGTTTACATGAGATGCGATGCTGTTTTACAGAGAAGACGCGCTGCAATGAAGCTAACAGGACTATTTTTATTAGTGATGCTTTGGAGCTGCGAGAGCGCAAGAGTGGCAGGTAAGTGAGTGAGTGAGTGAGTGATCAACAACATCCCAGCAGCAAGGGATGTTGGTTTAGTAACCAACTAAACAGTTTCTTCTTATTATGGAAAAAAAAACACTTCACTTTTCGCATACGCATGTAATAAACAAAAGTTAGAAAATATGCAATCTTTTGCGCTCTGTGTCTTTTAGAAAGCAGAGACGATAACAGTGTTTACGACCTGTTCGAGCTCGTTCAAGTGCCCAAGAAGAACCATGGGGTCATGCTCGTGAAAGGCGACGACCCCTACAGTCCCGCCTACAAGATCCTGAACCCAGACCTGATCCCGCCGGTGCCCGAGAGCGATTTCCGAGACCTGGTGGACTCCGTGCAAGCGGAGCGCGGCTTTTTGTTTCTGGTCAACTTCAAGCAAGCGCGGCGCACCAGGGGCTCCCTGTTCACCGTGGAGAAGCGCGACGGCTCTGGTACCCTGTTCGAGGTGGTCTCCAATGGCAAAGCCAAAACGCTGGACATCGTGTTCGCCACGGAAAACAAGCAGCAAGTGGTGTCCATCGAGGAAGCCGATCTGGCCACTGGTCAGTGGAACAACATTACGCTGTTTGTGCAGGAGGACAGGGTGCACGTCTATGTCGGATGTGAGGAGGTGAACAGCGCCGATCTGGACGCTTCCATCCAGAGCGTCCTCACTCCCGAGACGCCAAGCGTGGCCAACCTGAGGATCGGCAAGGGAGCCGTTAATGACAGATTCACGGTAATGCATGAGCCTATATATATTATTCAGGTTTATTGTCTGGGTCTGTTTATTCATTTACTGCATCCCTTGCTTATGTTCTTATTTACTTGCTTCCCCCCAGGGTGTGCTCCAAAACGTTAGATTCGTTTTTGGGACCACACTGGATGCAATACTGAGGAATAAAGGATGTCAAAACTGTAAGTCTATAGTTTCTTATAATATTTTGTGCACAACTCACTCATGATTCTGTACTGCAACGCTTCCTTGGTCTGTCAAACTGTTTCAAGGGCAAGTGCATGTCACACTCCAAAACACGTCCATGTGTGATTATGAAGCTATCGAATGAACAGAACGCAGACTAAGGCAGAAATCTATACTTGCTCAAGTAAATCCTTGTATTACTTTATTGAGTTTTTATCAATGCTGAGTAAATTTGTTCGTTCATGCCCACTTATTAAACTCTTAATAAAACAAAAGCTGTCATCCACCAGTGAATGGACCCAGGAGCAGTAGTGTGGGTTTTGTGTGTGTATATATTGTGCATAATATTTTGAATATAAAATAAAGAGACGATTTAAAGTGGAGTATGGTATATTGAGTAAACACTGGTTGTGCTACAGATTAATGTTTTGTAACTAAATGAATTATTACTGTGTTACAGCTGTTACTGACATTAATGATGTAACTCCACATAATCCAGTTAATGGATCCAATCTATCAGCTATCAGGACACATTTTACTGGCCACAAAACAAAAGGTAACATTTTTAATGCATCTTCACAGATCAGTAAAAAGAAAATTCAAATGACTTAAAGCACATCTACTGTAAATGCTGTGGGTAAATTGAACTTTTCCTGATAACAGATTTGCAGATGGTTTGTGGCTATACATGTGATCAGCTGACCAGCATGTTTAAGGAACTAAAGACCCTCGGTGTAATGGTGAAAGATCTGAGTGACAAGCTCCGCAAAGTGGTGAGAAATCTTTGTTTGCTTTTTTGTTTAGGCATTTTAATGCCTTTAAACAAAAAGCTTGGATAATTTCCATTCAAATTCATCTTCCATTGAATACACTACATTTCAAAGATATATGTACTTATTCTAAAATAGACACATATATGATCATGTTAAATAAAAGTAATAATAAAAAAAAAAAATAATAATAATAATAATATAATTTTCAATTAAATTAGTCCCCTATGTTTCCTAGACAAATGAGAACCATTTCACTGGTGGAAACTTGGGGATTCATACTGGTGTCTGTCTCCACAATGGCATTGTGCATAAGAACAAGGAAGAGTGGACAGTGGATGACTGCACTGAGTGCACTTGCCAAGTAAGTAGACCCTTTAAAATGAGCACAACTATACCAGTAAAATCAATCACATTTTATTGCACAGTCTATACAGTCCAGCACAAGTATAGCAAGGAGCACCTGCACAGGGATACCTTTTTTTTTTTTAGAAAGTTAAACAATGCCATCCCTGTGTCTTAAGATTATTGCTTACGTTTGAGATATGTTCTCTTTCCTATTTAAATAATTATTCAACAGATTTTGTAGTTCACAACTTTGTCAAATCCTACTTAACTTTTTCTGATTCTATTTCTCAAAGGCCCTCAGTTGTTAACAAGCTGTTTGTGCTAATTGCAGAACTCTGCAACGGTGTGCCGTAAGATTTCTTGTCCCTTGCTTCCCTGTGCCAATGCAACTGTTCCTGATGGTGAATGCTGCCCCCGATGTGGAACCCGTAAGCACAATTTAAGAGTCATTAAACAATTTTACAGTTCTGGTAAATCAGTATTAAAAAAATCTAATAAATAAGGATTATTAAAAAATTTTACCTGAAAGTTTTGAAAATAATTTGGTTTAAATGTTTACAGAAATTAGAGTAATATAAAAAAAGAAATACATAATAACAATAATTTAATAATAATAATATTATTATTATTATTATTATTATTATTATTGTATGTAGAAAATTGGTGTTGGGGTCAGGCCAAAGAAAAAAAGCAAATCAGTCGATGTGTTAACAAATTGTACCTAGAAAATATACAGTATGTGGAAAATCACATTCTTCTTAGTTTTAGCAGTTGAAAAATTATGCCAAATTTTTTGGAAAACAATTTGAAGGTGTCCACTGTATGTAACATATTGCCTTTTTCCTGACAGTCTAAGAGTGTGTTTCATGCCAGGGTTCCCAAGACACGTTTGTCTTGAGAAGCCTAGGCTGAATTGAGTCCATTAGGGACCTACATTAAAAGTTTTTTTCCTCTGAGCTGCTTAGAAAGAGGGAATAGCTCTATTGTCTCCTTTTCCTTCTACAGCCAGTGACTATGCTGAGGATGGCTGGTCCCCCTGGTCTGAATGGACTCATTGTTCTGTGTCTTGTGGAAGGGGCATTCAGCAGCGTGGCCGCTCCTGCGACCGCATCAATAACAACTGTGAGGGCACATCTGTGCAGACGAGAGACTGCTACCTCCAGGAGTGCGACAAGCGTTGTGAGTTGTGTTCAAGCCTCACAAAAACATAAATTTTCTGACAAAACAAACTATTTTCTACATTTTTACTTTCATTTATCTGTCTTAGTTAAGCAAGATGGCAACTGGAGCCACTGGTCACCTTGGTCATCTTGCTCAGTTACTTGTGGTTCTGGAGTTATCACACGCATTCGTCTCTGCAACTCTCCTACTCCCCAGCTGGGAGGACAAGAGTGCCAGGGTAAAGGCAGACAGACTGAGAAATGTGAGAAGTCACCTTGTCCAAGTAAGTCTGTTAAACAAAAAGCATTTAGTTAGTATTTAGCGGTTTGAGGAATCTAACAGCCAAATAATTGTATTGCCTCTTGTTTAATTAACCCATCTTTTCGTTCAGTTAATGGTGGTTGGGGGCCATGGTCACCTTGGGATGCCTGTTCAGCTACATGTGGGGGCGGTGTCCAAAATCGCAAACGTCTTTGTAATAGTCCACCACCCAAGTACGGTGGCAAAGACTGTGTTGGTGATGCAAAGGCAACTCAGCTATGCAACAAACAGGCTTGTCCTATCGGTGAGTCAACACAGTATTTATGTGTTCATTTACATAGTACTTCGTAAGTACCTTTATAAAGATATCTAAACATTTCTTGATAATTTTTAGATGGGTGCCTGTCCAATCCCTGTTTTGCTGGCGCCAAATGTACAAGCGTTGCAGATGGATCTTGGAAATGCGGAAAATGCCCTACAGGTTACACTGGCAATGGCATTGATTGCAAAGACATTGATGAGGTAAAATTTTTTTACTAAAGCATCATCCTGTAACATCAACAAATGTGACTTTCTTTTAGAAAAAACAAAAACAAAACTTTTCTTCTCTTTAAAGTGCAAGGAGGTTCCTGATGCTTGCTTTGAATTTAATGGAGTCCATAGATGTGAAAATACAGTACCTGGATACAACTGCCTTCCATGTCCTCCACGCTACAGTGGCTCGCAGCCATTTGGCCGTGGACTAGAACAAGCTGCTGCAAAAAAACAGGCAAGTAGTAAAAATTATTTTTTATTATTATATAGTCAAAGAAAACATCCTGGAATAGAATGGACTTTTGACCTATCCTATTTGTAGGTGTGCGCACCTCGTAATCCCTGCCTTGATGGAAGCCATGACTGCAATAAGAATGCCCGATGCAACTACCTGGGCCATTTCACAGAGCCCATGTTCCGCTGTGAGTGCAAGCCTGGCTATGCTGGAAATGGACACATCTGTGGGGAGGACACAGATCTGGATGGCTGGCCCAATACTGACCTTGAGTGTGTGGAAAATGCTACCTATCACTGCAAGAAGGTTGGGGAACACTTCTGGATCACTTAAAAAGTACATGTGATAACTGTGGCTATTTCTTAACTATTTTTTCATATTTTTATAATTATAGGACAACTGCCCAAACCTTCCAAATTCTGGTCAGGAGGACTATGACAAGGACGGAATTGGAGATGCTTGTGATGATGACGACGATGATGATGGCATTCCTGATGACAGGGTAACATACCTTTATTTTTTTATGTTCCAGAGACATAAACTAATTTTGACTTCACTTACAGTAAGAATACAGGTCCAGTTGTGAAAACCCATAGTATGTTCATAAACTCCATTTGTAATGGCTTTGAGACAATGGCCAAGTAACCTTTATGATCATTCCTTTCAAACAGGACAACTGCCCATTCGTGTTCAATCCCAGACAGTATGACTATGACCGGGATGATGTTGGTGACCGCTGTGACAACTGCCCATACAATAGCAACCCTGACCAGACTGACACAGATAACAACGGTGAAGGTGATGCATGTGCCGTGGACATTGATGGAGATGGTAAGAGCAGGCATAAACTGGCTAAGTTAAATTTAGCACCTCTTTTAACATGACCAATTCCAAGTTTTGTAATGTTGACCTTTTTTCTCAGGTATTCTGAATGAAAAGGATAACTGTCCTTATCTGTACAATGTGGATCAAAAAGATACTGATCACGATGGGGTTGGTGACCAGTGTGATAACTGCCCTCTGGAGCACAATCCTGACCAGGTATGCATCAGAGAAAGTAATATTCATTCATTCATTCATTTTCTGTACCGCTTTATCCTTATATACAGGGTCGCGGGGGAGAAAGTAATATATTCTCTCTAATACACACTGATCAATCTGTTTGTCTCTTTCTCACTGCATTTATGAAAATGCCAATTTTCTTTTTATCACACTATGTTAGGGTTGAATAAATCCTTTTTACCTCTGGGGCATATAATATAATAACACAATAATGGGGCTTTTCAAAGGGAGTGGCAATTGAACCTGCTAGCATGTAATTCCTGAGAATCACACCTGTGCCATGGTTAAATGAGTAGGAGGAATGCGTGTCTGTGGAAGAGAGAGAGTGTGGTATGCCAAGGTCCAGGGACTCCAGAGACTGCTATATGCCTAGTAGGATACACATTGCGAGTTTCAGCTAAATAAACACAGGCAAATCTAAGCAATTTAAAGGCCTTAGGAATACTAGGAATACTGTGGCTTGAAAAGAGATCATCATAAAAATTGGATACATTAGTAGTTGTAATTTTAACACATTGTTATTGTACTTGATCCACAGCTTGATTCAGACTCAGACCTTGTAGGAGATACGTGTGACAGCAATCAGGACATTGACGAGGATGGTCATCAAAACAACCTGGACAACTGCCCCTATATTCCCAATGCCAACCAGGCTGACCATGACAAAGATGGCAAAGGAGATGCTTGTGATTTTGATGATGACAATGATGGCATCCCTGATGATAAAGATAACTGTAGACTGGTTGCCAACCCAGATCAACTGGACAGTGATGGTTAGTTTTGTGAAATGTAAAGCTGAAAAAAAAAAGTAAAAGTGTCTTTATCATTTGTGCAGTTGACAGTTTTCTGAAAGTTCATATCTTCTTTTACTAGGTGATGGACGTGGTGATGCTTGTAAGGATGATTTTGACCAAGACAACGTTCTGGACATCTATGATGTGTGCCCAGAGAACTTTGACATCAGTGAGACTGACTTCCGCAAGTTCCAGATGGTGCCTCTGGACCCCAAGGGCACTTCCCAAATTGATCCTAACTGGGTAGTCCGTCACCAGGGAAAAGAGTTGGTTCAGACCGTTAACTGTGATCCAGGAATTGCTGTTGGTATGTTGCAACCTCAGAGCCTTGATACATCATAATCTATGAATTAAGAAATCATTCTGATGAATTTATTTTCTGCTTCAGGTTTTGATGAGTTTAATGCAGTGGACTTCAGTGGGACCTTCTTCATAAATACAGAGAGAGATGATGACTATGCAGGATTTGTGTTTGGTTACCAATCCAGCTCCCGCTTCTATGTGGTGATGTGGAAGCAGATAACTCAGACCTACTGGTCCAGTACACCTACCAAGGCTCAAGGTTATTCAGGATTGTCAATCAAAGTGGTTAATTCAACCACTGGACCAGGTGAACACCTAAGGAATGCCCTTTGGCACACTGGTGATACTCCTGGACAGGTAAGCTTAATTGACCAATGTGGCCATTTCAGTTATGCCTTTAAGGCATCACAGAATCACCATTGTAATATTTTATTGCTTATTTTCTTTGTAGGTCCGCACTCTGTGGCATGACCCTAAGAATGTTGGTTGGAAGGACTTTACTGCCTACAGATGGCACCTGACTCACAGACCAAGAACAGGGCACATGAGGTATTGTTTAAACGAATTCAGACAGTCCACTCCATACATTGTTTAAAGGGGATTTTGTCTCCCAAATTGTCTTTTAAATGTTGCATTATGTTTTTTTGTGTCACCATAAGTTTTGTTTTCCTTTTACAATCTTAGGGTGGTTATGTATGAAGGAAAAAAGATCATGGCAGATTCTGGAAGAATCTATGACAAAACATATGCAGGTGGACGACTAGGTCTTTTTGTCTTCTCACAAGAGATGGTATACTTCTCAGATCTTAAATATGAATGCAGAGGTATGGCCAAATGCATTTTCAAAACCATTTTTGGGTCAATATTTTTGTGTTTTACTTATGTTTGATGCTTATTTTTTGGTTCATTCTGCTTTTTTACAGATGCATAATTGCACAGGCAGGAGGATTTTGGAAGATGGCACCTTTCTGTAAAATTAAGAATATGTATTTCATGCCAGGGAAAGATTTTCCACTACATTTTTCTGTGGCATGTACTTTGGTGGGGCAACAAATGTATTTATGGTAACCAGTGCTGGTTTGGACAAAGCCAACAGAGCTGACTGGAGATTCTAGACACCTCCACCAAGATCAGGTAGAGCAGGGAAAAAGCCCCCAATGGCTCTGCTTAATCAGAAAGACCAATCACTTTAAATAAACCTAATTCAGATCTGTCCAGGAATGACTTTCTGCAGACATCTATGCACTTGAGTAACTTCTCTTGCTGCATTTCCCCCTTGAATGGAAATTTAAAAAATGGACCATTTCTTAGATGTTATTTTTCTGAAATGCGCCCAGTATAGTAATTTATTTCAAGATCACTTGAGAGTGACAACCTTGAACAGACATTAAACAGGGTATAGAGAGTTTTCCATGCTAGGGCAAATTACTAATTAGTCTTTATTAAACTTAAATAATTGTGTTTATAATGTTATTGTGCTGAAGATATCAAATTCAAGGTTGAAAAGAAATGTGTTTAAAACAACAGCAATGAAAATTAATTTATCATCACATTAAGACCTTCAAAATTTAGTTGAGCCAAATTAGCTAATTATTATTAAGTAAATTAATTTATTGCTGTAGTTTTCTCAGGGTGACACCAGAACTTGTCCTAACATTTCAAATAACATTTTGAAGGAGACTTGGACAGAGCCATGTTCAAGTCACCATTAATTTAAAAAAAAATTCAACTGTAAATGACACTTAAACTTTACAAAAGTAGATTTTTTTTAAAGCACTTGCAAAATAGGAGATGGAGCTGAAACGATGGACCAATAATTCTACATCATTCATTGCTTTATTAATAGCTAGAAGTAATGAGTGTTTGTGGAAGATACATGTAAAAATTCTTTCTAAGTTATTTATCAATTATAAAAGAATAATATATACGAACAAATTTTTTAAAAAGTAAAGAAAAAAGACAGAATGCTTCCCGAAATATTGCAGTGTCACTAGTCATGGCTATCTGCCCAACATACTCTATTATGCCTTATTTGATCATATTCATAGACCTCAAAAGCAGAGTTGTTTCAGACATCATTTGACCTGTGTGCCTTTCGCCTTGGAAAGATAAAGGAAAACTTTGATGTACAAATATTACCTCAACACAGTCATAACATTTGATCAAATAAAAATTATTACTACTTTTATTAAGCTAAAAAAAGCAAGTTGGTCACCTATCGCTACTGTAGCACTAGCTGTAAATAGTATTGCATTCCTCAAGAAGCATACAGCCTCTAATTCGCTTAATAAAACATACGTTTTATATATTTTGTTAATTTTTTTTTTTATGTTTCCAGTGTCCAGTACTTCTTAAACAGATAAATTATTGTACTGTTTGTTGTCTATAAGACCATGTTTCCAATGAAAATGCATGTGTGCATATATACAGTATGTGTGTGTGTGTGTGTGTGTGTGTGTGTGTGTGTGTGTGTGTGTGTGTGTGTGTGTGTGTGTGTGTGCGTGTGTGTGCGAGTGTGTGTGTGTGTGTGTATGTGTGTGTGTGCGAGCGCGCGTGTGTGTGTGTGTGTGTGTGTGTGTGTGTGTGTAGATAAATGCTATTTAAATAATTTATCACGGAATGCAGCCTCAGGGGGCATTTCCATCTGTATAAATGGTTTGCACACTGACATGAGGATGTTCTGTTCCTTGTTGTTTTTACAGTTTTTGTGTAAAATTAGCAATGCTTGTCTGTAAACATTTTTACTTAGTTGTACAATAAAATGCTATTTTTATCTATTACAAATATTTTGCTATGTATTACAGAAAAAATAAATATATTTGAAAACTCTCAACGTCTGTATTAAGTTGCTTCAAATTTTTATGCAGTTAAAAATCTGTTAAGAACAGATTCCACAATTTTGTGGAAAATTTAGGTACATTTTATTTAAGCATCTGTACATACTAGTCTAATTCAGTTACTAACTAATTTACTATACAGTAGTTGTTGAATAATGTGATTTTAAGATAAAAACTGCATAATAAGTCAAGAGTTTAGAAATTAACAACATTTTACTGAGCTCCAAATGCAAAACTGAAAAATTGCATTCAGGCAAAGGAGCACAAAAAGTTGTGGTGTTAAATTTGGTGTTCCAGTTCAATGGTGTTATGGGTTTAAGGTCAGGGGTCTGTGTGGAACACTCAAGTTCTTACACTTCACCATCGGCAAGCCATGTCTTCATGAACCTTCAATTTGTGCACAGGCGTGTTGTCATGCTAAAACAAGTTTGTGCCCATTACATCTAGTGAAGAGAAATATTTATGTTATACATACAGTACATTCAAAATTTTCAATTGTTTTGACAACAGACATGTGGAAGAACCACATATTGGTGTGGTATGCTGATCAGGTGGTCATATTCTTTTGGTATAGAATGCACAGTTACTGTAATAAGTATCACACATATGCATTTCAAGAATGAAAAACTTTCTAACACATCATTCTTGAAGTTACATAGCACGTCCTTTTGAGGAATGTGAGGAATGTGTGGCCAAAGACCCCCTTTTGACCTGATAACAGCCTGAGTGTCTATGAATCCCTTAGTGTCATTCTGTGTTTGAACAACCTTGGTCCAAGAAATGTAGACCTTTAACTAGTACAAGTCCACACAGATGTTAGGTAAATGGATAAATTACAGTACATTGTCCAAAGTTGCAGCAGACACAGTGGAGGCTTCCCGCTGGTTTGGGAGCATAGTGCTAATATGGACTAAGGCTAAAGTCCAAAATATAATTACAAAAATCAATAGTTCAGTTCTTTTTGCTATGACATACTTGGAAGGGGGTCTCTGTACAAGCAAGATACAGTATGTGACTAGAATATTAAACCAATTGTGAAAATTCCAATTTGAATAACGTCTATATGTATATACTGTACTATAATAGTTTTATGCTGTTTAAGTCTAGTCTGATGTGCAGGGTATTACTGAAGCCCTCCATGTGTACTGACCATGTTTGTTATTTGTGATCTTTTGCCAGCTTTAGCCAGTTAAAACATATCTGCTATCCATAACATACAGTAACGTACTGTAGCATGTTTCATTCAATTCCAGAGAAAGAGTTGAATCAGGGTTAAATTATGTTACCAATGCAATCAGACCACACCAAGGTTCACTTGGAAATGTAGAATAACTCCCACAAATGGTCTTTGTCCATACCTGACTGTGTTTACATCAGCCCAAAAAAGCATACCAAGAGAATAAACACACCAGGGTTTGATTCAAACAGACTAAATACTGCATATGTTAAAGGAAACGATTTACCATTTAAAGCTATTATTAGATAATGCACATAGTGAGCTTTATTTTTCCCATCACATGTCCATGTCCTGCATGGTGAACAGATGGTATATTCCACCTAATTCTGTTTTTGATGTATATAGTGCTTTATACAGTATCCCTCCTCACACCAGACCCTGACTTTCGGAGGAAGGCTTTTTCCATTGTTCTGTGCAGGACCCTCAAATTCTTCCACACCATCCTTGCTACCAAATTTCCATTGTGCACAGGGGCATTGTTATACTAGAACACTTTTGTGCTAGAGCACTTACAGTAATTCTAGTGACAGGAAAGGACTTAGTGCTCAACATACTGTACAAGACATTCTAAGCAATAGTGTTTCTCCAACTTTGTGGTAAATGTTAAGAGAAAACTGGCCTGTGGGATACTGAACACATACTTTCGGCTATATAGCGAAATTAATTAGGGTGTCTACTTTGATTAGAGAGAGTTATTTCAGCTTTAATTCACTCTGGTCAAATGATTACATATGATATGCCAAGCTGATTGTCTACTTACACTTCCAAATTTAGTTTGGTGAACAGAAAAACATAATTAGAAGTTCATGGGAGCATACTTGTGACTTTAAAAGGTCCTATCTTTAAAAACAATGCATTTCCAAACTCTTAATAACATGGGAAAATTAAAAGAACTTTGAACCTCCCCAAGTTTGGTTCCTCCTTAGGACCACACAGATACTGCCACCCAAATTAACTTCTAGGGATGAGCAAACTTTCATGATATAGGAGTGTTTTGCTATTTTGAGAAGACAGATAGTATCATAATAAAGTAAGATCTTAAAACATCACTCAGCAAGTTAACGAGTTACCCCAGTTCTGTCAAGATGAATGGGCAAACTTCTGGTAAAGTATTATGAGAGGCTTTTGGAAAAAAATCCTAAGTATGTCTTTAAAAAACTAATAAGTATTACCCACTGTCAACCCACTGAAAAAAAAATATAATTGTGCATAAAAGGTGAACGCATAGAAATAAATTCAGGGCTGAATTTAAGTACATACACTAACTGATTTAACACAACTGTTAAAGTGTGAAGTTGTAAAAAGTCCCATTTGAATGACTTTGACCTGGGTGAAATGTGGCCCTTTGGCTTCAAACATATATCACTGCTCCATTGCAGCTTTCACATTTAATGTTTTGCAAGCACCACAGTCAAGAGTCAAGAGAATTTTTCTATTAGGTAACAATACTAGAAATAAATGTTTTGTTGAAAGTTCTAAATAGAACTTTTAAACTAAGTTGTATTTAATTATCATTACAAAATAGAGTTTCTATAAGAAATAAAAGGTGTGACTGTTTACTGTGAACTGATATCAACCATCGCTTACAGTATGGCAGCAAAGTGAACATTTAATGTAAACTAGCCGAGAAAAAGAAGGAAGTAGACAAGTGATCATGTACTATTTGTTTTGGCACTGGCATGAGATGAGAGGGCACACTAAAGTTAAAAGGAAGCTCTCTTAGCTTTTAATTTGCTAGAGCGAGCAAGCTTGGTACCTCCTTTTCAACTGATGGTTAAAGGGAAACCTGTAATTCATGCAATCCCCTCTACTGTAAAAGTTCCAGGAATGATAAATTCAACATACAGGAAACAGTTGGACTGCCAGATCTTTTGCTGGAATTCTAGACCTGTATTATTCTGAAAATAAAAAAATAATAAAGGTAATTTATACGAATGAAGTAAAGGATTATGACTAATGCCTAATCCAGGATCGATCTGCACATCTACAGTACCCACTTTATTTTCAGTCAAAACTTGCTCTAAAAAAAAATAGAGCAAGGCTTCAGGCAAAAAAATAGAGCAAGGCTTCAGGCAAGGCAAGGCTGTCATAAAATGTATTATTCTGAAGGCAAGCTTAATCAGAGTGATATTTGAGAATATTTGACAATTCAAGTACATCACCCAAATGTTAATACGAAACCAGGAAATGCTACTGCTTCTTGCTGGCAGATTGGAATTGCCACAGTTTCTCATTATAACCCTCCATTAAGGGCCTCAATAAACATGGCAGATTCCTATGCAGGGAACTTGTTATAAGTTGGACACATTCAAACTGAAACAAAAAACAATTCCCAGTTTATATAAATGGAATATCACTGTCATCATGATGGTAATAAAATTTAAATCACTGCAAGATTCAAGATGCCATTCTAGGGCCACATAATGTTGCTGAGCCTAGACCAACCTACTGAAGCAACCCCAAATCATAACACTGCTCCAGAGGCTTGTACTGTTGTAACAATGACAGACCTCACACACAGGGTAAAGTATAAACAATGATTCTGTATTTGTAAGTCAGGCAAAGATATGGTAAGGGGTGGCTACGGCTAGTTAGCCGGGAGGCTACAGTAGGTTAGCGCGTCCGCTAGCGGGGGGCGATGCTAACTCGGAACTCCTTCCCTTTTGGATTTCTGAGGAGAGAGAGAGAGAGAGAGAGAGACTAACGCTGTGACCTGGGTTCTTGGCACGATCCGGCGGCGGTCCAAGCCGCGGATACAAGGAGTTTTCCACTCTGGAGCTGTGACAGGAAGACACTTCTGGAAACAGAGAGAATGGTAAGTAAACTGGATATTCAAACACGATTCTTGACTTTCCCGTAGCGTGTAGGGTCCACACTCCGTAAAAGAGCCCGGACGTTGACTGTGGGATGGTGTGTGGCCTTTATACTCCTGTAGATTAATGTCAGGTGGTTGTGATTAGTACTCGGGTGACAGGGGGCGCTGTGTTGGGTTTGGTTCAGAGCCTGGTTCAACTGTGACAACTGTACAGTGGCCACTATGAATGAGGGGTTCATCGATTCATGAACTTCCCTTATTACCCTAACACAACCATTGCTTGCGGGAATCTGGTTAATCTGGAGTACTCTGACCCTATTACCCTTTCCTATTGCTTCAATCTTTATGCTTCCTAAAAAAAACCTGAAGCCTTTCTCAAATAGATTCACTAACTACTATAAGTGGTTTTCTTTTTACCACACAACTGTGTAGTCCCAATCCTGTGAGGTGTTGTTGCATGTGGAAATGATTTTACTTTTACATTTGACCATAGCTGTTTCTACTACTACGACTACTACTGATTTTTATTGTGCAGCTTCACAATTTGTGTGTGATTTTTTTTTTCTCAACCACGGTTTGACTACAACCCAAATGGCTCACCACTATTTTTTTTTATTTTACTTGATTCATGCTATTCATTTGGACAAAGCAGCATCTTTTCAATGAAAGGTCTTCCCACATGGATTCTTATAGAAATTAAATTAGTAAAGGTTAAAAGAATTGTTTCCAGCTCATCTACATCACATAGTCACAGAAGAAAATTGCCAACTATTTTGGCCAGGCAGTGAAGAAATTAGAGCAAGTTTTGATCCATCTTAAGTCTGGTTACTTTCAAGGTTTCTTCCTAGTGTCATCTCAAGGAGGTTTTCCGCATAATTATAATTCATACATATTTCCTCACACCTTTCAAACACATTTCCTTAATTTTGTTGGTTCTTTAAAGCTGCTTCGCAACAATGACCATTTGTTAAAAGTTCTACATAACTGAAAATAAAGTGAATTGAATAATGTGCCAAACCACAAGGAAGTCACTGAGTTACTGTAATATGAATTTAAGTATAAAATTTATTGTTATATTTCATGTACTTGTTACATGCACAATCCAGTAAATGTGATGCCTCATACTGTAAATCACATGAGTGAAAATCTTTTGACCCATATACCATTAAATCTGATAATAATGTCAGATATGGGGGTGTAATGGAGGTTTATTCTTATGTCACAATTTGCAAGTTTGCATGGAATTATTCTACTGCAAAATAATTTCATCATGACAAACAGTCAATGCCATTCTACGTAAACAATGGCAGTTTAAAATAGCACAAATCCTAGTTTATGTCAGGAACTAACCCGGGATGACCAGAAAGGTGATAGCTTTAGCGGTTAGCCCTGTAGCGTGAATGGTAAACCCAAACGCGGATGGACACGAGCGGGCAGGATAATCACGCGATTTATTATAAGGACTCTCACAGTGAATGAGCAAAGGAAAGACACAATCTAACCCTAGTCCTATAAACACACACTCAGTCTGAAAGTGAAGCCAAGAAAGTGAGTACTCACATAAACGGGAACGATTCCGAAAAAGCCTGGGCATAACTCAATGACAGAGCGATGTGCGGCGCCATCTTGTTTCCTTTTATGCTTTCAGGTTTGCGACCGTCTTACTTCCGGGTCCTAATGCCGGTCGCGGCTGAGTGCGCATGACAGTAACCCCCTGTCCAGGACCGACTCCAGACGGTCCAGGGGTGGAGGATACCCGGTGACGGTAGTCCCTAATGAGCCTGGAGTCGAGGATGAAGCGAGCTGGAACCCAGGACCGCTCCTCGGGGCCGTAGCCTTCCCAGTCGACCAGATACTGGGTGCCCCTGCCCCGAGGGTGCGAGTCGAGGATCCGTCGCACGGTGTAAGCGGGACCACCGTCAGTGATACGGGGGGGAGTAGCAGGGGGGGTGGGTGTAAACATGGGTGAGGTGATGAATGGTTTTAGCTGGGAGGTGTGGAAGACGGGGTGGATCCGGAGCGCCGCAGGCAGCTGGAGCCGGTAGGTGACAGGATTGATACGGTGGGTGATGCGGTAGGGTCCGATGAATCTTGGTGATAATTTTCGTGACTCCGTGTGCAGGTGGAGGTTTTTGGTGGACAGCCATACCTTGTCACCTATGTGGTACAACCGTCCCGGAGGGTGCCGGCGGCGGTGTTGGGTCACGTAGCGAGTGTTGGTGCGCCGTATGGCAAGGTTGGCTTGGTGCCATAGCCGCCGGCACCGGCGAACCAACTGTTGGGCCGATGGTACGTCAACCTCCGGTTCTTGGTGGGTGAACATCGGAGGTTGGAAACCATGGCATACCTCAAATGGGCTCAGGTTGGTGGCTGAGGAGACGTGGAGGTTGTGAGACAACTCAGCCCATTTGAGCCCAGGAGTGTTAACGATCCGACACAAAACACCTCAGGTAACGCTCCAGCTGTTGGTTGGTTTGCTCCGTCTGACCATTCGTCTGGGGGTGGTAACCAGAAGACAGACTGCATGACGAATTGACCAGACGGCAGAAAGCCCTCCAGAACCGGGCGGTGAACTGGGGACCTCTGTCCAAGACGATGTCCTTTGGGAACCCATGCAATCGGACTACGTGCTCCAATATCAGCTCGGCTGTCTCTTTAGCTGACGGGAGTCCGGCGAGGGCCACCAGGTGCACTGCCTTGGAGAAGCGGTCCACGATGGTGAAGATGATGTTTTTTCCTTCCGAGGCCGGCAGGCCCGTGATGAAGTCGAGGGCAATGTGCGACCAGGGCCGACGGGGAACTGGGAGTGGTTGTAGCTCCCCCGGTGTTGGTCGGTTGGAGTCTTTTGCCCTGGCGCACACTGGGCACGCCCGGACGAACTTGGTGATCTCCCTCCTCATCGATGGCCACCAGAAGGCCCTTCCCACAAAGATGAGAGTTCTTCGGGTCCCCTGGTGTCCCGCGACGGGCGAAGAATGTCCCCACTGGAGAACTTCGGGCCTGAGTTCAGTCAGAACATAGAGCCGTCCGGGCGGCACGCCTGCCGGTGCGGGTTCGCTGGTCAGTGCCTGGCGGACCCTCGTCTCCATGTCCCAGTGCAGAGGTGCGATGATCCGGGTGGGGGGAAGGACAGGCACGGGCTCCGCCCGGGGCGCCTCTCGCTCATACTGACGGGAAAGGGCGTCGGCCTTGGTGTTCTTTGACCCCAGGCGGTACAAAAGATGGAAATCGTACTGTTCAAAGAACAGGGCCCACCGTGCCTGTCGTGGGTTCAGTTGTTTTAGATTACGGATGGTGAGTAGGTTCTGGTGATCCGTCCAGATGATGAATGGCTCACTGGAACCCTGGAGCCAGTGACGCCATTTCTCCAAGGCCCACTTTATGCCCAGCAGTTCACGGTCCCCTACTCCGTATTGCTGCTGAGTGGGGTTAAACTTTTTGGAGTAGAAGCCACACGGGTGTAGCTTCTGGTCTGGACCTCGTTGAGAGAGAACAGCGCCGGCGCCCACCTCCGACGCGTCCACCTCCACAACGAATGGTTGGTTGGCATCTGGATGGAGAAAAATAGGTGTGGTGGTGAACAGGTGGCAGAGTCGGTGGAAAGCTGAGATGGCGGTAGGGTTGAGTTGGAAGGAATGGTTGGAGAGCCTGGTAAGTGCAGTGAGTGGTGCTGCAACTGTACTGTAGCCCCGGATAAAGCGATGATAAAAGTTCGCAAACCCGAGAAAGTGTTGGAGCTGCTTGAGTGTCCTGGGCAGGGGCCAGTGAGGTACAACCTCCAGCTTCTGCAGGTCCATGGCCACAGCCTGGGGCGAGATGACAAAACCCAGGAACATGGTGGAGTGCTCGTGAAAAGCACACTTTTCCAGCTTACAGTACAGCTGGTGGGTGAGCAATCTCTTCAGAACAGCCCTAACGTGTCTGGTGTGCTCTTCGGTGGTGTGTGAGTATATGAGTATGTCGTCGAGATACACGAACACCCATCGGCCTAGCATGTCTCTGAGAACATCGTTAATGAATTTTTGGAAGGCCGAGGGTGCGTTACAGAGACCAAAAGGAATGACCAGGCTGGTGGGGGTGATGAAGGCTGTCTTCCACTCATCGCCCTCTCTGATGCGCACCAAGTTGTAGGCGCTCCGGAGGTCCAACTTCGTGAACACGGTGGCACCAGAGAGGGCGTCCAGGGCTGAGTTGGTAAGAGGCAGCGGGTGACGGTTCCTGATGGTGATCTTATTTAGCCCCCGATAGTCGACCCACGGACGAAGTTCGCCCCCTTTCTTCTTCACGAAGAAGAACCCCGCGGCCATCGGTGAGGAGGATGGCCGGATGGTGCCATTGCGGAGGGCGCTGGCGACATATTCTTCCATAGCCTGGGTCTCGCTGCTGGAGAGGGAGTATAGATGGCCGCGGGGGGGGTTGGAACCTGGCTGGAGTTCAATGGCCAGGTCATATGGACGGTTAGGTGGCTGGTGGTTGGCCCGGCGTTTACAGAACACCTCCGCCAGGCCCGATAAGGTGGTGGAATGGCGTGGATGTCAACGTCGGGGGCCTCGGACTCCCTGGAGCACGTCCCAGCCTGGGCCCGTAGGCAGAGGTCGGTGCAGGTCGGCCCCCACTGAAGGATCCGGCTTTATGTCCATGAAATCAGAGAGTCGTGCTGTAGAAGCCATGGGTAGCCGAGGATGATGGGTGAAGAAGAGATGGAGGTGAGGTGAAACTGGAGTGATTCTTGATGCTGACCGAGGATGAGAGTGATGGGTTGGGTCTGCTGGGTGATGGGGATGGATGAAAGGGGCCGCCCGTCGACAGAGGTGATTTTCGTCGGCTGGGATAATGCCTCAATCTTTACCCCCAACCCTCTGGCGTATGTGGAGTCAATGAAGTTACCTGCGGCACCGGAAACGATGAACGCAGTACTTCGGACCCGTTTGTGGCCAAGGTGGAGGGTTACCTGAACCGTGAGTCTGGATGCAGTGGTTTCGGTGGTGGCGGAGAGATGAATAGTGCCCGGTGAGTCTCTCCTGTCCTTCACCGGGTTTGGGCGTTTCCCGGACGGAAGGGACAGGTGGCTCGGTGGTGCGCTGCTGAACCCCAGTAAGTGCACAGTCCCTCGCGGTAACGCCTCTCGCGTTCTACCATGTTCAGGGAGGCGCGCCCTAGTTGCATGGGTTCCCCGGCTCCGGTGTCAACCACGGCAGGGGGTGGAGATCCGACACGTCCGGTGAAGGCGGGGGTGACGGTGGGTGGTGGTCTGGACGTGGTGTAAGCATAGGTGGGAGCAGGCGGCAGGGTTCGAGGAGCTGGCTTTGGACGGGAGAGAAGGCGCTGGTCGATGCGGAGGGCCAGTTGGATCAGCCCCTCCAGTGTGGCTGGGAGCTCTCGTCCTGCTAGCTCGTCCTTGATGCGGGTTGCCAGTCCCTCGAAGTAGGACGTCCGGAGGGCTGCGTCTCCCCATGAGGTCTGGATGGCGAGGGTGCGGAAATCGGCAGTGTACCGGCTCACAGACAATCCTCCCTGCCGCAGATGGTAGAGCTTTGTGTCGGTCTCCACCTCGCCCGCGGGATGTTCAAAAGTTAGCTTGAGCTGACGGGTGAACTCGTTCTACAAGTGAGCGGTGTCTGTGTCAGCACGCAGGACTGCCGTGGCCCACTCTGCTGCCTGCCCTGATAGCAACGAGACGAGGAGTGCAATGCGCAGCCGGTCGGTGGAGTATTTGGCATTAAACTCGAACACCAGTTCCAGCGATGTTAAAAACACACTGCATTTCCCATCCGTGCCATCCCATTGATCCGGAAGTGCTAGAAAAACATCAGGAGGTGGGGGGGGTTGGGGCGCGGCCGCAGCCGCCGCGGCGGGCGGACCGCTAGCCATGCCATCAATAGCCGCCCGGAGACACGTGTTCTCCCGCTTAAGCTCCGCCACCTCACGGCGCAGAGCCGTGAGCTCCCCGGTTAGCTTATTGATAAGCATAGCATGCTGGTCAACCACACCGCATAGGCGCGCGTGCTCCGCTGGGTTTACTGCTTTTGGCTCTGTCATTCTGTCAGGAACTAACCCGGGATGACCAGAAAGGCGATAGCTTTAGCAGTTAGCCCTGTAGCGTGAATGGTAAACCCAAAC